>OY728122.1:676515435-677765435 GCA_963277665.1 Viscum album | reverse complement strand
TTACTTATTAAACTTTGATTTTAACTATTTTAACCCTTCTTTAAATAAATTAATAATTAATGTCCTAATCTAATCCAAGTGGGCTTAAATGGTCATATGTTATTCCTAAGGTTGTTTTTGGTCGAATTACTCTTATCCAATAGAATTAGGACACGTGTTAGGTTAATAATAATATCATTTTTACCCTTAATTACCCTATTTACTTTTAACCGTGATAAAAAAAGTAAAAAGTTACTTTTCACCAAAAATTATTTTCATTTCATTGAACCACATTTTAGTCCTTGATATTAACTGTGACTATCATATTTTCAAAATTCCACTCACAGATGCGGTAAAATTATGTTTTATGAAAAAATCAGTTTTTTAACTACCACTTAGTGGTTTCACTATTCATCAAAAAATGAATGTTTCTAGAAAAATACAAAACATTAGGCCTAAGATATATTTGATATTATGAATCAAAAAATTATTTCTATTTTACCAAATTCAAAACATATCAGTTACATTAATCAATTTAAAAATTAATTCTCGTCGTCAAAACAAATAGCGTGTTTTGAAGAGATAATAACTGTCAAAAGATTGACACTTGTTTATGTCTGGTTTAAATGTGAAATTACATTCAATGACCAATATTGTATTAAATTGTAAAATTATATTATAAATATACTTTAAAACCACTAAAATTAATAATTTATCACTATTAATTATGTTGATTAAAAAAAGTTGTTTTAAATTAAAATTTCGTATTTTTCACTATTCATCAGAATAAGAAAGTTTTCCGAAAAGTACCAAAATTTCACCCTAAGCTAATTTCGATATTCCGAATCCAAAAATGAAGTCCATTTTGAGAGATAAAATTTCTTAAATTTTAAAAAGTGGTTATTACTATTCATAACAGCTAGTTTTAATAATATTTTAATACCATATCGTTGTTTAGTGAAACTCGGTATTACGTACTACACCCGCTATCGAGGAAGGTCACGATTGCGTGTAATGCAATGAAAGTCAAAGATGCGTGTTATGCAAGCTCCTTTTGGTGTATCGTACATCACCAGACATTAATGAAATTAAAAAAAATATTTTTCATAAAATCTCCGGGTGTTACATAAATAATTTTTGAAAAACCAAGAAAAATTAGGTAAGAAGAAGATATTAAATTTCATTGAATTATTGTGTCAGAATTGATTGAAAGTCAGCTAATTTCCTGATTTCTTTCATACAAAAAAATCTAATACTGTTATTTTCACATTAATAAATGTTCATGTTAAAATAGAAGATGGTATCAAGGCTATGTTGGACATGATTGACAGGGGGATAAGGGAAGATTTGGAATTAATGAATGGTAAAGACATACATTTTCCTCTAGCGGCATACACTCTATCTAGAGAAGAAAAATTGAAAATTTTCATTTCTCTTATTAGTGAAAATGTTTTAATCGGTTATTCATAAATTAACAAGAATTTTTTCTCAATAAATAATTTTAATATATAAGGACAAAAATAAAAACACTTTAATGTTTTGATGCAAGATTTGATGCATATTTATTTCCATTACATTCTGCTAAAAATATACGACATACAATAATTAGACTCCAGTTATTTTCAAAGAAGTATTCATTATTATTTTAAACCTAAAAAAATTTCTATTCATGAATAATGATGTTATAGTCATATTATGTGAATTAGATATGTTATTCCAGCCATCATACTTTGATATTGTGGTCCACTAGATGGTTCACAAGGTCATAGAGGTTAAACTATGTAGTCCTATCCATTATAGAAGGATATACCCCAATGAATGGTATATGAATATTTTGAAAGGGTACGTCATGAATTTAAGTTGACTTGAACGATGTATTGTAGAATGTTTTATTTTTAAAGAAGTTGTTGAATTATGTACCAATTACCTATCAGATGTTGACATCATCGGTCTCCCAAAGTCTTTTTATAGTGGACGCCTTATAGGAGAAGGTATTTCTAGAAGATATTTTTATATAATTTCCTTCATAGAGTAGGAGAAAGAACACCTTAACATTTTTAATAATAATGAAGGGGTTGATCCAAACGTTGAATCCCACAAGTAAATTCATAAATATTTCAATCCATCAAGGTATCAAATTTTTTATCAAATTAAAATTATCAATTTTTTATAAGATGATTCTGAGATTGAATTTATACAGTTATCTAAAAAACGTAATTAAATTTCTGAATGTATTTGGTTTCTTGTCAAGGGACTGAATGCAAATTTTTTATCTTACACTAGTTTTGTAATCAATGGTTTTTTGTTCTATAAAAAATAACATGTTGACAGTAGTACGGTGAAAAACAGTGGAGTAATGCTTATATTAGAAGTGATTCACATATCAGGTTCCATGCCTTGGAATCCAATTTATGAAAATATGTCATATTATGGTATTATCTTACATATATACAATTTGGATTATATAACATTTCAAGTTTCGATTTTCCAATGAAAATGGGTTGAGAATATTATTTCAGTGAATGTTGAATAAATGGGATTTGTGAAGGTTAATTTTATTATATAAGGATAAAATGAATATATTTTCATATTGTAATGACAATATTATATACCTCCTTTTTATTACATAACCTTACATACCATTTTATAAACAGATGATCTTTTAATGTTTAGTGTCTTAGAAATAAGGTACATAATAACAGAAACCATGAAATAATTCTTCTAATCCATTTTAAAGGCTTCATAATGGGTTAATCCTATTTATATTTACTATATATCATAACCTATGGACATACATCAAAGTAAAGGGTGGGTATAAGGCCCAATAATGGTAAATAAGTGAAGCAGTTTACTTGTCTTCTTGAGGAATAACATTACGAACTATAAGAAACATAAAGGCATGAAAAGAAAGTCACATAATAAAAATAATAACATGAAACATAACATTTGAATGTGTCTACAACATTTACTTTGGACATTCATAGGAATATCACCATGTTTTTCAACCAAGGTTTCATAAAAATTACTAGGGTTATTCACCAAGGTTTTGTAAAACATGTCATCTCTAGAGATTAATTTCATTACTCAATGCATTTGAGAACTATAAAGGTGAAAAATTAAAATATATTAATTAATTTGATAAACAAATATAATAAAAATATATATCATAAATAACCCATGGAAAATAAAAGAAACAGGTTTCATTTCAAAATCAGGGAGTTTTAGAAAGTGCTTAAAAACAAGATCCTTTTTTCATTTTAAAACCATAAAAATGGTAGGTGGGTTTCATGTATGTTAATAAAAAAATTAAATATATCGTTTTGACATATATGTGAATACCCATAAATAATAAATAGTTTTGGGTATTCATAAAATAAAATAAAATATCTTCTTGATAAAAAGAGAAATTTTGAGACGAAAATATAGCACCATAGTGAGTATGTAACATGCTTTTAGACAACATTAAAAAGAGAGGATGGAAGGGTAACCCATTAAAAAATATTATTAATATATTAAAGGGACAAAAAATGCACAGAATAATAGAGTATGTAAATTTGAATGACGTACCACATAAAAAGGAAATTAAAAGGAAAAGAGTAGTTGAGTTTTCCCTTAACTTGAATAGCGACTCCTAAAACATGAAGATCAAGACATTAGGGGATTGAGGAATCCATGGGAGGACTCCATTGGAGGTAATGAAATGAGATATATTTTAGGATGAGTTTTGAAAGAAATTAAATGAGTAAATGGGTGGGTATTTATAGCAAAAGTGAGGGAGTTTTTATTAATTTCCTTGGACACCTCAGCAGTGGTATTTGAAAAACAATGGGCTTTCCCATGGTATTTTCCCATGGTTTTTTTCTTGTGGGAAACCTAATATCATATTTTAATAAAAAATATTCGAACATAATTTTATATTAATTATTATTTCATTATTATTTCTTTAAACATATTGATAAACAAAAACGATATTTTTACTATTCATTAAAAAACTAAAGTATTTTATAAAATTATCATAATATTACCCTAACTTAATATCGATATTATGATTTTAAAAATGAAATTTATTTTATCATAATAATTCTATAAATATTAAAATTTTAACATTTAACTATAAAAGTACTTATTTATTAAAAATAATAGAGGATAGAAAATATATAGTAAAATACACAGTAAAAGTTATGACACTTGAAAATTTTTTTTTATCATTTATAATTTAAAATGAGTGTTTTTATAACAATATTTAATAATAGTAAACAATATTATAACTACCATAGTTTAACATAATTTATATATCTTTCTAAAAAGTACAATTTTCAGTTAATAAAATATTTTTATCAAATTCCATCTCAATTTTTATGAAAAACTATTCTTAAAACATAATTTATGAAAAAGAATTTTTTGAAATAAAGGTATTAAATTTTAAGTAACGAGGGACTCAAAATAAAACCACTTATAACAGCCTCATGTAACATAATGTTAAGGTGTGCGATGGTGATAGACTCTTGGGGTGACTCGAATAATATCCCTCGAGTGGTAATCTCTACTAACTTGAACATCTCTTGTAGGGGATTTTGTTCAAGCTTGACATATTGAAGATCATCTTGGGCTTGGTTAAGATAACATATGAAGACACTACCTCCCTCCCATGTACAAAAAATGGGATTCTTACGACATGACTCTACAAGAGGAGGATATCGACTCTTCTTTCAACATTAATTAACCACTGTCATTTCTATTTATAATACTACAGATAACATTAAAATTATTATTAAGAGTATTTTTTCCAACAATAATATTGACCAATGGTCATAATTAACCAATTATCAAATAACATTCATAACCCAGAGTTCACATTTTAATTATACTCACTTCACTATTAATCGATATTGGTTTTTTGAGTATAAAATAAAATGGCACAAATTTTTAGGAAACAAGTTTTATTCAAAAATTTCAGGTCTTTACATTCTTCCCCCATTAAGAAATTTCTTTCCTAAAATTTCACCTTGTTCTCTTGGTTGATAAAAGTCATCAGAACTTTTTCATCATTATCTCCTCTAGTTCCCATGTGGCTTCTTCATATTTTTGGTTCCTCCATAACACTTTAACAAGATGGCTTGTCATGTTGCATAGAACATTGACTTATTCTTATGTCATGTTTTATATTGTATCCACATTTATATATTTCCATGATTTTATGACTGCATTATTTATGTCTAGCTCCCATGTGACTATTCATGAGCCTTGTCATTTATGAAATCTTGTTATTCATTTTGAATCATATCCAGTCCTTCGTTGTCATGATTATCCCCTTACTGTGATTTATTACACAAAACATTTCTTCTATATTACCCATGTTATCCTATGAAATTTAAAAAAAATCAAAGGTATTTAGGATCTAAAAATGGATATTAAAATAAAGGTATTTCATTTTAATGTTTTATATACATATCCTACCAAATACACTAGACCTATCAACTCTTCGGTTTTTTAATTTTATATTTATATTTAAAATCATTTAATGATATGTATAAAATACTTGGGTTAATATATGATGAGAGAACTAGTTTCATCGTATTCAATTACTTTTACATTTTTATAACTTATAGTAGATATATAGGCTTTATTTATAGTTATATTACCAAACTCATCAAACATTTTCCTAAAAAAACATTTATTATTTATCATGAAATTATGGTTATATATATCCATGAGAGTACATTCATAATTTCTAGTGAATTTATTTCCTTCCTATTTCATGGAAATAATCAAATTTCCATTATTAAGTGTATGGATAATTTTTAGTGGTTCTATGTGAGAAACGAAATAAATATGTCCTACAATATTTAGGACTAATTTCTAGTATGTGTTCCTACATGAAAATCTTAATTTCAATATTCAAGTGGATGTCCTTTTTATTTTTATGAACAATAGTTAATGATCATGAATATGATTCATGTTTAAATTTATCTTATATTTATTGTAATGGTTAAATTTATATTAAAATTTAATTTTAAATACATTTTTAGAAAGTGATATTGGAAAATTATTATAAAAAACAACATGAATTTATTATACCAATGTTTTAGCATTTTTTTAAAGTTTTAGTATTCATTTCTTGTGTTGGAGTACCTGATAATGATACCCGCATCCTGCTTTAAATAAAAAAAATTTAGGATCATCATTTGTGTTGAGAATAAAAATATTAGGTCTAATAAATTTTTAGACGCCCGCTCTATATTATTAATTATTCCAACTAACATAATGGGTATTCTATATAATGCGTATTATGAAAATGATTTTGTGTTTAAAACAAAATGTTATTGCTGCCTTAGTATAAAAAAATAATATTAATTAAATTCATTTAAAATATTTCATGAGAATCTTCTATTTTTTCTATTTCTACACTTTACTACACTGTTTTGTTAGTTGCTGGGTTCTATTAGTAGAAAACAAATTTATTATATATTTCATAAGGGAATAAATACTCAAATTCATTTTTTTAAAATTATTATGTAGGATCACTTTATATATAAATAATTTAATATCCTTATTCATTTATAATGTTTTAGAACTCAAGTTGACGACATTATAAGAATTGAATTTATGAGATATGATATAATCCCCAATAAATCTTTTAAAGTTATCAAAAATAAAAAAGTAGATTTCTCATTCTCACCATACTAGAATGATTGAAAAATATTTAATCATTGATATTAAAATTAGGTGAAACACATACTAGTTGATAACCGTTTAGTTTAACATGTTAGTGTGTTTCATAGTGACCAATGAGTCAATTCTAAAAACATGACTCACTAACATGTTCACTCAATAATTTTAATTTTTTCCGTGAAAGATATATTAAATTGATTTAATAAAAATTTTATAAATTACACATGGAAAATAAATGATTTAATTTTCCATTAAAAAATTAAAAAATAATATTAAAATTACATTTTAAAACAAATATCACAAAAAAAGATAATTATTAAATATTGGTTTTTTATTCATTTTAAAAATAATAATAGGATCTGAGTTAGATTAACTTAGGGTACATTAATCGATTATTTTACACATATATTTTTCTCCAAAGGAGATTTCACCACCATTTATTTTATATAATTGTTTAAATTTGGAGTGGTCACCACACATGTTTCTAAGGAAACCACTATGAAGGTACTATAGTAATTCTTGTTCATTTATCTGAAGAAATTTTTCCTAAAAAACAAAACCACCAAAGCATTTGGTTCCTAGAAATCTATGGTTTTCAAATGTTATCCAATAATGATTGAGGTATCCCAATTTTTTTAGTATGAGATTATTTTTTAAAAATGGGTAAATATGAATTTAGTTTATTCTCCCATATCATTTATTCTTTAAATTAAATTCATAAATTAAATATTTATTTATTTTAAAATAATTAAAAAATATATCTTGCAATGAAACTTCAATAAAAGTGGGTTTTATAGATTTTTTAGCATGTTTTCATGATTTTATTAATGAAAGCAAAACCATTTTTTCCATTTAATTGATATACTAAAATTTTAATCATATTTTTTTCACCATAAGTGAATTTGGAGAGAGATATGTTGTGGCCTTTTTTATAGGTTCAATATTATTAAGAACTTTTTCATTATTAATTTCCATGTGTAATTTTCAACTTCTTTGAATATTTTTTTACTACTCTTTTAGAATGTATTATTTTTCATTAATAATTTTATTATATTTATTATCTAGTTATTTTATAATGAATAATGTTTATAAAAATAATTTTCTAGTTTATCATGGAAATATTTTAGAGCTTCAAAATTATGGTGACTTTAAGAGTACTAAGAAGATGAAGTGAAGTACGAATTAAGAGTAGAAGAGGAAGATGCAGAAATGGGAATAGGGTAACTAATTTCAATGTGTTAATCAATATGTTCTATAAGGAACTTTTAAATTGATTCACTTAAATTGGTTGATGGTGTTGGGTCCATGGAGTAGTCACTTACACTAAAGGTTATATCTTTTAGATCTTTGACACCTTGTTTCCTTTTTTAACCTTATTTTTTTAAAATTGAATTACAGTATGAGGTCACCCTTTTTCTCTTATTTATATCACATCACATCTAGTTCGGATTTTTTTTTCAATTGAACTATTTTTTTTCTTGAATAGTTTTCTCATGTTCTTGAAATTTTAATTAAAATATTAATCATTACATCTGTAAGAATCAGCATTGATAGATTTGAATGTGATTCTTTCTTTACATCGTAGTATTAATTGTATTTATTATCTACTTATCAACTCATTTAAATGTAAAATGACATTAAATATGTGATTAGTTATTCAATTCCCAATTTAATCACATCATTTGGTTCTTTTATAGTTGATACTTGGAGTAGAATTTATAGGACCCAAAGAATCAGTTTTACTAAGATTTATGTAGAAAATTCATCACCAAGAGAGGTTATACCATTTAAAATTTCATTAAAACTTTTAAATATAATATTAATGGATAAATTTTAATGAATTAAAAAACATTAAAAAGTATTTACATTTATATCTAATTTAGTATCATTAATTTTTGGTTCCTTTATCAGTAACTTCTATATATTTCCATAATTCATAGGAACTTTTACATTTAGAAACATGATTAAAAATGTTTAATTCAAGAAAATGGTGAATAGTTCTAATATATTTTCTATAAAGATAAATAGATTTAATATAATCAAGATTCCTCTTAACTTAATGTTATTTAGTTAGAGTATATTAAATTTGAAAATTTTCCAGAAAATGTATCATATACTACTATGAACCATTAACGTGTGATTTTTTGAATAAGAATAATATGTAACATAAAAAAAAGAACATGTCAATAATATTAATATTCCAATATAAAATGGAAGTACTTTGAAATTGATTATGATTAGACAAATTTTTTTTAAAAAAATATCTAATTATATTTTTTAGAACTCATATAAAATTTTGAAACAAATTTTTGGTTTTTAAAGATTATAAATAAAAGGGTCATTTTCCTTTAAAAAAGTTAAATCATTAAATGGAGAGGGATAATGGAAAACTAAATGAAATAGATATGGTATAGAAATAACATTTAAATGTATTAGACATCTAAATTCAATATAAATTAAATGAGTATGCATAGTGGAAAAGGATTTATGAAATCTATATAATTATTAATCTCTAGTTTGAATGATGTAATGAAAGAATTTAAATAGATATGAATAATAGTTTTATAAATGATTTTTTTGTATATAGCTCAGTGTTATCCCCCACTAACTTTATGATGCTCCTCATCATCTAGATAGTGGGACCCTAGTAGCACACTAAATCAAGAAACCATCCGTTATCTACTCACTACTAGCTACCGACTAGTTGGTGTCCTTATAGAATAGCGTGTATGTCAAAGATTTTTCTTTGACATGTTATTTCTCCTCTACTAGATATCCTCTAGAATTCCAGTAGGAAAAGTGATTTTGTCTACATGAAATTAGCTATCCAATTCCATCCACCAGCTTGATTATGCTACTATTAGTACTCCAAGAACTTCTCGGATAGTTCAAAATTCCTCCCTTAGTTCATTTGACCCATGTTACATCATTCCATGATTCAACAAATGATAAATTTCATTTAAATTATAATTAAATGACCCACAATATTCTATTGAATAGACGTTTAATTATTCATTATGTTCATCAATTAACAAACTAAAATATAAAAATTTATACTAAAATTTACTCAAATGAGGACATTAGAATAAATAAAATATGTATTTCATATTTAAAACTATCAGAGAGACAATTACAATTATTTACTCACCTGGGATGTATTCAATTTATTATTCTTATTGGACTAGATTTTTCGGGGAGTTGGTTTATATGGTTTATTCATAAGGGTGGAGAGGTAATCACCCACATCTCCACAGATATTTTGGTTTTATGATTATGACCATCTAGGATTTATTTATAGATTTAATGAATAAGAAATTAATAATAGAATCGAAAACTATGAAAAAGTATATCTAATAGGTTTTTTAATACTAATGTGAATAAATTCAACTGTGTAGTGATGGATGTTTCCCAATGGTTTTGAATTTAGTAATTATATTTTTCTGAATGTTATCCTGAGTTTTAAAGATTAAAAACTTGGTTATTTAAGTATAATACACTATCTTTTTAGGTTATAGATGAATTTTTCAATGATGAGCACTAGAAGATGGAATAATTGCATGAGGAATTTGTTGATTTCCCTCAATGTTATCAATAGAAAACTTCAAAAAAGGATAACACCACCCAAATGGACCATTTTTTTGGATAATGGTTTTATATTTTGAGGTCCAGTAATGAATATGGAATTCCCAAAGATGTATGAGTGTGTTATGGAGAATATTTTTCTAATATTAACCATTAGCTAGAGACATTGGTATGACTACATTGGTAAAGGGAAATGGATATTGATGATGGATAGACTTGAGAATATTATAACCTATATTTTTTCTAATTTTATTGTAAAATATTCACTATTATATTCATTAATTTAATCTAATATAGGTAATATTTTCCTATACAATAGACATTTGGGACTCTCTTAATTTTGGGGAGGGTAATTCCCCCACATGATTTATCTTTACTGATGAACGTCTTCATTGTGGATGTTATTGTATAGTGAAATTTTTATTTTTGAGGTAGTTGAATGAACATTGGATAATAAAAAATTGAAAAGGGATTTGATGTTTAGGAGGATCGCATTGAGTAATACTACTCTTTATCAAAGATAATTCTATATATAATTATTCAATATATAGTGAATATAATGCTACTGGATCTTCCGGAATAAATATCAAGTGTTTTAAATAAAATAGTATGTTCCTTCCCTATATGTTTGTACATGTGTTCTCTTAATGGAATGACCACCAAGGAGGACTAATTATATGCATGGATAAATTTTTTTCTAAATGAGATAGTTTTATGAGCCACTCAGTTGGTAACTCAAGTATTTTATTTTTCAATATGAAATCATTTAAACCGTGGGAGGATGTAGTAACTTGTATTTCTTCAAAATTGAGTCCTAGAGAATTTTAGATTTTAGATTTTTATATTTCTATTGATCTAAGGACCTTGTGTTTACCATTGACTTTAATTTTGATAATATTTTGAAATATTTAATTTTATTGGAATAATTATAATTTTCTAATAAATAAATATTAATTAAAAGATTGAAATTATTTATATATTTTAAATGGGAGCTCATAAGAATACTAAGACACCATTATTTTGTCTGGAATATGGATTTTTGTCTGGGAGAGTAATAAATTATATGATCTAGATTTGATTTATAGAGAAAACAAATTGGGTGTTTTTTTAAATAACCTATATGTTCGAAGAAATATATATAAAAATGTTTATTAGGATGATGTATTTACATAGAGAGGGTACCTCTGTAGTTATATGGAAAATGATATTCCAAATGGAAGTGATATGATATGTTAGCTATCGTGTGATAGAATAACAATTTTTTGGTAGTTGAATTTCCATGATAATTGATTTAAATTTTATGTTTTATAAGTTTAAATAAGTAGTTAATTTATGATGATAACTAATAATGGAAATAAATTATTCCCACAATGCTCTAATTTAATCCATCATTTTATAACTATATATGATATTCCATTTCCCTCCCCTCGTTGTTAGGAAGAGACTCCATTGAGTAAAAAATCATATCCCTTCACACAACAATTGATGATGTTCTCCACATTCATCATTTTAATCAAGGATATGGAAAAATGAAAACCGTGTTCCATGATGAGGACATCATGATTCTTTATGACACCAATTACATAGAATTTATTATTATTTTTATTCACCTTATTTATATTGTGTGATTTTATCCCTTTATTCATGTGACAAAATAAGTTGAAATTTATATGGAGGAGACATGAATAAAAACTGGTTATTGTTTTTAAAAATGAATAATTTCCAAATAATTTATGGTAATTTGATCAATGTTTGATTTCAATTTGTTTAAAAAAAAATGTAAATTTATGGAATTTGTCTATTTTTTTCAATAAAATAGTTTTATTTTTTTTCCTAGAAATAAAATCCTAACTTTTACAACACATATTTTATGTCAATTAATCTTTAAAATTTGTTTATAAATAATTTTAACGTTAATATAACAATATATTTCAGGAATTATTTTGATACCACCAACATGGATATCGTGTTCAATGATCTTGACACATTTTTCATTAATGATAAATCCATTGTTCATTCAATGTGTTTCACTTATTTTGATTGGAATTTTATTTTTATCAATAAAATACCTCAAGGATGTGTCCCTATCTCATTTAATTTTATGAAGGGTGAACCATTATCGCGTAAATTTTTAGTTTATTTTAGGAAATATTTTATGGATATATCCTTAATGAGGTTGATCAAGTCCATATTAGTCTCATTCAGGGTAGGAGTGGTTTGAAATCTACCACTTATTTATTGTATCTTGAAGTCTTAATTTTCATCCATCAAGGGAGTTTTTATACCATTGAAAATATTAAGGGTATTATAGAACATTAATTTTAGGTTTTTAGGTAGATTATTATCTAAGATAAATCCATAATTTTATTTTAATAGGTATATGATGAAATCATATTAATAGGAACACAAATGTAAAAAAATGTAATCATCCCTTCATCATATTGGGTATTCGTATATTATATGGTATACTAATGTTATAATTATTCAATTATATAATTTGAAAAATGATGTATGAGTTTTATAATTTTAATGTGATGATATGAAACATATTATAAATAATATCACATTTTATGTATAATTTAATTCTAATAAATTTATACTCTTTTATATTGTAGATGGATATATTCTCTTCTAAAAAATAAACATGTTCATGAGAAAAATTATCTATATTGGGTGATTTTTGAAAGTTAATATACAATTTTTCTCAAGATAACATGTTATAAATATAACAAGGATATAGGAATGGGGTTCAATAACATGATAATTATTAATGAAGTCATTAATGCTAAATTCATTTTGATGCTATTTTCTATTAATTATGAAAGAATGTAATTTTTCTCTCCAAATTCATTAAAAGGATAAAATAAGGTATGATAAATTAAAAATTATCACTTATTTATCCCTTAATTAAGAAATATTTTTATTCAATCATGAATCTATCAAGATTTATTTCATTACTCAACTCGAATCAATCATTCCAGAATAATAATTTTATTGGTTCCCCAATTTAATTTTCTACAATCTGATGTGATGGATTTTTATATTAGGACCATAGATAAAATTACTTCACCCATTTATTATCTTAAATCATTTTTCAAGGAATTAATTAATATAAATAATTTATTTCCAAACAATATCCTATTTATAATATATCATATCAGTCAAAGGACTTTTATAGGTGTGTTGTTTTTTCAAATCACCATAGTCAAACTTCCTAAAAATTATATGTGGATTCCAAAGTTCAAAAATAGTTTTATTTCACCATAAAATATTTCATGATATAGAGATCATGAAAGAAAAATGATCACATGGACTTGAATCTACAAGGTACTTGGTTAAAATCATATTGTAAGTCCACCATCTAAAAATAAAGAATAAATCATTGAGTATTTCTTATTCAAACACTCATTTGTTATATCTCTTGGGTTATTAATATTCAATGCCATTAAAATCATCTATTTTGACACACCAGACTTATCAGTTCAATTTAAAAACTACAATACTCTTTCTAAATTTAAACTACATAAAAATTTACTTACTATTATTGTACCTAGAATCCTTAATATTATTTGTAAATTGGAACCTATATAGGATCAATTCATAGGAAATCAACATTCACATTGCTATGAAAAGAATATTTTATGATATTATAATGGATAATTCATTGTAGTCTAGGCTGGTGGAGAACACTATTAATGATTTTTTTGTCATTGATAGGCATTGAATATTGTAAAATTTTAGAATATATAATGGTTATGTCATAGTTATTTGGAAATCTCATTTTGCATGTTGGACTAAGATCAATAAATTTTGTGCTGAAAAATATATACTAGATCCACCATCATTTGGTTTAATTTTTAAGTACAACCAAGGCGTATCATGTTTCTATACCATACCATAAAACATTACATAATCTTTATTTTTAAATTAGTAATTAATTTTATATTATTCTTGAAAAAACATTTTTGTTTTAGAGTTTTCAATAATTAGTTCATAACTTTGAGATAATAAACCCTTAAATTACAAATTGTTCTCTTTCACTCAGTATCTATTTTTTCCAAATTATATGTCATATGTAATGAAACACAATTTCTGTTTAGGATGCATATTAATTATTTTAATCATTATTTCATCATTATTCCTACACATAATTAATAATCTATTAAAAAATTTGTTTTATGAGCATAAAAAATCATACAAATGTATATAAATAATGTAAAAATGAATAACTTTAGCCCATATTAAAACCATGAGATCCTATAAGGGAGTTTTACTTTAACATAATATAGTCTAAACTCAAATAATCATTTACTTGTACAATAAATAACATTTATTACCTAAATATTTTCTTAAATAACATTATATCAAAACATAGAGTAATACTAATAATCTTGTGGATTTCTTAGAAAACATGAGATCCCATTAAAATTCATTTTCATAAAATACTACATTCTTATCCTTAAAGGAAATAATCATTCCCAAAAACAAGATATCTTTATAAAACCATAAAAAATAAAATTATTTTTATAATAACTCCTTAGTAGAAATGTAAAATTCATGTACATTCCATGGGACATAATAATTATAGAACCCTAACATGAACCCTTAAAAATTGAATTTCCTAGAAGGTTAATTATAAAATAATTCTCTAGAGAAAATAAATATTTACCAATTAATTAGAGATTTAAATTTTTCTCTACTATACTCATAGTCAATTTCTGATGACCATAACATATATGAAGAACATAGAATCTTGAATTTCCATCTTCAATATCATAAAAATATTCTTTTGATCTTATATGAAAATCATTTTAATATATTTATATATCCCTTTACATTAAAACCCCATATTCCAATGTAAAATACAAAGAGAAAAGGGAATTACTGTTCTTCACATAAGAAATATTATAAAATTTTAAAAGAATAAAAATATTATATAACAGTATTGTAGGAAGGAGTATCCATTGACGTCGTATAAATTAAAATAAAACATTGATTTTTTCTTTTCAAATTAAAAATAACACATTCTCTAAAAATATTACTTTTGAAAACTAATTTAATAAAGGACAAAGATAAATAAAACATAATTTGGAATTCATTTATTTCCATATTAATACTACCACAATATGATCTTATTAATATGAAAATTGTGGAAAAATATTTTGAAAATAAATCTTTCAAATATTTAAAATGTTTTTACAAGGTAAATTGTCACTAACCTCGAGTCCAACATGTCACAAAATATCATTGTCTTCATGAATAATAAAATTATGAAATTTATTTAATTTTTTAATATATCCATTGATGTTTATTATTAATTTTATTTCACTAGTATCCATGTTATAATTATTTACGTAATATATTACCTTCATAATAATATTTTGAGAACATTCGTCTTATAAATTTGAAATGACCTTGGTTGGTGGACAATAGTCTATAGGATAATGATTACATCATTTACATAATCATAATAAAATAATTATTTTAATTTTTATACATTAGATGTAATTTTTTATTATTCAATGGATGATGGTTATAGAAAATAACTTATGTTACAACATAGAGAGTTTAGACTATATGTCCACTTGAGTAACATTACCATTTTTTAAAGAACATGGGGGGAAATGGTAAATATTATTTTAACTCTACAAACTAATAACTATGTAATATGTAGTAGATTATTCCATTAAATATTCCTATATATACAATACATGTGAGTTGGTGATGAAAAATAAAATAAATCAGTTCACGAGGCAGTAGTCCACATGTACAAATGAGCGATGTTTTTATTCTTTGATGGATGGAGAAGAATGAAGAAAAACATTTAATTACCATTAAATAATTAATTTTTTACAATATATATCATACAAATTTATCTGTATAATTTATTATTACCATTCTTAAGATTCATTACAATAAATGGTATACATCATCTTGTGATGAGGCAGTATGCACATATATACAAGCAGTGCTTTTATATTTCATTATGTGGTTAAGCGGATGAAAAATGGATATTCCATATAAAAAATCGTATGGAAATATATAATATATAATAATTTTATTATATGAAAATTATTAAGAGTGATTATAAGGATATAAAAAATAAATAAAATGAAAACACATGGTTAATAACTATACAACTTATTCAGAAAAGTTCCTTATGTTTGTACCTAAATCCATCATATGATGGCATTATAATCAAGTAGGGAAATGTGTAATTTAGTGTTGGATGTTACAAATTTGGTTATGTATTTTCTGAGTGAATGGGATATTTAAGAGTGAATAAGATGTTATATGAGGTTCCTTTTATTTGTGTTGGATAGGACATTCTATGAATTTTTCATAAGATTGAAATAGAGCAATGTCTCATTCAAGAACAATGGCTCCAAAATTGACTATTTTATGATAAAAGAGGGGATAGGGAGAAAATATATAAATAATATATTATTTAATATTTTTTAAACCATTTTAACCCATATAATTTTAATTTTAACACTTTGTACTTGTCTTAACTCTTTCTATGGTAATTATTTTTTTACCAAAGTTATTATTCTTAATGAAAATTCTTGAATTTGAACTCATTAAAAAAAATTAAATTATCATTAAAAATATAGATCCCAATTTTTGAAGTTATATTTCTATAATTTTAATAAATTACATTTAGAATGAACGTACAAAATGTGATGAAAAATTGTATTCTAGAAAAAATAATTTTAGAGTATAAAGATGTTTTATACCAAATTCAAATATAATGTTGATTATAATTTAATTTAGAGGATTTTTTTAAATTAAAAGTAACTATAGAACATCTAAAACCAATAAAAAATCAAATGATCCTATTTCAGTACTTGAATGGAAAAGATAGTTTTATTAAAATTTGGTATTTTCTACTATTAACTCAAACATCATCTCTCGGAGAAAAATACTAAAAATTTACTATAGGATAATTATGAATTGATAATATATAAAATGATATCATTTTTTTAAATTATATTTATAATATTTATAAATTATATGTTTTAAATAAAATCCTAAAATAAATGTAAATTAATTTAGTACGGATAAAACTATTTCCCAACTAATTGGAAAATTACTTAATATTATTATAGTTAATAAAACTATATAAAACCTAATTTCTTAAGGTGAATGAGGATTTAAATTGATATATTATTAATATTACATTGGTTTTTATATTCTATCCCCATTTTTTAATTTTCACATCATAATTTTATTCATTACATAAACCCATGGGGATGTTTTCCTTCCTAGAATTTCATGATTCTAATGTTTCTTCTCTATCCCTTTAGTTTTTAAAAATAACCTTCACATGTTGAAGAACCTTATTCCCAAATAAATTCTTTCTATGATCATAAATATGAACCACGTGTTCCTTATTTAAAATATTTTCATCCTATCAAACAACCTCAAGGCTCAAAAAATAATATTCATCTGCTACATATTTAAGGATCCGACCATAAACATTACGTAATATTGAGTTAAATCAAGAATCCACATTGAGGATCTTTTCAGGTTTATATTCTTAGATAATTAGTCCATAACTATTACATATCAACTTGAATGTTTCAAAGTAGACACTTCTACTATAACCTGTTTTTCACAACAATAAAACTCCTTAAATAAAACAAGATTTATTTTCTTCATATAATTCTTATTGAATACTTCCTTTATCTTACCCTTCCTTATAACGTGTGAAAAATATTTCAAAAACATGTGATGAACATAAAAATCTCTGTAAGGGTTATAAAATAAGGAAAGGAAACATTAACCCATCAATTAATTCAAATCAATGAAACCATAATTTTCAATCATAATATTCCTTCTGAAATCATAATATTTATGAGTAGCACATAGTAATCATAAATCATAAAGGTAACTTGAGGAATCCATATAATAATTTCTTTCTAGCTATCACAACTATAGAGTTAGTCACATTTGGAATACCCATCATAGTTTATTCCCTAAATCTCTTAGGATTAAAATTCACATTTACCTCTGCCATGTTACCCAATGCATTGGAGAGCTATCTCAGGCTCACCCACCCTAGGTTTATCACAGAACCATCCATATACGTAAACAATGCCCAAGAAACATAACATATTCATAACACTTAAAACAATAATAAATGAAATATAATATTTCCACATTGCAATCACAACATATCATTTCAAGATATTGACATAATAAATGCTTTATCAACCCATTTAAAACATTTAATAAAGAGATTTTTGAATCAAAGTTTACCATACCACTTTGAAACATTTAAATAAATTATCATTTGAAAACATTCATGTCCATATAAATAAATTCTTCAAACCATTTTGAAAACATGGACATTAATGATAAATATTTAGAAGAATAAATCATTAAAACATTTAAAGTGATATTTAAGTTAAAGAGTTTTTAACAAAATGAGAGACTCATAAATACAAATAATTGAGGAATATAATTGAATCAGAACTTTATAATATCATGAGAATAATTTGACTCATGATATAATATTGCAAAGGACAGTATATACACCATATAAGAGTTAATTGTTGCATAACAACAATGAAGTCTCAATGGAATGTAAATTGAGACGAAATCCCTTATAAAAACTGTATCCTTAGATTAAGGATAAATCAATTTCATAATATTGTGTGAAAAATAAAAATACACTCAATATGATTGGATATTTGGTGTAAATAAATCATATTAAATTCACAAATTTTTTTAAGACAAAACCAATGACTTGGATGTTTAACTCAATGATTATGTGTATAAAAAAATTTGTGAATTTAATATGAGGAGAGGGTGGTAGGGAGATTAATTGGGAAGAGTTTTTACAATCCAAGTTTCTTTAGAGGTTTGAGGAATGGGTTGGAAGTGGTGTCCTTTTATAAGGGAGAGCATGGGATCTTTAGGAATGATTGAAACAATTATTTTATTATATACTTATCTTTAGTTTAAAAATGTAAAAAACTCATTAATGTCAAAGATACGATGACACGTGATTGAAATAAAGTCATCCAATAAGAATTTTATAGATTTTGGATATTGTTTTAAAATTTATAATCTTATTTATTTAAATCATTTATTAATGTGGTCATAACTGCATCATTTTTGTTTCATAAATAATTTTATTTATTTGATGTCTTCAAATTATAAAAAAAATACCATGATGTATTAATTCATATTATATTTCCAATGAATATTTATATTCTAAAATATAAGGTATATAAGCCTATGTAAAAATTAATTTACTAAAGAATATTTGTTTATGTCATTTTTGCCTTTACTTTAAATTAATTAATCTAAAGTGTCATTATCACTCTTAGGTGGCTCCATGGGGTCCCAAAATAGGCCAAAGGATGGCCATGGTTGGCCATGACTCATCCAATAATTTTAAGACAAGTGTTAAGGTAATTTTGTAATATTATAATATTCTTTTTACCATAAATTACCCTATTTAGCTTTAACCGTGGTAAATAAAAGTCAAAAATTACTATTCACCAAAAAAATTACTTTCATCTTATTGAATCAAATTTTACATAATAATAACAAAAATTTATGTTGGATTTTCAGAATTCAATTCACAGAAGCGGTAAATTTTCATTTAAATGAAAAAGTCTGTTTTTTAACGACTACTTAGTGGTTTCATTATTCGCCATAATTAGAAGTTTTTCGTAAAAATACCAAAAAATCAGCCTAATATATATTTGATATTTCAAATTAAATAATGATATAAATTTTATAAAAATCATAACATAAAAGTTTCATTAATTAATTTAAAATTAATTCTCATTGTCAAAATAAATAGTGTGTTTTTAAGAAACAATATCTGTCAAAATATTTACCCTTGATTATGTCCAATTTCAAAGTGTATTTAATTCCAATGACGACAATTGTATTAAATGGTAAAAATATAATCTAATTAAACTTTAAGATAAATTAAAAATACAATCTTACTAGATAAATATATTATATTAAAAGGCTGTTTTGAATTAAAATATAGTATTTTTCACTACTCAATAAAAATTTAACTTTATCAGAAAAATACCAAAAATTTACCCAATGTAAATTTTTATGTCTCGATTCTAAAGAAGAATTTCATTTTGTCAAATATAACATATAAAAGTGACCAAAACTATATTTAAATAGTTTTGTCTATTAAAAGACGGTAAATCGACCTTTTAAAGAATATTGGAGTATTTGTGCTTAAAATTGGATTCATTTACATTTTAAGCCTCTAACTTTTATTGGATAAATGTAAAAAAATTCAACAAACATGTGTAATCATATAGTTGTTGGTTCAATTTATTCCCGCTAATAAAATGACTAGGCATTAACTACCATTTAAAATAATAATATATTATTATTTTTCAGTATGATTCAACATTAAGTGTAACATAAGACTTCGGAGAAACCCATTGTTGCGTATCAAGTACGCCCTTGAATACAAAATCCCCTTTAAAATTAATATTTAATTCAAAAATATTAATAAATATGAAATTTTCATATTCATTATTTTCCTAGGATGTTACAACATAAATCCTTTAAAATGAAATATAAAAAAACATGTAATTGAGATAAAAAAATTCAAGGCCACTCTATATGAAACTGATAAAATAATCACTAGTATTTCAAATGATATCATGAACCATGGACATAAATTTCAATTATTTCCTAAATTTATAATACTTTCTCGTGAGGATTCTTTATGAAAAACAAGGATTCTTACTGATAATGAATTAACATTACTCCAGTTTTTTGTATATCATTTATACCTACTATGATTAGTTGTTGAAAAAATTTATCATATTCTCCTTCTTAATCTTTAATTATTAAAATTATAGTATGAACAAATTTATTTTACCAACTACATCCCAAAAATCTATACACTAACACCAATTTCTGTATAATGCATCAAATGGTTTCATTTGTATACGAGAATGAAAGAATTTATTATAAAAAGATCAACTAATGATAGATGATCCCAATTTCCCTGGTAATCTATTTAAAAATCTCAAATAATTTCAAATAATTTCTAAATAATTCACAATCATTGTCAATAACATTGAGTATAAACATATTTAATGAAATTTAAATAAGTTCACAAGGACTTCTGATGAATTTTATGAAAATAAGTGATAATTTTAGGATCAATATTAGATACAATATAAAGTAGAAATCTATGTAATAATACTATATCATTCATATAAATTCCATAAATATGGTCAAAAGATAACTATCTAAAATATGAATTAAATTTTCATTTTTATTTAAAAATAAACAATAACACATATCACATTTTTTATCGAGATGTATTTTATGATATAATAAAGAAATCCAATGATATATTCCCTTATTTCCATATTGACACTATAAATGGATGAAGTATCACCATCATTCATTATTATTTTAATTTAACATATTAACATGTCAAACATCTCAAGGTAAATTTAGAAAAGATTTTATTAATTCATTTCAAAAAAATGATCTCTATAATCAACATATATCTTGTTATAACTCATATTTACATAAAAAAAGAAACAATACAATTAAATTAATAATTATTTATTCAACTAAGAATCACAAAGAACACATTAAATTTTTCTCAAACAAAAAAAAATTTAAATTTAAAAATCATGAAACATAATTTTTTTGAAAAATTATTCCTCATCTTATAAACCATGATCCTCCATCAGGTCTTTCTTAATTTCATTAGACAATGATAGTTTCACTATCACATAATGAAATATAAATATAGTTACTACATGAACATTATCTAGAAAAAAATTAATTAAATCATTTACTAATGTATCATGTTCTAAATTTTTTATATTTATTGATTCATTATTTTTTTAACGAAATGAATTATCTAATCTATTTATTTCATATACGATAATGAATCAAGGAGTCACAATCCTTAATCATTTTCAGACATCTTCTATATATAATGTCTAACTTTTTCTGAGTAAATAAATATTTTTGAATTTAATGATCAATATATATTTTTCAATTTACACCATGTAATATTGTCTTCATATTTACAGTGAAAAAAACCACATTTCCTAGTTCAAGGTATTGTGTAGGATTATTTACCTCGTGAGGTTATAATTGATATAATTCATAAAATATTACAATATATTTATTCTTTAAAAAACCAATTTTTTCCAATGACTTAGGTAAAAAAAATTATAATATATATAACAAAAAATATATTATTATTCAAGTCAATGGGATAAATAAAAAAATGATAATTTGGAAGTACTTTATTTTTCTCTAAGGTATGGATCCTTTAAATTTAAGTCTGATTATTTATTATGGACATAATAATGATGACTTTTTAGTTATAAAAGATCCCAAGGGTGTTCGGGGCTTGTTCGGATCCCAAAACCCAAATTTTTGGGAAAAATGTCCATGTCGCATGGTTACCGTAAACCGTGTGGGTAAGGTACAAGGTTTGATATAAATATACAGAGGGCCTGCATTTTAGGGTAAATCCTTCCCACATGTTTGGTGAAAAATTTCCCTAATCGTGCAGAATAATTGTTCGGTACACCCCTTTCTACAGTTTCTCATGAAGGGTTTTCACACTGTTTGGAAAACTGTGTGGATGAACCATGCACATGCCAAATTTTGGGTAATTTTACATTTTTACCCTTAATGATCTAATTAACCCACCCTTCTTCTCTAATATATGTTCTAGTAGAAAAAAGCAGAATGTTCTCCCATTTGGAGATTTTTTAAGGCCTAATCTAGGGATCAAGAGATATCCTTCATCCAGGATATGTTCGAGCTTTTGTTCGTCATGTTAGATGAGAAATGGTAAGTACTTGAGTATTTTTGTGTTATTATTATTCTCTCTTTCTCTCTGCCTAGTTATCAATGTGTGATTTTTTTACATTTTTCTTATATTTACTCTATTCTAATACAAATAATATGTCAATATTGGGGGAGTACAGTCATACAAGACTAAGGTGGGTGGCCTATAACTCATCCCTCAAGTTCATTGATTACGGAATTATCATGTGGGTCCCACTAATTTCATTGGGTGTTGTTTACTACATTTATATTCCATGCTTATAATCATTTGAACTATAAATTTATGCTCTTTTTAAATATGTGATTAGTTGTTAGTGTTTTCTTACAAAACTTTAACCATCCCATGTAAGATTTTTTCCATAATTGTTGTTTTAGTGTATTGACTTGTTTCAGTCGTTGTTCAGGTGTGAATTGGCTTGACCTTTCTAAGTGTAATATTTTCTATGTTAAATAGCTTGATTTATATTAAAATTTTCATAATTTCTGTGTTCCATGTATGCTTATCACTTCACCCACCTAAGGTAAGTGATTTAAATTGATAAATTAATGTTAAATTAAAATTGGAAAGTATACTAAGTATATGACTTGGCCTTATTAAATATAATTAAATAATAGGTTTCATGTTTGTATCACCTAGTATCATGTTAATAGAATTTAGTGGAGTGAACCATGGTTATTGAAAATTCCTCTAATGGATTAAATAAATGATTGCATGTTACTTGTCCTTGTCATGCTAATGAAAGGAAAGGCTTGAACCAAATGGACTAATTGATTAATTAAGACTTGATTAAATGGTTTCTTTATCAATTAGACTTTTCACACTAATTAATGTTAATATATTGAACCTTATGAAATGTTATACGACTTATTTATAAAAATAGGAGTGGCCTAACTCATGATTTTCATCGATTCTTAAGGGAATGACATAAGCACTCAAGGACCCCATTCTAAATTCAAGGATACAACTTTATTAGGTTGAGACCCACCTAGAACCCAGTTTTTTTTTCTAACTTGGATTAATGGTATGACACCATAGGATCCCTCATGTTGCACTACAGAATTCCTTATATACACTCATTGGATCCAGCATTGACAAGTTGGTTCCATGGTTCAATTCCATCGATCCCAGTCATTTCTTAGCTCCATTTTAACATGGATTAACTCCATGGACTCGATAATAATCTTATTATGGAATGCCTTGGACTATGATCCTTGGATTACACTCTTACCCCTTAGTCAGGCTATAATCATTACTGAGTTCGAAACCATTGAGGTGTACGTTTCCTTGGTTATTACCTTGGAACTTAATTATTAAATGTCACTACAAGTTTCCTCGTTACATCTTGGAATCATTACTATTATTAATATTTCACTCATTTATAAACTGATAACAACCAATTAATGAACTAGTTAACTGTTCAGAAACCAACCGAGGGCTGATGTAGGTACTTCGGTATTTAGTTACATTGTACTTATTTTCATTTTACTTGAAAGCTTGCACACTATTACATTTTCATTACATGGGATGGATGTTATTGAAACTGTTGGTGTTTTCCCAATGAGATCTATCTCACAAACACTCTGAGTGTTTTTTAGTACCCAAGGTAGATTACATGAATGCAGGTGTTGATAAAGGGAAGAACACGAGTTTGAGCAATTTATTGTTTGTTGTTTAGGATGGATCTTGATAGCATATGACCGAGCCAGAGCTCAGGATCTTGGATATAGTAGTTGATTTACATTATAATTTTATGAATCATGTTATTATTGTTGTCTTGTATCCATGTTTTCCAGTTTTCTAGATACATGACATATCATCATCAATTATTGTATGTTATTCTAGTCAATTTAGTTATTGTTATATTTGTCTTTATTTTCCATTTTTCCTTCTATTTACATATATTTCTTCATCTATATACCTTGTTTATATTTATCCTCTATGCTAAACTCTTTTATTGAGGCCATAGTCTCCCCACAGACACACCCTAGGCCCTTACTGCTAGTTGTCAACCTTTGGTGTTTAGGGAGATGTGCTTGAGGCCATGTGGCACATCGGGCTTAGTGAACGTATTTAAGTGGAATCTGGGTCCAGGACAACGCAAATTGGTACAAATGAGTTTTACATTCATGATATACTATTTAGAGACAACAAATTGGATATTTGGAAGACTTGTTACATGGTCATAGGTTTTGATTGGGCGTTCGAACCCATGATCGAGGTAATAGCTGAGTTACCTGAAATATATTTTCATTTATTCTTTCACCTATTATAGTTGATATATGTTCACCATTGGGTGAATTACATGTTATGTGGTGTTGTTTACTATTATTATGATTGATATTATATTTTATCCATGGCCTGATGATTTGAGCGCAAGGATAATTGTTACATGTATCGTTATAAGAACCTATATTTCACATTTCATGAATATTACCATGCCATATAGATGAATTTAACTAATTGAATTGATTTAGATGCCTATGATATTTGAGTTATGTTGTGATATCTATCTTATTCTTGAATTAATCTTGGTTGTGAATGAGTGATTTACTATCTCAATTCATAAGGTGTTTGGGTCCTAGTGGGTTGGGATGAGTAAATTGTCGAGTCCATCCTTTGTGATATAAATAAATGGGTGTCATTTTTAGTGAGAAAGTATATGGGAACTGATTTAATGGAAATGAATATCCATTATAAAATGAAACGTGACATCTAAAATGAAATGGTATCATACCCTTATCCCACCTTTTCATGTTTATGAATGATAAAGGAGTGAACATATTAAATTAATTATAAAATGAAATAAAACGTATATGTGATCACATACTAATACCAAGTCATCTAGGTGGGTAGTTGGGGTATTATGCCTTGGGTAGTGAGTTTTTTTTTTAGATTTTTTATGTGTTTTTATTTATCTACGTAAATATTTCTCTAAGGCATGTTCTTGGAATTTGTAGACCAATTCCACCTTGACGTCCTCGTATCATACGCTAGAAGGGTGGAAATGGCCATGCTCCAGACATGGTGGGCCCTGAACATCCAGTCATACCTCTAGGAGTTCCACTTAAGGCACCACCTTTTATACCTGATCTATCCACTAACTCCAAAGTTCATGATAGTTTCCTTTGTATAATAAATTCCATGTGTCGTGCTCCATGAGTATCACCAATGATGGTTGTTTTGACTTGTGAGTTCATAAAGTAGAATCCTTATACTTTCTTAGGGTATGGCGGTCCATAGGCTTCTAAGCCTTGGATAGAGGAAACCCTATCTATCGTTGAGAATCTAGAGACACCTCCAAATATTAGGGTTAAACATTACACATACATTTTTTGGGATTCATCCAATAATTGGTGGTTTGTGGTTACCCACCCTCATCACCATCAAGTCATGTTATGGGATGACTTCCAGATTTTTTTCTATGATTTTTTCTTTCCTCATAATATGATAAATAACATAGAAAAAGAGTTTTTATATCTTGAAAAGGGTTCTAATTTAGGTATGGAATATTCAGTGCTTTTCACTGAGTTATAGCACATTGAACATCTTTTATCTGGTGATGAGATTTCATTTTCTAGACATTTAGTGGATGGGATTTAGTATGACATCTATACGTAGGTGAATATCCTTTTACTGCCTTATTTATCGAAAATAATCAATTGGGATCTTATCACTTAGCACAACCTGAGGGTCGGTAATAGCACCGGGTATAGAGGAGTAGTTTCATGGTGGGACAGTAGCTCTCTCGATGGAATTAAATGTTCCCCACAAGTTTCTCTTCAGGATAGTGACAACTAGAGTATCCGTATTGATAACTCCATTGTTTCATTAGTTTGGATGATGGGGGAACCTGAAGCCTTGTTGTGATAGATACCCAACGAAGTGATGGGATTGCAACTGTATTGGGTATCTATAGAGATTCTATAGTACCTTTCCACCAGCTTTGAGTGGAAAAGGATCTAGGCCATCTCTACATTCAGAAGAGGATTATTTTACATTGTGTCAGGTGGGGCGTCAGAATAATGCCAAAATGACTAGTTTAGGATAAATTATTGACCATGATAGTTAGACTCCTGATCACAAACAATTCTATCAGATCATTTTTAATCATGGTAGTCCAGCTATTAAACAAGGCCATGGATCAGTTCAGTTGCATGAACTATAGATGATACATGAGGATCATGCTACATGACCATCTATAGTATTAGGTACTATTCTATTGGAATCTACGATGGTATCCACATTATCTAATATAGGTTTTTTGAACTCTTTTATCTTTTTATACATCATGGGGAGTCTCATACTAGAGATAAAGAATTATTGTAGTGTAATGACTCTAGACACACCGTTAGGAGTGCAGTCAGATGGAATACACAAATTTAGGGATTATCCCCTTGAGGTAGGCACTTACCCTTTATTATGGATCCTCTCTATTATCAAGATTAAATGCTTCAATTCCATCCTTGGGATGGATTATTTGGTTTAGTATCATTATTCTGTCAACTTCTATCGTCGTAGGGTATTGTTTATATCACCAGAGGGAAAACTTTATCAATATAAGGGTGAGTTGGATGTCTATTCTATTTGATTTAGACCAGACCATCATGGGATTAGTGGAGTGACAACCCAGATCTCCAATATATTCTTAGAAGATAAAGGCATACATCATGATGATTTCCCTCCAGTAGTGGATCATTTCAGGGACATATTTCCCAATTAATTCCCTATATTACCTATTGAAAGAGATGTGTAATTTATAATAAACCTTGTTCTAGGAGCATCTCCATTTTCCATTTCCCAATACATGATAGAACCAATGGAGCTTCAAGATCTCAAGTGGAGGTTATAGGATTTAAAGACCAAAGGATTTATAAAACCCATGACATCCTCTTTGGGATTTCCCATTCTTTTTGACAAGAATTCAGATGGAATCTTATGAATATGTGTGGATTACAGATGGTTGAATGAGATTACTATCATGAACCAGTATCCGCTACCTCTTATAGGTGTTCTCTTTGACCAAATCTGAGGAGATAAGATCTTCTCTAAGATCGACCAAGTATTGAGATATCATCAGGTGTGATTCATGCAATCACACATACCTCGTATACCTTTTGGCAGCAGGTACGGTTTTTATGAGTACCTTGTTATGATGTTCGTTTTTATGAATGCGCATGCTATTTTCATGGTTCTAATGAATATGGTTTCCATCCCAATCTTGATTATTTTTTATGGCCTCTGTTGATGACTTATTTTTTGTATTCTCACACTCATAGAGACCATGACAATCATCTTGAGATCATTTTGAGTACACTGATAAAGCATCATATTTATGCTATGTTTTCTAAGATCCACTTTTTGATTGAAAAGGTTAAATTCTTTGGTAATATTACATCAGAATCTAGCGTATTTTTTGACCCATAAATGGTTGGTTTTATAGTTTCCTGAGAGAATCCGAAAAATGTGTTTGATATATAGAGTTCCTTGGGGCTAGATGGATATTGTAGGAATTTCATGAAAGACATCTCATGCCTTGTTTCACATCTCACTAGTCTTAAAAATAAGGGTGTTTGGTGTCTATGGTCAGAAGAGTGCGAGAAATCCTTTTAGGAGATGAAACAATGGATTTTCCCAGCACCTATTCTGATTCTTCCAGAGCTAGGTATAAATTATAATGTCTTCTATAATTCATCAAGAATGATCCTAGGAGTAGTGTTGATTCATAAGGATGGATTCATTTCATATGGATCTTGGCAGTTGAGGCCTCATGAGAGAAAAAATCTGACGCATGGCCTTGAGCTAGTAGCATTTGTACGTGCATTATATTTCTAGAGAAACTAACTCTTAGGTGATCTTTTTATAGTGTACACAGACTATAAGAGCCTCCAATATATCTTAACACAGTGTGAATTGAACCTTAGATAGTAGATATGGGTGGAATATCTACCATCCTTTAATTTTGAGCTTTCTTATATGACTAGGAAGGGCAATGTAGTTGCAGATGCGCTAAGTTAGATAACTCAGGAATATGCCATATGGGGAGCCAGGGATGAATGGAGATTAATGGTACTATTTTTTTAGATGCATCTACAGTTTCATGATAGTCATGAGCATTTTTACCTTTCATATTTTACAGTATCAACTTTTATCCTTGAGAAGGTGGAGGGTATAAAATTTGTAGATCCTAAGGGATTTATTCCCCATGAGAGTGTATCAGGAGATAACTTTCATTTGGATTGGTGTATGGATAGAGACTACATCTTGTGTATTCATGGATGTGTTTGGGTTCCTATAGATATGAAAGAGGAGTTGATGTGTGATTCTCTTGCTTCTCAATGGGTAGTTCATCCAGGAATCTCAAAAACATATTGAGATATGTTATGCCAGTATTGGTGGTCTAGGATGAAACATATGAGAGTAGGATTTATCATTATGTGTTCCACATATTATTTGGTGAAGGAGGATCACCAGATAGACGCAAGCCTATTATAGTTTCTTCCAGTCCTATAATGTAAATGGTAAGATATTATTGTGTACTTTGTAGTCGATTTACCTTGGTCTCATAGAGGTAGTGACATTGTATGGTTTTTCCTTGAAAGACTAATGAAAGTGTCTCACTTCATTCATATTTGATAGACATTATCAATTGATGAGTTGGGAAGAATTTATGTACGTGAGATCATACTACTACATAGGGTCCCTCGTACTATCTTTCCGGATATGGATGATTGTTTCACATCATGATATTATAGGGATTGCAAAAGGATATGTGAACATAAGTTCTTATAAGTACATCCTTTCACCCCCATACTAATGGAAAATCTTCATAGAAAATAAATTCCCTAGAGGAAATACTCTGAACATGTTTCCTTGATTTATGAGGTTCTTGATAGAATCAAATCCCTCTCATTGAGTTCTCCTATAATAATATCTTTTAGGAGACAATTCAGATGGATCCTTTTGAGGACTATTATTTAAGGTCTTTTCTTTCACCTATGTACTAGATAGAGGTAGGTGAGGCAACCCTACTAGGTCCTCATCTCATTTAGGATAATTTAGAATGAGTTCACTTGATTAGAAAGCTTATGACTACTGCTCAGTCTAGATAGAAATATTTTTTCGATCTTCATTGAATCCCTCTAGAGCTTGAGGTTGGGGATCTTTTTTTCCTTTTGGTATCACCCAAGATAGGACATAGATGGGCAGGGAAGAAAAGAAATTTTTTCCTCGTTATGTAGGGTCATTGGAAATTCTGGAGAGAGTCGGTCAAGTAGCCTATCTATCGCTACTACCTCAGAGGTACCATGTCATGCATGATATATTTCATGTTTCACATCATCTCTAGTATCATGCTGAACTGTCACATAATTTTGATACCAAGGAATTTGAGTTAGATGTTGATGCTATATTTGAGGCATATCGAGTACGAATCATTGACTGGATCATGAAGGCTCTCTGACACCAGTAATTCCCTCTAGTACGGGTGCTATTGCAGCATGGCCACGTGCATGATGAGACATGGGAGATGAATTCCAACATACATGAACAATGGCCATAGTTTTTCTCAGATAATGTTTCACCACCCTTGTAAGGTGACCATGGGGATGAGTTCTTTTAATGGGGGAGACTATAAGAACCTCGTTTTTTTCTCATGTATGGTTCCTTTAAATATCATTCTATTTCATTATTTTGGGCCTAATATAGATTCATTTTTAGTTAGAAAAGTTACCAAGGGTGTTTGGGGTTTTATGGATCCTCAAACCCAATTTTTTGGATAAAATGGCCAGATCACCCAGTTAGAGAAAACTATACATGTAGTGTGCACAGTTAGATCTAACTGTGAGGATGTCCTGCATTTTTTGGAAGGGACATCTCACACAGTTGGTGCATGGTTTCCCTAACCGTGTTGCACAACTATGTTTTATGCCCCTTCCTGTAGGTTCTCGTGCATGTTTTTCAAACGGTTTGGAAAACCGTGTGAACATATCGTGAATAGTCTAAATTTGGGGTAATTTTACATTTTTACCCATAATGATTAAATTAACCCAGACTTATTCCCTAATATGAGTTCCAGCAGATAGAGCCTCCATTTTCTCCCATTTGGATCTTTTTGAAGGCCAAATCTAAGGATCAATAGATCTCCTTCATACAAGATCTGTTTGAGGTTCCATTTATCACATTGGTTTGAAAAACGGTATGTACTCGAGTTCATTTGAGACATTATTCTTCACTAATTTTCTTTCCCTAGTTTTTATGGTGTCAATTTTTTTACCTTTTTCTCAGATTTACTCCATTCCAATGCTAATTAGTGGTCGATACTAGAGGAGGGGAGTCATGCAAGCCTGAGGTGGTTGGTCTAAAACTCATCCCTCTCATTCGTTGAATTTAGAAATGTCATGTGGGTCCTGCATATTTCATCAAGTGTCATTTATGGAATTTATATTACATATTTATAATAACTGGAACTATATGGTTATTTTATTTCAATATATGTGATTAGTTGTTAGTGGTTATGCCCATAACTCTATCCATCCCATGTAGTTTGTTATCCATAATTTTTGTTTTAGTGTTTTTAGAAGTTTTAGACTCTGTTAGGGTGTTCCTTGGATTTTCCTTTATAAGGGTAAGATTTTATATAATAAATGAATTGATTTATCTTTAAAATTTCATAATTTAAAGTACCATTTACGCTCACCTCTTCACCCGTCTAAGGTAAGTTCTTTAAATTGATAAATTAATGTTAAATATAAATTAGTAAGTATACTAAGTATATGACTTGGCCTTATTAAATATAATTAAAAAATATGTTTAATTTCCATATCACCCCTTACCGTGTTAATGGAAGGTACCAGAGTGAAACTTCATTATTGAAAATTCCTTAAATGGATTAAATGATTGGTTTCATGCTACATGGCCTTTTTACAATAATGAAATCCAAGGCTTGAACAAAATGGACATATTGATTAATTTATTCTTGATTAAATGGTTGCAAGGTCAACTTTCCTTATAATACTAATGAATGTTAATGGATTTAACCTTATGAAATGTTATATGACTTTATTATCAAAATAGGAGTTTCTAGACTCATGATCGCCTTGGATTCGGGATGGGGCATGATCTTCTCGAGACCTAATGGCTCAATGGGGAGATTAGGATGGAAATGGATGATGTGCTTGCACCTCGAGGAGGCTTCCTGCATTCCATGTTTGAAATGTAGGGATCAATGTCCATGTAATTCATGAAGAAGTCATCGAATTGGCATGTACACAAAGGGAAGAAACCCAGAGACACACTAGAGACTGTGCATGGTTATCAACCCATAATAAGAGGGAAACTATTAGTTGTAAGAGTGTGAAATCCGGACCCATAATCCACTAAACTGGTGTTCCAAGATTGTTCTCTATAGGGTCTCAAGAACACCTACCCATATCCCACAGGCTGCCAGCAAGCAGTGAGGGCCTATGGTGTGATAGTGGGGAGCGTATTCCCTCATACCATAGTAATAAAAAAGTGGAAATAACTAAGTATCATACAAAATAGAAATTAAATAGAGTGAGGAAGAAATAAACAACTGAAATATAATAAGTTGTAATAGTAAAATGTTGTAAAACCCTGAACAGCTATGCAATATTATACACCACTGGTAACCCACTAGTCCATCCATAAATATACATGTACAAAATAAACAAAAAGTAAATGTATAGGGCTTAACTACTAACTCTGATCCAACCCACATACCTGATATCGAGACTTCGTCAAACTACACCAGCAGGAAGAACCATGCACAGTCTCACTCTTAGGTGACAACTGAACTCGGTAACCAGAGGAAGAACCTCTCAATTTAGATAAAAACCCCCCAAAAACAATTTATATTACCTCTAAATTTTAATATGATTCCACCATTGTGATCTATGCAGAAAAACGCTCATAGTGGACAACTCGCACGTCCAAAACGGGCAATCAATGAAAAAGGTACTATTCACCGTAATGATACCAAGTGGGTCCCACACATGATTTTGGGTTTTAGAACCCGAAATTATTCACTAAATTTTTTCCATTAAATCAGGGTCACAATGCTTCTGACGGTGCATCAAACGGATACCGGATGCAGAAGATACGCGAGATTCAATAATCGCCAAATAATAATAATTAAAATATTTGTATTATTTTGGACGTTTCATAACACTGAGAATCGTTTCCAACACAAAATGTTATTAAACTAGCCTTAAAGGTTCCTCCTAAAAGAAAGGGCCGTGTTTCTGCAGACGGTATGTGAAACGAACCCCTGGATTGCACGTTACAAGGGTTTAAAGAACCCCGGGACAAAAACAAGGTGAAAAAAGTACATGGCATGTAATCTGGAGTACGTGGGGTCTGCCTGTGTTGTAGTACACAACAGGTAAGTTACTATAAATGGATTGTATTGTTCAAAAAATTCCATCTCTTGTGTGTTTTCACCTCGACACATGCCCATGTGCCACTACACGGTGTCTACTCCCACTGCACGGAGTGTACTCCCAATACACAGTGTGTACTTCTTAAAAAACATTATTCTCTGTTCCTTTTTCACATGACCGGACACATGGAAATACACTACATGGAGTTTACTCATAGTAAATGTTGTGTACTTATGAAAACTTCTTCTTCCCTAAACAGTAAGAACACATGGCATGTTCCATTGGAACACACGTCGTGTAACCTGCATTTCCCGACAAGAAATCACCCAGAACGCATGAAACAACCGTTTTCACCCCCAAAACAGTAGATCCAGCCTCAAGGGGCCAGAAGAAAAAATATAATTCTATGAAAACATAAATTAACATATTTAACAGGGATATTTGGGGAAAATATATATAGACCTACCTTCGGGCAGAAACCGCTAAAGTTTTTGTTGATTTCACCATCCATGAATGTTGCACGCCGACTCAGCGCGTCGAGATCTTCGAATCGGTACCCCTCTATCCTCACATATCTCTCTATTTATCAAACTCAAATTTATCTCATAGGTCCCAACCAAGGAGGATCACAACGTGCATAATACGGAGGAGGAAAGAAGAAGAAGGAGTGGAAAGAATAAAAGTAAAGAAAAGAAAACGGGGCTCGGGCTGGCCCCGGTGCTCGACTCAAGTTTATGCCTCACCTAGGCTAAAATCCCCATTCTGAACACAAAATTATAGAAGAAATATCAATACTATTCTCTTTTTAAAAGTTATTTCCAAATGATCCTTTATGAATAATTTAATATTTAATTTAATAATATTAAATATTAATTATTTTGCTAAAATTTGAACAGCTCGGATTTCCCCCAAACTCTTGTCCAATGGTAAACACCATATTATGGGACCGACATAGTGGTCAGAAAAATTATCCAAGGTCAATTGGTAGTGTAAAATAGACCATTTTACCCCTCATGAGCATCCAACAGCAAAAATTCAAATTTTTTCTCAAAACTGCAGTCCGTAAATACATGTGTTCTTACAAACTCCCCACCATAAACCTTATCAACCCCGAGAATCCTGGTAAAAGGATAAGAATCCAGGCTCCCAACCAGATCATGTACACTACCAAGCTATCTGGACTATCCAAAAACTAGTCTTATAGCATTAACAATTTCCTACTATGCTGAAGACATTTAACTGCGACCAATCTGGTACTCCCCGCCGAAGGAATACCCTTATCATCATCTTAAAAGAATACTCCAAGCACAAAAACTCATGGAAAACACTAAAGTTTAACCAAAACAAGGAAAACCACCCTCAAATTTCCAATGGTTCACTCCCCACTATATGTATTTCCTTACAATGCTCCTAGATTGCAACCACTATAGGTACCCCCCTCAACAGGGAAGAACATTAAGAAATAAAAAGGAGTTCATCATAGGGATAAAGATCTCTCAGCATACTCAAGATGAATCAAGATAGCACATGATCGTCTCTTACAGGACTACACTAAGATTTCACTAAAGGTGTGTCCATCTCCTCACTAAAAAGGCATCAGAACAACACAGGCCGACCTCTCTCACATAGGTTTTGCTAAAACAAAATAGATATTAACCTACAAAGGTTCGTGTCAAAACCAAGGGTGTCTAGGTATCCCACCTAGCCCTACAAAAAAATCCTCACAACCGGTTCACAAGGTCTAACAACCTATCCCAAAAGATAAAAAACATATTAGAAGAAGGTAAAGATCACAACGACCATCGAGATTCAAAGCTCAAAAACACAGACTTTGAGGGCCCTGATCCTCTCTGAGTAATCCCAGAAAGAACTGCTCCCTGTAGGTCACAATTCATGAATAAGAGAAACTAAACTGACAATCATCGGGAATCCATATATGGAAATACCCCAAGGATGTCAAGTTCATAAGAAAATCCTTGGTATCTCACATCATCGTACTCAGAAATCCAACTAGATAACCATATACTCAAGAAACAACACCCATCAAGGTGTTTAATAGATAGGAATCATGTGCCATATTGACCTACTAAGTTCACCACAACACATGTGAACAAGGAATGATTCATCATCCTCACAAAAAATTCCTCAACGAATATCCACATAACCTACCATTAGAGTAAAAATTATTTTTATGCATACCCAAATGTCTCAGTCATCAGTAAAAAAAACACTAGCAGGCATATGTTCTTTGAATCCTACGTGCCTAGTATGATGCATGAGATGATCTGGACTTTGTCAACCAATAGTCAAAATCCATTGCTGGCCTCTTACCGATGGCCAAGATCTAGATATCCATAGTAAATCAAAACACCCACACAACATGTTCATCACTTAAGGGAAAAATCATATACAACGGTAACATCACAAATAAGAATAGAAATCCCAAACCCTGGCAACCATGACTTCTCACCGGAATAAGTGTTCTCAACGATGTAGTCCAATATCCATCAAAGGTTCTGACACATTCCTAATAATACTATATACCATATCCCAAAGAGTAAAGACCATGAAAATAAACCCATCAGATACCACTTTTTAACATCCGGACCTGGAATCTACTAAACTGGTGCTTCGATCTGATTCTCCATAAGGCCTCAAGCAAGCCACCCCATATGCCAAAGGCTACCGACTAGCAGCGATGTCATATGGTGTGATAGTGGGGAGAATATTTTCTCATATCAAAATATGAAAATAGTTTAAATAACTATGTATCATCCATAGTGAAAAGTAAATGGAATGTGGAAGCAATAAACAACTAAAATAGAACAAGCTGTAATAGTAAAATACTGTAAAAGTCTGAATAGTTATGCACTAAAATACAAAACCTCTCACCTATTGGGCTGACCATATAGATACAAGTACAAAATAAAGTAAAAGTAAAATTCCATGGCTCAACTACTAACCTTGATCCAACCGACGTACCCGATCTCCAGACACTGTCGAACTGCACCAGCCAGATCAGTAGAAGCACTCGAGTAGCTCTACTCAATCATGCAACACTGGGCCTTATCCCTTTCCACCATGCAACTTGTTATCAACCTAAAAAAAGAAAACCTAAGATCTAAAAATACACTGAGGTGGAGATGTAGGGGTGAGAAATAATCTCAATAGGTCCCCCTGACAAGCAACCTATAACTGTGTTGTTAAAAAGTGTATGCAACTGCAACTTTCTCAGCCTATCTAGAACAAAACAAAAAGAAGTAAACCAAACATGCAACCATAGTCGAACCTAGGGTCTGTAATCCCTTTCAACTAGGTATGTTCCACCATGGATGTCCATATCTATATGTGTACACATGTATAGTCCCATACCTATACACATATACATAAATATGAATATTTATGAGTATGTGAATCAAATAATAAAAACCACATTATCAGTTGATCCATGGGTTCATAAGTCCAATCGTCGAGACATCTTGTGCAAAGGAATTGATCTTGACATTGTGCCACTCAAGCTGTGTATTATTAAGTCAATCTCAGGGTTTTTAATCCCATCGACATGTACTTGCTTCGGCCAACACCGGAATTGTATCTCTAAGAATGCTATGTCACAATACGGGGATACTTTTCCTACACCTGGGTTCACCCGCACTCGTCTCCAATCACTAAATAGGATAATGTATACCAACAATAAATCTTGTAAGGAAGGATACTTTATACCGACAGTCAATCTTGTAAAAGGTCACCAGTCGGAAAACATGGAGCGTAAGCCCATGAATCCAACCAAGACTCAGAAACCTTTCCCATATGCATATCAAAACCTCGCCTATAAGAATATCTGTCAATCAGGGTCAAGATCAGTGTATAAGAATTTCAGCATATTCCAAGGCCAAGACTGGTGTATCATCATTTCAGCATGTATCAGGGTCATTCCTGGTGCATCAGCATTTTAGCATGTATCAGGTCCAAGCCTGGTGTATCAGCATTTCATCATGTATACGGGCCAAGACTGGTATATCCTTATTTCAGCATGTATCAAGGCCGAGATCGGTATATAATCTTTTCATTGTGTATCAGGGCCAATTCTGGTATGTCATCATTTCAGCATGTATCAAGGCCAGGCCTGGTGTATCAACATTTTAGTTTGTATCACAACACATGTAAATTACACTGTTACATGGTTCACAAAACTCAACTCACATGGGAAACTCATTTACATAACCAATTTCATCAAGTAAGTATCAATAGCCAATTCCTAGGTAATACCTCTTGGTAGAGTAAATATCAAAAATAACATGGATCAGAATCCGGATCCCAGGAGAGAACATCTAGCCATCCCAACAAACAAGAAATACGCCTCATGTCTAGCTCAATAGCCACCAACTAGGAAGAACCTCTGGTAACCACTACTGTATCAATAAAACCAAGTCATATATAAAGCCATGAGTGAGGGTGGCATGAATTCGCAACCCAGCTCTAAAGCCACAGCCCCATGGGCTTACTAGTTTGGAACGGGTTCTAGGTGACACATGAATACCATCTATACCCAAGAACAATGTAAAAAATTAGGGTCTGTCAAAACTCGGGCACCCGCTCGGCCCCTCAAGTCAAACACTGAGGATGCATCCTACTCGGGATCCTCTAGGTAAACAGGAGTGAAGGCATCCTACACTGGATCCATAGTGAAAAGAAAGGGTGGAATTCTACACAGGATCCTTTAACAAAGAACAATATAGGCATCACATAATAGGGATCCCCCCAAATGAAAATAGGATATAGATATTACATGGGACTCCCTTGGTCTACACATGGGCAAAGGCATTTGTCATGGGATCCTTGGAAACATCCGATATCATGGCCTCATAGGCTATAAGGTCACATCTTAGAAGGTAAATTCCCTAAAAATCATAGGTTATGGTAGATATCTCATAGCTCATCTCATATCAAAGGCCTCAACTAAGTTGGTATGAACTCCCAACCTATTATCCATGCTGAGTAACACTCTCAGGTGACAAATGAACTTTGTAACTGGAGGAATAACCTCTCCATTTAGATAGAAACTGCCAAAAAACATTTAGACGAACTCTAAATTTCAAGAGGATTCCACCATTGTGATATACACAGAATAATGCTCAGAATGGACTACTCACACGTCCAAAACGGTCAATCGGTTAAAAAAGTACTATTCACTGTAACAATCTTGAGTGGGACCCATTCTTGATTTTGGTTTTTAGCATCTTAAATCAGTCTCTAAATGTCCGCCTTTAAATCAGGGTCGCAATGCCACATGCAATGTGTCAAATGGACATCAGATGCTGAAGATACTTCTGATTCAATAATCTCCAAATAATAATAATTAAAATATTATTATTATTTTGGACGTTTCATACCACTGAGCATCATGTCCAACACAAAATAGTTCTCCAACTAGCCTCAAAATTTTTTCCTCGATGTAAGGGTCATGTGACCACAAATGACACATGAAACGGACCCCCAGATTACAAGTTGTAGGGGTTTTAAGAACCCTCTGACAAAAACAGGCTGCACAAAGTACATGGCTTGTACTCTGGGGTACATGGGGTTTGCCTATGTAGTAGTACACAATGTATTAGTTAATGTGAACAGTGTTTACTATTCATAAAACTCCACCCCATGTTCTTTTTCACCCAGACACATGCACATGCACCACTACACGACGTGTACTCCCAGTACACGGCGTGTACTCATTAAAAACCACTCTTCTGTGTTCTTTTTTCACATAGCCGAACACACGACCAACCACTACATGATGTGTACTCAGATTACATGGTGTGTACTTATGAAAACTTCAAATTCCATAAATAGTAAGAACACACAGCGTGTTCCCTTGGAACACACGTCGTGTAACCTGGGATTCCCGACAAAAAATCCCTCAAAAGCCTAAAACACCCATTTTCTCCCCCAAAACAACAGATCAATCCTCAAGGGGCCAAAATCTAAAAATATAAGTCTTTATAAACTTAAAAAAACATTTTTAAAAGGGATATATGTCAAAAACATAAATTTCCATAACTTCGGGTGGAAACCGCTGAAGATTCTGTAGATTTCACCATCCAGGGATGCCACACACTAATTCAGTGCATCGAGAGCTTCGAATCGGTATACATATTTCCTCTCATATCTATCTCTTTATCAAACTCCAATTTCTACCATAGCTCACAACCAAGTAGGATCACATTTTTTGAAAGGTGGGGGAAAGAAGAAGAAGGAAATGAAATAAATAAATGGAAAGAAAAGAAAAAGGGGTCTGAGTCGGCCCCGGTGCCCGACTCGAGTTTATGCCTCACCTAGGATAAACAGCCTATTCTAGACACAATGGCACAGAAGAAATATCAATCTGATTATCTATTTTAAATTTATTTCCAAACGGATCTACATGAATAATTTAATATTTTATTTAATAATATTAAATAATAATTATTCTGTTAAAATTAGAATAGCTCAGATTTCTTCCAAACTCTTGTCCTAGGGTAAATACCCTATTTTAGAACCAATATAGTAGTTAGAAAAATTTTCTAATGTCAAATGGTAGGGTAAAAAGATCATTTTACCCCTCATTAGCATCCAATAGCAAAAATTCAAATTTCATCTCAAAACCGTAGTCCATAAAAACATGGGTTATACAAAGAGTATAGATGGAGTGCGAGGCTTATGCATGGTTAGCTACCTAGATAGATGAATAAATACACCTCAGGGAGGTAGACCTAGGAGATGCATCCCAAAAAGGGCTAGCATCGTATCATAATGGTAGATCCCTAGGATGGAGGAACAAAGTTTACAATTTTGTGGGATTGAACATCGTTGAGGTTTCTTACATACCTAAAAGAGAACATAACCCTCTTTGTTTGGTAAGGTGAATATAGTTTAACTTCATGTGGGATGATGATGAATTAACGTGAAACACACAGAACCAATGGATTGTTGGGAGTGAGCAGCTTGAACCTTAAAGAGGCTTCCTACATACCCTGTTTATAATACAGTGATCAAATTACATGTAGTTCATGAATGGGGTATGGAGCTTACATATACCTAGTGGACCAATTACATGTTGTGGATTTCCATGGTTAGCGTCCTAAGGACATGCTGGAGCTTACACATGGTTAGAGTCCCAAGGACATGATTAATATTATTAATGGTTAGCTTCCTAAGGATATTATGGGGTATATGCATGGTTATTATCCCAAAGAAGATTCCATGGTTGTTGCTTACTCTAAGACCACGTGATTCATGCTTGGTATGAGAAATAAGATGGAACATCTGACCTGACAATCATTGTAAGAACCTGGATCATCATTTCAGGTTTGGATCGTGATTTCTGGTGTTTTTTAGAAAAATAAGAGTTTCTGGAAATTTAAGGTGTACATGTCGTGTACTTAGGAGCACACACAGTGTACCTAGTTGTTGCGGGTAGCCGTGTACTGGAGTTATAATAGTCGAGCACATGGTCACGTGACATGACCTGGAGACCACCTCAAGCGGGTCCCGATAAAGGCATATAGACAACATATATATTTAAAGAACACGTCGTTTATTTATATTTTTATTTGATATATCAAACCAGGGTAACATCTAATTAGAATAAATAACTACTTCTAGCTTCGTATCATCTTGGAGAAACCGAAGATCAATTATTCTTCTCTGAGCCCCCATCCTTCCATCTGTTCTCCAAATCGAACATCATCGATTGTGTTGGAATTGCATCAGTGAGTTATTCCTTCTTCTAGAGCCTCTTATCTTGATTTCTCATCTTTCATGAGATATCTTTGATTGATCATGTTTTACATTTTTGTAGATATATCTCATTCTAGGTTGATTCAAAGGTTGAGGTTCGACTATATCAATCGTACAACATCGAGGAATGTGGTTTGTGACTTCTTGTAGTTTTCCATTGTGTTATATATGAAAAATTTCCCAACACCCTAGTTCAGGATCTTGTGTTATTAGGGAATTTAACCCTGTTAATTCCTCTTATGATTTGTTTTATTGAGTAGGAATTTTAGGTTGTGAATAAGGTTTATTTTCCATTCTATGGATGTGTTTTCCTAGGTTTGGTTGTTTTTGTTTTTGGGACCAGAACTGCCTATTATGTTTTTATGTTTTCCATGCCTAGTGTTTTTAGGATAGAGTGAAATTATCTGATATGTAGTGATATGCATTGTAGCTGTTTAGAGAAGTATTATATTGTGATTTACATTGGATACTGGATATCGTTTGGGAATGATTGACTTAAACAAGACTGTGGGAACCTAGATTAGTTAGACCATAGGGAGAATAGATGTTGAGGGCTTCCCGAGAGTTTATGTTTTACTTTTTATGTTGACAGACCATAGGGGGGATGGACTTGTGTGCTCCCTCAGAGTGTCTAAAGTTCCATGTTGCAAGACCATAGGGGGAATTGAACGTTGAGTGCTTCCTTAGGGAGTATTTTTTTGAGATGAACCAGAGGGGTTAGCCTGTGTGTACTTCCCATAGGGTTTCCTGTGAATGATTGGTTGAACCAGAGGGGTTAGGGTGTGACTACTTCCCAGCGGGTTACTTTTGAATGTTGGTTTCTTAATTAATGAATGTAATTCAATGTGGTTGAAACTGTAGGATTGTTTACTTTTGAGTACTCCTTTGTTTATTACTTCATTTTTTATTTGTCTACTATAAATATTCATAGATAGTTAGGCCTAGATCATTGGGTGGTGGCCTACTAGGATTCATATCACACCCTATTTGGGTCATGCTTTTGGGCCCAAAAGGATTATATTTTTGCAGTTATAGTTAAGGGAAAGCACCCTTCTTCTTCAGGTACATGACTGCTAGGGGGCTGGGGAGCATGGGACCTGGATGAGGCTTGCGTTGTTGTTAGATTTTACTTGTTTTCATTGTAATTTTGTTTAGTAATGTATTCCAACATTGTGACTTGTTTGTATGATTTCCTAGATACTTGTGACATGCATCATTATTGACATATATATACAACAGTTGTTTATTTACTTTCAGTCTTCCACTATTTATTTATTGTATAACACTATTGTTTCCGCTACTACTATACATTTGTTTCCACTGTGTTAATCAACGAATGATGGAATAGTTTCCCAACTATCACACCCAAGGCCCTCACTACTTGTTGGTAGCCTCTAGTGTTCAGGGAAATGTGCTTGAGGCCTTGTGACCACCCGGGTATGGGGCACCTTTGGGAAGTACCCAGAATCCGGACCTTACAATGTGGTATCAAAGGGTTTCTTTTATTCTTTGAATTACTATTTGGAGTCTGTAGATAGGGATAGGAAGGAAAAGAGAGTTGGTAATAAGTTGTTCCCAGGATAAGCTAAACCATGTATAGGGAAAATCCAATATGCCTTGAATATTTCAATTTTTCTGTTTTTTCAATTATTACAGTTTATTTGATTTCACCGTTGGTTGATTCACATGTTTTGTGATATTATTTTTTATATTATTGAGGTTTTTTTTGTTACAACCGGATCTGATGAGGGTATTCCATCTCATGCATCATATAGGAACTTTCTAGAGATCACATGTCACACATACTTGTCATTCCATTTAGGAAGCATTGCTGATTCCATATTGTGGTGATAGGTGTTGTGCTAAATATGAATTTTGTTGTGATAAATGACTTGATAGAATACTTGTTATTTGATAGGGTGTTGCTTATTGTGTAAGGTTTCATTTGAATGATTTCCAAACTTTGGTCCCTGAGGTGTTATGGACCCTCATGGATCAAAATTTGGTTGATCTTGTATTGATTGCACTATTATAACTTGTGATATACATAAAGATGATGTGAAACTTTGATTTATGGGGAGTATGGGTCCCATGGATTAAAATTTGGAACTTTAATGTTTGTTTAATTGTTTTTATGGGGTTCTAGATTAGTTTCTATGGCTAATGTCTGGAAAAACATAGAATACATGGTGTGTATTCTTGAATACATGCCATGTATCCTTCTGTTCTAGAGGGAAAAGCTTTTCTTAAGTACGCACTGTGTACCGTATATACACGTCGTGTAGTTCAAAACTGTGTGTCTGTTTGTGTGGATATAGACATGGGTTTGGGAAATGTGTGGTGACACACACCATGTACTTGGAGTACACATTGTGTTCTAAGAGCTGTTTACCAAGCCATGTGACCAACAACAGGGGTGGATGATACTCAGGTTTCACATATCATGTTCTCTTCATACATGTCATGTATAGTCGACCGTGCCACCAACCGTGTGACTAATGACATAGATGGTTATAACTTAAGGGATACACATCGTGTTTATGGTGCACACACCATGTAGAGTTACCCATGTAGAATCCATGTGTATAACCGTGTAGAGAAACTCGGGAATGGGGTGTGATTCAAGTACATGTCGTGTCTCAAGGAGAACACATCGTGTGTAGGGGTGTTACATGACATGTTTTGGAAGAAGTACATGACCACGTGAAAGCCTAAGGGGACACGTCGGGTAGGGTTTATGCACGCCGTGTATCCCCGTTTTGAATATATTGACTATTTTTTCTCCTGTTATTATATTGAACTTATATTTTTTAGTCCTTGATAATCATGAACTGAGGAGTGGACTTGAACATGAATTTTCATTCCACTGAGACACCCTCTGGTTGTACACCAAATACAAGGCGACAATCAGACACCAGACATGGTAGATCAGGGACTACTAGTAGATCCTTTGGTCATTTCTGTCTTGGCACCAGCCTTCATTCCATACATAGGTGTTGATGCATAGTTATGAGAAGGATTCATGAGGTTTATTAATACCTTCCAGGGAACACCGCATCCTTACCCATATATAGAAGAGTTGACACAGGTTTTTTTGTAGCAGCATCCTCCCACTTTCTTAGGGGATGGAGGGCCTCAGGCTGGAGAGTCATGGTTAGAAGTCATGTTATCTATCTTCGAACATCTAGAGAAACATTTAGAGAGAAGTTTGAAGCTATGAAATTGCATGCTCCGAGATTCCGCCATGAAATGGTGGGATGTGATATCACCGGTAGGACTCCATCAGGTTATGTCTTGGGATGAGTTCTAGCATACATTCTATGACTACTTCTATCCGGAGACTTTGAAAGTCGATCAAGACATAGAGTTCATGAGTTAGGAGCAGGGTACTCTCTCGATCATGGAGTATTATTCTCACTTCATAGAGTTGAAATTTTTCACACCTATTCTAGGGTGTGATTAGTTATTTCTAGTGAGGAAGTTTGAGGATGGACTCAGGCATGACATCCGATATTAGGTGTACATCTTTAAGTTAACGACCATATCTTCCATAGTCAACCAGGTGTTGATTACTGAGCAAAACCTGAGAGATTCTGGAGTTGTGAGCAACGGTAGCTCAACATCTGGAGTTGGTACCCTTTCGACTGACAGCATGAAGCGCAGTAGGGATTCTATGTGAGGAGACCCAAGGAGATGGGATACTCCTTCAGATATTTAGGTGGTATTCTACCAGTATGGGAAATGTGGGAGTATGAGGCCACATTTCCCGAGAGACCCAGTGGAGTGCCGATCTTGCAGAATTATTGGTCATATTTAGCGCTTCTATCATATTTTATCACTATCAGTTGGTGATTGGGGTTCTGTCTCAACTCCTTGTAACGAAGCAGGACCACCAGCCCCACATCAGACTAGGGGATGATGTTCTTCATGTTGTTCAAGACGAGGTGCAGGTCATGGCCGTAGTGGTCAGGCACAAGGTTTTTGATAGCTGTAAGGTGGATCAGCTCAGGGATCTCAGTAAGCATCACAGGGCCGTGGTGTAGGTAAGGCTTTTACAATAGAGCATATCCAGCCAAAGCAGGATTTTGGACCCTCTATAGTTAGAGGTACGATTCTAGTTTCCTCAGTTTTAGATTCTACACTTTTCGATACAGGGGATTCCCATAGTTTCATATATGTAGTTGTTGTGAAGTGACTTGGGCTCTGTATCTTTACCTCTGTTGATATCATGATGTTAGACACTCTGTTAGGGAATAGAATGTCTAGTTTACGTCAGTGCAAGGAGTGACCTCTTGAGGTTGGAAGGTGTCACTTATTTTGGGACCTCTATGTCTTAGAGATGATAGGTTATGATTTCATTCTCAGAATGGACTGGTTGGTTCCCTACCTGGCATTTGTTGACTCTTATCATCGTAGGGTGATTTTCACAACACCAGAGGGAATTTTGTTTCTGCATAAAGGTGAATGGGATGTCTAGGTAAGGAGAGCAGGACCCAGGAATCATTATTTCGGATTAGTTACAACAAATATTTCTAGTCTATATTTGTATGACCAAGGGACTTAACTGATGGACTTTCCTCTAGTGGTGTATCATTTCAGGGATGTCTTTTCATATGATTTATTAGGTTTTCCTCTGGAGTGAGAGGTAGACTTTTCTATTGAGCTTGTATCAGGAGTGACACCGGTGTCCATTCCTCCTAATAGGATGGCTACACATGATTTCCATAAGCTCAAGATGTAGTTAGAGGAGTTAATGAAAATGGTTTCATCTAACCTAGTACATCTCCTTGGGATTTTTCGGTCCTGTTTGTGAAGAAGGCAGATGGTACCCTCATATTTTGTTTGGATTATCGGAAGCTAAACCAGTTGACGGTCAAGAATCGATATCCCTTACTGAGTATTTACAAACACTTTTATCAGCTTTAAGGATCTTGAGTATTCTTGAAGATTTACTTGAGGCTCAATTATCATCACATGTGTGTTATACCATCTGATATACCTCTTGTATCCTTTCAGAGTAGGTATGGTCTATACAAGTATGTGGTTATGTCATTCTGTCTCACAAATGCGCCTGCTGTTTTCATGGCACTAATGAACCAAGTGTTCCTTCCATACATTGATTCCTTTGTGGTGGTTTTCATGGATGATATCTTAGTGTACTCTCACACTATACATCACCATGCTAATCATCTTGAGATAATTTTGACTACACTAAGAGAGAATCATTGATTTTCTAAGCTCTCAAATTTCATCTTTGGGATGGACTAGGTTCACTTCTTCGGTAATGTTATCTCAGAGTCAGGAGTATTAATATACCTAGAGAAAGTGAGATATGTAGTTTCATTGGATCAGTCGAAGAACTTCTTTGAGGTATGGAGTTTTCTAGGGTTTTCTGGTTACTATATACATTTCAAACAGTACTTTTAACACTTAACAACACCATTGAAGGGCCTGACTAAGAAGGGTGTGAAGTACCTGTGGACAGATTCCTATGATTCATCCTTCTAGGAGTTGAAAGGTAGGTTGAATTCATCACCAATACTATTTTTTCCAGAGCTGGTAAAGAGTTATACACTTTACTATGATACATCAGGTATCCGTCTGAGAGTAGTGCTTATGCAGGGGATAGAGTCGTTGCGTACGGGTCTCAACAGTTGAGGCCACAAGAGAGGAATTACCCAATGCTCGATCTCGAGTTGGATGCAGTTGTTCATGATTTACGCATTTGGAGACATTATATATTGGTAGAGAATTTTGTATTTTTCACCTACCACAAAAGTCTCAAGTACATATTCACTCAATGTGATCTGAATTTGGGATAGTGAAGGTGGGTTGAGTACCTTCAGTCCCTTGATTTTGAGCTTGCCTTCACACCTAGGAAAGGCAATGCAGTGGATGATTCATTGAGTAGGAGGACTCAGATATAGGCTATCCATGAGGCTAGTAGTGAGTGGCAGCTTATGGATCTATTCCTTGAGATGCATTTGGAGGTGCATGAAAAATAGGGACAGACGTTTCTTTCCTCCGTAGCTGTTACCTCTACTCTTCTTGAGCGAATACGAATGAGGCAGCTATCAGATGTTGACGGCCTAGTCCTATGGGAGAGTGTGTCAAGAGAGGACCCTATTCCTAGATAGACCGTAGGTGAGGATGAGATACTGTTCTTTCATGGGAATGTATGGGTATCTGCATACTAACGCGAGGAGATGATGTAGGATTTCCATTCTTCAATTTGGTCAGTTCATCCTACTGTCACCAAGATGTATAGAGATCTACGCCATCAGTATTTGTGGCCAGGAATAAAGAGAGACATCGCTGGTTTTTTCATGAGGTGTTCTACCAATTAGTAGGTGAAGGTGGAGCATCAGCGACCAACAGGGTTGTTGGAGAATTTACCCATTCCTGAGTGGAAGTGGAATGATTTAGTGATGGACTTCATTATAGGTTTGAATATGTCTCCTTGAGGGAATGATGCAATTTGGGTTGTCATTGGTAGACTCATGAAGGATGCACATTTATTACCAATCAAAGATACTTTCAGTGTTGATGAGCTGGGAAGGTTGTACATCTGGGAGATTATGCATTTCCATGGGGTTCTGCACTCTATCCTTTCAGAAAGGGATGCATGTTTTACTTCTCAGGATTGGTAGGGAATACAAATGGCTTTGGGTACACATTTACTTCTAAGTCTATCTTACTATCCCCAGACAGATGGCTAGTCTGATCGTACGATTCAGGTGATGGAAGACATGATTTGAGCAAGCATCCTAGATTTTGGAGGTTCATGGGAGAAGCACATACCTATGGTGGAGTTTTCCTAAAATAATAGATTTCAAGAAACTATTCAGATATCACCTTATGATTATTTGCACTGTAGGCCATGCCGATCACCCATATAATGGCTAGAGGCAAGAGAGGTAGCTATGTTGGGACCTTGTCTTGTCTAGGAGCCCATGGAGCATATAATGTTGATTCATAAGAGGATGGCTACTGCCCAGTCACAACAGACGTCTTATGTTGATCGATGGAGATGACCTACAGAGTTCGAGGTCGATGATCGGGTTTTTATACATGTCACATCGAGGTTGAGACACATGAGGATTAGGAGACATGGTAAGATTTCGTTGAGATGTGTTGGGCCATTTGAGGTTTTTGAGAGAGTTGGGCTAGTTTTCTATCAGTTGTAGTTACCTCAGAGGCACCAGTCTATGCACGATGTCATCCATGTTTCCCAGTTGCGGCGATACTTCTTAGACCCCTATCATGTTTTTCAAACCAAGGTGGTTGAGTTTGAGGTGGATGCATCATTCGAGGAGCATCTGATCCAGATTTTTTATTGCAGTATGAAGGTTCTTTGTGGTCAGTCTGTTTCTCTATTATGGGTGCTATGGAAGCATGGGAGAGTATGTAACGAGACGTGGGTGAGGGAGACTGATGTACGATCACAGTGGCCAGAGTTGTTCAAGGATCCTTCTTCTATGTCTCCTTATTAAGAAATTTGGGAATGAATTTCTTTAAGGGGGGAAGTTTGTAAGAACCCAGTTCTTCATTTCAGGTATGGATATTGATTTCTGGTGTTTCATAGAAAAAGTGGATTTTCTGGAAATTTAAGTAGAACACGCCATGTACCTAGTTGTCGCGGGTAGCCATGTACTGGCCATATCACAGCCGAGTACATAGTCATGTGAGGTGACCTAGAAACCTCCTAAAGTGGGGCCCAACAAATGCATATACATTCCATGTATCTTTAAATAAAAAGATAATTTTTTTATTTTTATTTGATATATCGGACCGGGGTCATATCTAATTGGAAGAAAAGAATTCTTCTGGATTTGTGTCATCTAGGAGCGACTGAAGATCAAAAATTATTCTCTGAGACCCCGACCCACCATCCGTTCTCCTAATCAGACACTGTTAATTGTGTTGGAATCGCATATGTGACTTCTTCCTTCTTCTAGAGCCTCTTCTCATGATTCAATTTCTTTCATGAGATATCAGTGGATTTTCATTTTTTACATTATTGTAGATCTTCTGCATTCTAGGTCAATTCAAATGTTGAGGTTCAAATATATTGATCGTACAACATCGAGGTAGGTGGTTTGTGACTTTCTATAGTTTTTCTTTAAATTAAATGTGCAAAATTGCCCAATACCCTAGTTTAGGGTATTCCGTGTTTAGGGAATTTAACCATGTTAATGACTGATTTTCTTTATTTTATTGAGTAGTGATGTTGGGTTGTGAATAGGGTTAATTTTTCATATTATGGATGTGTTTTCCCATGTTTTATTTTTTTCACCATAGGGTATAGAACTGCCTGTTAGGCTGCTATGTTTTCCATGCCTAGTGTTGTTATGATGGAGTGATTTTATCTCATATGTTGTTGTATTCATTATAGCTGTTTATCCAACTAGTTTATTATTATTTACATTGGCTATTGGATATAATTTTCGCATGAATGTCTTACAGATGGATGTGGGAACCGGGTGTAGTTAGACCATAGGTGGAATAGACGTTGTGGGCTTCCCCATAGTGTTTGTATTACTTTTTACGTTGAGATACCAAAAGGTGGATGGACTTGTGTGATCCCTCAAAGTGTCTGTAGTTCCATGTTTCGAGACCATATGGGGAATTAGACATTTATTTCTTCCTCAGAGAGTATGTAGTTTATTGATAAAATACCACAGGGGGAATTGATGATGAGTGCTTCCTCCGAGAGTCATTTTTTGAGCTGAACCAGAGGGCTTAGTCTGTGAGTACTTCCTAGAGGGTTTCTTGTCAATGATCGGTTTAACTAGAGGGGTTAGGCTATGAATACTTCCCAGTGGGTCACATGTGAATGTTGGTTGCTTAATTAATGACTGCAAATGAATGTAGTTGAAAATGTAGGATTGTTTACTTTTGAGTACTCCCTGGTTTATTACTTCATTTTTAATTTTCCCACTATGTATATTCACTAATAGTTAGGCACATATATTTGGGTGTTAGCCTACTATAAGTCGTCTCAAACCCTATTTGGGTCATGATTTTGGGCCCAAACAAATTATATTGTTGCTGGTATAGATAAGGGCAAGCACCCTTCTACTTCAAGTACTTGACTGTTGTGGATCTGTGGAGCTTGGGACCAGGCTAAGGCTTGTGATATTTTTGGAGTTTACTTGTTTTCTTTTTTACTTTGGTTTATTAATTTATTCCATCATTGTGCATGTTTGTATGCTTTCTTAAATACTTGTGACATGCATCATTATTGACATATATATGTTGTAGTTGTTTTTTTACTTTCAGTCTTCCATTTTTTATTTATTGTATATAATTACAATTTATACTATTATTATTTGTTTCTTTATACTGTGGTACTCTTCAATGAGGGCATAGTTTCCCCACTATCACACTGAAGGCCCTCGCTGCTAGTCGGAAGCCTTTGGCATTCGGGGTAATGTGCTTGAGGCCATGTGACCAACCAGTTATGGGGCACCTTTGGGCGGCATCAGGAACTGGGATGTTACAATCATGTCAAGAACAGTGTGACCATGAGGGATGGTGAGGGGATTACACATGGATAGGGGACCAAGTACATGGATATTGGTACTTAATCCATGAGGTAAACTCAATAATGTGGTTCAGGGCTTATGTGGAGACTACTTGAAGCACACATGTAGAAAAATTCCAATGGGAGAGGAAGAGTGGGAGATCAATGATGCTCATTCCCATTCAGGTCCTCCCAGACTTTTCACGCATGAAGAAACATGCATTTTAACATCATTTGATGGGGATGAGGGTTCTTGGCAATTTAACTTCATTCAACTCAGATGACTAGGAATCCTTCCTCATTCCTTGGACTTACATAACTTAACCTTACCCACACTTTGGGAAGGGAGGAAACAAGCAATGCCCAACGGGAGTGAGGGGGAGGAGTGGTTAATTTTAGGGCCCATGTTAGTGTGTCTATGTAAAGAATCAATATCCATTAGTGTACCTAAGAGAAGAAGTATAAGGTAGGAAAATTCAATATGAAGCACCACGTCAGGGACTATGAAATCACTTCATACGAGCCTGGAGGGCCACATGGGATAGGGATTCACAAAGCCGAAGGACCTACTAAAAGAGGATTTGTGAAGCTCCGGTGCTTCTTGAAGAGCGGGAGATTCACGAATGAAGGTACTTCGTGAATCAATGTGAAAAGGGGATCCATGAAGGGAGGATATTTGTGAATCATGGTCACCCAACCCAGGCAAGGAGTCTACATGATCTTGTAGGGTGAATCACGAAGGCTGAACACATCATGAAGTCTCAATTGCCCAAAAGGGTATCCTCCCTTCACAAGGGTCATGGGGATTTCCCGAATGGAATCCCCACATAAATGAGAGGTAAATTGTAATGAAGGGAAATATGGTTCTCATTGCTCAAATACCTTGGGTGATTCATTTTTTGGCTAGTTCACAGAGGAAATGGAGCTTTGAAAAATGAGAGCTTGGAAGGAGAATGTTTCGGGTAGTAATCCTTTGGGGTGGGGTTGAGCCACATATTTATAAGCATTGGGTATCGAGATACATCAAGGGAACATTGCAAAGGAAATGTAACTTCATAGTCATAGGGGTTTCCATCGAACTCATGGAGCCTTCTGTCACTATTATGTGGCTGTCGTGGTGATCATTGTACTCAAGAAGGAAACCCTCACTACTTCACAACACATTAAAAGGTGTCCTTATACTATATTAACACAATTTCCATTTATGAAGGGCTTGGAGATAGAGATTCCTGAGGTTGTACCTTCGGTGTTTTTATGTATTGTTCGGGTTGAATTTTGTTCCAAACGGTTTGGGTTTCCCTTTATCAATTTTGGGCACAGATTTTAGAAAAAAACCCATTTTACCATTGATGAACTCCTTGGACTCGGTAAGAATCTTATTTTGGAAGTCCTCACACTATGCTCATTAGATTACACTCTTACACCTTAGTCAGGCTATAGTCATTACTGAGTTAAAAAACCTTGAGGTATATGTTTTCCTCGATAATACCTTGGAACATAATTATTAAAAATCATTATAGGTTGTCTCATTATATCTTGGAACCATAACTATTGTTAACATGTGACTCATTTATAAACTATTAATAGTCTATTAATAAACTAGAAACATGTTCAGACACTAGATGAGGGATAAAACATGTACTTGGGTATTTAGATACACTGTATTGATTTACTTTATATATGAATGCTTGCACACTATTACATTTTCATTACATGGGATGAATGTTATTGACGTCGTTGGTGGTGCCCCGCTAAGATTTATCTCACACCCTCTCTGGTCTCCATTTGGTACTCAGGGTAGATAACATGCATGTCAATGTTGATAAAGGGAAACATACAACATCGAACACTTAATTGCTTATTGTTTAGGATGGATCTTTATAGCAGATGACTGGGTCAGAGCTTGGTATTTTGGGTATAGTATTTGATTTCCTTTATACATTTATGAATCATGTTATGAAAGTTGTCTTGTATCCATGTTTCAAGTTTTCTAAATACATGACATATCATCATCAGTTATTTTATGTAATTATATTCATTTTAGTTATTGTTACTACTGTCTCTATTTTCCATTATGTCTTATGTTTAATTATATTTCTTTTGCAACTTAACACTATTTATATTTATCTTTTATGCTATAATCTGGTTATTAGGGCACAGTCTCCACATGGACACACCCTAGGCCCACGTTTCTAGTCAGCTGCGTCTTGCATTTTAGGAGATTCACTTGAGGCCATTTGGCCCTACAAGGCTTGAGGTACCAATTAAGTTGCATCCAGGCCCAAGAAATCACATAATTCTCATTCCTAGTGTGAAACATCATATTCAAAATCTCATCCTCCATCAAAATTAAATGATGGTACTCGAACGTGAGATCATCCTTTGAAAAAAAATAATCTACAAGGATCTAAACAAAAAATTCCTAACTATATTGAAATGGATTTTTAATCAAAAAAATTATGTTATACAATGATATATAATCATTTAATATCCTCATAGAAACATATTTATTTTTAACAAAAAAGCAGGCTCACCACATGGTGAAGTGTTTGGATGAATAAAATATTTATCAAGAAACTATTATAACTTCTTTTTCAATACCAATATTTCTACTTGAACCATTCAAAAAGAAGTTTTTAATATTTTCTAGGCATCAGTAACTAAGTCGATAATAAATACAATCTCTTGAAAATGTATAATACAATGAAATTTTTCCCAAAATACATTAAGATATTCACTTTTTATAGGAATCTCACAAATTTCAATAGATTTATTATTCTAAAAAATATGTTTAAGAAAAAATTCATTTTCATCATTAATTAATTACCCAATTTCAAGATAGTTATCAAGGGTATGAAATAATTCTTGTATAAAAAAATAAAAAACATTCAAAAAACAATTTCATTTTCTCTATAATCAATCATATAATTATAAATAGAAATCCATCAAATTTGTAGAATAATATGGAAACTGATAAAGCGAATTACATAATTATTTTCAGGTTAAACCCTTCTATTGAATTAAACTATAGGATTATTATAATTTTTTCATTCCTAAATTTGACCCAAGTATTTTTACCAAAGTCTATAACCATAATTATCGAGGTGAAAATTCCAATTTATCAGAAAATTTCTCAGAAATGAATGAATATGTAAACCCTGAATCAAATAGAACATTTTCATAATCCAAATTAACATATAATGTACCTAAAACCACATCATTGTATGGTAAAAAACTATTATCACAATGTATTTATCCACAACATTCTACATTGGATCATGAATACATCCTTCTTTTATTAATATATTCAAGAAATTACTAATATAATGATACATGTCACTACAATTAAATAATCATACGAAAGTCTTTTAATTATTTTAATAATCATTATAATATTCCTTTTCATTGCATTCATGAGACATGTGTCCAAACATTACACATCGAAAATACTCCATAGTCATCAAAAGAAATCACCCAAGGTTTTTTCCAACAAATATCAAATAATGGAAACTAGATTTTATTAACTTATGATTTCATTGATGGATTATTCCTCAATATCTTCCATATTACCCACTTTTTGTTCTTGTTTTATAATAAAATATGATCATTAAAAACCACAATTTTTATCTTATCAGCACATTAGACAAGATTCTCATGACTTTTTAAATTCTGAGTTGAAAATTCTCATTGATACCTGGGATTAAATACTAATTAAAATTATTAATTTTACTGTCAATATCATGAATAGAGTTTGGTCCATACCATTCCAATATGGTTATTTCCTCTTTATAATAAGTTACTAAATCATCCTAATTATTCCAAAATTCCAAAAACATGTTTCTTATAAAATATTTAACAACATTATTAAAATAATTCTCGAAGAAAATATTTTTAAATTCATCCCATACAAGGTATCAATATATTCTCTTTATTTGATATTCTTATCCTCAGATCAACTTCACCTTGAAAACATTAATTTCAAAGAGTAACCTTTTATATTTTGAACAATCTAAGATTTAGAATATATGTTTATAGACATGAATCATCCTTCAGATGTCACATTATCATATTATCTAATCAATGATAGAGGGTGTTGTTTTATGAAATTTTATACAATGGGAATCTTCCTCTATGGTGAATGTGGTTTCTCTCTCACATGGATTCCACAGTTATTTATAGACTACACCAACTAATCCATCATAATAACAATATTCCCTATTTCAATTCAAACTATTCATGTGTTTTTATTTGGTATTATATTATCCTCTGGGAGACATCTAACTTCTGATTTACAGTTTCATCTATGGAAAAACTTATTGAATAGTGATATTTGAGTTAAAAGAACATGGTAATATTAAAATTTTATATCATTATTAACATAAATTTTAATTTATCATGGGAACTTACTTACATTATCGTAACATTTAAAATTATCAAAATTCCGCCTCTAATACCAACTATATGCACTCATCCTTAGAATAATACAAAATGAAGAGTTAAAAATAAATAATTCATTTTATTGCATTCCCAGGGAAAACTTTTTGTTTATATAGTTAGATAATACATATAAACTGTTATATAGTAATCCCATACATTAAAAAGTGGACACTTCCACAAAGTATATTTTTTTCCAAAATATATTACTTTAATTATGAATAGTGTTTTATTTTCCGGAAAAATATTCATGATTCTTAAATTCATTTCGTCCTTTGTTACAATTAATCCTTAAAACCTAATTGAAAACATCTCAAATTTTTCTATGATTATAAAAATATCATAAAGAGACATAAGAAAGATTAAATTATATGTATTAGTCTATTTAAAAACAATGATATTATATTTTATATTTTTCTTATAATATAATAAACATTGAGCTCAATTAATAATTTAAATACACAATAAACAAGCTTTATTACCCAAATATTTTCATAAAACACATAAAAAATAATCCAAAATGACAAATCATAATCAATAGGGTTTCATAGAAAATATTAAAATCTATGAAATACATTGTTTAAAAAACAAATTTTTATTCTTCAATAGAATAATAAATTCTTTAAACTAAATACCATTAGAATACCTTATAAAATGAAATTATTTTCTTTAAATCGTATTTTAATTCTTAAACAAGTCATATAAGTGCATCAAGGAATCATCTTCAATTAAACCTCACATGAACTGTTACAAATTGAATATCATACTTAGTTAATTAAATCATGCTTGTTTAGGAAACATAATCTTTACCAGATATATTAGAGAGAGATATCATGATATCCCATCATCATAAATATTATTGAAATACCATGTCATTCATTAAACACATATATTCTTCATTTTGATCATAAAACTCATATTAGTATACTTTTGAACCCATAATCAAAACAATTTCAGATATTGATATAACCTTTTTCTTTAAAAACCAATTTTCAATACTAAAAAATAGTAAATTTGGATAATAATTTGAAGAAAAATATTAATATTATAGTGGAATAAAAATATCAAAAAATAATTATGGTGGTGGGAAATTTCATTTTCTTTGTATATTTTAAAATATAATATTACTTTTTCCTCTTGTAATGATAGAAAAAAAGTTTATTAATAATATTGCAATTGAACATTTTTTAAATAAATTACAAATAAAAATTAATGATGATTTTATTTAAATTAAATACATATTAATACATCCATAAAAGTTGTTTAACAATATATACCTTGAAGTAAAATATTTAGACTATAAATCTTTTAGACATTTAAATCAATGTTTTAAGGTAAATAGTCCCTTATCTTGAGTCTGAGTATTCACACATGTTATTTATCTTCATGAATATTAAGATAATGATAATTGATTATATTAATTATATACTCTTTTATGTTTTTTATTCCTTTTTTTAAAATATATCAATGATATAATTAATTACATAATTTATTATGTTCATATCGGTAGTATTGACAACATTCATCTTATAAGTCGGAGATAGCTTGGTTAGGTTGACTATGGTCAAATTTATCCTAATTATATCATCTATATAATATTAATCATGTTATAATAATAATTTTTATACATTATTTATACTTTTAGAAACAACCACATAACATGATTATAAAAAATTAATTATGTTGTAATATGGAGATGACAATCCATAGGTATTCATGAGTAATGTTTCCATTTTTCAAAAAACATGAGGTAAATAAGTTAAGTATTATTTTATATTTATATTTTTATAGTTATATTATGAATATAAAAATTATTTAATAAACCAATATATATGTACAATTCATGTGAGGAAGTGATGAAAAATAAAATAGATCAGTTCGCGTTGCAATTGTACACACATACAAATGAGCGATGTTTTTATTTTTCTTTGGTTGGTAAAGAAAGATGTAGAATATTTATATAATATTAATGAAATATATTTATATCATATATATAATATTATTTCATTAGATCCATTATTATTACCTTAATATGATTTGGTGATGAAAAATGAAATGTGTCATCTCACGAGGTTGTAGTCCGTACATACACACGAATGATATTTTTTTAGGTGGTTAAGTATAGGAATAAGGTTTATAAAATAGACATAATAATATTAAATTATATATTATATTATAATTTTGTTATATGAAAATATTTATGATAAATTTTAAGTGGGTAAAAGGAGAGATAAAATGAAAACACATGGTTAGGAACTATACCACTTCTTCAAACAACCTCCTTAGGGTTATTCCTAAATCCTTCATAGGATGGTATTATGGTCAAACCAAGACCTATAGGATATTAGGATGGATTTTATAAATATATTTGGGAATTTATTGGTCAATATATACTGATTTTGAATTATAAATAATTAGGGATATGGGTTTCCTTTTATAAGAGTGGGAGATGATGTACTTGGATTTTTTCAGAAGATTAAAATATATTAATGACTTACTCGATCCAAATGGCCACAAAATGAACCATTTTAAAATACTAGAAGTGATAGGATCAAAATTGGACCATTAAATTGGATTTATTAATTTTTTAATATCATTTTACCCCATATCATTTTATTTTTAAACATTGTAGATAGTTTTAACTCTTACAATAGAAACACATTTTGTTTACCAATGTTACTAATCAGAATCTCCAAAAAATAAAATAAAACTCATTAATATATATATATATATGTATATTATTGAAAATTTTATCCCATTTTATCAATTTATATTTCTGCAAGTGGTAGAAATTTCTTTTAAAATAATCCCACAGAACACGTTGAATAATGGTTTCCCATAAAAATTCCTTTTTATGTATAATTTTTTTTATACCAAATTAAAGTTTAATATTAATTATAATAAAATTTATTGGATTATGTTTATTAAAAATTAATTAATGAAATATTAAAACCAAAATATAAAAATTAGACTATGTAAATAGTTGAAAATAAAATATTGTTTTGTTAAAAAATTTCATTTACTACTTTTCACCCAAAAATATTAATTTCATGAAAACTCTAAAAACATCACCCTATGTTAATTTTAACATTATGATAAAAAAATTATATCACTTTCCTCAAATTAAAATTCTATCATTTATAATTTTAATTTTTTGTTAATAAAACCACATAATACTTATAAGAAAATTAGTGCGAATAAAATTATTTCCTTTTTACTAGAATTTAACTAAATATTATTATATTTAATATAACTCTATAAAATTATGATAACACAACATATGATTGGTATTCATCTTTAGAAATACACTAGATAGTCAGCAATAAATTTTGGGTCAAATCAATTTATTCCCCCTGCCATTTTTAGGGCAAGTGGCTTTTCCCCCACACACACATGCATAAGGTCGATGGTGAATGTCGGGGCCACACCTAGAGTGGGAGCATGGTGTGGGTTTGATACAATATTTGAAAGGAATATAAATTCATGGGTGATATAGTAGTATGGAATATGTTGGTGGTTATTATGGTTGGAAATCATAGGGGAACTAGTGGGCACATGCGTATGGTATAGGGGGGCTCTCACTAGTGAGAACATGGGAAGTGGTGATGGTGGATGAAATGCATAGGGGAACTAATGATCATGATCCCAGAAAATGAGTAGCATGGTTTAGAGGGTATTTTATGGTTTCATTATATAAGTCCCCAGCCTTAAAAATTACATATTCTAGTTTTCTCAACTAGATTTCACTTCTTTACATTACCAAAGATCTTATCAGTGTAGAGTTTTATAAAGTTATGACATAACTCATACATATAAACACACAAGAATACAAAGTCGGTACCATTTAAAAATATCCATTGCTTCCAAAACATTAAATTTTATACACAAAACAACAACATTATTTCTTTGAAAAAATTTCAGAACATTTAGCTTGACTTCCATCTTTCTCTTACACATCCTTATACCATGTGGAAATCATTTAAAAACATGGTATGATCATAAAAATCTCCGTAAGGGATATAAAAAAAAGGAAAGAACCCATTATTCACTAAATAATTATAAACATATGATATAATTTTTACAAATACTTACTTCTCACACATAAAGAATCATATACTTACTTTGTGAAACATGATATTTCCATAAATCATAGAAAACATAAATAGAGAATAAGGGTATCATAGGGAATTAATTACCTTATTTTGTAACCCTCACATCTACCTTATGATTTTTAACCCTCATAGCTACCAAAAAATGCAACCCCTATGGATACCTTATGGTGTAACCATCCCAATTACACATGGAGTAACCATACGCCCAACCACCAACTTACATATATGAAATGCATTGGAAGAAGATATAGTTCCTACAATTAATCATAAAAAATACCCATGATTCAGAAAATAATCATAATTCATGAATAATTTCATAAAAAAAATTCTTTTTAATTTTGTAAAAATGAAATTTAAAAGGTGATTTTTAAAGGAAGGTCCCTTATAAATATCATTTAATTGAAGTGATAATTAATAGAATGAAAGGATTATGAGTATACACATTTTTTTAAGGTTGGGGCTGAAGCCTCACTTTATTCTTTAAATAAAACACCTCTTTATAATAGGTATAGGGAGACCCATTACATACCCCGATGGCCTAAGGCCATGTGGCCTGAATAATAGGTTTGAAAGCCCATTTTTTTGCCCAAAGGGCCCCTTGGGGAATAGTAATGCTACAATACCTACTACAGTCGCCACCGCTGAAGTGTCGACGCCTCAACATCCCCACCTGTATACAAATTAAATACACATAATACAACATAATATAAATAAAAATTTATTATAAAAATATTCATAGTACCATATAATCAATTAAGTGGAGGGATAACCCAAAGAATAGATATTTGGTTAAGAATTCCCTTACCTCGGGATTGTCTTACTTGAAACTTATTTAAAAATACTTTATAATGGTTAAAATAGTGTTATTAATATTTTCAAGAAACATATTTATGTTTATAACACCTTATATGATCATTTTATCGCATTATTCCACCCATTAATTAATAATATTTTGTTCATTCCATTGTTTTAGGTGTGCTCTTTACCTGATTTCCAAGGTCGACTCGTAAAGTACTTCTTTGTCGAATGGAAGTAAAACTCCAAAAGTAGAATGAAATTGTATCAATAAGTTTATATAATATTAAATTATTCCATAAATCATATTGGTTATATGTTATCAGGATGAATCCTTAGATTAATCATTAGTGATATCTGTTTAGAAACTTTTGGTTATTCTTTGGTAATCACAAACTAGTTTCATTATATAACATAATATTATGGATATGTGTTAACTCCAAAAAATTAAAGAGGATATATCATAAATTTTGAAATATTTTTCAACCATTAAAATTGTTTTATAACTAGTTTTTAATTATGTAATGGTAATTGAAAACACATCATCCATGATTTTGGTAAATCGACACATCATAGACAATATTTTCATTTTTAGAATAAGAAGAAGAGGAGAGGAAGAATGATGATCAATGTTTCCATAAACATGATTAAATCCATAATATATAAGATATTTGAAAATTCATTCCTCTTGAATAAGGTTAGGGGAAGGTATTATATGAAAAGAAAATGAATTGAAAAGAAAACACAAGAAAATGAAAGAGGATTCTTACCTCTTGATCTCATCTCCTTGAGATTCTCCTTAAGAAATTTGGTTTTGGCCATTTGGTGAGACCAGTAGTTCTTGGACATTGGAAGGGCCTTAGGAAGGGTATTTTGAAAAATTTATACAGTTATCAAAGCTTGATAAGTGTGAGATGAAGAGGGGGTGTGGATGGTATTTATAGTGGAGGAGAGAAGTGGGTTTCCATTATTTTAATAAATAATTTAATATTTTTGTTTAAGACAATGAATAGTCTTGAATAATGTAACCCTAAAAAGTAAATAAATAATGTGAGTTTTAACCAAGTGTTCTTAAATAATCCACGATACTAGGAATAGTGTATTTAACTGATAATGTATATATACGATATATTACTATATTTTACTTTTCATCAAAAATTCATGAATTTAAGAAAAATCCCAAAAAATCACGCTAACCATTTTTTGACGTGTATAATTCAAAAAAGAACTCCAATTTTTGAAATTTATTTGTTTTATATTTGATTAATTTAATTTTTAAATAAAATCATATTTTATTCCAAAAATAACAATTTTAAAACTATAACTGGTTTTCTATCACCTTGAAAAATTAATCATGATCTCATTATCTTATAACCTTAAGAAAATAAAATAATAATATGATTTTCTATTCATAAGGTCATGTTTCTATTCCTAAGGGTATGCTTTTAGTCCCCAAAAAATCAAGTTGGTTCTATCAAACTCCAAATAACTTACCGATCACAACTGTAGATGTCTGTTTTTAAAAATTCAAATCAAAAAATAGAAAAATTATGATTAACAGCTATTTTATAACTATATCATTAAAACAAAGTTTCATTATATGGAGATTTAGTGTTTTCTGTATTTCAATTTATTTTTAAGACCTTAGAGTGTTACATTCTCCCACCTTATGGAAATTGCATCCTCATATTTATTTTATTTACCTATTAAACAATTGAGGGTACCTTTCCCTCATAGAATTTTTAAATTCCAATGTTGCATCTTCAACCACGTGGTTTCTCCACAAAACCTTTACCTAGAGGATTACATTTTTCTACAATACTTGTTCTCTTCGGTCACGAATCAGAATAGGTTTCTCTTCCTAAGAAGGGATCTCTTAAAACGTAACTACTTCGGGGCACAAAACCTGAGATGAATCATGCACATAATTTATCAACATCAAACCATGAAAAACATTTTGTACCTGAGATAAACTCAGAGGAAAATCTACTTGGTAGGTGTAACGCCCCAACCCCAATTACCTAGAGTTGGTGCATTATTACATAACATTGGCATGATCATAAGGAAATCATGTCTTGAATGATCGATCAGATTAGTATTATTGGAAATAAGATTCATACATAAGTTCAACATTACAAAATGAAAAGAAATACAACACAAATATATTTCATTATAACAATCCAGTCCTCCTAGATTATTCCTATTGGTCACTCATAACTAACTTCTTCATATTCTGGGAAAATGAAACATAAGAAAGTGGTTATCTCAAACGCTCAGTAAAGTTATGTAATAAAGCAGAAAATGACATAAATATTAATCATGGTAAATAATTGAAACCACATGCCTTTAACAGTAATAAACATGAATAATTTTATGGAAAAAATATGAGCAAATTAAATAATTCCATAATAAAACATAATAATGGGTATTCTAGTAGTATAATGACCACATGAACCATCAATATTATTTCCAAAATTTGGGAATGTATAATGCCGAACATTCTGAAACATTTTTTCAAGGCCCCGACCAAGACATTCAAAAATGATTATGGCCTCGGCCAATACCATAAATCAAATTGGGAAAGGGCCTCGGCCAATTCCACGTCAAGTTGACTCATGATACCTACCGATGCATCGAGGAGCTATAGCGGGCTCCACCCGTTACTTACTAAGTCCAATACATTCCTCATGTGAAAAGGTTCAAACATATCATAATCATTCATATTAAAAATAGAATACGAAATTTCAATACTTTAACCATAAATCATGAATGGTATAAAAATAGCACATCCACAGTCAAACATATCACAAATCCTTCAATACAATATGGATGTTTTGTATCATAATAAATCAACTCCAAATAAACTTAAAATCCATCAAAAGATGTTGACATAGATGAAATCAATACTCTATTTTGAAAAATATCTCCTTCAATTTTGAAATCATTTAAGAGTCACATAATTATAAAATAAAACATTTACTTTGAAAGTATTATTATAATCTTTTAAGGGAATCTTAGATGAGTTTATAATGGTAGAAAATAGCCACACTCGCCGTATAAGTTAAAAAACATTCTTACCTATATTTTGTCGAAAAGGTTAAAAAGGACCTTGATTGGAAAATGACGGAAAGATTCATTTATAAACATATTATAAAAAGTCAAACAATATTATAAATGACTTTAACCCATATTCTATAAAATATTATGATTGTTTGGAAATACTTTTTTAGGAAACATGAATGTGGATGATAAAGTGGCCCCAGTAGATAATTATGTATAAACAACCTTGGATAATGAAGAGATTGTGAAATAAACCCTTACCATGTAATTTTCCTTTGTTGACGGTAGGTTAACCTCATGTAAAATGGTGATATAATTGTTACTAAATTATACAATAATCATATACATTAATATGATATCATCTATGATCTTTTAACATTTATTGGTTAATAATATCTTAGTATTATCATCGTTTCTGGTGTTAACAGATTCATTTTTCTTTAAATTTTTTGTTATGTGAGCCATATTTTTTATGGATGGGATGTATATTATTAATATCCAGAATGATATCATGTCTCTAAAAATTATTTTTAATCATCAAATAAAATTTAGTCTTGTATGGATACGATGGGGAATCAATCTCATCGAGTTCGTGGAGACGGTAATCCGTACGTACGCACGAGCGACAATATCATTCTTTTGATATTAAAATAATATATAATTAGATGGTATATAATATATAAAGAATAATTAACATTTTATATTTATTATTTACATGAATTACACATCATTATTATACTCATCCCAATAATAATGTATTGAATAACAATTACACAATGACGTGGAGACTGTAGGCCGTACGTACGCACCTATTGTGACTTGTCATTCAAAGGGTGGATATAATACTGAATATGGTTGTACCATATTTATACTAACATCACTGTATATATAATATACTGGATTTATTATATTATAATGGAAATAATAAAGAAATAATATGATTAAGAAGAAAGGAACTTGCAAGAGGGTGGTGAAAACATTACCTCTTCTTCGGGTTCTTCCTTTTGATTTGATCAAAATGGCTCTTTGGACGGCTTTCTGACTAAAGGAAGGCCTCTAGGATGAAGGGAAGATAGTTGAGAGGGTATTTGGTTAGAGTTTGGCCGAACACAAAGGCTTTGAAGGTATGAGTAATTGGTTAGAAGTGGTGGCCGTTTATAAGGGGGAGGAGGGGCTCTTTTGGAAAAACGTAAAGAATTAATTTATAATAAATTCATATTAGGTTTCTAATGGCTCAAAAGTGGATTATTAAAATTATAAGGTGGGTATGGGTTTAAATCCTTTCATCCAATAGATTTTAGATAGGTTTGGGTCAATATATTAACCTTATCATTTATATTTAACTCTTAGATAAATATTTTGACAATTACCATGTCACTATGTATTTTTATATTTTATGGTTAATAAACTTACTATATACTTCCAAGTGACCCCCAAGTGGTCCATTGATGACACACCTATCATTATATAAGTCCTCTGGCTGATCATTATATTTTTAGGAATAGAATATCAATTAATAATATAATATTTGTTTTAAAAACTCTTTTATGTCAATTTTTACACAATTTAATAATTAATTTTTGTTAAAGTCTTAAAAACATTATTAATTTGAAAAGAAATTAATTTAAGAAATCCTAACATGTCATATTAATCAATAAAATTCTTCAATGTCATCAAAACATTCAAATTATATTTATTTTAATATTTATTTTACCAATTATTTGATTCTATCATTAATAATGAAATTACTGCATCATTATTGTGTCATAAATAAATTTAATTATTCAATGTTTACAAATTATAAATAAAATACCATTATGTAGGAAATCGTTTTTTATTTCTAATTAATATTTATCGTAGAAAATATAACATATATAACCCTATGTAAAAATTGTTTTTCTAAATGATATATGCTTATGTCATTTTTGTATTTACTTTAACTTAATTAATATAAAGTGTCATGATCACTTATTAAAAGAGAAGCGTACAATGGAAACTTGGGGTGTTACATTCGCCCCTCCTTTAAATAATATCATCCTTTAAATTTCTAGAATATTATTGCATAAAAAGACTCGGGTGGTTCTTCATCATAAGTTCCTCGGGTTCCCACGTTTCCTCTTCCATCTTATGGTTTCTCCATAATACTTTTACCAGACAAGTTATCATGTTTCTCAACACCTGTTCGCTTCTATCAAGAATCCTGAAGGGCTCCTCACAATAAGACAGATCGGGTTCCAGTTATAATTCCTCATAATTGAGTACATGCGTCAGGTTAGGAATGTATTTTTACAACAGTGATATGTGGAACACATCGTGAACTTTGGAGAGACTTGGCGGTATTGCCAAACGGTAAGCTATATCCCCAATTCATTCTAGAATTTTGAAAGTTCCTATGTGCCTGGGACTCAATTTACCTTTCTTACTAAAACGTATAACTCCCTTACATGGAGGTACCTTCATGAAAAGATGATCTCCTACCTAAACATCCAAATCCTTCCTTCGGTTATCGGCATAGCTCTTCTGCCTACTTTCAGCTGCTTTGATGTTGTTTTGGATTACCTTCACCTTTTCTATCATTTCTTCAGCATGTTTTGGGCCTACAAGTTTTCTTTCACCAACGTCATCCCAACAGGTTGGTGTGCGACATCTCTTTATGTATAACTCTTAATATGTTATCATCTGAATACTTGAATGGAAGTTATTGTTATTGGAAAATTCCACCATAGGTAAATATTGATCCCACAAACCCTGAAATTCAATTGAACATGATCTCAATATGCATTCTAAGGTTTTAATAGTCCGTTCTGATTATCCATCTGTTTGAGGGTGGTAGGCAGTTCTCAAACTAATTTCAGTATCCAAGGCCTTTTGAAGACTCTTCCAAAATCTTGAAGTAAAACGGGGATCACGATCAGGAACAATCGATAGGGGTACTCCACGAAGTCTCAAAACTTCATTAATATATAGTCTTTCTAGATGTTAAAGTGGTACATATTCTCTTATAGCAATAAAATGTGGTGACGTGGTAAGATGATCAACAATGACCCATATTTCATCGTTCATTCTAGGATTCTTTGATAGTCCCATGATAAATTCCATCATAATATTATCCCATTTCCACTCAGGTATGGGAAGAGGTGGCATGACTCCATCAGGCTGTTGCCTTCCAGCTTTCACTTGTGGAAAAACCATACATCTTGACGCTAAATCAGAAATCTCCCTCTTCATGTTGTCCCTCCAAAAATTTTCTTTCAAATCTCTATACATTTTGGTGCTCCTAGGGTGTATAGAGAAATTGGACCTATGAACATCATCCTAAAACTCTCTCTTTAGATCAGGTATATTGGGAACACAAAGTCTCTTCCCAAATTTCAAAATTCCATCATCATACACAAAGACACTCAATCTCCCATCATTCACAGCTTTAATCTTCTTTTAAAACTCTTCATCACTGGTCAGAGATTTCTTTATCCGTTCTAATAATGATGGTTTGGAAATCATTTGAAATGTTATTGAGGTTTCACCTTCTATAGTGATTCCCATATACATATTTACTAGATCCATGTATATAAGATCCTTTTCAACTCTCATCTTGTTCAAAACTCCATGATCCTTTCTTATCAAAGCATCTTCCACCTTATTTTCCTTCCCCAGGTCATAGTGTATCGTACAATCATAATCCTTGAGTAGTTCAAGCCTTCTCCTTTTCCTCATGTTGAGTTCTTTCTATGAGAAAATATACTTAAAACTCTTCTGATCAGTATAAATCTCACATATTTCACCATATAGATAGTGTCTCCAAATCTTAAAAACAAAGATTACAGTATCTAACTCAAGATCATGAGTAAGATATTTTTTCTCATGAATTTTAATCTATCTTGATGCGTAGGCAATAACTCTATCATTCAGAATAAGGACACAGCCAAGTCCTTTTTCGATGCATCACTATAAATAAAAAACCCTTCATTTCTTGATGGTAGATTCAAAATAAGAGCATTGACTATTATTCTCTTCAGTTCCTCAAAACATTCTTCACACTCTTTTTTCCAAACAAATTTAACCCCTTTACATGTGGGCTTTGTTAATGGGTTATCCAATCGGGAAATGTTCTGGACGAAACACCGATAATAACCTACTAATCCAATAAAACTTCATACCTTGGTTATACTCGTCGGTGTTGGCCAATACTGGATTGATCTTGTCTTAGAAGGATCAACATAGATTTCATCCTTAGAGATAATATGTCCATGAAAATAAATCTCTTGAAGCCATAATTCACACTTGCTAAACTTCCCATATAATTCATGTCTTCTAAGAGTCATCAAGATAATGCACAAGTTATTTTCATGATCCTCGTAGATTTTGGAGTATACAAAGATATCATCAAAAAATACCACCCCAAAATCATCAAGATATTCCTTGAAAACACTATTCATTAGATCTATGAATATAGAGGGTGCATTATTCAATCCAAAAGGCATTACTGTAAACTCGTGATGCCCGTACCTGGTTTGAAATGCTATCTTCAAAATGTTTTCCTTATTCACACACAACTAATGGTATCTAGATCGATGGTCAATCATTGAAATGTATTGAGCTTCATGCAGTTGATCAAATAAATCATTATTGAGAGGTAGGGGATACTTGTTCTTTATTGTTATAGAATTGATTTCCCTGTAGTCAATACATAACCTCATAGATCAATATTTATTCTTAACAAAAAGGACAGGGGATCCCCATGGAGAAACACTATGGCGAATAAATCACTTATTACTCAATTCCTCTAGTTATTTCATTACTTCAACTAATTCCACAATGGCTATTCTATAAAGGGTCTTCGATATAGGCCTTCAACCAGAAATTAAATCAATGGAAAACTCAATTTCTCATTCTGGAGGATGTCCAAGTAAATATTCCAGAAACACATCATCATATTCTATCAAAATAGGTACATCCTCTATTTGAACATTCCTTTCCTCACCCATAGTTATTTCATTCTCTTCCTCCCCGATAATTGAATTTAGTTGAGCTATTGGGGGTGGATCTAGATAATAATCAGGTGGTAAAGATTCTTCTCTAAAGATAAGGTGTTCTTTATCATCATCATCAAAAATAGTAACCTCCTTCTTCTCCAGTGAGGTGATAAACTGCCATGATAACATTTTCCCTTTCACTACTCCCCATGGCATGGAATATTTTCTCTAAAGAATTTATCCATTGGTCAGCTACTAAGGGATTTTTAATCCCATTGATTGTTGGTGGTTGTTTCCTAATGAAGTGATATAACATTGATCCTCCACGCTGTGGATCAGGGTGTTCAATATGGGTAAGATAATTATTCATAACCTGAGTGAGTTGTCCCAGTATGGTGATTAGCTGATCAGCACCCGTTGCGTCACTAGCTCAACTATAATTATCTTGATAAATAGGGAAATCCCTACATGGAGTGCGTACGTTGATACGGTTTCCATTTCTTTCACTAGGCACCATTTCTAAACCATGCCATACACTAGATTAGTTTATGAATCTAAATACATGAATCCAATCTTTTAAAACACTTAACATAAGTTGAACTGTTTATGGATATAATCCCCATTCATAAAAATGCTTTCTTTGAGGAAGTATATACTCATAAGACTATCATAATGGTTTGTAAATAAAATGAGAATTATCCTAAGCATTTCTCCCGGGAGTGTCGTAACCAAGAGTGCATCAAGGCCAGTTGTCGTGCACCAGTTCACGTTCGAGTCTAACTCAAAGTGGTGTTTTCGGGTTTTACCCCTAGTTACATATGTGTTAGAGCTGACACTACCTTCTCATATCCAGACAGGGATGTATTTCTCATAAAACTCACAAAGTTACTACAATACCAAAATTCTAGGATGTTCTTCTATACTAATCCTCAAAGTCCATCTTAGGTCTATGTGCTCTAATCAGAGTTTATCTAAATCTAGTTTCCAAGGTTTGTACTAAACTTCCTCTGATACCAACTGTAACGCCCCGACCCCAGTTACCCAGAGTCGGTGCATTATTATATAACATTGTCTTGATCATAAGGAAATCACGTTTTGAAAGACTGATCGGTTTAGTATTATTGGAAACAAGACTCATATATAGGTTCACCTATACAACTTGAAAATATATACAACACAAATATATTTCATTAGAAACTTCGAAGCCTCCTAGACTAGGCATGGTGGTCACTCATAACTAAATTCTTCATATCCTGGTAAAATGAAACATAAGAAATGGGTGAGCTCTAATGTTCAGTAAGGGTATGTAATACAGTGGAAAATGACATAAATATTAAGCATGGTAAATAATTGAAACCACGTGCCTTTCCCAATAATAAAAATTAATACTTTTATGGAATGAATATGAGATGAGTAAACAATTCCATAATAAAACATAATCATGGGTATTCTAATAGTCGAATGACCACATGAACAATAAATATTATTTTCATAATGAGGGAATGTTTAATGTCGTACATTCTGAAACATTTTGTCAAGGCCTTGGCCAAGACGTCTAAAACTGATTAAGGCCTTGGCCAAAATCATAAATAAAATTGGGAAAGGGCCTCGACCAATTACACTTCTAGTTGTCTCATGAGACCTACCGATGAATCAAGGAACTATAGTGGGCTCCATCTGTCACTTACTAAGTCCAATACATTCCTCAAATGAAAAGGTCTAAACATATCATAGACATTTTTATGAAAACCAGCATACGAAATGTCAATAATTTAATCATAAATCATGAATTGTATAAAAATAGCACATCCATAGTCAAACATATCACAAAACATTCAATAAAATATGGAAGTTTTGTATCATAATAATTCAACTCCAAATAAACTTAAAATCCATAAAAGGGTGTTGACATAGATGAAATCAAATCTCATTTTAGAGAAATATCTCTTTCTATATTAAAATCATTTAAGAGTCACATAATTATAAGATAAAAAATTTAATTTGAAAAAATTGTTATAATCTTGTAAAGGAAACATAGACGAGTTTATAAAGGTAGAAAATAGCCACACCCGTGGTATAAGTTAAAAAAACATTTTTACCTTAATTTTGTCGAAAAGGTTAAAAATGACCTTGTTTGGAAAATGACGGAAAGATTCCATTATAAATATCTTATAAAAATTCAAACTAGGGTATAAATTACTTTAACACATATTCTGTAAAATATAATTAATGTTTGGAAATAATTTTTTAAGAACCATGGATGTGGATGATATAGAGGTCCCAGTAGATAATTATGTATATACAACCTTGGGTAATGAAGAGATTGTAAAATAAACCCTTACCTTGTACTATTCCTTGTTTGAGGGTAGGTTAACCTCCAATATAATGGTGAAATAATTGTTAATAAATTATACAAGAATCATATACATTAATATGATATCATATATGATCTTTTAACATTAATTTGTTAATAATATCTTAGTATTATCATCATTTCGGGTGTTAACAGATTAGTTTTTATTTATATTTTTTGTAATGTGAGCCATATTTTTTATGGATGGGATGTATATTATTCATATACAGAATGATATCATGTCTATAAAAATTATTTTCAATCATAAAATAAAATTTAGTCTTGAATAGATACAATGGGGAAAGAATCTCATCGCTTTCGTGGAGACGATAATCCGTACATACACACGAGCGATGATATCATTATTTTGATTTTAAAATAATATATAATTAAATATTATATCATATATACAGAATAATTATCATGTTATATTTATTATTTAAATTAATTACACATCATTATTATACCCATCCAAATAATAATGTATTTAATATAAATTACACCACGATGTGGAGACTGTGCGCCGTACGTACGCACGTATGGTGACATGTCATTCAAAGGGTGGATAGAATACTGAATATGGTTGTACCATATTTATAATAACATAAATGTATATAGAATATACTGGAGTTATTATTTTAGAATGTAAATAACAAAGAAATAAGAAGTTGATGAAGAAAGGAACTTGAAAGAGGGTGGTGAAAACATTACCTCTTCTTCGGGTTCTTCCTTTTGATTTGATCAAAATGGCTCCATAGGCTTGATTTCTGACTAAAGTAAGGCCTCTATGATGAAGGTAGGATAGTTGAGAGGTTATTTGGGAAGAGTTTGGCCGATACAAAAGGCTTTCATGGTATTAAATATTGGTTAGAAGTGGTGTCCTTTTATAAGGGGGAGGAGGGGCTCTTTAGAAAAAACGTTAAGTATTAATTTATAATAAATTTATATTCAGTTTCTAATTTCCCCAAAGTATATTATTCAAAGTATAAGGTGTTGATGTTTGTAAATACATTCATTTAATAGATTTTATACAGGTTTTTGTCACTATATTAACCATATCATTTATATTTAAAACATAGTTAAATAGTTTGACATTTACCATGTCACTTTGTATTTTTATATTATATGGTTAATAAACATACTATATACATCCAAGATACCTCCAAGTGGTCAATTAATGACACATATATCATTATATATGTCCTTTGGCCGAATCATAGATTTTTAGGAAGATAATATCAATTAAAAAAATATTTGTTTTAAAAACTCTTTTATGTCGATTTTGACACAATTTAAAAATTGATTTTTGTTAAAGTCGTAAAAACTTTATTAATTAGAAAAAAATTCATTTAATAAATCATAACATGTCATATTAATCAATAAAATTGTTGTATGGAATCAAAACTATCAAACTGTATTTATTTTAATATTTATAATACCAATTATTTGATTCTTTCATTAATAAATAAAATACTGCATCATTATTGTGTCATAAATAAATTTAATTATTCAATTTCTAAAAATTATAAATAAAATACCATTATGTAGGAAATATTTTTACCTTTCTAATGAATATTTATTGTCGAAAATATAACATATATAACCCTATGTAAAAAACATTTGTAAAAGATATATGCTTATGTAATTTTTTTATTTACATTAACTTAATTAAAATAAAGTGTCATTATCACTTACAAGTGGATCCATAGGGTCCCAAAATCAACCCAAATATGGCCATTCTTGGACATGTATAAACAAATAGGGTTAGGACACGTTTTGGGGTAATTTATTATTATTATAATATTATTTTTTACCCTTATTTACCGGATTTACCCTTTAACCATGGTAAATAAAATATTTACCGAAGTAATTATTCAAAATGTCTCAAAATAAAAGTTACCTATTTAAAAATTTTGGACCTATTGATTATAAATATGGAATCCATTTTTCTAAATTCAAAACACAGAAGTGGAAGAAATTAATTTAAAATTAATTCCTGTTGTCAAAACAAAAAGCTTGTTCTTATGAAATAATAACTATCAAAAGATTGACACTTATTTTTTTCCGGTTTAAAAGTGAAATTACGTCCAATGACCAAAATTGTATTAAGTGGTAAAAATATATTCTAAATATAAATTAAAATCACTCCAATTCATAATTTATCACTATAAAATATTTCGATAAAAAAATTTTGTTTTTAATTAAAATTTAGTAATTTTCACTATTCATCAAAAATTAAAAGATTTCAGAAAAATTCCGAAAATTCACACTAAGATAATTTAAATATTATGAATCCAAAAATGAAGTCCATTTTGAAAGATAAATTGTATAAAATTTCAAAAATTGGTTGATACTATTCATAACGGCTAGTTTGATTTGTTGTGGTGTGTGTTAGAACTTGAAGTTGCGTACAACACAGGCTACTGTATTATTCAAAGAGAAGCGTACCGTGGAAACATGGGGTGTTACATTCTCCCCTGCTACAAAAAATTTCTTCCTTGAAATTTCTAGAATATTATTGCATAAAAAACTCAGGTGGTTCTTCATCATAAGTTCCTCAGGTTCCCACGTTGCATCTTCCATCTTATGGTTTCTCTGTAGAACTTTTACCAGACGATTCATCCAGTTTATCAGCATTTGTTCTCTTGTATCAAGAATCCTGATGGCCTCCTCTCAATAAGACAGATCAGGTTCCAGTTCTAATTACTCATAAGTGAGTACATGTGTTGGGTCAGGCATGTATTTTTACAATAGTGATACGTAGAACACATCATGAACTTTGGAGAGACTTGGCTGTATTGTCAAATGGTAAGATACAACCCCAATTAATTCTAGAATTTCAAAAGGTCCAATGTACCTGGGACTCAATTTACCATTCTTAACAAAATGTTAACTCCCTTCTATGGAGATACCTTCAAAATAATATGATCTCCTACCTGAAATTTGAAATCCTTCCTTTGGTTATCGGCATGGCTCTTCTTCCTACATTGAGCTGCTTTGATGTGGTTTTGGATTACCTTAACCTTTTCTATCTTTTCTTCAACAAGTTATGGTCCTAAAAGTTTTCTTTCACTAACATCACCCCACCAGGTTGGTGTGTGAAATCTCTTTCTGTATAACGCTTCATATGGTGCCATCTGAATACTTGAATGGAAGCTATTGTTATAGGAAAATTACACCATAGGTAAATATTGATCCCACATACCCTTAAAGTCAAGTGAACATGATCTCAACATGTCTTACAAGGATTGAGTAGTCTGTTCTGATTGTCCATCTGTTTGAGGGTGGTAGGCAGTGCTCAAACGAAGTTCAGTATCCAAGGCCTTTTGAAGACTCTTCCAGACTCTTGAAGTAAAACGGGGATCACGATCAGAAACAATCGATAGGGGTACTCCATGAATTTTCACAGGTTCATTAATATATAGTCTTTCTAGACGTTCAAGTTTGAGATATTCTCTTATAGTAAGACAATGTGCTTACTTAGTAAGACAATCAACAATGAACCATACTGCATCATTCCTTCTAGGAGTCTTTGGGAGTCCCATGATAAAGTCCATCGCAATGTTATCCCATTTCCACTCAGGTATGGGCAGAGGTTGCATGACTCCTCTAGGCTGTTTCCTTACAGCTTTCACTTGTTGAAAAACCATACATCTTGACACAAAATTAGTAATCTCCCTCTTCAAGTTGTCCCAAAAAATTGATCCTTCAAAACTCAATACATTTTGGGGCTCCCAAGGTGTATAAAAAAATTGGAACTATGAGCACCATCCAACATCTATCTTTTTAGGTCACGTATATTGGGAACACAAAGTATCTTCCCAAATTTCAAAATTTTGTTATCATAAACAAACTCACTCAATCTTCCATCATTCACATCATTAATCTTGTTTTGAACACTTCATCACCGGTCTGAGAACTCTTTATCCTTTCTAGTAAATATGGTTTTGAAACCATATGAAAAATTATTGAGGTTTCAACTTCCATTGTGATACCCATATCCATCTTTACTAGATCCATGTATATAGTATCCTTTTCAACTCTCATCTTGTTCAAAACTCCATGATCCTTTCTCCTCAAATAATCTGCCACCTTCTTTGCCTTCCACAAGTGGTAGTGTATCGTACAGTTATAATCATTGAGTAGTTCAAGCCATCTACATTGCCTCATGTTGAGTTCTTTCTATGATAATATATACTTCAAACTCTTGTGATCATCATAAATCTCCCATTTTTCAGCATAGAGATAGTGTCTCTAAATATTCAAAGAAAATATTACAGTAGCTAACTCAAGATCATGAGTAGTATATTTTTGCTCATTAAATTTCAGCTGTCGTGATGCATAGGCAATAACTCTATCATTCTGAATAAGGAAACAACCAAGTCCTTTCTTTGATGCATCACTATAAATAAAAAACCCGTCATTTCCTGATGGAAGAGTCAAAATAGGAGCATTGACTAATCTTCTTTTCAATTCTTTAAAACATTCTTCACACTCTGTTGTACAAAAAAATTTAACCCCTTTACGTGTGGGCTTTGTTAATGGGTTAGGAAATCAGGCAAACTTCTAGATGAAACACCGATAATAACATGCTAAGACAATAAAACTATGTACCTCGGTTATACTCGTCAGTGCTGGCCATTCTTGGAATGACCTAGTCTTAGAAGGGTCAACATAGATTCCATCCTTAGAGATAATATGGCCAAGAAAAGAAGTCTCTTGAAACCAGAATTCACAATTGCTAAACTTCCCATATAATTCATGTATTCTAAGAGTCTTCATGATAATGCACAAGTGATTTTCATGATTCTCGTAGATTTTGGAGTATACCAAGATATCATCATAAAATACCACCCGAAATCATCGATATATTCCTTGAAATCTCTATTCATTAGATCCATGAATACAGAGGGTGAATTAGTAAATCCAAAAGGCATTACTGTAAACTCGTAATGCTCGTACCTAGATTGAAATGCTTTCTTTGGAATGTCTTCCTTCTTCACACACAATTGATGGTATCCAGATCGAATGTCAATATTTGAAAAGTATTGAGCTCCATGCATTTTATCAAAAAAATAATCAATGCGAGGTATGTGATACTTGTTCTTTATTGTTTGAGCATTTATTTCACTGTATTTTATACATAACCTCATAGATACATCTTTATTATTAATAAAAAGGACATGGGCTCCCCATAGAGAAACACTAGGGCGAATAAATCCCCTATTACTCAATTCCTCTAGTTGTTTCATTAGTTCATCTAATTCCACATTGGCCATTCGATAAGGGGTCTTCGATATAGGCCTTGAACTAGGAATTAAATCAATGAAAAACTCAATTTCTCGTTTCGGAGGATGTCCAGGTAAATCATCCAGAAACACATTAACATATTCTATCAAAATAGGTACATCCTCTATTTGAACATTCCTTTCCTCACCCATAGTTATTTCATTCTCTTCCTCCCCGATAATTGAATTTAGTTGAGCTACTGGGGGTTGATCTAAATAAGAATCAGGTGGTGAAGATTCTTCTCTAAAGATCAGGTGTTCTTTATAATCATCATCAAAAAGTGTAACCTCCTTCTTATTATAATTAATTTTCGCATCATGGTCCGAAATCCAATCCATACTGATGATTATATCAAATTCAGTCATGGTTATGATTATGAGATCAGCAGATAAAGAAAATTTATATGCCCTAATGGGAATGGATCCACACAACTTTGTTGCAATGATAATTCCATTAGGAGTTTTAACTAACAACTCCCTTGTTAAATGAAATTGGAAATATCTAATTTTCATAGAAAACTGGGAAGATATAAAACAATGCAATGATCCTGAATCAAATAAATCATGTTCTAAACTTGAGGAAACCATTAAATTACCTGCTACCATGTCTTTTGGGGCTTCAACCTCAGTAGTAGTGATTGCATAAGCTTTGCCTTGACCCCTTGTCATTTTCTAAGATATGTTTCCCTAACTCTTAGGAAATTCATTTGCATAATGTATAATCTCCATACAATTTTAACACTGAACATTGGTAGCATCTTTCTTTCCTTTACAATCACCATCTAGATTTCCTTTTTGTCTACACTTGTATCATACTCCTTTTCCTTTTAGATAGGCACCATGGTGCTTCCTTCCGCAATTATCACAAGGTGGAAATTCAATTCTTCCCATATTCCATGTTTCCTTATTTCCTTTCCCAAAGTGTTTAGAATATCTCCTCTTCTCTTGTATGGATTTAAATTCATAAGACTAAGATAATTATTTTTCTGTATTGATAGCACATGAGATGATATCTTCATATGACGAGAAGGATTGTGAGACCAATGCTCAACAGATAAATGGTTTTAACCCATCAAAGAAATGATCGATATTACTTCTTGGGTTACATATATAATCTATAGCATACCTTGCTAACCTTGTAAATTTAGCCTCATACTTTGGGACATTATCATCCTCCTTTTGTCTCAGGCTCATAAATTGCCTTTCCATATCTTATCGATGGTCACGAGGATAGTATTTTTCTAAAAACGTATCTTTGAACTCCCTCCATTCCATATTTGATACTTCATCATCTTTCTTTTTGTTTTGAATCAATGACCACCATTGATCATCATTTCCAGTGAGGCGGTAAACTGCCATGATAACTTTTTCCCTTTCACTACTCCCCAAAGCATTGATTATTTTATCTAAAAAATTTATCCATTTCTCAGCTACTAAGGGATTTTTAATCCCATTGAATGTTGGTGGTTGTTTCCTCATGAAGAGATATAACATTGATCCTCCACATTGTGGATCAGGGTGCTCCATACGGGTAAGAATATTATTCAAAACCTGAGTGAGTTGTCCCAGTATGGTGATTAGCTGATAAACACTAGTTGCATCAACAGATCCACCATAATTATCTTGAGAAGGAGGTAAATCCCTACATGGAGTTCGTGCATTGATACAGTTTCCATTTCTTCCACTAGGTTCCATTTCTAAACAATGGCATACACTAGATTAGTTTATAAATTGCAATACATAAATCCAAACATGTAAAACACGTAACATAAATTGAATAGTTTATGGTTATAATCCATAATCATAAAAATTCTTTCTTTAAGGAATTATATAGTCATAAAACCTTAATAATGGTTTGTAAATAAAATGAGAATTATCCAAAGCATATCCCATGGGAGTGTCATAACAAAGAGTGCAGCAAGGCCCGTTGTCGTGCACCAGTTCCTGTTCGAGTCTAGCTCAAAGCGGCGTTTTTGAGTTTTACCACTAGGTACATTTGTGCCAGAGCTTCCTCTACCTGCTCATATCCAGACAGGGATGTATTTCTCGGAAAACTCAAAAAATTTCTACAATACAAAAATTCTTGGAAGTACTTCTATACTAATTCTCAAAGTCCATCTTAGGTCTATGTGCTCTAATTAGAGTTTATCTAAATCCAGTTTCCAAGGTTTTTACTAAACTTCCCCTGATACCAAATGTAACACCGTGACCCCAGATACCTAGAGGTGATGCATTATTAAATAAATTTTCCTTGATCATAAGGAAATCATGTCTCAAAAGACAGATCAGTTTAGTATTATTGGAAACAAGATTCATACATAAGTTCAACTTTACAACTTGATAAGAAATTCAACACAAATATATTTCATTAGAAACATCCAATCCTCCTAGATTATGCCTACTGGTCACTCATAAATAACTTCTTCATATCTTGGTAAATTTAATCATAAGAAAGGGGTGAGCTCAAACGCACAGTAATGGTAAGTAATACAGCGGAAAATGACATAAATATTAAGCACGGTAAATAATTGAAACCACATGCCTTTACCAAAAATAAATATGAATACTTTTATGGAAATAATATGACCTGAGTAAATAATGTCATAATAAAACAATATGATGGGTATTCTACTAGTCGAATGACCCCATGAACCATCAATATTATTTCCATAATGAGGGAATGTATAATGACGGACATTCTCAAACATTTTGTCAAGGCCTCGGCCAAGACGTCTAAAAATGATTAAGGTATCGGCCAAAACCATATATCAAATTGGGAAAGGGCCTTATCCAATTCTATGTCTAGTTGTCTCATGACACCTATCGTTACATCAAGGAGCTATAGAGGGCTCCACCCGTCCCTTACAATGTCCAATACAATCCTCATATGAAAAGGTCTAAACATATCATAAACATTCGTATTAAGACTAGCATATGAAATGTCAATACATTAACCATAAATCATGAATGGTATAAAAATATCACACACGCAGTCAAATATATCACAAAACCTTCAATAAAATATGGAAGTTTTGTATCATAATAAATCAACTCCAAATAAACATAAAATCCATCAAAGGATGTTGACATAGATGAAATCAAAACTCTTTTTAGAGAAATATCTCTTTCTATTTTAAAATCATTTAAGAGTCACATAATTATAAAATAAAACATTTACTTTGAAAATATTCTTATAAACTTGTATGGGAAGCATCTACATGTTTATAATTATATAAAATACCCGCACCCACCGTATAAGTTAAAAAAACATTCTTACCTTAATTTTGTCGAAAAGGTTAAAAATGACCTTGTTTGGAAAACGGTGGAAAGATTCCTTTATAAACATCTTATAAATAGTCAAACATGGGTATAAATGACTTTAACCCATATTCTGTACAATAGTAATAGTTTTTGGAAATACTTTTTTAAGAAACATGGATGTGGATGACAAAGAGGTCCCAGTAGAGAATTACGTATAACCAACCTCGGATAATGAAGAGATTGTGAAATAAACCCTTACCTTGTACATTTCCGTGGTTGAGGGTACGTTAACCTCTAGTATAATGGTGAAATAATTGTTACTAAACTATACAAGAATCATATACATTAATATGATATCATATATGATCTTTTAACATTGATTTGTTAATAATATCTTAGTATTATCATCGTTTCGGGTTTTAACGGATTTGTTTTTCTTAATATTTTTTGTTATGTGAGCCATATTTGTTTAAGATGGTATGTATATTATTCATATACATAATTATATCGTGTCTCTAAATATTATTTTTAATCATCAAATAAAATTTAGTCTTGAATGGATAGGATGGGGAATGAATCTCATCGCGTTCGTGGAGATGGTAATCTGTACGTACGCACGAGCGACAATATCATTCTTTTGATATTAAAATAATATATAATTGGATGGTATATCATATATACATAATAATTATCATGTTATATTTATTATTTACATGAATTACACATCATTATTATACCCATCCAAATAATAATGTATTGAATAACAATTACACCACAATGGGGAGACGGTAGGCCGTAAGTACGCACATATGGTGACATGTGATTCAAACGGTGGATAGAATACTGAATATTGTTGTAACATATTTATAATAAAATCATAGTATATAGAAGATACTGGAGTTATTATTTTAGAATGGAAATAACAAAGAATGAAGAATTTGAAGAAGAAAGTAACTTGAAAGAGGGTGGTGAAAACATTACCTCTTCTTCGTGTTCTTACTTTTGATTTGATCAAAAGGGCTCCTTAGGATGGATTTAGGACTAAAGTAAGGACTCTACGATGAAGGGAGGATAGTTTATAGGATATTTTTCCAGATTTTGGCTGATCATAAAGGCTTTTAAGGTATGAAGAATTGGTTAGAAGTGGTGTCCTTTTATAATTGGGAGGAGGGGCTCTTTAGGAAAAACATAAAGTATTAATTTATAATAAATTTATATTCGGTTTCTAATGGATCCAAAGTAGATTATTCAAATTATAAGGTGGTTAAGGGTTTAAATCCTTTCATACTATATATTTTAGATAGTTTGGGTCACTATATTAACCTTATCATTTATATTTAACTCTTAGTTAAATAGTTTGACATTTACCATGTCACTTTGTATTTTAATATTATATGGTTAATAAATATTCTATATACTTACAAGAGACCCCCAAGTGGTCCATTAATGATATAACTATCATTATATAAGCCTTTTCTCCTAACCTTATATTTTTAGGAATATAATATCAATTAATAATATAATATTTGTTTTAAAAAATTCTTTATGTCAATTTCGACACTGTTTAATAATTTTTTTTAGTATTAAAAACTTTATTAATTAAAAAAATTAATTTAAAAAATCATAAAATGTCATATTAATCAATAAAATTATTTCATGGCATCAAAACTTTCAAATTATAGTTATTTTAATATTTATAATACCAATTATTTGATTCTTTCATTAATAAGGAAAATACTCCATCATTATTGTGTCATAAATAAATTTAATTATTCAATGTCTAAAAATTATAAATAAAATACAATTATCTAGGAAATATTTTTATCTTTCTAATGAATATTTATAGTCGAAAATATAACATATATATCCCTATGTAAAAAATAGTTTTTCTAAAAGATATATGCTTATGTCATTTTTGTATTTACTTTAACTTAATTAATATAAAGTGTTATTATCACTTACAAGTGGATCCATGAGATCAAAAAATCGACCCTAAGATTCCCATGGTCGGTCATGTATAAACAAATAGGGTTACTTCACGTTTTAGGGTATTTTATTATTATTATAGTTTTATTTTTTATCCTTATTTACCGAATTTACCCTTTAACCATGGTAAATAAAAACTTTACTAAAGTAATTATTTAAAATGTCTATAAATAAAAGTTACCTATTTATAAAATTAGGACCTCATGATTCTAAATATGGAATCCATTTTTCTAAATTCAAAACATAGAAGTGGAAGAAATTAATTTAAAATTAATTCCCGCTGTCAAAACCAAAATAATGTTTTTAAGAAATAATATCTATCAAAAGATTGACACTTGTTTATGTCCGGTTTAAATGTGAAATTACGTCCAATGAAAAAAATTGTATTAAGTGTTTAAAATATAATCTAAATATAATTTAAAATCACTCAAATTCATAATTTATCACAATTAAATATTTTGATTTAAAAAAGATGTTTTTAATTAAAATTTAGTAATTTTCACTATTCATCAAAAATTGAACGTTTTCAGAAAAATACCAAAAATTCACCCTAAAATAATTTAGATAATCCGAATCCAATAATGAAGTCCATTTTGAATGATAAAATGTATAAAATTTCAAAAAGTGTGTATTACTATTCATAACGGCTAGTTTGATTGGTTGTTGTGTGTGTTAGAACTCGAAGTTGTGTACAACACACGCTACTGTAATATTCAAAGAAAGCATACCGTGGAAAATTGGGGTGTTAAAGTTGGAAACTAATCCAACATTCTCTAGGATTTGATAAGGTCCAATGAACCATTGACATAGCTTTACTTTCCTACCAAAACGCATAACACTATTCTATGGTGATATTCTTAGAAAAATATGATCACCAACCTCAAAAGAAAAGTATTTTCTCCTATGATATGCACAAATTTTATGCCTACACCGAGTTTTCCTCATGTGTAGTTGGATCATCTTCACTTTCTCAGCTAGGTCCTCTACTAATTCTAGTTCCATCAACTTCCTTTTCCTGACTTTATCCCAAATACCGAAGTTTGACACCACTTCCCATATAATACATCAAAAGGTTCCATTAGTATAATAGACTGAAAAATATTATTGTAAGAAAATTAAACTAAAGAAATATGTTGATATCAATGTCCATATTAATGCATTGAACAAGCTCAAATCATTTTCTCCAAATTCTAAATCTTCCATTCTAACTTCTCATCTGATTGAGGATGAAAAGTTGTAAGAAAATTTTATTTTGTTCCCAATGACTTTTGAAGGCCTTTCAAAAATATTTAAGTGAAACCGGGATCACAGTCAGATACACTGAAAAGATGAACTCCATTTAACCTGACAATCTATTTGAGGTACAGTTGATAAAGTTGGTCCAAATATATAGTACCTCGAATAATATGGAAATGAGTAGATTTTGTCAGTTGATCAACAATAACCCAGATTACATTGTTACCTTGAAAAGACTTTGGTAGCCCCATAACGAAGTCCATGGATATTTTGTCCCATCTCTACTCAATCACTTGTAAAGTATTAAGAATCCCCTTCAGTAACTAGCACTCTGGTTAAACCTATTGACATGTCACACCTTACACAGTAAAATATAAAATATCTCTTTTCAATCTATCCCACCATTAATACTCTTGGAGGTCTCTGTACATCTTTTTGCTACCAGGGTGAACTGAAAATGGAGAACTATGATCTTTGAACAACAACTCTTTCTTTAGTTTATAATCAAAAGGCACACACAATCTTTTACCAAATCTCAAAAAACAATCATTATCAATGTGAAATTCTATAAACATGCCCATTTTAACTAATTCTACCTTTTTCTATGGCTCCATGTTAGTCTTATGTGCTTGCTTAATTTTTTCTAACAAAGATGATTGCACTAAAACCTAAAACAAAACAGATGAATTTCCTACACCAAAAAATTCCAAGACAAAATTCATCAATTTATTAATCAATGGGTCATTTTCCTATCATAAAATGGTTAATTATACCTGACGTTTTTAACTCAAGGAATCATCCACTTTTTTTTGTTTTTCAGGAAGGTAATTCATTGTGAAATCATAATCCTTTATCAATTCAATCCATCTTCTTTCCACATGTTTAGTACCTTTTGAGTGAATATATAATTCATACTTTTATGGTTGGTATATATTTCCCATTTGGCTCCGTATAACTGATGCCTCCAAATTTCTAAAGAAAAACCCACAACTGCAAATTCCAAATCATGTGTGTGATAATTTAACTCCTGAGGTTTTAGTTGTCTTGAATCATAAGAAATTACCTGATCATTCTGTATCAGAACACAACCAATTCCCTTCAATGATGCATTGTTGTAAATGATAATCTCACCAATTCTGGAAGGCAGAGAAAAACTGAATAATTCACCAATCTCTTCATTAATTCCTAAAAATAAACATCACATTCTTCTATCCAAACAAAATTTACCTCTTTTGTGTTAAATTAGTTTCCAGGCTAGATAACCATGTAAGGTTTTTAACAAACCATCTGTAATAACCTAAATGTCTATGAAAACTACGAATCTATGTAAAATTTATAGGTCTTGATCATTCATAAACCACTTTTGTTTTGGCAGGATCAACTGTTATTCCAAACTTATTTTCAATATTCTCAAGAAAAGAAATCTGATGTGACCAAAATTCACAATTGCTGAATTTTCCATACAATTTATTTTCTTTTATGGTTTGAAAAAAAACCCTTAGATATTTTTAATTCTCATATTTACTTTTAGAATATACATATAATATCATTAATAAACACAACCATAAACTGATCCAAGAATTCATGAAATATTTTATTCATAATATCCATCAATATAGCAGGTGCATTAGTTAACCCAAATGACAAGACAACAAATTCATAATGTTTATATCTTGTATAGAATGTAGTATTTGGGATGCCTACTTCCTTTACTTTCAACTGATGGTTCCCTAACCTCAGATCAACTTTGAAAAAATATTGTTCTCCCAATATTTGATCAAAAAAATCATCGATATGAGTAAAAGGAAACTTATTTTTAATAGTGATGGTATTCAAGGCTCTATAGTCAATGCAGAGTCTCATTGAACCATCATTCTTTTTAACAAACAAAACTAGATCTCCTCATGGTGAAGTTCTAGGATGAATGAAGCCTTTATCCAGAAACTCATTCAATTGATTTTTCAATTCAAGAAATTCCATTTGATCCATTCGATAAGGGTGTTTTGAAATTGTCTTAGCATCAGGAACTAAGCCAATTGTGAATTAAACATTCCTATTAGGTATAACACTAGGTAATTTATTAAGAAAAACATCAAGGTATTCATTTACCACTGGAACATCGTTAATAAAAACAGTTTCCTTGTTTTCAGAATTATGAGAAAGATAACTTTCATTTCTTTATTTCAATAGTTTCTTATCTTCCAGATATGATATCAATTGTATGGGTTCATTCTTGTATACAAACTAAAAAACTTTCTGAAAAACAAATTCTTTAGCTCTACAATCAATCTTAGAATGAGAAATGGAAAGTCAATCCGTTCCTTGAATGACATCAAACTCTACTATGAGAAAAGAAATAAGGTTTGCAGGTAAAGTATTTCCACATACCATAATAGAAGGATTGTTATAATTACTCTTTTTTGTTATATTTCCCCCAAGTGTTTTAACAATATTTTATGGTCTCATTTGTTGAAGTGATATTTCCAATTTATTATAAACTTTCTTAGAAATAAAGGAATGTGGTGACCACATATCAAACAAATCTTTAGAAAAATATGTGTAAACAAACAATGTACCTGATACAACTTCATTGGATGGCCCAACATTTGATTACATAGTTTCAAAGGATCTCACTACACCTTTTAGATTATAGTATGGATTCTTTTCCTCATTTAGATATCTCTTTGGGTAGGAATTTTCATAATGATCCACCTCAACACATTTAAAACACTTTACATTTTTCTTATTAGGATTAGTCTTAGGATCATTTCCATTATAATATCGGGTCATATTTCCAAACATACCTCATCAAAAATACTTCTCATTTTTTGTAAGGAATTCCCCAAGGTGCTTTTTAACACACTTTTCAAAAACTAGAAACTGAACATTATTACCATCATATTTCTTTGATTGATTCTTATTCATAACATTCCATATAGACATTATCTTATATTTGTTTTCATGGTACATGTGCTCATTAAAAAACTCCATTTCTACCCTCTTCACACATCAGAAAAGTTTCTCATAACTTTTGAACCCACAAGAAGCCAATTCTGTTCGATATATTGGCTTCAATCATGAGTAAAAATGGTTGATTTTTCTACCAAGACCCAAAATAAGATTTGGTGCAGACCTCACTAGTAGGGTGAAGTTCACTTCATAAACAACCACTGAATATTCATCCTTCTGCTTCAATTCAAGTAATTGGTTCTCTATCTAAAGTCCAACCACCTTTGGAAAATATTTTTCAAGGAAACTATTTTTAAATTCATCCCACTATAAAGCAATAATCTCCTCTCTATCCTATATATTCTTGACCATTTAAGACCACTTATCAACTTCACCTTCAAAAAAATAAATGGAAAGACTTACCTATTGATTATCTGAACATCCCATAACATTGAATATCTTTTCAAGGGATTTAATCTATCCTTCATCTGCTACTGGTTCAGAATATCTACAAAAAGTAAGAGGGTTTTGCCTCATGAAATGTTCCAATATCGTCAAGTTCATTTGTTGAAGCTCTTGTTGTTCTCTTGAATGGATGACACCACCATTTATTGCATGTTTCAACTGATCCATTATTGTTTCAAACTACTCAGATCCAATTCCTACCATTCCTGGTTACAGATTCAGAATGATATTAGCCTCTTGATTCCTTCCATATTTTGTTTCCTAGTTTCTTCTGTGAAAATCCATTCTAAACAGACAAATATTAGATGAAACAACATGGTAATATTTAAATGATATATCATTTCAGAATAAACATAAGGTAATAATCATTGATTGTATTCTATTAACATCATCCTAAACATTAAATTTTTTTAAACCATGCTCTGATACCAACTATAAGGCCCTGGCCTTAAACAATACATATTCTAGTTATTTAAACTAGATTTCACTTCTTTTCATTCCTAGAGATCTTCTAGGTTTAGAGTTTTAAAAAGTTATGACATAACTCATATATATGAACCCACAAACATACAATGTGGGTAACCTTAAAATAGTATCCATTTCTTCCAAAACATAAAATATTAAACATAAAACAACACCATGATTTTTTTGACAAATCTTCATAACATTTAACTGGACTTCCTTCTTTATCTTACAATAATTATAACCTATGGAATGAATTTAAAAACCTGGGATGAGCATAAAAATCTCAATAAGGGATATAAAAGGAAGTAAAGAAACCATTAGTTCACAAATACTTATAAACATATGAAATCATTTTCACGAAGACATACTTCTCACCCACAATAAATCATATACTTACTTTGTGAAACATGAGATTTCCATAAATCATAGAAAGCATAAATAGAGAATAAGGGTATCTTGGGGATTTACTTACTTAATTTTTTAACCTTCATACCTAACTTAGGATTTGTAACTCTCACAGCTACCTTACAATGTAACCCTCATGCCTACCTTATAGTGTAACCAACACAGTTACACTTGGAGTAACCATACGACCGACCTCAAACTTACACATAACCAGTGAATTGGAAGGAGATATAGGTACCAAACTTCATCATAAATAATTATCAAGATCAAGAAAATATTCATAATAAAATAATAATTTCATAAAACATTTCATTGGATTCTTTTAAAAAAAAATTTAAAAAAGAACTTTTAAAGGAAAGTCCCTTACAAATAACATATAATTGAAGTGATAATTAATATAATAAAAGTATTATGGGTATAAACTATAAATAAACATTATAAAATATAATACAAACAAAAATTCATTACACAAACATTCTTAGAACCATATAATCAATGAAATGGAAGGATAACCCCAAGAATAGAAGTTGGGATAAGAATTCTCTTACCTCGGGTTTTTCTTACTTGAAAATTGTTTAAACCTCATGTATAATGGTTAAAAGAGTGTTATTAATATTTTACATAAATATATTTATGTTTATAACACATTATATAGTCATTTTATAACATCATTCCACCCATTAATTAATAAAGTTTTGTTCTTTCCATTTTTTCAGATGCGTTCTTTACATGATTTCAAAGGTTGATTCATAAAGGATTTCCTTGTCGAATGGAAGAGAAACTCCAGAAGTTGAAGAAATGGTATTAAAATATTTCCAGAATATTAAATGATGCCATTAATTATTTTGTTATATGGTATGAGGATGAATCATTAGATAAATCATTAGTGATATCTGTTTAGATCATTTTGGTGGTTCTTTGATAATCACTAACTAGTTTAATTTTGTATCATAATGTTATGTATATTTGTGAACATAAAAACATTAAAGAGGATATATAGTAAAATTTACGATCTGATTCTACCATTAAAATGATTTTATAACCATTTTTGAAGTAATTAATTGAAATTTGAAACACATCATCCATGATTTTGGTAAATCGTCACATCATGAACGATGTTTTTATTTTTAGAATAAGAGGAAAAGGAGAGGAAGAATGATGTTGAATTTTTTCCATAAATATGATAACATCCAGAATATATAATATTTTTGAGCTTTCATGCCTCTTGGATAAGGGGAGGGGAAAGGAGTATATGAAAAGAATAATTGAAAAGAAAACTCAAGAAAATGAAAGAGGATTATTACCTATTGATATCTTCTCCTAGAGATCCTTTTTGAGGCCTTCAGTTATGAAATTTTGATGAGACTAGTAGGTCTTGGAAGTGGGAAGTGTCTGGGGAAGGGTATTTGTCATAATTTAGACAATGCTCAAATATTTAGAGGTGTGAGAGGAAGAGGGGGGTAAGTTTCACGACCCATCCCCTGGGGCCTGTATCGTGACTACCCCAAGCCTTCCTTCCATAGGCCAGGGGCTGGCGACTAGAAACAAAGGCAGAAAACCCTAAACTGGGAAGGAATTTACATTATAACTGAAAACAAACATATCAGAGTACACAACTGGAAGCAAAAAACTAAGTAAAACTATATACCAAAGAAGATATGGAAAGTTAAAGGGGATGAAAATACAAGCCCAAATGTAGTACAAGTAAACTGAAAGTGCAACTGAAGAAAAGTAAAGCAGTTAATAGGTTATCCTCTAAGGTTCCTACCAGAAGGGTAGGTACATATGGCCTCCTCAGCACTCTCTTCTATCTGTCTCCTCCATGTACCATCACACTGAGTGGTCCACCTCCGAGTACCGTCCAGACCTGCTACTCTCTTCCTCTGTCAGCGTTGTCCATTGTCTGTAACTAACACAATGAGGTGTGTGCATAGCCTGTGCAGGGGTGAGTATAAAGATACTCAGTAGGTACCCTGATACCCATAAGGTCTCACAAAATCTAACAAGGATAAACCATAAATTATGAAATCAATGGATAACCATTACTTAAATATATTCCCATGCATATACATAAGTTATCTAGTAACCCATCTCAATCATGAGAAAAACACAAAAGTCATTGACTATGCTCAAACCAAAATTTTTATTAATCTAAAACTTCAGCTGCTGGAGAAATCCTCCTCTATCGAGTACAGTGGGCCAGCCGTGTTACATAGAGGCACTTCCCACTAACATGGACTACTGAGGTACTCCTCCTATCAAGTACCGTGGATCTGCTGCGCTCACACAGAGTCACTCTTCATCATGGGTTCGCTATGATCACACAAAGGCGCTCACCTGGTAGGCTGCTGAGGTACTCCACGTGTCGAGTACCATGGTTCGGGTGCACTAACATAGAGGCCCTCCCCACTATGGGTCTGCCACGTTCACACAGAGGTACTCCCCACTGGTCCAGTCGAATCACTCCAAGTTGAATCGGTCAGCAGTCGTCAAGTCTCAGCCAGCTACGAGGTTCTCACACAAATTCCTACGAGTCTTTAGAAGACCTGATCCAGAAGATACTGGTCGATACTCCAACTATTACGAAGTCCCACATAGAAGTATCTAAAAGTTCTTCCAAGTCATAAGGGTATCAACACAACAGATGGTGCGTCAATCAGATGTCCGGTCTGTTAGTTATTAGCCTTTTAGTCGTGGGGGCTAGGTTGGATTCGTGTACGCTCCAACATGACTGTATCTCAACTATACCCCAAACTCCAGTGGGGTGTTCTCAAAGGGACATATTCATTCGAAGAAAGTCAGCGGTACTTACAGTTCATCAAACAGACATCCGGTTCCAATGATATGGCCCAAGAAGGTAATGGGTCAGTAATGGGTCTGGGTCCGGTCCGACCCGGTCAAACTCGCTGGGTCAGATCCTGCCCGTTGGGTGGGTCAGCTGAGTGAGTTTTTGGACCGGTCCATTGGAACCATCCCAGCGGACTACAAGGGTGGTTTGGCGGGTAGGTTGCGATGTTGGTGACTTGGCCCGAAGGCTGGGGCCAGTTTGGCAAGCGCCGCGAGGGGTGCGTCATGGGCCGGGCAGGGGAGTGGGTGACAGGGCGTTGGGCAGGCCGCGAGGTCACTGGCAGGGTGCCGGTCTAGGTGTGGGGGCCCTGGGAAAGCTGCGACAGGGGACGGGCAGGCCTCGGGGGCACCGAAAGGGTTTCAGGTATGGCTTGCGGGTGCTAGGCAGGCCACGGCAGGGGCCGGGCAGAACGTAGGGGCATCAGCAGGGTGTCAGGCAGGGTGTGGGGGTGCCGGGCAGGGCGTGGGGGCGCCGTGCAGGTGGGCCGATCACCGGGAAGGGTGCTGGGAGGCCGCGGGAAGGCGGGCTGCACACCAGGTAGGGCAACGGGAGGCCACAGGTAGGCGGGTCGGGCGCCGCTCGGGCCGGATGCTTCGGTGTGCCGTGGGGGTGGCGCGATTCGCAGAGGTCGTGGGTAGTGCATCCTTCATCATTGTCGCCTTCATCATTGTCACATCATCTCCATGTCGTAGAACACCAAGAAGAAAAATTGGCAGAGGGTGTCGGGCCATGTTAGGTTGGATTGCACCATCAGCGTTTAGGATGGTATCAATTGTCTCATCAGGAATAGAAAATGATCAACAACACGTCGGAAACAATCCCCTTTTATCTAATGAAGAATATAAAAAGAAGGGTATAACATCATCGAGTAATAAACCCCCTACCTTTCTTGTAGTTGGTTGATGTTGGTGAAAAAAGGCGGACGTCATTCATTGATGGAGTTGTGGAAGAAGACGTAGAGGATCATCGTTCATCCCGTCCGCCAAGCCCTTCTAAACCCGAGTTTCCTCGGCTCATTGATGACGCTCTACGTTGGTAGGTGTCCGAGGAAGAAGTCGAAGAAGGACAGTGTTCTTCATTCTTCGTTGGAGAAGGCATAATCCTCGAAGTGTTGGGCGTTGCGTCACTTTTCCAGCGTTTCTTCACTTGGTGAAGTCGTCCCAAAACCTCCCCCAAAGCTTCGTTTAAATAGGAGAAGGTGGGAGGCAGGTAAAGATCGTTGGAAGTTATTACGGTTCATTTATTAGGAACCTTCCTAAATTCCAACGACGCAGTTACTTAAAATTAAAAGGACCAAGCCAATTAAGTTATGTTGGCGTAATTGTAGAGGTGTCTTTGATTTAATTAATGGGAGGATTCCAAGAGCCCCCCCCCCCTCATTATGGAGGGGAGTTGAGAGGTTTTCCTCTCCTCCCATTAATAGGGGAGTTAAGCACTGTGTGGTCCCCACCTCATTTATCCTCACATGGGAGGTTGAGTTCGGGTAGTCCCCACCACCATTACCTCTCATGGGAGGTTAAGGTGCGGTGGCCCTACCTCCAACTCCCTTGAGGAGGTTTTAACCACCCAAACTCCACATGGCAGCTAAGAATAAAATAATGTGTTAGCTCGATTTATTTTATTAATTTTTTTATAAAAACCCAAAATCTAACTTTTACTCTCGACCAACTATCATTTGAGATGAAAGTCTCATTAAGCGAATACCGACTCTGCCAGTTCAACGATTCCCCCAGATTTCAATTCTGAGCACCGGTTCAAAAGTTACAAAATGCCACTCGTGCATTTACTGAACGTACACGAAAAAATTTTCGGATAAATTATTATCAGTCACTCGTGACTCGCGACGATCGATGTTAGGCTCTACCTAGGTGAAACACGCCCCGAAGAACCTAACGGTACTCTCGGATTTTCAATCCGACTTATCATATATAAATTATGAATTTTACAATAAAATAATTGTCACTTAATTATTTTATTTGCGGCCAAAAACTAACATTCTCTGGTGGTCCACACTAGTCAAAGTTAGTATCTTCTTAAAGAAATCATACACTCGAGAGTTCAATGGTAGTCTCAGAATTTTAATCTGAGTCACCGTTTGTGAGTTATAAGCATTTGAAAAAAAAATCATTTATTTAATTATTTTATTTATGATTATGCCATTTTTGGGTTTCCTCACGGAGGCTTGCGCCGACAAATCTTATATCACTCCAAGGGTAAACCCGCCATCCTGAGTGCAACGGTGCCCTCAAATTTCTAATATGAGTTACCGTTTAAGATTTATTACACTTTTATAGTAAAGCTGCTTACGAGCGTTAACTTAAGCTTAACAAAAACTTCACTGGATCATTCCGGGCACTCCGGGCCTTGGAATCGCGCGCCGTCAAATTTCACGGGCTCGTAAAATTCCCATTTAATTAAAAAAATTACATAGAAATTCTGGGTCATTACATTCTCCCCACATCAGGGATCTACATCCCCATAAGCCACAACTCAAAACTAATGGGGCAAGTGGGGTATTGAGCACGCATCTGGGCCTCCTACTCCCCATGTGCTCTCCTGGAGGCTCCCGTGCTGCCAGCGAACGCACACCAGAGGTATCAACCATCCACGAAGGACCTGATTCTGTCAATACTCAATCTCTACTGGAACCTCCGTAAAAGTTTCCCTATCTTCAATGTCAAGCTCGCCATGGTCGATGATGTGGGAAGGGTCGTGCACCTATCTGCTCAGCTGGGATACGTGGAAGAGGTCGTGCACCCGGTACAACATTGGTGGAAGTGGTAAGATGTATGCCACCATACCAACTCTATTGAGGACATGAAACAGTCCAATGAACCTTGAAGATAAATTTCCTCCTCGGCCAAATCTCCATAGACCTCATCGAGGTGAGACCCAAAGAAAGACGTCGTCGCCATCGTCGAACTCCAAAGGTCTCCTTCTTCTGTTAGCATACGACTTCTGTCTACTCTGTACAGTCTTCATCTGCAACTAGATGACCTGCACCTTCTCTGTGGTTTCTCGTACCATATCTGGTCAGTAAGAAGTGGGCCGACATAGTGATTCGGTCGACGATCACCCAAATAGAGTCATGTCCCCTGGACATACATGGAAGACCTGTCACGAATTCCATGGATATCTCATCCCTCTTCCACATTGGGACCTCTAAAGGTTGTACCAAGCCTGCTGGTACCTAATGCTCCTCCTTCACTTGCTAACAAGTGAGGCATCGAGAGAAAAACTCTGAAACCGCCTTCTTCATACCTGGCCACCAGTGCTGTCGTCGAAGGTCCTGTTACATCTTCACCACACCAGGATGTACCGCTAGAGGGGATTTGTGGAAATACCTCAACACTTCCTCCTAGAGTGATATTGGTACCATGGTACGTCCTCTGAAGAGAATGAAGTGCTCCCCACCATCAGATAATCCATCAGGTGCCTGCCCTGTTAATATCTGAGCACGTCGTGTCTCGCAGTCAGCATCCCCATGTTGTGCCTCCCTGACTCACTCAAGAAGTGGGGGAGTGATCGTAAGAGACTATAGTAATGTTGCTCTATCTCTATCCAAAAAGGATAACTATAAAGTATCCAGTTGATCTTTCACCTCTCCTAGCAGTTGTATACCAGTCCTCCGGTTGAGCGCTTCTGCAACAACGTTTCCCTTCTGAGGAGTATAGACTAACTCGAATTCATAGTCCTAGAGGAAGTCACGTTGACGTCATTGTATCAGGTTCATGTCCTTTTGATAGAATATATAATAGAGACTCTTGTGATTATAGTACCTGGTAAAAAATTGGCCCATCAGATAGTGTCGCCACATCTTAAATGTGATGACCACTACTACTAACTCTAGGTCATGGGTAGCGTAGTTCTTCTCCTGCTTTCTCATCTATCGAGAACCATACATGATCATTGCTCACTCCTACATAAAGACACACCCGAGTCTGATCCCTGATGCATCGTAGTAAACTACATACCCTACGCCTTCCTCTTGAAGCCTCTTGATGGGGGCACTAGTTAGCCTATGCCTCAGCTCCTGATATCTCTGTTGGCATCTCTTTGACACACACGAATGGTTTCCCCGTCTACGTCAAGGTTGATAGTGGTGTTGAAACTCTGGAGAAGTATGTTATGAACCTCTGATAGTATCCCACTAAAGCAGATGTCCCTTCCACATTAAGGGGATTAATCTTGGAAACATATTTTTAAAATATTCCCCATGTTTTGTCACTCCTGTTTAAAACTGAAAACTCAAAACTCATGCTGCCACGAGGGTAAGGCAGGGCGACTCAAGAGTGATCGGCTGGACCCTCCTATGCATGAGTTTAACCGGTGTTTCCTGGGTTTCCTTTTTCGCCGACTAAGGAAAAACTCATCCCAATGTTGTAGATAAACCACAACCTTTTTTCCTAATATATTCAATCTGTGCATGAACTTTGGTCTCCCAGTCCATACCCAAACTAACGTCGTAAGGCCTCGACGCTGCCACCAAGAGGTTCCAACCGAAACTCTCACCTAAACGGTTAGATCACACCATCGGTGTATGTTTGATTATCGAGTCTCCTCCCAAATGGATCTCTAGACGTGAGGGTCAATTCAATGGTTTAACCGGAAACTCTAGGTATGGGACAAGATTCGTGGAAGGAATGATTGGTACGTATGTCTATTGATACAGCAGCTAGTAGTAGACATAGACCATACCTTAAATGATTCATAGAGCCCTTGGGTCACACTCCGTGACCGCATGCAGCTACTCTCTTCCCCTACCATCTAGCTCCCTGATCCTGGCGTGGACTACAAAGGTGGGTAGTTATAACATGTCGAAATGTACACCACCTCATGCTACTCTCCTAGATTTTCTTCCACATCCGCTGCCCTATAGATTTATTTGTCCTTAACACTTCCTCTTCATGAAATATTTTACACGCTATTGTCTCTAAGACTAGCGCCAGTTTCATGCTTTCCCACTGCTAATCTTCACTGGCTGTATCCGCTCAGCCAAAGAACATTCCACCGCAACGGTTCTCACCAGCATCTAGAGAGAAGGTGCTGGCTCGGATGTCCTAAAACACAACTCTCTCTATAGTCTGAGCCCCAAAGCACTGATCGTAATGTATTCATCGAGTACATGGAATGATCAGTACGCCTTGATGAATTTTCAGCTACTGACATGCCATCCTGATGAAGTTGTACAAGCTCAAGAGAACTGTCAACCACCTCCTCAGACCAGTCCTCAGCCGCCTATGAGTTAGGCTCGCCTCGGAACCTAAGGGGTATCTGAGACTGAAACACGTGTAAGGCACTAAGCCAACATGTGTCATCTACCGATACCTCTGGTTGTAACTGCATACCAATAGGTAGTGATATGTCTGAAAAAAAAACCTGAAGGTACAATCTCGGGCAACGGTCCATGTACCGAAGCCTCATCACTATGAGGACTAACCTCATTGTCACTCACTGGAAAAAAAACTAGCAGCTAAGCTCACTATCAACTCTACGTGTGTCTCAACTAGGTGTAGAACTCTAGAAATTTCCCTCAACCAGTCCTCTAATGCCTGGGAATCTATCTCGCCTCATAACCTCAGAGGCCTCTTCTACTGGAACTCATGAAATGCGCTCAGTCGGTGTTCACCATCCCCCAGTGCAGCTGGTGGAATCTACTACCCAACGGATAGTGGTGCTGCTGGTACACCTCCTGAAGGTTCCAATGTATTAAGAGGTCCCTGCACCGGAGCCTCGTCGCTCGGTGGGCCATAATCGTGTACTCTCTTGAAACCCTAACTGGTTGTTTGCATGGAGCCATCCTGAAAAAATGTGACAGGGTCAAAATGTTATACCTGGTGAGCTGAGCTCGTTGAGATGACTTAAAGAATACTTTTGATAATACACATGCAATCAGTGTTTTCATGCACTGTGTCAGAGATCATTAGTCAGGGTCCTGGTGTATGGATATGTCGGCCACCGCACCAACACCGGAGTCCCTGAACTGAAAACCACACTCAGTACCCTTAATAATATTTCATCACAGAAAAGAAAGATTAGATTCCTAAGTTTTGTAGTATAACTGACTCTTCTAATACCAATTTTTCATGACCTATCCCTCGTGGACCATATTGTGTCTACCCCAAGCCCGCCTTCCATAGGCCAGGGGCTGGCGACTAGCACCAAAGGCATAAATCCCTAAACTGGGAAGGCGTTTCCTTTATAACTGAAAACAAACAAATCATATTACACAACTGGAAGTAAAACACTAAGTAAAACCGTATACAAAATAATTTTTGGAACATAAAAGGGGCCGGAAATACAAGCCCAACTGTAGTACAAAGAAACTGAAAGTACAACTGAAGAAAAGTAAAGCAGCTACTGGGTCATCCTCTGGGGTTACTACCTAAAGGGTAGGTACATATGGCCTCCTGAAAACTCTCGTCTGTCCGTCTCCTCTATGTTCCATCACACTGAGTGGTCCACCTCCGGGTACCATCCGGACCTGCTACTCTATGCCTCAGTCAGTGTTGTCTGTCATCTACACCCAACTCAATGAGGTGCGTGCATAGATCGTGCAGGGGTGAGTATAACGATACTTAGTAGGGACATTGAGACCCTCAAGGTCCCACAAAATCCAACAAGTATAAACCAAAAAGTATGAAATCAACAGATTACCATTACTTAGGTATATGCCTAGACATATACCTAAGTTATCTAGTAACCCATCTCAATCATGAGGAAAACAAAAATGTCATTGACTCAGCTCAAACCATGATTTTTATTAATCTAAACCTTCGGCTACTGGAGAACTCTTCCTCTATCGAGTAAAGAGGGTCTTTTGTGTCACACATAGGAACTTCCCACTAACTAGGACTACTGAGGTACTCCTCCTGTCGAGTACCGTGGATCTACTGTGCTCACACAGAGGTGCTCTCCACCGTGGGTCACCTGTGCTCACAAAGAGGTGCTCCCCTGGTAGCCTGATGAGGTACTCCATGTGTCGAGTACTGTGGGTCTATCACGCTCACAAAGAAGTGATCCCCATCGTCGGTCTTTCGTGCTCACACAGAGGATCTCCCCACAGGCTAGTCGAATCACTCCGAGTCGAATCGGTCAACAGTCGTCAAGTCTCATCCAACTACTAGGTTCCCGCAGAAATGTCTGATTGTCTCTAGAAGATATGCTCCAAAAGCAACTGTTTGATACAAAAACTATAATGAAGTCCCACATAGATGTATCTAAAAGGTATTCCACATCATAGGGGTCTCAACGCAATAGACGGTGGGTCAATCAGATGGGCCGTCTATTAGTTATTAGCCTTTTAGTCCCGGGGCCAGGTTGGATTCGTGTACGATCCAACCTAACCATATCTTAACGATACCCTGAACTCTAGTGGGGTATTCTCAAATGGACGGATTTGTTCCAAGAAAGCCAGCGCCGTTGACGGTTCGTCAAATGGACGTTTGGTGCCAAAGATATGGCCTACGAAGGTAATGGGTCAGTAATGGGACTGGGTCCGGTCCGACCCGGTCGGACCAACTCGGCCTAACACATTCTCGGACAACCCTGTCTGGGTCGACCTGGTTAGAATTTCTGTGTCCGACCTAGCCCATTGGGCGGGTCGGCCCGCTATGTTTTTGGCTCGGAGGTCGCCACGTAGGAGACTCAGCACGAAGGTCGGGGATGGTTCGTCCAGTGCTCTGAGGGGCGCGGTAGGGTTCAGGAAGGCTTCAGGGGCGCCGGCAGGGTGACGGGCAGGCCATGGGGGCATCAGGCAGGGCGCGGGGGCATCGGGTAGGCTACGGCAGGGGCTGGGCAGGCCGTGGGGGCGCTGGCAGGGCACCGGGCAGGGCGCGCGGGGGCCGGGCAGGGCATGCGGGTGCGGGGCTGGGTGCGGGGGCACCAGGTAGGCCACGACAGGCGGGCTGCGCACTGGGAAGGGCATTGGGATGCTTTGGACTGGCGGGCTGCGCACCGGGTAGGGCACCGGGAGGCCATGGGTAGGCAGGTCAGGCGCTGCTCATGCCTGTGGTGGTCGGCCGGAAGCATCGGTGTGGCGCAGGGGTGGCGTGATTCGCGGAGGCCGCTGGAAGTGTTACCTTCATCATTGTCACGTTCGTCGTCATCGCCACATCACCATGTCTTAGAACACCAACAAGAAAAATCGACGGAGGGTGTCGATCCATGTTAGGTTGGCCCGCACCCCCTGCATTTAGGGAGGTATCAATTGTCTCATCAAGAATAGAAGATGATCAACAACAAGTCTGCAAAAATCCATTTTTATATAATGAAAAAGACAAGAAGAAGGGTATAACAACATCAAGCAATAAACCCCCTAGCTTGCTCATAGTTGGTTGATGTTGGTGCAAAAAGGCAAACGTCGTTCGTTGACGGAGTCACATAAGAAGACGTAGAGGATCGTCGTTCGTCACGTCCGCCAAGCACTTCCAAACCCGAGTTGCATCAGCTTGTTTGATGACGCTCCATGTCAGTAGATGTCTGAGGATGAAGTCGAAGAAGGTCAGTGTTCTTTGTTATTCGTTGGAGAAGGCATAATCCTCCATGTGTTGGGCATCGCATCACTTTTCCAGACTTTCGTCGCTTTGTGAATCTATCTTAAAGCCTCCCCCAATGCTTCCTTTAAATAAGAGAGGGTGGGATGCAGGTAACGATCATTGGAATTTATGAGGGTTCATTTACAAAGAACCTTCCTAATTCCAACAACGCGGTTACATAAAATTAAAAGTAGAAATCCAATTAAGTTACATTGGTGTAATTTAAGAGGTGTGTTGGCTTTACTTAATGTAACGATTCCAAGAGGCTCCCCCACCTCATTAATGAGGGGAGTTGAGAGGTTTTCCTCTCCTCCCATTAATAGGGGAGTTAAGCCATGTGTGGTCCCCACATCATTTATCCTCACATGGGAGGTTGAGTTCAGGTGGGCCCCACTATCGTAACCTCTCATGGGAGGTTAAGGTGTGGTGGCCCTACCTCCAACTCCCTTGAGTAGTTTTTAACTACCCAACCTCCACATGGCGGATACAAATAAAATAAAAGTGTTATCTCACTTTATTGTATTAATTTTTTAATAAAAACCCAAAATCTAACATTTACTCACTACCAATTTACATCTAGTGGAAAGTCACTTTAATTGAATACCGGAAAATTAATTTCAACGGTGCCCTCAGATTTCAATTCGGAGCACTGGTTCAAAAGTTACAAAATTCCGCTCGCACGTTTACTGAACGTACATGAAAAAAAGTTTTGAAAATTTATTATCAGTCACCCTCGACTCATGTCGGTCATGGTTAGGCTCTGCCTAGGTGAAAACGCCCCAATGAACCCAACTGTACTCTCTAATTTTCAATCCGAGTTACCATTTAGATGTTATGAATTTTACAATATAATAATTTTCACTTAATTATTTTATTTTCGGCCAAAAAGTAACTTTCTTTGGTGGCCCGCACTGGCTAAAGTTAGTATCTGCTTAAAGAAAGAATAAACTCACGAGTTCAACAGTGGTCTCATATTTTTAATCCGAGTTACCATTTGTGGTTAATAAGAATTTAAAAAATAAAATAATTTACTTAATTATTTTATTTATAATTATGCCATTTTTGGGTTTCCTCACGGAGGCATGCGCCAACTAATCTTAAGTCATGCCAAGGGTAAACCCGCCATCTTGAGCGCAATGGTGCTCTCAGATTTCTGATCTGAGTTACTTTTTAAGATTTATTACACATTTGTAGGAAAACTGCTTACGGGCATTAACATACGCTTAACAAAAATATCGCTGGATCATTCCGAGCACTCCAGGCCAAGGAATCGCACGCCGTTAAATTTAACGGACTCATAAAATTTCCATTTAATTAAAAAAATTATTTAGAAATTATGAGTCTTAAATTCTCCCCACCTCAGGGCTCTACGTCCCTCGTAAGCCACAACTCACAACTAAGGGAACAAGTGGTGGTACTGATAATGCATCTGAGCCTCCCGCTCCCCATGTGCTCTCTTGGAGGCTCCCGTGCTACCAGCGAACGTGCACCATAGAAATCAACCATCCACGAAGGACATGCTCCTATTGATCCTCAATCTCTACTAGACAATCTGTAAAATTTACCCCATCATCAACGTCCATCTCTACATGGTCGATGATGTGGGAAGGTTCATGCACATATCTCCTCAGCTGGGATACGTGGAAGCCGTCATGCACCTGGTGCAACTGAGGTGGAAGAGCTAAGTAGTATGCCACCTCACCAAAACTATTGAGGACCTGAAAAGGACCGATGAACCTTGGAGATAACTTTCCTCCTCGGCCAAATCATGGTAGACCTCATCGAGGTGAGACCCGTAGAAAGACGTGGTCGCCATCATTGAACTCCAGAGGTCTCTGTCTCCTATCAGCATATGACTTTTTTCTACTCTGTATATTCTCCATCCACTCTTGGATGACCTTCACCTTGTCCATGGTTTCTCGTAACATATCTGGTCAGTAAGAAGTGGGCTGACTTGGTGAGCCGGTCAACGATCACCCAAATAGAGTCATGTCCCCTGGACATACATGGAAGACCTGTCACGAAGTCCTTGGATATCTCATCCATCTTCCACTTTGGGACCTCTAAAGGCTGAACCAAGCATGTTGTTACATGATGCTCTGCCTTCACTTGATGACAAGTGAGGCATCGAGAGACAAACTCTGCTACCGCCTTCTTCATACCTGACCACCAGTACTGTCGTCGAAGGTCCTGGTACATCTTCGCCAAACCTTGATGTACCGCTAGAGGGAATGTGTGAAACTCCCCCAAAACTTCCACCTACAGTGCTATTGGTACCATGGTACATCCTCTGAAGATAATGACGGCCTCTCCACCTTCAAAAAATCCATTAGGTGCCTACCCTGTGGATATCTGAGCACGTCGTGTCTCGTAGTCAGCATCCCCATGTTGTGCCTCCCTGACTCGCTGAAGAAGTGGGCGAGGGACCATAAGAGACTACAAAAATGTTGATCCATATCTATCCACTAATTATAACTGTAAAGAAGCTATCTGCTCTATCTCTTCTCCTAGTAGATGTATACTAGTCCTCCTTCTGAGCTCATCTGCAACAACGTTTCCCTTCCCAGGAGTATAGACTATCTCGAAGTTATAATCTAAGAGGAAATGAAACCGACATTGTAGTCTCAGGTTCAGGTCCTTCTGAGATAAGATATACCCGAGAATCTTGTGATCATAGTACACGGTAAAATATTCTCCCATTAGATAGTGTCGCCACATCTTCATGGCGAAGACCACTACTGCTATCTTGAGGTCATGGGTAGTGTAGTTCTATTCATGTTGTCTCAGCTACTGAGAAACATACGTGATCACTGCTCTCTCCTGCACTAGGACACACCTGAGTCTAGTCCCTAATGCATCATTGTAAACTATGTACCCTACACGTTCCTCTTGAAGAATCATAATGGGGGAACTGGTCAGCCTCTGCCTCACCTCTTGAAAGCTCTTCCGGCATCTCTCTGACCACACGAGAGGTTGCCCCTTCTTTGTCAAGGATGACAGTGGTGCTGCAAATCTGGATTAGTATGGTATGAACCTCCGATGGTACCCCACTAAAGAACAAGTCCCTCCATCTTTGGGGGGAGTAATCTTGGAATAATATTTTGGAAAGATATCCCCATGTTTTGTCACTCTCGTTTGGAATAGAAAACTCAAAACTCCTGCTGCCACGAGGGTAAGGCTGGCAGAATCAAGAGTGATTAGATGCACCCACCTATGCATGAGTTTAACCTTTGATACTTGGGATTAATTTTTCTCCGAATAAGGAAAACCTCATCCTAAAGTTATAGATAAACCACAATCTTTTTTCCTAATATATTCAATCTGTATATGAACTGTGGTTTCCCAATCCATACCCAAACTAACGTCGTATGGCCTCAACGCTGCCACCAAGAGGATCCAACCAAAACTCTCACCTCAAGGGACAGATGAAACCATCAGCATAACTGTGATTATTGAGTTTCCTCCCAAAGGTATCTCCAGACGTGAGGTTCAATTCATCGGTTTAACCAAAAACTCTAGGTTTGGGACAAGATTCGTGGAAGGAAGAAATGATTGGTACCTATGTCTATTGATACGAAAACTAGTAGTAGACAAATACTGTAACTAGAATGATTCCTAGAACCCTTGGGTCACACTCTATGACCGCATGAAACTACTCTCTTCCCCTGCCCTCCAGCTCCCTGAGCATGGTGGGGACTACAAAGGTGGGTGGTTATAACATGAAGAAATGTACACCACTTCATTCTGCTCTCCTAGCTCTGTTTCCACGTCTGCTGCCATGCAGATTCATCTATCCTTAACACTTCCTCTTCTAGAAACATTTTACATGCTCAAGTCCCTAATACTGGCACCTGTTTCATGTTTTCCCACTACTAACGTTCACTGGATGTATCCTCTCAGAAAAAGAAAATTCAACCGAAAATGTTCTCTCTAGAATATAGAGAAAAGGTGTTGGCTCGGATGTCATAAAACACACCTCGCTCGGTATTCCAAGCCCCAAATCACTGATCATAATGTATACATCGAGTACCAGGAACGATCGGTATGCCTTGATGAATTTTCAACTACTGACATGTCATCTTGAAAAAGCTGTACAAGCCCAGAAGAACTCTCATCCACCTCCTCAAGCCAGTCCTCAGCTGCCTGTGAGTCGGGCTCACCTAGGAACTGGAGGGGTATCTGATGATGAAACACATTAAGGAACTAAGGCTACATGTTTCATCTACTGGTACCTCTAGTTGTAATTGCTGACCAACAGGAAATGATATAGCTGAAACACTACCTGAAGGTACAATCTCAGGAAACGGTCCATGTACCGAAGCCTCATCACTATGTAGACCAACCTCATGGTAACTAACTGGAATGAAATATAAGCTAAGAACACTATCTTCTCTACAGGTGTCTCAACTAGGCATAGAACTCTAACAATCGCCTCCATCCAGTCCTCTGCTGCCTGGGAATCTGTCTCACCTCGTAACCTCAGAGGCCTCTACCGTAGGAACTCGTGCAGTGTGCTCAGTCAGCATGCACTGTCTGCCAGTGCAACTTGTGGAATTTTCTGCCCAACGGGTGGTGGTGCTGCTAGTACACCACCCAAAGGTGCCAACATAGTAAGAGGTCCCTGCACCGGAGCCTCGTCGCTCGATGGGCCGTCATCATGTACTCTCTTGGAACTCTAATTGGTTTTCTGCATGGAGGCATCCTGAACAAATGTGACACAGTCAAATGTTATACCTGATGAGATGGTCTGGTTGAGCTGACGTAAAGAAAACTTTTGAAAAAATGAACGCAATCAATGTTTTCATGCACTGAGTCGGAGATCAGTAGTCAGGGTCTTGTTGTATGGATACGTCGGCCGCTGCACCAACATTGGAGTCCCTGAACTGAAAACCACAATCGGTACACTTAACACTATTTCTTTACAGAAATGAAAGATCGGAGTCCTATGTTCTATGGTCGAACCGACTCCTCTGATACCAATTTATCACTAGCCATCCCCCGGGGCCCGTATCGTGACTACCCCAAACCAGCCTTCCATACCCCAGGGGCTAGTGACTAGAACCAAAGGTGCAAATCCCTAAACTGGGAAGGCCTTTCCTTTATAACTAATACAAACACATCAGAGTACAAAACTGGAAGAAAAACACTAAGTAAAACTTTATACAAATGAATTGATGGAAAGTAAAAGGGGCCAGAAATACAAACCCAAATATAGTACAAGGAAACTGAAATTACAACTGAAAAAAAGTAAAGCAGCTACTGGGTCGTCCTCCGGGGTTCCTACCTAAAGGGTAGGTATAGATGGCCTTTTCAGAACTCTCGTCCGTCCATCTCCTCTGTGTACCGTCACACTGAGTGGTCCACCTCCATGTACCATCCAGACATGGTACTCTCTACCTCATTCAGCGTTCTCCATCGTCTGAAACCAACACAACGTGTGCGGGCATAGCCCGTGTATGGGTGAGTATAACGATACTCAGTAGGGATCCCGAGACCCTCAAGCTCTCACAAAATCCAACAAGGATAAACCAAAAATTATGAAATAAATGGATAACCATTAATTAAGTATATTCCCATACATATACCTAAGTTATCTAGTAACCCATCTCAATAATGAGGAAAACACAAAAGTCATTGACTCAGCTCAAACCAGGATTTTGATTAATCTGAACCTTCGACTGCTGGAGAACTCCTCCTCTATCGAGTACAGTGGTATTTTCATGTCAAACAGAGGCGCTTCCCACTAACTTGGACTACTAAGGTACTCCTATGGTCGAGTATCGGGGATCTTCTCTGCTCACACAGAGGCACTCTCCACCGTGGGTCTGATGTGCTCATACAGAGGTGCTTCCCTTGTAGCCTGCTGAGGTACTCCACGTGTCGAGTACCGTGAGTCTGTCTCTTGCACACAGTGGCGCTCCCCACCATGGGTCTTCCATGCTCACACAGAGGTGCTCCTCACTGGGGTAGTCGAATCACATCGAGTCGAATCGGTCAGTAGTCATCAAGTCTCAGCCAACTACTAGGTTCCTGCACAAATGTCTGCTCGTCTCTTGAAGATCTGATCCACAAGCTGCTGTTCGATAATCCAACAATCACGAAGTCCCATTTTGAAGTATCTAAAAGTTCTGACATGTCATAGGGGTCTCAACGCAACAGACGACACATCAATCGGAGGCCCGATCTGTTAGTTATTAGCCTTTTAGTCCTGGGGGCCACGTTCGATTCGTGTACGATCCAACCTGACCGTATCTCAACTATACCCCAAACTCCAGTGGGGTATTCTATAAAAGAAAAATTCATTCCAAGAAATCCAGCGCAGCTGATAGTTCGTAAAACAGACGCTAGTGCCAAAGATATGGCCCAAAAAGGCAATGGGTCAGTAATGGGCCCGGGTCTGGTCCGACCCGGTCAGAACGACTCAGCCCAACCCGTTTTGGGCCGACCCGGTCTGGGTCGACCTGGTCAGACTCGTTGGGTCTGACCCAGCCTGTTGGGTTGGTCAGCCCGCTAAGTTTTTTCCCCGGTCCGCTGGGCCCGGCTCAGCGGATTGTGAGGGAGATTCGGCACGGATGTCACCACATAGGCGACTCGGCCCGAAGGCCGGGGCCGGTTTGGCCAGAGCTGTGAGGGGCGCGGGAGGGGCCAGGCAAGCCATGGGGGAACTGACAGGGGGTCGAGAAGGCCGCGGGGGCACCAACAGTGCGCCGGGTAGGGCGCGGGGGCGTCGGGGAAGTCGTCGGGGCTTCGGAAAGGTGCTAGGTAGGGCACACGGGCGCCGGGTGGGCCGCGGCGGGGACCGGGAAGGCTGCGGGGGTGCCAGCAGGGAGCCGGGTAGGGTGCCGGGGCGCCGGGCAGGCTGTGGAAGGCGGTCCGCACGCCGAGCAGGGCCCTGGGGGGTCGCGGACCGAGGGGACGCGCACTGGGTAGGGCGTCGGGAGGTCGCGGGTAGGCGGTCCGGGCGCTGCGCGAGCCGGAATGGGTCTGCCGGAAGCTTCGGTGTGCCGCAGGGGCGGTGCGATTTGCGGAGGCTATGGTGAGTGCGACCTTCGTCATTGCTGACTTCATCATCATCACCTCATCGCCATGTCAGAGAACAACGAGAAGAAAAATCGACGTAGGGTGTCGGGCCATGTTAGGTTTCCCGCACCCTCCACGTTTAGGGAGGAATCAATTATCTAATCAAGAATAGAAGATGATCAACAACACATCCGCAACAATCCCTTTTTATCTAATTAATAAGATAAAGAAAAAGGGTATAAAATCATCAAGCAATAAACCCCCTAACATGCTCGTAGTTGGATGAAATTGGTGCAAAATGGCGAACATCGTTCGTTGCCGGTGTCGTGGAAGAAGACGTAGAGGATCGTCCTTCGTTGCGTCCACCTAGCACTTCCAAACCCGAGTTTCGTCGGCTTATTGACGATTCTCCACGTCAGTAGGTGTCCGAGGAAGAAGTCGAAGAAGGCTGGCATTCTTCGTTCTTCGTTGGAGAAGGCGTAATCATCCAAGTGTTGGGCATCACGTCACTTTACCAGCATTTCGTCGCTTGGTGAAGCCACCCCAAAACCTCCCCCAAAGCTTCTTTTAAATAGGTGAGGGTTGGAGGAAAGTAACGATCGTTGGAATTTATGACGGTTCATTTATTATGAACCTTCCTAAATTCCAACGACGCGATTACTTAAAATTTGAATGAGCAAGCCAATTAAGATATGATGGCGCAATTTAAGAGGTGTGTTGGCTATAATTAATGGGAGGATTCCAAGAGTCCCCCCTCATTAATGAGGGGAGTTGAGAGGTTTTCATATCCTCCTGTTAATAGGGGAGTTAGGCCCCGTGTGGTCCCCACCTCATTTATCCTCAACGGGAGGTTGAGTTCGGGTGGGCCCCACCACCATAACCTCTCATGGGAGGATAAGGTGTGGTGGCCCTACCTCAAACTCCCTTGAGGAGGCTTTAACCACACAGCCTCCACGTGGTGGATAAAAATAAAATAAACTGTTAGCTCACTTTATTTTATTAATTTTTTTTATAAAAACCCAAAATCTATCTTTTACTCTCGACCAACTGTTGTCGAGATGAAAGTCTCCTTAAGAGAATATCGTCGCTACGAGTTCAACGGTGCCCTCAGATCTCAATTCTGAGCATCAGTTCAAAAGTTACAAAACGCAGCTCGCGCATTTACTGAACGTACCAGAAAAAAAGATCGGAAAAATTATTATCAGTCACCCTTGACTCGCGTCGGTCATGGTTAGGCTCTTCCAAGGTGAAACACGCCACAACAAACCCAACGGTACTCTCAGATATTCAATCGGAGTTACCGTTTAGATGTTATGAATTTTACAATAAAATAATTGTCACTTAATTATTTTATTTGCCACCAAGAACTAATATTATCAGGTGGCCTGCAATGGACAAAGTTAGTATCTTCTTAAAGAAATCATACACTCACAAGTTCAATGGTGGTCTCAGATTTTAAATCTGAGTTGCCGTTTGTGAGTTATAAGCATTTGAAAAAGAAAATAATTTATTTAAATATTTTATTTACGATTATTCCATTTTTGGGTTTCCTCACGGAGGCTCTTGACAACTAATCATAAGTCGTGCCAAGGGTAAACCGCCATCCTTAGAGCAAGGGTTCCCTCGGATTTCTGATCTGAGTTATTGTTTATGTTTTTTCCACTTTTTCAGGAAAACTGCTTATGAGCGATAACTTAAGCATAACAAAAACATCACCGGATCATTCCAAGCACTCCAGGGCTAGGAATCGCACTCCATCAGATTTTTGGAAGTCGTAAAATTCCCATTTAATTTAAAAAAAATTACATAGAAATTCTAGGTCACTACGGTAAGGGTGGTATTTATAATGGAGGAGAGGGGGAGTTTTCTATTATTTTATTCATTAGTTTAATATTTTTGCTCAGGACTATGCATAATCTTAATTCATGTGACCCTAAACATTAAATAGAGAATGTGAGTTCAATCCAAGGGCGATTACATCATCTATGACGCTAGGAATAGTGAATTTAACTGATAATGCATATATACGGTATATTACCGTATTTTCCTATTCATCAAAAATTCAAGAATTTCAGAAAAAATCCAAAAAGTTCCCCATAGTCATTTTTTAACATGTAAAATTTAAAAATGAACTCCATTTTTTTAAAATAATCTTCTAAATATGATTAATTTAAATTTTAAAATCATGTTTTATTCCAAAAATAAAATTTTTAAAACTATAACTGATTTTATATCACCTTGAAAAATTAATCAAGATCTCATTATTTTATAACCTTTTGAAAATAAATTAATAATATGATTCACTATTAATAAGGGTCATATTACTATTAATATTAATATTCATAAGGGTATGTACTATTAACTAAAAAAATTAAGTTGATTCTATTTGACTCTAAATAACTTACTGATCATAACGGTAAATGAACGTTTTTTGAAATTCGAATTATAGAAGTGCCAAAATTAATTTTAAACGCTAGTTTATAACAATTTCCTTAAAAAAAGATTCATTGTGTAAATATTTAGTATTTCATGCATTTTGATTTATTTTTAAAATCTTGTGGTGTTACACATTGTGCAGGGAGGGATATCTAGTGGGAGAATGCGGGGGATGTGGCGGGAGTGGGCACCAAGCTTCGGGGGCTATACATAAGGAATGGGCCAAGTGAGCTGTGCCCAAGTAGGGCAGTGGGATGGGGGATGTGTGAGTGTTGTTAGATAGATGTAGTGTGGGATAGGCCATGGATCCTTTTTATCAGCCCTTGGGCCATGTAGTCTGGGCATATAGGCTATTGGTCCTTTGGTCCATATAATTTGGCCTACTCATCATGAGACTTTGGTCATGTTTTATGGGGTTGTACTACAACATCTTGGGAATTTATGATATTTATTTGATTTATCAAATTTATTTAATTATATATATATTATTATATTTACATGTAACATTGACATTAGCTTTTGTTACATGCAACAATGAGTTTCTTCGATATCATGCATGAAACGAAACATTGAGCATTAACAAACATTGAAATAATATTATTTAAAATATAACCATTATAACCTAGAAATTAAATATACCGTTATGAATAAAATTATGTACTCTATTAAATATATATATATATATATCCTAATCAATACAAATTTATTTATAAATTCTTTGTAAATAGTCAATTAAATTTAGTAAAGTAATTATATATATCAAAAGAATTTTTTTCTTGAAAAATGTTTTTTATTTTAATTTTATGAGAAAATATTATAATTAATTTATTTAGATTTTAAAAAAATTATTTCATAGAATTTAATTCATTTTTGAAACCCGAAAATCAAAATCAACTAGTGGTGTAATTTTTGAAGATTTCGGAAACTATTGATTTTTCATTGAATTTTGAAAATATTATTTCTTATAAAAGTATAATTTATTTTAATAAATTATTTAATTTGAATTCCCCATTATTTTATAAAGTAACATTACTATTCTATAGTTATATTTAATCCACTTAATTACTTCCAAATCAACATTATACGGGATTTTAGTGTATGTTTTTTTTGTAAAAAATTGGTTTTTTTTAAACGGTTTTACATTGCATAATGTTTCTATGTTTTAATAAATGAAATAATCCCTAATGAGGAATGTATTAAATTAAATATATATATTGTATTTCAATAATTTATAACGTATATTCATAAAATGATTATTGTTAGACCTGGTGTTATTATAAAATTATCTTTTTCATTAAAAATAAACTCTTCAAAATCCAATTCCTTCATGTTGATAAAAGCCAAAAAAAATTATAGATGAAATCCCAAAAGAATGCGCCAGAGGTGCCTGTAACAATTCAGAATTTTCCACCTGTTTCTCTCGTGGATCCAGTGTGTTCCCAGGCGGGGCTACTTGCTTCGACGACCACTGCTCTAGAATCTTCATCTACTAAGGCTGTCTCTCAGGCACATCCTGAAGTCTTATGTTCTCCTTGATCCTTCAAGTATGTCCTCTATTTCCCCCCCACCAAGAATCTTTGCATCATTTTCTAACGGACATCAATCACTTTTTAGGAAAGAATCAGGGGAGGAATTAAATAATCTCAGGTTGGGCACCTGAACCGGACCCTTAGGTTGGGTTTTTGACGAAAATTCCCCCATTTTTCATTTTTTGGGTTTTTTACGCTACCCTTCGCTGGAAATTCACGTAAAATTTCCACTAGAAACTGTAAATTTCCTCTGACGTGGCGGTAATCCTTTGGCCAACCTGACCCTCAGGTTCAAAAGTGAACTTGAGATGATTTTTTTCCATCATGGGATAGATCCTGTCCGGTCCTCAAAATCTCACCCTCAGGTTTCGTCGAAGCATCTACATGCCTCAAATGGTACTTAGTGGCATGTTTTGGTGCTGACAAACTTCCACTATCGGTCTTCCATAGATTTGTGGAATCTTTGGGCTTGTAAATTCCAGCTCAGGAATTGTTCGTGCATTACAAATCGATTTTCATGGTTTTACTCATGCTCGGAATTGGTAACATATAAACATGTTTCCTCCCTCCTCTTCAGTAATTGGATCAAAGGTTCTGCTGGTGGATTTATTCATAGGTTTAGAGGAATGAATGTTGTCAAAAATTCATTGGGATTATATCCTGCCCTAAGAGATCCTTGTCCTTCTGCTCAATTCTTTCTTATCCCAGAAGTCCCCTACAATACATTATCACATGCACATTAGATCCAAGTTTATGAAGCTAACTCCCCTACATAGTAATTTCAAGAGGATTTCCCCAAAATAATAGAAATCAGACCTCACATATATTCAGGAGCTTGTAATAAAACAATCCCAGGACAAGAAAGACTAGGATGGTCTGGGAAGACTCCGTCCAGTGTGCCAAGAGGGATTAAATCTCGCTCATTTTCCTTCTAAACTCCACCATCAATGATCAAATGTTCTCAATACAGGGGGGTGCGTATCAGATCCCACTCCAGATATAATTAGGAGAACTCTTCATCATAGCTAAATATGGCCAAGCTGCCTTGGGCCAAATCTAGGCGACACCAATATCAATGATCCCAGTTTTCATCAGGAATGCCTGAGGCCTGGGTGCCCAGGTAGAAACATACTATATAGCTACAATAGCTCATAACACCAAAGTCTCTATTGTTGCATTACTATAACCCATGAAAATTTCTTCTAAAATCGGCTAGTTTACATGCCAAATAAGGATGCATGCATACAAGCATTCCAACCCCCAGACAGAATAATATCTCAGTGGAATTGATAACACTACTACACGAACGGGCAGCGCTACGCCTTTATCAGCGCTAAAAAAAGCGCTGATAAAAGGTTACTTTTAATAGTGCTAAAAAAGCGCTGATAAAGGGTCACTTTTAACAGTGCTAAAAAAGAACTGTTAAACGTGACCGTTTATGAGCGCTTTTTTTAACGCCGATAAAACCCCCCTTTATCAGCGCTTTTTTAGCACTAATAAAGGGGACCCCTTTATCATCACTTCTTTCAGTAGCACTGATAAAGTGGGGATTTATCATCATTTTTTCCAACCGTTGATAAATTTTATGTTTCAAAAAAAATCATGAAACATAAAATATTGTTTTATAAGTATATTTATATTGATATAAATATAATATATATATTTTAAATATGTTTTAGATAAGTAGGAATAGACTATTACAATTAATATATAATAAATTTAGTGAAAATTACTTTAAAATATTTTAGAAAATATTATTAATTAATTATTTGTTAATTATTATTGATTAAATATCATTTAATAACAATTTGAAGACACAGAAAATATGAAAAAATTAATAAAAGATCTAAAATATGTTAAAAATGTAACTCAAACTTCAAATGACTACAAATTTTGATCAGGGTGTTCGTTTGAGCTTTACATCATATCAAATCGAAGCCTGCAATGAGCTTTATGCACTAATGACCTATGCATAGCTTCTGTCACATTTTTCGAGGCCCAAAAAGTCCATGAAGCCCTCCAAAAATGAGTTTTTAGTCAGGATACCCCGATTTGTTAACATTCAAACATGTATAACTTCTAATCCGGAAGTCCATTAGCCCTGTACCGCATATCATATCAAATATTGTTTAATTTTCTTTAATTTGACTAGTTTTGGAGTTAAAACGGGCTTTTGGATTATAAGTTATGGTTGTTTTAACATTTTATGGCTTTTAAAATACACATATATATGTATTTATTCGTAAATATATATGTGTCTGCGTCTGTGTTTTAGTGTGTGTTGTATATATGTATGAATGTATTTATTTACTTATTTATAAACACACATAAAAAACATATTTCATAAATTAATTTAAAACTAATCTTATAAATATATATTAATATACAAATAAATATACGGATAAAAACCTATAACTAAATATATATATATAAATAAAAATAAAAATATATTAATATATGAATGAATATATAAATACTCATATATTAATAAATATATTTATATTAATATGAATCTATATTAATATACAAATAAATATAACTATATATATATATAAATAAATAGATTTATAATTAAATAGAGAAAAAACGAAATGGTGTAGTGGTAAAGGTGCAGCTGCATAAGGGGGGAGGTCACAGTTTCATGTTTGGGTGGAAGCAAAGGGGGCGCGCGTCTGGGGATGCGCGCGTGTGGGGATGTGTAGGATGGGCATCACATGGGAGAGTGTGGGGGGGGGGGGGGTCCTCCTAGCGCTGATAAAGGGGGGGTTCATGCATTGTTAAAATCTCTCCCCCACATTATATAATTCTTTTTTATTTTTTTATTTTTTTTTTACTTTTATCAGGGCTAAAAAAAGTGCTGATAAAGGGTTCTTTTATCTGTGATTTTTTTAGTGCTGATAAAAGGGACCTTTATCAGCGGTTTTCGGAGCGCCGATAAAAGGAACCCCCCTTTATCCTCACCTTGAATAACAACGCTTTTTTAGCATTGTTAATCGACTTTTCTAGCACTGATAAATTTTTTATTTGTAGTAGTGTAAAAGAGGATGACCAATTTATTAAAACAAAAGTTACTTTAGGTAATAGGATCTTTTTCAAATCCATCGTTTATGGATGTTGTGATGCACAAAGTAGAGAATCCTTAAGGAATGTGATCGAAGCCTTTGACCTAGGGGAGGCTCTGTGGATAACTGGAGGTGACTTTAATGTATTAGACGATCCTAATGACAATAACGGAAGAGGTTCCGTCCCCTGAAAGGCCAGCATGGACTTCACTTAGTTCAAGGATAACAAGGGGATCATTGACATGGGTTGCAATAGTGATCACTTCACTTGGTGCAACAATCAGAGAGGGGGTCGAAGAACATGGTTTCTCTTTGATAGATGATTGGAAAAAATGCATGCAACATCACCCTACCCAAATGAATTTGTGTCACACATATTCCAAGGAATATCAGATCACTTGCATTTTTTGGTTTCTTTAACTTCTAGGAAGGAGAGCCAAGGCTGCTTTAGCTTCAATTATATATAGACTCGCATCCCAATCTATAATCAGGTTGTTAGTGATTCTTGAAACAAGCCCATAAAAGGTAGTTAATGGATAGGGTTACAAAAAATGTTGAGACATCCCAAAAACAACATACAGGTGTGGATCAAAGTGAAAACCTCACACTATAATGATATGAATCTAATAAAGAATGAGATCGATCAGTTGGAATCCAGCCATGAAGAAGAATGTAATGACATGGCATTTTAAGAACTCATTAGTAAAACGGACAATTTTGCAGAGATGATCTTGAGGCAATAACATGAGGTATGCATGAAATCGAGAGTAAGGTGGCTCCAAGAAGGTGATAGGAATATAGCTTTTTTATATGCATGTATTTGGATGAAAAGGCACCTCATCAAGAGGATATGGATCTTACTTTAAGGATGTGAACGTTGTTGGAGGTATGGCTAATTCCTTTCTTAGATCACTCCTTGCGGGTCCAAATCCTCAGATTGTTATGCGTGTTGCCTGCGACACATATCTCATGCTCCTACCCAATATAAAGGACCCTTATTCCCTCTAACACTACAGACCACTGAGCATGTGTAGATTTCCATATAAAGTGTTGGAATGTGTCATCCAAAGAAGGCTATCAATTCATCTTTTCCACTCTATCATTTAGGATAATAATGGATTCTTTAAATGATGATCAATTCACTGAGTTATAGAAGTAGCTCAAGAGGTGGTTTGAGACATCAACCTTAAGGCTCATGGCTCAAATTTAGAAATCAATCTTGACCTGAACAAAGACTACGATAGAAATAAGTGGAGCTTTATCATCATGGTTCCTATAGGTATGGGATTTTATATATGGGATACTGAATTAATATTTAGGTGCATTAGTTCCTCATGGTTGGTTGTCTCATTCTTTGGGAAAAATAATTTCTTTTTCAAGGAAACTCGCAGGATGAGGAAAATGTGACTATATACTCCCAAGCATTTTTATTCCCAAACAAGATGTCCTGATCCACCTCATGAATTGGAGTATACTAAATGGAGATATCTTTCCTTATCGAAGTAGGTTGAGCCCCCACTATACTTCTCATATCATGTTGGTAGATGATATGATCATATTCATGAATGGAAATAAGAGATTAGTATGAGGAATCAATAAGGTTCTTGAGGAGTACTATAGCTGGAGTTGAAAAATTATCAACCGAGAAAAGAACAATATTTATATCTTCAATAGATGCACAGATATATGGGATGCCACCTTGTGTAAAAGTATGGACATGCAGAGAAGGAGCTTCCTAATGGAGTATCTTGGGGGCCAAATATCCTCGGGATGGATGTTAATTCATAACTTTGACCACATTGTCAGCAGGATCACAGGTTGTATCCAGAATTGGAAAAACCATTACATATCATTCAGATGAAGGATTGAGCTAATTAACAGTGTCCAATCATCCATACCAATTCACACACTTGAAGATGTCAATGTCCCAAATGGAGTTATGTCAAACATTGACAAGGTTCTGGTTGGATTTCTTTCAGATTATATCTCAGAGGTGATACCATACTAGGTTTCCTAGAACATGATGAAGGTCCAATCCAGGAAGTGGGTATTAATCTGAGGAATCTAGCTGACACTCTTTACTGCATACATACAAAGCATTCTTGGGAAGTATTAGAGGAGCGGACCCTATGGGGAAAGGTGATGGATAAAAAGAATAGAGGGAGTGTGGAAGTGGTATATGGGTATTCCTATCCCTTATATAACATCATTCTTTCCCACGTCTCAACCCCGTAACCACTGATTCCTTAGATTGCGGGGAAATTCAGTATTTCATTTTGGAATCACAACTGGGTTAGTGCAACAATTGTCTTCCCAAGATACCCAACTCCAAGAATCTATTTTAAGGAGGCTAATATTTACACTTATTTCATCAATGTTGTCTTTGAAAGGAATTAACAAGACACTTTTGGCCTTATTGACATAAACACATAACCTGTCAGGTGTGTGTTTATAGACTCTAATTCACGGGCCTTTTACATGAGGAACTTCCAAAGGGTGATGCTATCATATGACCAAGATGATAATTGGAACGAGCTATTATGGCGTAAGCTGATTCTAAAAAAATACATCTTCATGGTCCAGATAATAAGGAATCATGTGATACCCACAGATGAAATTATCAAAATAATTAGTATACCTCTATCCTCCATGTGTTTTCGATGCAAGGTTTTACATGAGGAGATTTTAAATCACATTTTTTTGAAGATGAATGGGTATATGCAATATGGAGTTGCTACGGAGAATTCACTGGATTCTCTTCCCAACAGCCTCTTTATGACTCATTTCTAGAAATATGGTTTCATGGTGTAGGTTTAGTGGGTACAGAAAAAATGGCACAAGCCATCATTTTTTTTGTTGATTTTTGGTGCATCTGACATGCCAGAAACATGGCTCGATATGAGGAGGCTTCTACATCCAGAATGGATCTCATAATCAAAACAAAGAAACCCTTACTCGACATGGTAAGATTGTTTATGAAATGATAGAATTTTTCCACTCTCAGATCACTTCAGGAGAGTAACCCTCGCATCCACTCCATTTGAAACATTTCTTAGGGCCATTGGGTCTGCAGGAATCCCCCTCTTTTGAGCCTCAAACAGAACACATATGGCTCTTGTAGCCTAGGTGACATTCGGGGAGGGGGACTGTTTTGGGAACCCATGTGAGACTATTATTCTTGATTTCACAGCTCATTACCGATGTGGAAATTATATCCATGATGAATCCATGGGTATTCTTATTAGTCTCTCCTTATGTTGTCAAAGGAACAACGAACTTACGGAAGTGGAAATTGATTCTATCATTTTACACAACTCTCTTCATGGAAAACGTGTTATCCTATGGTCGATCTCTTATGTTATTATAAGGTTCAAAATAATTCCCATCATCAATACTTAGGTCATTCCCCCAAGGTATGAGGGCAACAAGGTTTCATACCACTTTGATTCCATGAGAGAACAATTATCTCGTGTCACCTACTTTTTGAGATCATGCTTTTTGAGGACAGAAGGGAAGATTATTGTGCGTAGGGATTCCCATGATATTAATTATTTCAATACACCTTAAGAGAAAATTTTCCTTTTTTTCTCTTTATTTTTTATGAACTATATTTTTTAATTAAAAAATTATTATGGGGAAACCCATTTTTTAACCATGTCTATGAGATTTGTTTTAAATTTAATTTTCCAAATTATGTGAATTTTAGTTGGAACAAAGGATTACATATTTTGAAGCATAATTATTTTCATTATCTAATATGTATGACATAATGTTTGACGATAATTAATACTAAAAAGAGTAAAAATTATTTAAAACGGTAAAGGTTAAAATGGGTTTAGTGGGGGGTGGTTAAACTAAAAGGATATGGAATTAAATTACCGTTAAATGTTTTAAAAACCTATTTTTTGACATATTTAGACCATATAACTTATAAGAATCATTAATTTCCAATTTTTAATCCTTATTAAAATTGAGAAACATGGATACGTCTTTTTCTTTTCAAAAATTAAAATTGTGGCACTCACCTCACTTATAAAAGGCCAACTATTATAATCTCCCTTTCACATGCTCAAACCCCATTAGATTTGATATTTACTACTAAAATAAATTCCTTAAATCCATCCTATAATCATATATAACTTATTTTAGTCATAAATATAACCTCAAAATCCTTTTGGTGCAAACCATAAGAAGTTATTTGAAGGATAGGTAATGCCTCTAATCTAAAGTTTTATTAATTTTCCTCCTCAACCTCTATTAATTTTTATTCAACCTTGTTTGTTTAATAAAACATGCATTTCTCATATATTGAGATGCTTATATTTTTATGTAAATACCTACAAAAATATAATTTCCCTCAAATGGGAAATGAAACTATCGACTGTTTGTATGGCGAACTACCACCTTGTAAACCGACGTTGTTCATTTTCCATCAATGTTTCTCAGGGATTTAGATGATGATGTATTTAAAGTATATGTTTGATATTTTTAAAATAATTAAAATATATAATTTTTATATATCATATAAGTTTTTGATTTTTCATTTCGTGAGGGATATGATAACGTCACTCGTGTGTACTGTGTATTACTCCCTCTCAATATGATGTTATTGGTTCTTCAAATATAATTTATGTGGATGATAATAAAGATAATTTTAATTAATATATGTGTTATGTATGACCTGGAAAAACTTCTTTAAATGTAATATCACATGTAACTTCTTTCTTTCCTGTTGTAAAATAATAATGTCACCATGGTGTACGGTGGACTATCACCTTCCGAACTGATGTGACGTGTTTTTCGTTTTCTTTTTACTTGGATGTTAATGTAATGTCTCATGTTTTTGAACCGGGTTAAAATGCCAATTTTTTCAATTTTGTTTTTTCGATTTTATTTTTTCGATTTATCAACGGTTCATTTTTTTAAACCGAGCTCTGGAATTTTTATTCTAAGTGTTGAAACACCTAATGGTGTCGATTCTAGAATTGCGTAGTTACCTGATAAATTTTAGCAGGTGTCCCGATGAGTCTCGAGTGCACCGGAACTAGAAAAATCCACTTTAATGGATCTGTATGGGCAGTTAATGGTTGCGGTCCAACCTATGCAGTGTTTCTTATTTAATAAATTATTATTATTTTATTAATTAAATATGATTATATGATAGTTTTTGATTAATTAAAATAATGTTTTAATAATAATAATAATAATGTTATTATTACTATTATTGTCATTATTAAATTTATTGAATGTTAAAGAATTAATTAAATGGCATTAGAAGGTATTGACTTGGATTTTGGGTTTATCAAAGAACCATTTTATTTGAATGAAGAGTTTCAGAATTATTAAAGGCCCATTTTTTATTAAATGGTGGAATGTGATAATAATAATAATGCCATTTTTATTATTATGGAGTCATAAATTATTTTGATACTTTGAGATTTTAATTCCATGTTAAATGAGTGTATCATTTATGAGAATTAAATGTGGAGTTTGAGCTTCTCAAAGAAACTTTTAATTAAATGAGGGGTTATGGGTTGGAGTTTTTATCATACTAATTATATTGTAATAAATTTGGGGTTTGGGATTTTAAATAAATTAATGTTTGAATAATAATAATAATGATGATGTTATTATTATTTTTGTGGTTACCTAGTTAAATAAATGTCAAAAGAATTTAATGATCAAGATGGAGTTTTATAATTAATTAGGAATCATTTATTACATGAATAATAAATGAAGGATAAAAACGAATTAGATAATTAATGTGGATTTAAATGAGGAGGTTTTACATAATTAAAATGTGTTTTTTATTATTTTTTTTAATACAATTTAATTATGGGGTTTTCCAAAGTTCTGTTTTTATTTAATGGGGTGTAAAATTTAGGTGAATTTAATGAGTTTGTTGGGTATCTCGATGAAACTCTTAATTAAATAAGCAGTTTTGAATTTAATGATGGAGTGTGGTTATTTAATAGATTTGTAGAGTTATATCAAAGGTTTGAGTAATAATAATTATATTCTTATTATAATGGTTTTACGAGTGACATAACTATTGATCATTATGGGTATTATTATTATAAATAATAATAGTAATGAATTGGGGAGTTATGGTTGGAATTTAAAAAAAATGAATGTTTTAATAATAATAATAATGATCTAGTTATTATTATTATTAATTTGTTAATTATTTAAATTGAAGGAATTTATTTTTAATAATTGTTGCTAAGGAATTATTTTCGCAAAGGGGAGTTTGATTTTCGCAAAGGGAAGTTTGATTTTTTTATTACATTGAATTAAAAGATATTTTAATTTAATTGAGGAGTAAAGGGGAGTTTGATTTTCACAAATTAAATTTTGCCTTTAAGAAGGATTAATTGGGGAATTTTTTTAACTTTTTAGATAAGTGTTTAATGTGTATAATAATAATAATAAAACAAGTATTATTATTATCTTTTATTATTATTATCGCATTAATGGTAGTAATATTATTGGGTTTTAAGAGTTTAATAATAACTATTATTAATGGAAATTAATTTTGGGATTTGAAAAAGAAAATAAATGGAATCGAATTCCCCTCGTCTGGCTCCCTACGCACAAGGTGCAACACGCACGTAGCAACGCACCCCATGACGCGACACCTTCCTCCCTCCTTCGAGCTCCCTCCTCGGCATGAGCTCCTTCCCGCAGTGGGACCAAGAGGCACACGAACCCCCGAGAGACCCTCCCTATAGCAGCACGACACCCGGGCGGAGCTCCTGTAGCGTGCGACCTCCGTGGCGTAACACCCCTTTGGGAAATACCAAGAGGTGCACCACCCCTCTCCCGTAATCCACTTTGTGAGTGAGGATTCCCCTCTAACTCTTCATAAATCTTGTCTGCCTCATCAAGGATATGCGAACTTTGACTCGGGACCCATTGGTCCATAATCTGAAATATTTCACCAAGGGAGAGGCGGATGGTCTCGAATTGTCTTGCCGCCATCGGTTCAGACAACGCGCACAGATATATATATAAGTGTGCACACGTGCGATTATAGATCAGTTGTGGACTGGTTGCTACCAAGTAAATTCAAGTTCTTTAGATTTAAAAGGGTACCACCCCGAGGTAGGGTATCAAATCCATAACACGTTATTTTAAGAATCATAGATTCTTTAAATAAATTGAGAATGTAAGTTTCCTTGATTATGATATGTCGATGCATGACACTTTTGAATTTATTAAATGATTCCACCCACATGAGGATAAATTAGGGCTTGAACTTGTGTTGTTTTTAAGCATGTTTTACTAATTTGGTTAAAGTGATATGATTAAACAGTTAAATGATTTGAATGGGCATAATTTATAATAGTGTAATTAATTGTATAATTAATTATCAAGTCATGAGTTGGAATAAAATGTGTGGCTTTTAATGATGATTGGGAATATTGAATATTTGACATGTTCAAAAGTATAAATTGGAAATTGGTAATAATTAATTGATGGATTAATTATAACATGTTAAATATTAAATGGTTAATTAATTTATGATTGGTTTAAGAGATAATATTTAATTAATTAATTTTTGAATTAATTAATTTGCATGCATTAAATTAAGATTGTGAATTGATTGTTTGTGATGACTGTTGGCCAAGGGTTCTTTTTTATGCTGGTAATATTTCCATGCATTAAGTTATCTTGGATGGAGTTGTTCTATATTGTGAGATGATGCGTGAGATGGTTGAAAAATATATGGGCTTGTTCAGCATGTTTTGTGATGATTATGACATGCATGTAAATTGTTAAAGTCCTGGATGAATCATTATTTGAGTGGACGGGTTCAGACTTGTTAATGAATTTGGATAATTAAATGTTGAGTTAATTATTTTTTTCCTTTCTAAGCACAATTAATTGTTAATTAATTATTTACTATTGAGATGTTGAATGGTTAATTAATGGTTGACTTTTGATGGGTGATTTATGTTGTTAATTAGTTGTTGAATTAAATAACGGATTGGATTAATTAATTTATGAGTTAATTAATGGATGGTTTTGGGGTGTTAGACATGGTGTTCTTCACAAAAGATAAATATATATGTATGATTGATAAATGGGTTGTGAGACAAGGACTAAAGCTCCAAATACTCATGGGGTGATAGACATGGTGTTCTACACCAATGATAAATATATATGTATAATTGATAAATGGGTTGTGAGACAAGGACTAAAGATCCAAATACTCACAGGGTGCTAGACATGGCGTTCTACACCCAGCTTGCAAGCAAATATTATTTTATGGGTCAGAGACTGATGCTCCAAATACCCATGGGTTGTGAGACAAGGACTGATGCTCCAAATACTCATGAGGTTTCTAGACATTATGTTCTACACCCATTAATTAACATTGGACTATGGGTCCAATTGATCATGCATGAAATGAGTTAATGGTTAACGAAGGCTGTTGAGATATGATGATTTGTGAATTGTTTATGAGGAAGGTTTCAGACTTATTTATGAATTGGGTGAACCACTTTTAGTGGGCGGGCTCAGACATAGTATATGAAAGGTTGAATTGAATAACTTATGACGCGTTATCCAAGCCAAAGAACAAGCTTTGAATTAGTCTTTACTCTGATTACATAGATGGTATTTAGAGACATCTCTGGTGAGTGATTTATATGGGAGATGTTGGGAATAGGCCGAATCTCAAGACGTTCATAATTTATTAAGATTAAAATAATACATAACCGAGGAATGATTTTGTAATGAATATTGAGTATGTATGACAAATGTATAATGCAGGTTCAGACACCAGTTGAGGGATGAAGCAGGTACTTGGGTATATAGTTACATTGTACTGTTTAATTAATTTATTCATGCTTTCACATGTTATAAGTTATTTATTAAATTTCTGGTTTGGGGTAGACACCGGTGGTCCCGGCCTACTGAGATTTTTATCTCACACCCTACTCTGTCCACCTTTTCACTGGGTACCCGAGTAGATTCTATTTGGTTGCAGGACTATGTTCTTTGCATTTACTTGGTAGTTAGGAGCACATGACCGAGCGGAGGCTTAGGATACTCTAGGAGATCACCATGGGGATTTGAGTCATTATTTATTTATTTATGCATTGAAATGTAAAGCATGCTCTTTTGATCAGTGTTTTCTACTTTTGTATCATTATCATGCCATGCATGCATCCATTGTATACTTTGGCATTGACTATTTGTTTTGTATAAGATTTATAAAATTTACTTTCCGCTTCTTATTCATTTGTTATACCGTTTCCGCTATTTATTGCCTTTCCCTATTTTTGAACACTAAAATGAAGTTATAGTCTCCCCACTGACTATCCCTAGACCCTCGCTACTAGTCAGCAGCCTCTGGGGTACGGGGAGGCGCGATTGAGGTCATTTGGCGACCAGTCCGGCCTTCGGTTTAGTGGTGATCCGGGTCAGGACGTTACAAAGTGGTATCAGAGGTTTAGTTTTTCTTTATTTTCCTTTATCTTTCTATTTTGAGGTTAGTAGATAGGAGACTAGTAATGTGTAGGCCCTTGGGTTAATAGCCGTGCTTGGGACTGATCACCTCATGTTTGGGAAATGACTGAGTAGCCAGGGATGAGAATTGATGTTTGTACTATTAGTGGTTACAGTTGATATGATTTCACCTTGAGTGACTGGTGTATTTTATGATGCTTATTGATTTTGAGAATTTTGAAAAATAATTGTCTTGGCCTGATATGGCAAGGAAGTTTCGTACATGCATCATCTTAGTCACTTAAAGATTCACATGTCATGCATATAACATGCCATGTAGTTGCATTATTAGGATTCCTACTAATTTTGATTGTGTTTCTTGGGTGCAATGCCAATTTTTTATCTGCTTTAGCATGCCTCTCTAGATCGCTTGTTCTGGTAATATATTTAACATGCTTGATTGACTATATTCCATACCGTTTCAGTTATTACCATGTTTTTTTGTTGTTACATGCTTCTATGTTATAGCATGTTGTTGTGTTACAGCTTATGCTAACATGTTAGAGATGTTTTGGATATGTGAAAGGGGTGCTAAATATAAATTGTTAAATAAATTTTGATTGTGATAAATGGGAGCCAAATTCCAGTGATAAGGTGTATGGGCGCCTTATCGATTGGTAGATGGTCACCCATGTTTTTGAACCTTATACAACAATAATATGTTTGAAAATGGTTACAAATGTAAAACTGCTGAGTTTTGATTATAATGAACTGTTGTTGGGTTGCTTTTGGAAGAACTCAGATTGAATAAATGAGAACTTTGGAAGTCTCCTTTTCTGTAAAAGGTATTTAGATGCTAAATTGCCTGTTTATATTTGAATAACTATGAATGATGATTAAAGAGGATGTTTGTGATAACAAGCCTATTTTTTTCCATATGTTTTTGTTTTGAAAACCAAGTGACTTATTGTGAATATGAACTTGTGTGTATGCTGAAATTCATTCAACTGTTAAAAGGATGAAATAATTAATTAAAATTCCTAAAAGAAAAAGGGGTTTTTAAACCTTGTGATTTACGTTTTGCGTGACCAAGAGAGATGGTCAATATTTATGGTTTATAAGGGTATAACCCATGGTTGGTAGTACCCATAGAATGTTCTAGGCTAGTAAAGTATGTTTGACCCACTACTCGGGAGGACTTCTTGGGACTCTGTAGTTTTGGCATGCCGATAGGTTTATGTTACGGATTTTTATGATCAATGTTTGACGTGGTGAACATGGTTCGAGGAATGTCACAAACATGCATTAATTTATTCTAAAAACACTCACTGGTGAGTGAATAATCTTTTCTTGAGACGTCAAGGAAAATCCTACGGTGGGTATTGTTGCATCTTTTTTTTTGATAAATGTGTCAGCAGGTGATATTGAGTTTTTAGAACGGAGTTGTCCAGTAATATTTTTACTGATCTTCTTAGATGACCTTGGTAGGTTAGTTGATTTATTAGTGGTTACTGATGGCTTCTCAAGGATGATAAGTTTTTAAGGTGGTCATATTGTAATATACCTTATTTTAACCAGGTTAAAATATGAATTTTTTCAAATTTTTTTCGATCTATCAATGGTTAATTTTTTTTAAACTGAGCTGTGGAATTTTTATTCTGATTGTTGAAACACATAATGGTGTCGTTTCTAGAATTGCGTAATTACCCAATAATTTTTAGCGGGTGTCCTGATGAGTCTTGGGTGCACCGGATACAGAAAAATCCACTTTAATGGATCTTCATGGGCATCGCATGGTTGTGTTCCAACATATGCAGTTTATCTTATTTAAAAAATTATTGTTATTTTCATAATTAAATATGATAATATGAGAGTTTTGGATTAATTAAAATAATGTTTTAATAATAATCATAATAATTAAGTTATTATTACAATTAGTATGGTTTTTAAATTTATTGAATTTTAAAGAATTTATTAAATGGACGTTGAAGGTATTAACGTGGATTTTGGGTTTTTCAAAGAACCATTTTATTTAAATGAAGAGTTTTAGAATTATTAAAGGACACTTTTTTATTAAATGGTGGAATTTGATAATAATAAAAATTTCATTGTTATTATTACAGAGTCATAAATTATTTTGATACTTTGAGATTTTAATTGCATGTTAAAGGAGTGTATCATTTATGAGAATTAAATGTGCCATTTGAGATTCTCAATGAAACTTTTAATTAAATGAGGGGTTATGAGTTGGAGTTTTTATTATATTAATGATATTGTAATAAATTGGTGGTTTGGGTTTTTAAATAAATGAAAGTCTGAATAATAATAATAATAATGTTATAATTATTTTTGTGGTTACTTAGTTAAATAAGTGTTAAAAGAATTTAATGATCAATATGGTGTTTTATAATTAATTACGAAACATTTATTATATGAATAATAAATGAAGGTTAAAAATGAAATGGATAATTAATGTGGATTTAAATGGGGTGGTTGGACAAAATTAAAATGGGCGTTTTTTTAATACAATTTAATTATGGGGTTTGTCAAAGTTCTGTTTTTATTTGATGAGGTGTAATATTTAGGTGAATTTAATGAGGTTGTTGGGTATCTTAATGAAACACTTAATTTAATAAGCTGTTTTGTATTTAAATATGGAGTGTGGCTATTTAATAGAGTTGTGGGGTCATTTCAAAGGTTTGAGTAATAATTATTATATTTTTATTATAATGGTTTTACGAGCGTCAAAACTATTGATCATTATGGGTATTATTATTATAAATAATAATAGTAATGAATTGGGGAGTTTTGGTTGGACTGTAAAAAATGAAAGTTTTAATAATAATAATAATAATGATTTATTTATTATTATTATTATTATTTTAATTATTTAAATTAAAGGAAAAATAAATTTTAATAATTGTAGGAAATGAATTATTATTTTTATTACTTTTATGTCAAAGAGATTTTACTTTAATTGAGGAGTAAAGGGGAGTTTGATTTTCTAAAATGAAACGCTTCCTTTAAGAAGGATTAATTGGGGAATTTTTTTAATTTTTAGATAAGTTATTAATGTGAATAATAATAATAATAAAATGAGTATTATTTTTTTATCACATTAATGTTAGTATTATTATTGGGTTTTAAGAGTTCAATAATAACTATTATTAATGACAATTAATTTAGGGATTTGAAAAAGAAAATAAAGTGAATCGAATTCCCCGCCTCTTCCTCCCTATGTATAAGGTGCAACACGCACGTAGCATTGCACCCCATGATGTGGCCCCTTCCTCCCTCCTTCGAGCTCCCTCCTTGGTGTGAGATCCTTTTCGCGGTGCGACTAAGAGGCACGTGAACCCCCAAGCGACCCTCTCTGTAGCAGTGCGACACCCAGTTGGAGCTCCTGTAGCATGCGACCTCCGTGGCCCAACCCCCCTCCGGGAAATTCCAAGAGGTGCACCAACCCTCTCCCGGACTCCACTTTTCACGTGACGATTCCCCTCGAACTATTCATGAATCTTGTCCGCCTCATCAATGATATGCAAATGTTGACTCGGGACCCATTGGTCCATAATCCGACATCTTCCACCAAGGTCTAGGCAGATGGTCTCAAATTGTCTTTCCACCATTGGTTTGGACAACGCGCACATATATTTATATTAGTGTGGGCACATGTGATTACGGACCATTTGTGGACTGGTTGCTGCCAAGTACATTAAAGCGCTTCGGATTTAAAACGGTACCACCCTGAGGTAGGGTCTCAAATCCTTAAGACTTTATTTTAAGAATTATAGCTTCTTTAAATAAATTTATAATGCAAGATTACTTGATTATGATATGTCAATTCATGACACTTTTGAATTAATTAAATGATGTTGCCCATGTGTGTTAAATGAGGGATTGAACATGTTTTGTTTTTAAGAATTTTTTTCTAATTTGGTTAAAGTGATATGATTAAACAGTTAAATGATTTGAATGGGAAGAATGTATAACAGGGTAATTAATTGTAGAATTAATTATCAAGTCATGTGTTGGAATAAAATGTGAGGATTTTAATGATTATTGGGAATATTGAATATTTTACATGTTCAAAAGAATAAATTGGAAATTGATAATAATTAATGGATGGATTAAATATTACATGTTAAATGTTAAATTGTTAATTAATTTATGATTGGTTTAATAGATAATATTTAATTAATTAATTTTTGAATTATTTAATTTTCATGCGTTAAATTAAGATTGTGAATTGATTGTTTGTTACGACTGTTGGCCAAGGGTAATTTTTTATTCTTCTAAGATTTCCATGCATTAAGTTGTCTTGGATGGATTTGTTCTATATTGTGAGATGAGGCATGAGATGGTTGCTAAATATATAGGCTTGTTAAGTATGTTTTTTTATTATTGTGACATTCTTGTAAATTGTTAATGTCCTGGACGAATAAATGATTGAGTGGATGGGTTTGGACTTGTTAACAAATTTGGATAATTAAATGTTGCGTTAATTATTTATTTGGATTGCTAAGAACAATTAATTTTTAATAAATTATTTACTATTGATATGTTGAATGGTTAATTAAGGGTTGACTTTTTACGGGTGATTTATGTTGTTAATTAGTTGTTGAATTAATTAACGGATTGGATTCATTAATTTATGAATTAATTAATGGATGGTTTTGGGGTGTTAGACATGGTGTTCTTCACCAACGATAAATATATATGTATGATTGATAAATGGGTTGTTAGACAAGGACTTAAGCTCCAAATACTCACGGGGTTATAGACATGGTGTTCTAAACCAATAATAAATATTTATGTATGATTGATAAATCAGTTGTGAGATAAGGACTGAAGCTCCAAATACTCACAGGGTGCTAGATATGGTGTTCTACAACCAGATTACAAGAAAATATTCATTTATGGGCCAGGGACTGATGCTCTAAATACCCATGGGTTGTGATAAAAGGACTGATGCTCCAAGTACTCATGAGGGTTCTACACAATATGTTCTAGAGCAATTAATTAACATTGGACTATGGGTCCAATTATTCGTGCATGAAATGAGTTAATGGTTAATGAAAGCTGTTGAGACATGATGATTTGTGAATTGTTTATGAGGAAGGTTTCAGACTTATTTATGAATTGGGTGAACCAGATTTAGTGGGTGGGATCCGAATTAGTATAAGAAAGGTTGAATTGAAAAACTAATGACGCATTATCCAATACAAATCACATGCTTCGAATTAGTCTTTACTCTGATTAAATAGATGGTCTTTAGAGACATCTGTGGTGAGTGATTTACACATGAGATGTCGGGCGTAATAAGAATCTCAATACCTTCATAAATTATTAAGATTGGATTAATAAATAACCGATGAATGATTATGTAATGAATATTTTGTATATATGAAAAATTTAAAATGCAGGTTCAAACACCAGCTGATGGCTGAAGCAGGTACTTGGGTATGTAGTTACGTTGTACTGTTTACTTAATTTATTCATGATTTCACATGTTATAAGTTATTTATTAAATTTTTGGTTTGGGGTAGACACTGGTGGTCCTGACCTATAGAGATTTATATCTCACACCCCACTCGGGCTGCCTTTGCACTGGGTACCCGAGTAGATTCTATTTGGTTGCAGGACAATGTAGTTTTCATTTACTTGGGAGTTAGGATAACAGGACAGAGCGGAGGCTCGGGATGCTCGAGGAGATCACCGTGGGGATTTGAGTCATTATTTATTTATTTATGCATTGAAATGTAATGAATGATATTTTGATCGATGTTTTCTACTTTTTTATCATTATCATTTCATGCATGAATCCATTGTATACTTTGGTGTTGACCATTTGTTTTGTAAAAGATTTATAAAATATACATTACGCTGCTTATTCATTTATTATACAGTTTACTCTATTTATTTCCTTTGTTTATATTTGAACACTAAAATGAGGGTGTAGTATCCCCACTGACTATCCTTAAACCCTCACTACTAGTCGGCAGCCTTTGGTGTATGAGGAGGTGTGCTTGAGGTCATGTGGCGACCGGTCCGGCCTCTGGTTTAGTGGTGAGCCGGGTTAGGATGTTACAGTTAATAAAGATAGATTAAATGAATATATATATATAAGTATTATTTATTATATATTTGATATCATAATGATTTTTTAAGGTTGATATATTATTCACCTTTCTTTTCTTTCGTATGTTGAGGAAACAGAAACAACATTCAAGCGTATGTACAACCTACCCTCTCCCTGAATGGACTAATTAATTTATATATCTAACTATATTGGATTACTATAAATACATATATTATTAATATATATCATTTTTATATCTTTTTAACATTATGAAAATTATATACTTATGATCAATGTAAAAGGATCAAAAACACCAAACCAAATCATATGTGGAATATGGAATCAATTATTACCTGAAACATAACAATAATAAGGACCTATTAGTAAATGTGTAATAAAAGGATATAAGTATATCATATATTGTATGATACATGTGAATATGTTTAATTAATATTTTTATAATATACCTATATATATTATACAAGAGGGTTGATCATATATAGAGGATTTAAGGCCTATGGTAAGGGACTCATGTCTCACTTTTTACTTTCGTGAGACACAATCCATATTCACCACATATTTCTTTTATGTGGTTTATATAATTCCTATGAATTTATATAATTATTATTCACTAAAAAATTATTGTGATTTATATATCCATTTTAGGATCCCCCTATCATGGGGTTTAGGTTTCAAATGTTTCAAAGTGTTGAAGGATATTTTTCTCAATTTCCCATCATTGAGACATATATTATGTTATGCACCAATATTATTTTATTAGTTGTATATAAATACCCATTGAAATTTAATATAATTAATGTATTAACTTTATTTATATTTTATATTTTTTATAATTTCTTTCCTTTACGGGGCTTATAATTCAAGTTAACAAAGTGGTAATAATTTTGTGTCACAAAAGCACCGTTTATCATGACTGTTTAGGATTATGTTTCTGTTGATGGAATATTAAGATCCTTATATATAGAAACTCATAGGTTTTATTATAATATAGTTATTTCATATGAAAAAATCCTTTATGTTCATTTTCCTCTCTTTATGAACTCGTGATTCTGAAATAATGGTTTTTAAAAAATCTTATTCTCTCTCTTTGTTGAAAAACTATTTCTTCTTCTAAAACCATGTTTTCGAAATGTGTTTTTTAAATGTTTTTAACATTATAAAAATAATTTTTTAAATAATTTTTTACTAATGTTTGAATGTTTTATAAATTTTTTTAAAAGGAATGTTTATGTCTTCTTTCCAAACAATGCCCAAAAGTCTTTTACCAAAAATGTGGAAGGAATCTTCATTTTAATGTGTATGGAATGAACATGATTATCCACCGTCATTACCAATAATTGATTTGAAACATCATTTATAATAATAAAAGGTTACTTTCAATTAAATGGATATTGAAAATTTATTATTTTTTAAATAAGTGTTTTCAATGTGGTAAGGATATTTTCATCATGTAATTTTTTAAATAAACATTAAAAACAATTTTCCGTCTAAGATGAAATCTATTGATGTTACACATGCCTTTATGGTGATATAATACAAGGATAATATTCTTATTCATTCATTTAATGGTTTATGTTTATGATGGAATGGTGTCTATGAAATTTTTTTATTTTCCACTGGTTATGATTTGATGAAATTTTTATGAAACCCATTTCATTTCATGGCTTATGATATGATGAATGTTTTATGATCTTGTGCTAGACATACATATGAATTTCCTTATCTGATATGTGGGAAATGTATCTCCCTATAATTCATTGGGTAATGATTTATATCTCATGATATATATAAGACTGAAATGGGGAGTGATCTGAGTTTAGTAATGGACTTTTTCCATAATGATGGTATTGGGTGTGAACCATGACTACTTTGATGGTTTGGGGAATGAACACATTCCACCATGATAGCCTATGTAGTTCGACTGGACTACTATGTAAAATATTTTCTATGCCTATTTTTATGCCATAGTTACATGTCTTATGCCAATGGTATTCTCTCATAGATCAAGTTCATTAATACCTTTATGGTTCATGTCTTATGAACTTCTAAGAATATTGTCATGCCCCATGATTGAGATCTCTGATATATAGTGTATGGTTTTAAATTTTATTTATCTTGTTCTCATACCCTTATGATCATTTCATGATTATTTTTTCATATAAATCTCACCTTCATACCCTTATGGATCATCTGAGAACATCCATTCTAATGTTTTATTTCCCTAGGTTATTAAGAATTGATTCAACTGGGGTATGTTTTTTATGTGTAATAAAGAGGAAGATCATTATGTGATATGTTGATGATATTTCAAAAATGAGAATATTTTATACCTAATCTCCAAAGGAACAAAACTATTATGGTTATCATGTGTGTGTGTGTGTAATATGTTGAATATTCATCTAAAAAGATGTAATATATATGTATGAAAATTTTGGGTGGATATAGTTTGTATCAATGGGAGGTTTATGTATCCTTTTGATACTAGGATGATAAATCCTTAGTGAGATCCCGAAGTACATGTATATGGATAAGTATATGTATGGGTCAATGTATAGGAAAATGTTCTGGAATTTTGGTAAATGATAAAGAGAGTGGGTTTCAAGGAATTACATCCTTCTTTGGATACAAAATGTTGATGTGGATCTAGTATAGAGGTACCTAGGTGTAGAAACTATAATGAAGGTTCATTGATATGGACCAGATCATCACCCAGAGAAAGAAATTGGGCCTTAATACACACCTATTATGAAACTCTAATGGTATATTATTATGAAATTGACAACCTATTTATGATCCATCATTAAGAATATAAATATAAGATGACTACTAATGACCTAGGATAAAATTATTGTATCATAGATTAAAAATATGATGTCATGAGTCAGTCATATGATTAGTGATTTTTTATGATTATGTGGTACCCCAGTATGATTATTGTTTCTCACACTATACTTTTTTGTTTGAGGAAATGGTGAGAAGTAGATAGAAGTTGGTAAATACTGACTGGGATTGAAAATTTATAGATGAGGAACGATATTACATGATAAATGGGGTGAAGGATATTTTTTTATTCCTAATCATTTTTCATGATATATTATTATCAAATTATACCTTAACCAACTCTTAGGAATATAAGGATGGAGTTTATTGAAATTTTGAGTGGTAGTGACTATAGTGAAAAGAAGATTTAGTTTTTTTATGTCAAGAATTTGGGAAGAAAACCTCCAGAGAATGTATGAAAGTGAGGAGAAGATGTTTTTAGTGTGAAAAATAAGAAAACAAATAAGGTAATTGTCATTGAAAAATAAATGCTTGCATAATGAGACATTTGAGAATAATGATATCCCTAAGGTATCATTGATGGTTAAATGATATAAAAGTAGAATGTATGTGAATTAAGAAAATTGATGTCCTAAGGGAATTCTTATGAAGATAATATATACCATTTTCTGAGTAATGGTTATATTATAGATTATAAAGACACTATAAATGAAATATAAATGTAAAGAAGTGTGAATAAATAATATGATGAAACATAGTTAATAGTGTATATAGAAATTAGAGTGATTGATGAATTTATGTAATGGGTTTAAATGAATTCAATTTTTATCAGTGGTATTTTTGTTATTACTGTAATTAATTATCAATGGATTTCTCCAAAGTTGTTTTCCAATAAGGATTTTTAAGAATACGATAAATGGTACTAATGTCCTATAAAAGTGATTTAATGATTGGGTGGTGTTTTTAGTAAGGGAAGTTAACCCTTAATATATTAATGATGTTAAAAAATTGTGTTTAATTTAGAAAATTAGGTGATTGATATGAATAATGTAAATTTAATTATATTGGTGACATTAGACTTGATTAATGATTTATATATAATAACTATCAAATATATTCAATAATATGGGTCATTAATCAACGAATTAAGAAACATGCATGTTTTAATTATTATTTTTCTGTAAATCAATATATTATCATGTATTATAAGAATATGTGATCAATATAATCACATATTTGGTATGTGACATTAAGATAATCCTCATGTTTTTGGGGGGACTAATGATATGTTTATTTTTTTTAATTTGGTGACCTTATTTCTGAATTTATGTATATCAATTTTGGGAAGACATGGAGGATCCTTATGGTTTACTATTCATGTAATGGATTAAGTTTAACATTAGATGACATTGGATAACATGTGCTAAAAATTATATTTTTAATAACAAAATGATATAGAAGGAATTATTTATCATTATTTTAAAGATCTTATCATCCATTGGTTCTTCAGTTTTTAAAAATTAAACTACATTTCATAGTGTAAGAGATGATGAGGAAACTAATTGAGGCAGAACAACATGATGAGATTATGTTTATGGAAAGAAAATAAATCATGTAATTATATTTTCTTGTGTTATCTATCATGATAGTAAAAATTCTTGCAACATGAGGAAGATGATCTTAATGAAACAATGTTTCTATATTACATTCATTGGTAATGGACCAACGACCATTTAACTCATCACATATATATGGAATTATGGTGGTTAAAATTTTCATGAACATGTTATCTATCACTTTCTATTAGTTCATATGATTTATATTTCTCTTGCATATCCATATTTAGCATCCCACCATTGTTCTCCATATGTGGAAACTTAGTAATCTGTTACTTCTTGTAACCATTATATATCATAATTTACATTTTTACGGGATATTTAATTATTCACTTGTACAATGTGGGTTTTTATGAAGGAGTATCATAATATTAAATCTTTGATGATTGTGATGAATTTATAGGGAGAAATTCATTTTAAGTGGACTAGAATGTAACATCCTGAGATATTATGGAAAATATTATTTAAAAATTAATTTTAATTTTTTATTATCTTTTGTTATAAGAAAACCATATATTAGTTTTTTTACATGAAATAATGTGTTTCATTGATATCATTCATGAAACGCAGCATTGAACTTCAACAAACCTTGAAATAAAATTATTTTAAATAATAACTTTATAAAATATCCATTAAATAGGCATGTATGAATTGTATTAACTAAATTAAGAAAAAATGTATATAAATCACCCAATAAATATTAATTTTTTATATATTCTTTGTAAATAATCAATAAATTTTTTAAAATGTAATTACATTCCTCAAATGTAAGTTTTCATCAAAATTTATTTATTAAGCATCTTATGATAAAATATTATGATTAATTTAGAGATATTTTTAAAAATTTATTTATCAAATTTAATTTAATTTTGAAATCAATATATCAAAAAATAACTGATGGTGAAATTTTATGTTTTTAAGAAAATATTGATTTTTCAATGAATAATGTTTAATATTGATATTTGTAAAACTATATTTGTTTCTATAAATTAATTAATTTAAATGTCCCATTGTGTTTTAAATTATCAAAATTATTCTATAGTTTTATTTTACCCTCTTTATTACTTTTAAAACATCTTTATATTGCATTTTATTATATGTTTATTTTTGAGTTAAAAAGGGTTTTTTTTCTAAAAATAGTTTTGAAGCACATAATAATTATCTATTTTAATTTCTTAAAATAATACCCAATAATTAATGATACAAATGTATTTTAAATATTATATATCAATATATTTTAATTTATTTTCATAAAATTATTTTTATTAGACATTAAGTTAGTATAAAATCATCTTCTTCTGGAAAAATACACTTCTTGAAAACATGTATTTTCATCAGGTCTATTGGTTTTGTTTTAAAATTTATTTTTTATACTTTAGTTAATTTAATTTGGAAAAATGGATTCGATATTTGGAATAATCATAATTTATATTTTCCAATATGTACAACTTAATTTTTTATGAAAATGATTATGAGAAGAGTAAAAATTATTTACTTCATTTAAGATGAACATTTGTTTAGGGGGTGGGGTAAAATAAAAGGATATAGTGTAAAATGACATAGAAACATGTCAAAATCAAATTTTATTGAAATTTTTCAACTATTGGAGCCTTGTTTAATGTGAAAAATGGGGGTATACCTTTTTCATTTCAATAAACACATGTGTTCCACTCACCTCAATTATAAAAAGAAACTCTATCTCTTCGCATATTCACAATTCCAAAACCAAGTGGTTGATCCAAGAAAAAAAATTCCTTACATTTATCCTCTCATCTTAGAAGCCTTATTTATTACAGAAAGCTAACCTATGAATCATTTTGGTGCAACCCAAAAGAAGTTGTCCAATGAAGAGGCTACATGAATAATCGATCATTTTATTTTATTTCATCCTCCATATCCTTATATTATTATTAAGAAATTATTATATATATAAAATTAGTATCTATAATATACTATAACATCATTATGTTAATTTAATTAAATAAATCCATATCATGTTCCATTAAATGGGATAAATCACGGGTCATGTGTCTAGTGGATTATCGCCTCGAGAAGCGACCTACTTTGTTTTCCATCACCATTTCTCAGATATTATGGGGATGATAGATTTAAATTTTATATATTATATTTGTTTAATATCTACACTTATGTAATTAAGATATCTCATATACCTTTTTTATATCCCACTTCATGAGGGATATGATAACATCACTCCTATGTACAATAGACTACCGCCTCGCAGAGCGATACGATTTGGTATTCACTTATGCTTTATGTGTAAGGTAATAAGGATAAATATAGTGAATATATGTGATATTTATGACATAAAAATACTTATGAAAATTTAATATCACATCTATATTCTTATCTTCTAACCCGTTAGAATATAATAACGTCCATCATGTGTATGGAAGACTACCTCCTCAAGAACCGATGAGATGTGTTTTTTATTTCCGTTTTACTTGGATTATAATAAACATATATTAAATAAATGTTTATTATATTTATATGGTGTATTATTGATATATATAAAATTATAATATTTATTTAATGGTGATATATTGTTTACCTTTCTTATTTTTGATCCCTCATGGAAAGTGAAACAACGTTCAGGTGTATGTATGACCTACCATCCCCATGAATGGTGTAATTCATTTATATATATAACTCTATTAGATTAATATAAAAAATATATTATTAATATTTACTATATTTATATCATGGATAAAATAAATAAATGATATAACCATTATTAATGTAAAATGACTAAAAACACAAAACCCAAACAGACATGAAAAAAGCAGTTATTACACGAAGCATAACATTAATAAGGAACTATTAATAAATAGGTACTAAAATTTCATAATAATATCATATATGGTATTATATATATATAGAATAATAATATGGTTCTATAATATATGTATAATAAAATTATATCTATTATACTGCATGGTTCAACATATTTGATGGAAGTCACGACATAAGGTAATGGTTATCGTCTCACTAATTAATTCTGTGAGACACAAGCCATATTCAAGACTAATTTATTTTATGTCAAGTATATACATCTTGTGAATATATTTTTTTACACTTAAATGAAAATTTATTTTTATTAAATATCCAATTTAGGAACCCACTATCACAGGGGTTACGACCAAACACTACGGGAACAACCATTTTTTCCGACGGACTATTTGCGACGGGCATAAATCCCATCGCAAATAGTCTGTCAAAGAGGTTTTTTTGCGACAAGAATAGGCGCCCAGTTGAAAAAACATACGTGAGGATTGGCATGGTTTACGCGCTAAACCATGTGAAAGGGTATTAGCGATGTGTAGGCACCGCCTGTTGCAAATTTCAGGAGGCGGTAAGACCTAGTTGCGATGGGGGATCCACCGTCACAACTAGTTCGACCCCTAGGGGGTATTTGCGATGGGTCCTGTCGTAAATAACCGGAGGCGGTATAAACCTATTTGCGATGGAATGTTGTCCCATCGCAAAATAGTGTGTCGGCAGGGTACTTTTCGCAATGGGCCCCATCACAAATAACCTTTTAACCACCGACCATAATTAATGTGATCGAAAGAATTTGCGACAAGACCCAACACAATAAGTACTATTTGTGACGGGACTCCCATCACAAATAGTCTCGTTGAAACTAATCTAACCTATATATACCCCCATTTGTTTTCCTTCCCTCTTGAATTTCTTCTTCCTCTGCTTCTCTAAACTCTAATTTTAAAGTGAAAATTTTTTAGAGTTAGTTTTTTTGCGAAAAAGTTGTGAAGCAGTCTACAATTATAAAAGATCAAGTTTAAAGGTATTTATGTTTTATTTAATTTAGAATTTATTTCATTTTTTATATTAATTTTAATTATTGTTGAGTAGTTGTAATTAAGTTAGATTTAAATTGTTTTGAAATCCATAATAATTAGAAATAATTAGTAATAAATAGTAATAATTAGTAAGAAATAGTAATAATTCGTAATAAGTAGTAATAAATTGTAACAAATAGTAATAATTATAAATAATTTGTAACAATTAGTAATAAATAGTAATAAATAGTAATAAATAGTAATACATAGTAATAATTAGTAATAAATACTAATAATTAGTAATAAATAATAATAATTAGTAATAATTAGTAATAATTCGGAACAAATACAAATAAATAGGATTAAATAAGAATAAATACGAATGAATACGAATAAATATGAATAAATATGAATAAATAGCAATAAATAGCAATAAATAGCAATAAATAACAATAAATAGAAATAATTAGAAATAATTAGCAATAATTTGCAAAAATTAGCAAAAATTAGCAATAAATAGCAATAAATAGTGATAATTAGCAATAATTAGCAATAATTAGAAATAATTAGCAATAATTTGCAATAATTAGCAACAATTAGTAATAAATAGCAATAAATAGTAATAAATAGCAATAAATAGAAATAAATAGCAATAAATAGAAATAAATAGCAATAATTAGAAATAATTAGCAATAATTAGCAATAATTAGCAATAATTAGCCATAATTAGCCATAATTAGGAATAAATAGAAATAATTAGGACTAACTAGGAATTAGTAGCAATAATTATGGATAAATATTAATAAATAACAATAAATAGAAATAAATAGGAATAAATATCAATTAATAGAAATAAATACCAATAAATAGAAATAAATAGGAATAAATAGCAATAAATAGCAACAAATAGCAATAAAGAGCAATAAATAGTAATAAATAGAAATAATTAGCAACAATTGGTAATAATTAGTAATAATTGGTAATAAATAGTAATAAATAGTAATAAATAGTAATAATTTAATAATAAATTGTAAAAAATAGTAATATTTAGTAATAATTAGTAACAATTAGTAATAAATAGTAATAATTAGTAATAAATATGAATAAATTTTAATAAATTTTAATAAATTTTAATAATTATTAATAAGTAGTAATAATTTGTAATAAATATTAATAAATAGTAATAAATTGTAATAAATAGTAATAAATATTAATAATTTAGTAATAATTAGAAATAATTAGCAATAATTAGCAATAGTTAGCAATAATTAGTAATAAATAGCAATAAATAGGAATAAATATCAATAAATAACAATAAATTGAAATAAAAAGAAATAAATAGCAATAAATACAAATAAATAGCAATAATTAGCAATAATTAGAAATAATTGTCAATAATTAGCAATAATTAGCAATAAAAAGAAATAATTAGCAATATTTATCTATAATTAACAAAAATTAGCAAAAAATAGCAATAAAAGCAATAAATAGAAATAAATATAAATAAATAGCAACAAATAGAAATAAATAAAAATAAATTGTAATGATTTGCAATAATTATAAATAATTAGCAATACTTAAAAATAATTAAGAATAAATAGAAATAATTAGGAATAAATATCAACAATTATAGAAGGGCTGAGTAATTGGTATCAGCTCCTATTTGACTCCTAGGACTTATTGTGGTATTGTTGCGATATCGGCATCCAGCTCCAGAGGATCTCATGGGGAGGCATCATCTTCTTGCTCACGGTATCAAGAGCATTTGTGAGCTTAAACTGAGCTTATAGAGAGTTTGTAGAAGCAACAGGAAGAGATGTGTCAGTAGTAGCAACAACAATAGCAGCATGAGGAGGAAATGCATCGATGGCAGCAGCAACAGTAGCAACAACACGAGGAGAACATGCATTGATGGCAGCAACAACACTAGCACCATCACAAGGAGTACATACATCGATGGCAGCAACAGCAACATGAAAAGATGGAGTACATGCGCAGTCTGACTCATAGTTTAGGGATGAACTTTCCTCCACCATCTCCTCCAGCTCCACCATAAGACTATCCCCCCTGGTGATTTTTTTTTGTTCTATTAAAAATATTTGAATTGAACATTTGTTGTAATATGAACTATTTACAATTTTTTTCTTTTATATTGATGCGAATAGGGCATATTTTTTTAATATATTTTTTTTTCTTATTTATTATTAGTATTATAATTTTTTAATGATTTTTTATTTTACTAATAATAATAATAATATTTTATGATTTTTTTATATTTTTTTCTGAATATTGAGAATTTTAATATAATTTTTTATTTAAATATTACCAATATTATTTTATTCATTAATCATAATTTTTTTATTATTATATTATTATGTATTTGAAAATATTGAGAATTTTAATATTTATTATTATTATTATAATTTTAATAAGAATAGTATTATTTTTTCATTAATCACAATTATATATATATATTTTTAATTTTATTAAGTATTTGCGACGAGACCTTTTGTGATGAGGGCCTGTTGCAAATAGATTATATATTTTTTTTAATGTTTTTGCGATGGGTTACATTATCGTCGCAATAACATTGCTGCGATAGGCCCATCACATAATGTTTATAACTTATAAGTTATTTGTGACGGGCCTATGTCCCGTCACAAATACTTTTTGTGAAAGGGTCTTTTGTGATGGGGACCCATCGCAAATAGATTATATATATACATTTTAAATTTTTTTTGTGGAGAGTTGCTTTATCATTGCAATAACTATGTTGCGATGGGTCCATCATAATAAGTTTATAATATATAAGCTATTTGTGACCAGCCGACGTCCTGTCACATATAATTTTTGTGATGGGCCCATCGTGAAAGGTTATTGTATTTATAATGTATTTAATCAAACATCTATTTTTAATAGGACCACTTCCTGTCGCAAGTAGTATTTTTTACGATGGGCCCATCGCAAAAAATACTAATTGTGACGTCATTTTCTGTAACAGGCTATTTGCAATGGGACCCCGTCACAAAAGAGTTTTTGCGATGGGATCCCATTGCAAATATCCAAAATTCCATTTGTGAAAGGTTTCCATAGTGGTAAGGTATTTTTTTCAATTTGTATTCCTTGAGGAAAATGTTACCTTATGAATCTATATTAATTTCTAAGGTGTATATATATATCCCCATTTACATCTAATATCATGAATTTATTTATCCTCATGATATTTTATGTTTCTTTTAATGTTATTCGTTCATGGGTATTGCGATTAAATGATACAAAAGTGTTAAAGATTTTTTGTTACAATCTCATCATTTTTCAAGATTGTTTATGATTATATTTTCATTGTTGAAATATTATTATCCATATATAAATATAATCATTATGTTTATTTACCCCTATTAATATCATGAGTATTAATTTTTTCCCTTAATTTTTCACCTTTAAGTACTCAAGAGTCCAAAATAATGTTTTTAAGAAAAGACCATCTTTATTTCTCTCTTCGATCGAAATACTATTTATCTTCTAAAGCCATGTTTTATAAAATAGTATTCAATTATTTTTAACTTTATCATAATGATAAATTAAATAATTTTTTTTCTAATTTTTGAATTGTTTACAAAATGTAATGAATGAAATATTAATTCCATTTTCCAAAAAATTACCATTTGTATTTTACTGAATATATTAATGTCATATTCATTTTAATGTGTATGTCATGAACATAATTATCTTTCATCATGAAAAATCAGTTATTTTACAATTTCATTATAATATTCAAAGGTTATTTTAAAATAACATTAAATAGAAGAATATATATATATATATTAAAAAAATTATTAGTTTAAAAGATATTTCCCCTAAAATGTTTTAAATGGTCTTTCAAAATCATTTTAAATATAAGAATTTATTTATTTATGTTACTTATTCCTTAATAGGGATAATATGCAAATATAAAATTATTTTTATACATCTGAATGGTTTATGTTTATCATGACATGATTTTTATGAAGCCTATCTCTTTTCCATAGGTTATTATTTGATTAAAAGTTTATGAAACCCTTTTCATTTCATGGGTTATGATATGATGAATGTTTTATGATATTGTAGAACACATACATATGATATTCATTATGTGTTGGGTGAGACCTATATCTCCCTCTAATGAATTGGGTAAGGATATATATATCATGATAAACACAAGACTAAAATGGGGAGAAAAACATGGTTTAGTAAGGGACTTTGTCTACTTTGATAGTATTAGGAGTGATCCTTGACTACTGTGATGGTTTGGGGACTGAAGCCATTCCACTATGAAAGCATTTGAAGTGTTCCTTTAATACTATGGAAATGATTTTCTATACTTATGTGTATTCTATAATTCCATGTATAATGTCAATTTTATTCTATCATATCTCAAGATCTTGGATTCCTTTATGATTAATGCCTTAAAAAAATACCATGCTTTATTCCATGTGTCAATATTACGTTATTTGATATAGATGGGTTGTTTTTATAAATTTTAATCTCCTTTTATCGTACCCTTATTCTCATTTCATGCTTATGTGATCAATGATATTTCATTTATATACCCTTACTGGGCATCTGAGCTCACCATTTCTTATGTTTCCTTTCCCCATATTAGGAAGAATGTTTTTAAGTATGTTCTATTTATGTGGGATTTAAATAACATGTGAGTGCCCTGTGAGATTGGTAACCTTTATTCAAAATTATTTTAAATGGTTGTGTTTACATTTTAATGAAAAAATTGTGTGTGTTTTGTTTCTTGGTGTGATTTTAGATCTCGGGTAGATGAGATGGTCTCATTATATGTTAATAAGATTAAACGGGACATGTATGGACCTTGGAAAGGCAATCGTGCTTTTGATTTTTTTGGAAATATTTTCTATGTGGTAGGTGTTCTTATATCCTATGAATGGCCCAAAGGCCATTTTTTTATTTTATTTTATTATAGATAATCCCCCTTTTAAGGGTTGAAGGGGAACCCATACATGACCCATAGGCCCAATGCACAAGGCCTGACTTGACCCGCAATACATGACCTGAAGGTTCAGAGGCATACCATGCCCATTACATGACTCGTAGGCCCAGCCCAATAGAACTGCCCCTCCCCCAAAATCTTGCATCATTGATTTCCTTAGCTCCCCACCTTGCATTGCTGATCGGTAAGCATTTCCCTGTACAAAGCTGCATGGTGCCTGGTCCTGATGGCAGCTTTCATACCCTCTCATTCTTCTAATCTGGTTAGCACTGCATCTGGTGGCTGCTGCTACTGTTTCTCTGATCCTCTTCTGGGGCTTGTTCTGTGTGAACTGGGATACTCCATGATCTTATATCATTTCTCACATTATTTTAATTTTCATTATAGATATATTTTTTATTAAATACCTCAAATGGTGCGATTACATCTAGGGTATAAATGAATAATTGTCATATTAAAATTTATCTAGTAGATATTCTATAAATATTAAGGGATTCATTAATTATTATATGTCAAAACTTATGGAAACACTTAAGGAATTACATTTATTGAAGATGAAAATATGGGGTTAAAAAATGGTAATGTATATGAGTTAGGAATTTAACCTAGTTTAGCTCACTGGTTTCCTTAAGTGAATGGTTAATGGGGAAGTTGATTTGATTTTGTAATAAATGCATTAAAATAGGTGAAAATATGTGTAATGACCCAAAGTTTCATTAATGGAAAATCCCTATTGATCAAGTTAAATGTCTCTTTATGAAAAATATTGTTTTTATAAGATGTCAACTTCTTTGGATTATGTTAATAATTTTGACCGTTTCTAATATAGCCGTTGAGCAGTAATCACAAGATTAGTATAAATAAAGGACATTAACAAATCCAATTTACTCAGACAAAGGAAGTTATGACCTCATCTAGTATAATTGCCCCTTACGAAGCCCATTTGTTGGAGCTCGGAAAAGAGGTGGCATCCTTGGGCTTCGCCCATGACCAAGCCCAAGCTGAGCTTCACCATGTCAAGCTCGAACGGGACTGTCTACGGGAAAAGTGGAAGTTGATAGAGATTACCACTCGAGCGATGTTATCTGAGCCACCCCAAGAGTCTGTCACCATCGCACACCTTACCCTTAGGTCTTATGCTGATGTTTTAAGGGGTTTTGTAATAAATAAGTAGTACGATTTTCATGCACATTATTTTTGTATATAATAATTAATATAATTTCTAGTCATTTTAGATACATTGTCAATAGATTTTAAAGTACAAATGGTGTTTTTAGTTATTATTTAATTAAGACATATATTTTATCAAACTAAGGGATTTTTGAATTAAATAATATTTTAATGAAATAATAATATTATTATTAAATTAATTTTTATTAAATATAAATTATCTTATAGTTTTATGAATGCAATTAAAATTTTATATTAAGGTTTGAAAGCCATTTCTGTCAAAACCCGTGAATTTTCAATAAATGTTGGTTTTTATTTTAAAAGTGACAAGTTACATATTTAGAAATTTTTTTAGATAAAATAAATGTCATTTCATGAATCAAGACTTCGAAATTATCCAATGGTGAATTTTTCATAATTTTTTGAGACAGTCAAATTTTTGGGTCAAAATTTAATACCGTTTAAATATATAATGTGTTTTCAGACATCATAATGACCCAATGGTGATGTAATAAAATACCATATTCCTTATTTTTGGCCAATATATATTTTATCATTAGAATAATTTGATTTTGGGTTTGTTTGACTTACTTTTCTAAGCATTAATGGACCCCTCAAGACATATTCAACACTTTTTCTTTTTAAATTAATTTCCATGGGAGTGTGACTCACCTCCACATAAGCAACCTTATTATTTTAAGAAGTTCGGACTTGGGACTTATAATTTTTTTTTCCTCTTCCCTTTTCCAAAAATCATGGGCAAAAACCAAGGGTTGTTTTTTGGTTTGGATTAATTTAATGTAAGGGGACCCAAACCTAAATAATAAATAATTCCCTCACCTTTCCTATATAAACCCACCCATGCTCCCACATACTCCTCACTAAAAACCCTTGGTGTTCATCTAACCTCTACCCTAATCTTTCTAGAATCCTCCCATGGTGCCCCAAGCTCCCAAGAAGCCACTCAAAAGCCTCTCTCTTGCCTTTGGAAGCACACTTCCAAGTAAGGGTTTTTTCTTCCTTTCTCATTTTTGTCAATATTCTTAAAGTTTTATTGCCCTATTAATTTCAATTATGAATGTTGGGGTATGGTTTCGCACCTCCACCATAATTTCCTCTTGTTGTTTTAATGATGGGATACCCCTTTCTCTCTCATTAAATTCCTCCCATGTACACCCGTTACTATACCGAAATTCCGAAAGGAACTTCTTTCTCTTCTTTTACATTCAAGCAATAATTTTGTATCATGAATATAAATTCCATTAAAATTGTTGGGACATGTATCTATATGACCTCCTTACTGTCCATTACATGTAAATATTATGAGTATCCCATTTCTCTCTCATCAAACATTTTTTATGATTTCTTATGTCACACCGTTACGCTGCCGAAATCACAACGATTTTCTAAGCCAATTCCACTGTGTAGTGGATACCATGCCCATTTCTCCATCAAGGGTATCCACCTTTATACACCTTTAATTATTGATTACAAAGTTTAATGAATTAATTCCACATTCCTTTATCGTGGAATAAATGATTATGTTTTCTGAATCCATGTTTTATGATCCATGTGGCACACTTATGCATGAAATGAAATGTTTTAAGAAGGGTGCACCCTTATAGCGCTTCAATGCATTGGGTAAAGTATAGTGTCATGATACATCATGTGAAATGAGTGTTGACTCATGCTAATTCAAGTGAAACAAGGGTTTACCCGTGATTCATGTGCAATGAGGGTTTACTCATGCTCCATGTGCAATGAGCCTTGGCTCATGCTAATTCCATGTTAAGTGTTGATGCCACATTTCCATGTTATGATTATCATGCTTTATCATGCCTTTATGTTCATTTTTTTCTTATTCCCTATTGATATGCCTATTGTATAACATGTATTGTACTACTCATGTTATTCCATGTGTACTCCCTTACTGGGCTTTATAGCTCACATTTTTCTTATGCATGTCCTCAGGTTATCCCATGCAATGCTAAGTACGAAGGAATTTAGTGGTCATGTAAAGGAAGTTTTCAATAAAGATGTTGTATTTCATGTTTCAAGTTTTTATGTAATGATACTAAGCCCCGAAGACACTAATCCTCTTGATATTCTTTATTGTATCAAGTGAATTTTTATGTAATAAACCATGTTTAAGTTTGTATTAAAAGCAGGGTTGTCATAATATGACTTAGGAAACATTTTTGTGTTTTTCATTTATGAAAATTTATATGATTTTTTAAAGTGGTTTCAAACACATGCAGTGTGTTTTGACCCGATTTTGGGTGTCATAGGGGAAATCAAATTTTTGATATGGTTTTTGTTTTAAAATGAGGTGTTTAACTCCATATGGTTTATGAAAATGGTGTTATAAATGGTTTTCATATGTTTATTTGAAATGGGTGTGTGGAAGACCCCTTTGCTGAAATTCATTGTTAACCCTTCTATGATTTATATAGAAAGGAGGAAATTGGAGATATTTTTCTTTTAAAAGCCCCTAGAGATTCTGGTAAATAAAAAGGGACTAAAAATGGGGTTGTTGTTTTTGAATGTTTTTAAGGTAAAAAGGTTGAAACATGAAAAGTTATTATTGGTGAAATGGTTAACGATGTTGGTCATGGAGTTCCAAAACTATGGAAGGGGATATTGGTCATGGAATTCTACATCGTTGTTGGTTTTTTGTTCATGGTAGTCAACTCCTATGGTTTTTGTTTTTATTAAAAAAGGTCTAAATTTTCATTAGTTTGTTATTCATGGTGGTATACACCCTTTGGTTAGGATTTTGGTTATGGTGGTCCACATTATTGATTTATATTGTCAAACATAATATTCTATTTTCCATGTTATATTCCTGGACAGATGTTCCAAGAAGTATTATTTCGTTTTATATGGTTTTGGTGTTGGAATTATGTTCTGGGAATGTTTGATTCTAATTTTTCTTATCTCCTAGAGTTTTATGAAAAATATAAAGACATATTTTTTATTCATATTATGTATGAACCTGTGATATATTCTAGTTGACTATTTTAGGTTGATGCAGGTTTGGTTGGATGAGTGTCTCCTTATAACCTAAGGGATAATGGGTTACAAGAATCATTGTTGATTCCTTTGAGATGTGTAATACTTTATATACTATTTATGTATGGAATTATTTATCTTCATACATTGTTTCTCAGATTTCAATTTTCTTTAGACACCATTGGTGGTGGCTTACTATGTTCTACTAACACCATGCACATGCTGACATTACATATGGGTACACGTGTAAATCTCATATGTTATTTTTAGGGAAATTTTAAGGCTATGGCCCATGTTTAATTTTTCATGATTGAACATAATGGGTTGGATGGAGTTATAATATAGGATATTGGATGTATCACATGGCTCAATGATGTAGTAGATCACTTTTTCCTGGACTTTTTTTATTCTATATGTTTGTGTAACTAGTATAGTTGGAATTCAGTTTGTATGGATGTTATTACTATTCAGGCCTTTATTTTAATTATTTTTAATATATCGTATTTTTTTTGTTTCTTTATTCTTTTTGTGTAATATGATTTGTATGGTGTATAAATATTTATATCTGGTTGTCCACTCGGACATGGGGGTATATTATCCTGATATTTCCACCTTAGACCACCACTATTATTCAACAACATCTAGTTTACTAAGAGGCATGCATGATGACATGTGGAAAACCGGATCCGAGAATTGGTTTAGTGGATCATATTTAGATAATTCCAAAGTGTGATTAGATATAATTACTTTCTTATTATTTTACTATTTTGGATTTTTTATATTGGAGATATAATAATTTTTTGGATCCTGAGATGGATATCAGGCATATTCATCTCGAACATATGTTCTAGAAGGAAGCCTAGTTTACCTAGGATTGGAATTGATGTAGTTTATTTAAAATATTACGATTAAATGTGATTTTCTCTTTGAGTGATGCACATGTGGTTTGGATGTTTTGGTTTATGATGGATTCATGGAACTAAGACCAATATGAGGGTAGGTTAAGGTAACCATTTTAGTATTTTAATATATATATCTAAATTGTGGAGGCCTTATTCCATTACATTTTAAGTAACAATATCCATTTTTTTTATTAATCACAATGGGAGCCTTTCTAGAATATATTGGCCCTAAGATTATTTTTTAAAATAAATTGGAATTATTTCACATAACACATGATTAATTTATTCTCATTATTCAATAATCCTTTATCTTTAACTATTTGAGTATCAATATAAGATTAAATGATTTTCCTAGAATGTAGTGAAAATGGTGATGAATCTTTCATGTTTATCTGGAATTGTACCATAGAGTTTATACCCAATTTATTTCAATTAATACAGTTTTTTCATGTTGGTGAATTTTAGTGTTATTATTATTTATCATTTAAAAAAAATTATATTATTGATTAAATTATTTATGTTTCCTCCCTTATAACCCTTATTATATTTTTTACCCTCTTGGTTTGGATGTTATTTAAATGTTGATAAAACAAAGGACAATTCAATTACTATTAGATTGGACAAATTTTCAATGAACATAGGAGAAGATGATAAAAATTTTCATGATATGAATGATGTAATTTCTATAAAATTCTAAATTTTATAGTGTTCATTTTAATGACACAAAATTTTGGATCTGTCAAATTGATATAATATTCAATAGCTCATGTCCCAAGAAACATATAGCTGATACAAAAACCAAAAAAATGATCCAAAAGAAATTAAAATAACATAACAAATATAATCATTAGAAAAATATATCATATTAAATTAATTTTTATATTTTTTTTCATTTTTCATTGATTTATATATTAAAAAGTATGACTTTTGAATAACCATTTAAAATAGGTTATTGTATTTTCACTCAGTAAATTAAATTCATAATTTATAAAATTAAATTATAATATGAAATATTTATATTCATAAACTAATATTTCAATGTTCAATTAAATATAAATATATAATATTAAAGACACATTATGTTTAAAATGGTCATATTTTAATATTAATGAAAATATTCATCATCTATTGCATATTAATTTAAAATGAAAATTTATAAATTCTTTAATATGAAAAATATAAAATATGATTAATAATTTTAAAATTATCATAGGATGAATTTATGAATGTTTTTTTTTAAATTATTATTTTTATGTTAATAATGAAAAATATATGTTTTTAAAAAATCTAAAAATATTATAACATTATAATTATATAATTAAGATGTAGAAGTTTTTAAATAATTTTAATTTGTGAAAGATTCATTTAAAAATTAAATATTATCATTTTAAAAATACAATTATGAATTTATAAGTCCTAAAATTTACATTTTTCATATATAAGTAATATTTTCAAATAAAAAATATTTTTTAGATTTTTGTTTTAATTAAATTTTACATTGGTAAAATGATGTTTTGGATTTCATTGAAATACATAAATTTTTTATTTTTTATTTATAAATATTTTATGTCATTATTATCTAATACATTGATATTCATATCCTAAATAGATTTTTTTTGTTCAAAAATACACTTTTCCTAATAAAGAGTATTTACGATTTATATATGTGATGTTAAAACTAATTTTCCATACACAAAAAATTTCTCTAATAAAATAGATTTCAAATTTTGATTCACTATTTCAATGTTATTTAGTAATGTATATATTGTTTTGGAATTAAAAGAAAAATACATAGGTAAAAGTCAATCACCACATTAAATCCAAAAATGATAAAAATAAAAACTATAAGAGTGAACGCCCTATTTTTTTTAAAAAAATTGTTCAAATTTATATTGGAGGGATTATATACCTTATCTCATCAACTAATACATCATTTTATACATTGGAGTTTTCTAAACATTGTAAAGTTGTGCTCCATTAATATTACGATTAGATATTTACAAAAAAATGTAATTCTCAGTAATTATAAAAGGGGTCTCTCACCACCCATTAAATACCATTAAATATTATTATTTCCTATTGAATCTATAGAATTTTCCTGCCATTAAAATCCTCTTCCTTTTCTATAATAATCGAGGAAAATTAAATTATCTTATGATCTCCACTTCTAATGAATCTGCAAAGGGAAATCCTAAATTCTCATTATGGTTATATTTTTCCTAACTTATTTTCTTTTATTTATGAATTTACAAAATATAATTTGTTATTTCTATATAATTACATAAATATTTTTTGCATACTTAATGTTATTATTATTATTTATTTACTATTATCATACTTTTCCCATTTCTATTATTAAATATGAAACCATTATTTTTGCATTGTGTGAACCGCTACATCTATGAAGTGATGTATTTCATTTTTCACCACTATCTCTCTTCACTAGTTATATGGATTAAATTGATGAATGAATTTTAAATATATATTATAATTTTTATTATGATTATTGAAAATATAATCCAAAATTTTCCATCCCATTCATCAAGAAATGATTTCTTTAACCATCGATTGTGTGGACTGTCGCCTCCAAAAAAGTAACATATATTGTTTTTTATCAAGTATACTTATTATTTATTAAAATATTATAAAATATGATTCAAAAAAATAGAATAAGAATAATAATATCATTTTTTCAATTAAATAATGATTTTATTCTAAAACAAACTACTTTCTAAATCCTAATCATCCATTAAGTATGGTATCATCATGTTTATGCTGGTCTAAAAACAAACTTGAATCATGCAATAAAATAATATAATGGATGAATATGATAAATTTATTACTTATAATATATTATATAAATAAGTAAATAAATATTTTATTTTGGTTCAATTATGTTAACATTAATTTTAAACTCATTAATAAAGATACCAACTTTTGTTTCTTAAAAATAATAAAATAATTTTTTGCCCGGAAAAATCATTAAAACATGCTTATCATTGATTTAAAAATTAATTATAATAAAACAATACAATATAAAAAAATTATAAAATTATATTTAAATATAAAAATTTAATTCCATTATAATTTATGATCTATGTATTATGGAATTTTTGAGGAGAATGGTCAAAAACATCACTATTATGAAAGTAGTTCAGAGAGATCAACAATACTGATAATTATTATTAAAAATATATAATAACTAACTAATATAAATTTATAGAATAATAATAGAAAATATTTATTAAGGTTTATGTATATGAAAATGGTTTTGAAATAGGTGATAAAGATATTTATGTTTGTTAACCAAGATGTTGGACTTCATTTGATTGAGCCGAGAAATAAGGAAATGGATTCTTTCTCAAACGTTAACCACATGAGACATACTTTTTTTATAAAACATGTTTTATTTTGAAGGGTGTATCTAGTTAACCTTGAATATTTTATATCATGATCTCTTAATTATTAATGGTATTTAATATTTCATTTGAAATAATATCCTTTAAGGGAATTTGAATCAATTTGTTTTTGATATTATAATGTATTCATTGTATAAAATTTAATTTCATGTGACATGGTTGATATTATAACACCCCAAGGTTTTATGGTATGTATATTTTTAAATTTAATATCCCCGTAGCTTATGTTGCATGAAACACAGAGTTTAAAAATACCATGATATACTATTAATATTATTATTTAAAATGAAATCATCTCCTAGAAATTAAATTGTTTTTTATTAATAAGATTAAATAACTTATGAAAATATATTATAGAATTAATTACAAATAAATATAAAAAATAATTTAATATAATTGAAATGTTTTTATAAAAACTATTTAAATGTGGAGAACTGTATTTTATATCAACAAAATAAAAATATCACAATTCTTGGATAGTATGGATGAAATATATTTAATATAATATTTAACATTCATCCTATGTGTGTTATAAAAAATATATAAGAATAAATCCAATTTTCAAATAAAAGTTATATTTCTATAAAAAGATAGTTTTAGTTCCCTTTTATGGAACACTTGGTTTAAATCTAGTTTTTGACACTTTAATAAATTATTTTTGAAAAAATAAACTTCTTATATAAAATCAAAAAAATAAAAATTCACTTTGGTTGAATTTTTGGCACATTTCTGATATGTTTCATATTTTGATGAATAGTTATAAAATATTGCACTTTAATTGAAAGAAGTTTTCTCATATAGATAATTTTTATTGTTAAATTATATTATAAATTGTTTTTACATTATAATTATATATTTTTTATCATTTAATATAATTTAGTTTAGTGGACTTATCTTCACATTGAATAAGGATATAAAAACATTACAATCTTTTGAACATTTTCACTTTAAAAACATGTTTTCTTGTTTCATCAACGAGGCTAATTTTAGCTTAATTACTGAAAATTATGTGTTTTGAATTTTAAAAAATTTATTGTGTATTTTTAATCAGTGGGTTCAAATTTAGTAAATAGTTCCCTTTTATATTTGGACAATATGAATAGTAACTTTAGTATTATTTTAATTAACACGGTTAAGGGTAAATCGGGTAATTAAGGGTAAAAATAATATTATAAGTATTATAAAATTACCCCAACACTTGTATAAATTTTATTTCATGATTTGGGGTCCATCAAAATAATCCGTGGGAAAATTTTATGGACTCTTGAAGCCACTTGGATGAATTTATTCCTTTTTTAGTATTTTATTCTAAGGAAAGTCCAATATGTCATATTCATGTTTTTATGAAGTGCTAAATTTTTTATATATGGTTATATAGATTATATAATTGAAAATAAATAAAAATTTCAACCATAAAATTTTTATATTTATCAGGATATTTTTTTAATTTTTATGGAATAACAAATTAAATTAAAATCATGCAAAATGATTATGTTGTAATTGCTTAATTAATAGACATATCAAATAAATTTTATTAAAAATACTAAATTACAAATAATTTGATATAATTAATATTATCCAATATTTTTATGGATGATCATGAAATATTATATATTCATTAATGATATTATTTTAAATTTATATTGTGTAAGATATTTTTTAAAAGTCAAACTAATCAATAGTGTCAACATTTACTTTAATGATATTTTAAAATAAATAATAACTTATTAAATTGTATAAAATATATAAAAATATAAAATTAGGAAAAATTATTTTGAAAATTTTTAAAATGTAATCAATGATCCATTTATGGTTCTTTTGACATTTTATTATAACAATATTAACCCTTAAAGAGTAAAAACAATATTGACATGGTAAGAGTAAAATTGTTTAAATAAGGGTTAAGGACAAATGATATGGGTAAGAATATGACCTAAACTTTTATAAAAATTATTGGATGAATCATATTCGACCATTATCCACTTAAGATATAATTTTAGTTGTTTAATGGAATCTTTTCCATAAAAATAACTTTCATATCAATTAAATCGAAGATAGTTTCAAAATGTCACTTTCTTTGTATTTAATACCAATTATGTGTCCACATAGTGTCAAATTCAAGATATAAATGAAAATAAATTTCTATTTTTATCCTAATGAAATTATTTTTATTATATAGTTTTTTTTAATTTTTATAATTTTTATAATTATCTTAAATTATTTTTCATTTCTAATGCGGTATTTATTTAATTAATAGAAAAATAAAATAATTTATTTTAAAAGTCTAACTTTTTATATATTTGGTATGATTTAATGTATACAATAATTTTTATAGATCTCTAAGATATATTAGTGATGTTTTAAAGTTTTATATTCGAATTCCCACTTTGTCTTGATGTATTTGAAGTCAAATTAAATGAATAGTATCAAATTTGACAATGATGATATTTTATTAAATTTATATTTTATTAAATTATTTAAAAAAACTAAAAATATTAACTTATTACCAAGGGTATAGTAAATTGCCGAGGATTTATGACCCTATTAATTTTTATGAAATTTTCATGTCTTTGTCTCTTGAATATTCTTATTATATTTAAATATTTTGAGGTTTTTCAAAAGTATGCATCACCTCAGTTATAAAATGGCACCTCCTCCATCACTTCCTCACACTAATTTGTAAAATCTATCTCAATAAAAACATTCCAATTTCTATTAAATTCATCCTTAATTTTTTATAGAGGTTATGTACCTTCCAATATAACCTACCTTATATTAATTATGTAACGATTAATGAAATCCATATGAATATGAGATAATCATCTTTACCGATTCTTTCAAGTTTGTTTCTTCTTACACTTCCTATTTATATTTTTTTCATGATAATGTAATAAATCCATTATCATATATATAATGAGATTTTATTATTATTATTTTAAAACTATATTTCACCTTTTATCCATCGTACAATAAATGAAAACACCGCGTGTACGTGCATTCGACTTACAATCTCCACGTTGTGGTGCAATCTGTTTCTCATCACCACTTTACTTAAAAGGGTATAATGATGAATATAGAAGTTATATATATATAAATATTATGAAAAGATATAGATTCTATATAATTAATATATCATCTAATTATTTATCCTTTCACCGTTAAGGGAATGATATTATCGCTCATGCATACGTACAACTTACCATCTCCACGACGTGATGTGATTTATTTTCCATGTTAACCATTAAAGAATGATAATAAAAAATTATATAATTAATAAATATGATATCATGAACTTATTATAAGTCTGGATATGAAATACGTATATCCTATGCATAAGAACTGGGATTACACAACAAAACATGTATACGAAAATGATGTAGTTAACACCCAAAACAAGGGTAATAACGGAATAATATTAATAAAAGGGTGACAAGATGATATAATAGGATCATATATGATATCATAAATCTGAATATGATTTTATTATAAGTTAATTACATGCTTGAAACCATTATACAAGAGGTTAAATCATGTTAAACTAAAGGAAGCATAATATAAAGGTATTCTCATCTCACTTTTACTTTTTTGAGATATATTCCTTGTTCACCACTTATTCATTATATGTGATGTATATAATTCAATTTAATATATTATATTATTAATATACTTATTATAATCAATTGTTTTGTTTTATTTAATGTTATTCCGTAATTGGAATTATTATTTAAATGTTTCAACGTGCTAAGGGACACATTAGAATGTTTAAGGATTATTTTTCTCAAGAATTTTTCAATGGTCTCATTTAAAAGTATCTTCATCTATGTTAACATAATTTGTTGAATCTTTTACATAATTGAGGTTTATCTCTTATGATACCATCAAACATATTTTATTTAAGTTTTTATGATCATTTTGACTGTGGTTGTTCTATTTTGTCATCATTCATGGTTTATGGATAATGTATTTGTATTTCGTATGCTAGTTTTTAAATATGAATATTTATGTTTCACACATTTCATAGTATTAATGTATTGGAATTAGAAAGTGATGGGAGTGCATTAAATATCTACATGATTCACCAATAGGTCTCATGATACAAATCCGTTATGGACTTGGCTAAGCCCTTTCCCATTTATTTTCATATATGTATTTATTCAGGGCCTTAACCATTTATTTTCACATATCTTGGTCGAGGTATTGATGATATGTCTCATATTTCCAACATTATGCATTACATAATTATGATATTATTTATTAATATTACATGTGATTATTCAAATGGTATAATACCAATGGTTTAGTTGCCTATCCCACATGAATATTTTAATGACATGTGTATCAGTTATTTACCTTTCCATGTTTTCTATGCCATATTTACTCATAGCTTTCATTGTATGTTTACCATTACTGAGCATTTGAGCTGAATCCTTTTATAGGTTTCCAATTTTCCCTAGTATACCATGAAATATATTATGAATTATATAAAGGGTTGCACAGAGGGGGAATAATAGAAGACTCAACGAGCCGCTTTGTGAATTTTATGTTTTGAAATGTAATGTGTATTTCATGTATATATCTAGTTTACCAAGACTACTAAACTATTTGTTCCTAAGGGATTTGATTCCCTGTAATCATGATAAAATAATAAAGTAATTCACGAACTCTGGGCTTCTAGGGTCAAGGCATTATAACTGGTATCATAAGATGTTTAGTAGTACCATTAGGAACTAGATTTAAGAAATCATGAATTAAAATAACATAACGATATGACTGACTTTGAGAATAGTAATATATTTAGGATATAATAATATAAATTTGGTAACACCATGGATAACAAAGGATAAGCATATGTAATAATATATTTAGAATACTAATCCATGATTGAGACATTGTATAAATGATTTTTCATGAGTATATCATTATGATTAGTGTTTCTAACATTAGGATTTGTGTTTTTGTCAATGATTAGAATCAAAAAGGTTATACAAGTAATGGTTATAATATAGATGATGAAGATACTAAAAATTATAAATTAAATGAAGGAGTTGTTAAAAAATAATATTATGAATAATATTTAATGGTTTAATAATGATGTATAATGATTAATGTTATTATATTTTATGATTCAAGAATTATTTCATCAATGATTCTCTAGTTATTATAACTATGAGATATATTATGATTGAATTGAATTAATTATATATTAAGGATTTGGATGCATAAACATTTTCATTAACTTTTTTAAGGAAATAAAATATTTGGTATGTGAAAATAAGAGCTACATTACATTTTTTGGGGAATCTGATTTTTAATTGATTTTTGGAAATTTAGAGACCTTTTTGGATTGTGAATTTGGACAGATGTATTTTGGATGAGTATTAAGGTTTGAATGGATTATGTTGAAAATTGGATATTATTGTTTGAGGTTAAAGAAGGATTCATTAGATATTATGTTCTAACTATTATTATTTTATTAAAAATTTAGAGGATGAATGAAATATTTGCATACCTTATGATTCATCAAAAGTGATTTAAGGATAAAACTTCATCTAGAATATCCATCTCTAGTTGTATGAAATAAAGTAAAAATTTCTCAATGAACAACCAAAGAATTAAATTTTAACACGTAAATAAATAAATGAAGATTTATTGAGTGATTTGTCAAGATATGAAAACAATACCTCAACATTAGAAAAGGGATTTTGATTAAAAAACATTATTTATTTACTTTTCTTAGTATGAAATCTATTATATTTTAATCGATCATAGGATTTTCAGAATTATGATGGTTAAATTTATAATGACCATATTACCTATAACTATCCATCAGAAATTTATAGTTATATTTCTCTTCCATGTCCATGTATTCACTTACCACTAATTTTATCATATTCAAGAGCCTAGTTCATTACTTACCCCTTCATTTCCCTTTCCATATTATTAATAAGATGTTTTATTACCCCTATTTATAATGTGGGTTTCCCACAAAGAAATTTTTAAGTATCGACAATTTAATTTGGAAGTGAAATTTAAAATTGAGAGGATGTGATTTAATGAAGAGGGGAGAATGTGACACCCCAATATTTTATTATGTTTATTTTTAAAATTCAATCTCTCTTATAGCTTATGTTTCATACAACACTGAGCTTAAATGAACCTTGACATAATATTATTGTTTATAATGAAGTCATCTCCTAGATGCTAAAGTGGGGGTTAATAACAAGATTGACTACTTATGAAAATATAATATTGAATTAATTGGTTACCAATTAATTGGAAATAAATAAAAATTCATATTTAATATAATGGAAATGTTTTTATAGAAACAATTTAAATACACACAAATTTAGTTTATATAAAATAAATAAAAAATCACACTTTTTGGATTATATTAATTAAATATGTTCAATATAATTTTTACCATTCATCGTATATGTTTTCTAGACAATATATAATAACAAATCCAATTTTATGAATAAAAGATTTATTTTTATAAAAAGATAGTTTTACTAGCTTTTGATGGAACACTTGTTTTAAATACAGTATTTGATACTTTTATAAATTGTATTTAACAAAATAAAATTATTCTATAAAATCGGAATATAAAAATTTACTTCGGTTTAATTTTTGTTTCTATTTTGATATGTTTCATATTTTGATGAATAGTGATAAAATATTGTATTTTAATTGAAAACAACTTTTTTTGTCTAAATAATTTATATTGTTAAATTATATTATTAGTTGGTTTTAAAGTATAATTCGATAATGTTTTATTATTTAATCTAATTTAGTTCATTATAATCAATTTGAAATTGAATAAGTATATGAAAACATTTCAATCTTTTGAACGTTTTCACTTTAAAAAACCATTTTCTTATTATGTCATGAGGATTAATTTTAAATTAATCGCTTTAACTTTTATGTTTTTAATTTTGAGAAATTTACTCCATATATTGAATAATTGGGTCAAAATTTCGTAAATAGGACCCTTGTATTTTTGGACAATAGTAAAAATGACTTTAATATTTTTTTTAAATTACCACGGGTAAGGGTAAATCAGGTAATTGAGGGTAAAAATAATAATATAAGTATTATAAAATTATCCTAACACTTGTCCAAATTTAATAGGATGAATAATTGTTTACCAAAATTATTTTTTGGATGATTTTATAGCCTCTTGAGGCCACTAGGATGAATTTAATCATTTTTTAGTATTTTATTCTACGGAAAGTCCAATATGTCATACTCACGTTTTTATTAACTATTACATTTTTTATATATGGTAATTCTGAATATATCATCAACTATAAATATTCATTTTAAATATAAATTTCTTATATTCATCATGATAATATATTTTATTTTTTATGGAAGAAATAATTAAATCAAAATCATGCACAATGATGATAAAGTAATTGTTTAATTAATGGACATATCAAATAAATATTATTAAAAGTATTAAAATAAATATAATTCTATGTAATTAATTTAATACACAAATTTTATGAATGATATTGACATATTAGGGATTATATAACGTTTTTTTTCAAAGTTATCTTTTGTATATATATATATATATATTTTAAAATCCAAACCAATGAATAGTATCAAAATTGATATTATTGGTATTTTAAAATAAATAATATTTTATAAAATGATATAAAATTAATAAAATATACAATTAGGCCAACTGATTTCGATAATGTAAAAACTTTCATCAATAATTCATTTATGGGTATTTAGGCATTTTATTGTAACTATATTAATCAATAAACAGTGAAAACACATATTGACACGTAAATAGTTAGAAGGTTTAAATATGAGTTATTGAAAAAATATATGGGTAATAATATAACCTAAACATGTATAAAATTTATTAGATTAATATGATTCTACAATTTTCACCTTAATGTGTAATTGGACTTGTTTAACGGACACTTTTCCCAGAAATTAACTTATATATTATTTAAATAAATATAGTTACAAAATGTCACTCTGTTTATATTTAATATCATTTATGTACCCACATAGTGAAAAATTAAAGATATGAACGAAATTAAATGTCTATTTTTATCCTAATGAAATAATTATTATAATATAATTTTTTTAATCTTTAGAAATTATATAATTACCATAAATTCGAATGCAATTCTAATATGGATTTTATTTAATTAACTGAAAAATAAAATAATTGATTTTAAAAGTATTATGTTTGATATATATGGGATGAGTTAATGTGTCTAATTAATTTTATAGATCAATATGATGTATTAGATATTTTTGAAATAATTGTATTCATATTCCTACATTTTGTTGATTTAATTGAAGTCCAATTAAAAGAATAGAATCAAATTTGACAATAATGATATTTTATTGAATTAATATTTTTTAAAATTATTTAAAAATAAAAAATATTAAATAATTACAAAAATGATAATATATGGTCGTAAATTCTTCCCTTATTAATTTATAGTACATTTTGAAGTCTTTTTCTCTAGAATATCCTTTTTATATTATAATATTTTATAGTTTTCCAAAAGTACCACTCACCTAAATTATAAAAGGGCACCTCCTCCTTCACTTCCCCACACCAATTTGAGAAATATATCTTAACCAAACAACAAACATTTATGATATCAAAGTCATTAGTTATGTCCCTTAAAAAGTAACCACCCTAGATCACTTTAGAATATAATAAAGGATGCCCGCCAAAGAAGAGGTAATCATCTTTATCGAATATTTCAAATATATTTCTTCTTCAAATTCCTCATTATTTCTTTTTTAGATGATAAATTAATAACTAAAATATCATATATATTCTGATATTTTATTATTATTATGAGAAAACCATATTCCACATTTTATCCATCTAAAGAAAAATTAAAACACCACCCATGCATACGTACAGATTACTGTCTCCACGTCATGCTGTTATCTATTTTTCGTCACTAATTTATTTGGATGGGTATAATGATGGATATAATGTATATATATAGTACTTTTAAATTATATATATTATTTATAATTAATATTCCATCCAATTTTTTACCCTTTTATTATTAAGGTAATTATATTTTCTCTCATATGTACGTACGACCTGCCTTCTCCACGATGCAATGTGATTCATTTTTTATGTTACCCATTAAATAATGATTAAAAAATGAATATAATGAATATATATGATATATATGAACTTAATATAATTCTTTAGATGAAATAATTATATCCTATATACAAGAACTATGACTTAAATGACAAAACATGCATAAGAAAATGATGTTGTTAACATCCGAAACTAGGGTAATAAAAAATAATATTAATAAAAGGGTGATAAGATAATGTAAGAGGATCACATATGATATCATAAATATGAATATAGTTATATTATAATATATTAACATGATCAAAACCATTATACATTATGGTAAATTAAGTTCAACTAAAGGAAGTGTATGGTAAGGGTTTTCTTGTCTCACTTTTACTTCTATGAGATATATGTCTTGTTCACAAATTATTCCATCTGTGTGGTGTATGTAATGCCATTTTATATATCATATCATAAATATACTTATTATAGTGAAATTATAAGAATACTTTAATGTAATTACATCATGGGTATTAGGATTTAAATGTTTGAAAGTGGTAATTGACACTTTCAAAGGTTTAGAGATTATTTTCCTCAAGATTTTCTCAATGATATCATTTAAAGGTATATTCATCTATGTGAACATAATTTGTTGATAATTTTACATAATTCATGTTTATATCTTATTATACCATCTCCCATATGTCTTTGAAGTGTTTATGATCAGTTTTACTATAGGTGTGTTATTTTGATACCATTTCAAAAATTATGGTTACAATATTCCCATTTAGTTTTCTAGGTTTTCAATAAGAATGTTTATGGTGTTTATGTTTAACCATTTTTATATGAGGAATTTATTGGATATAGTATTTTATGTGAAAGGCCCAATATATCCCCTATATTCATCAATAATTCTGATGAGACAAATTAGATATTGACTTGGCTGAGGACATTCCCATTTATTTTCTGATATAGATTTGGCCGAGGCCTTAACCATTTATTTCAATATGTATTGGCTGAGGTCTTGCCGATTTGTTTAAGATATCCAGAATTATTCATTCCATCATTATGACATTATTTATTGATCTTCCATGTGATTATTATCCTATTAGAATATCAATGGAAAAGTTTTTTAGCTCAGGTTATTATTTTAAGGGAAAGTGTTTTAGTAATTTACCTTTCTATATTATTTATGCCATATTTACTCATATCTTCCACTTTATTCTTACCCTTACTAAGAATTTTATCTCACCCCTTTCATATGTTTCTATTTTCCCTTGGATTATAATAAGTATATTATGACTTATATGAAGGGATACACACAGGGGGAATAATGGAAGTCTCAATGAGACTCTTTCTATAATTTATGTTTTAAAATTGAATGTATATTTCATGTGTTTATCCAGTTTACAAAGAATAAAAATCTATTTAATTATTCAACATTTTATTCCATTTAATCATTCCAATGTATTTAAGTAATTCACCAGCACTGAGCTTCTGAGGTCAGTGTGTTACATATATTGTGGAAAATTATTTATGTTATATAGTCTGTTAAATACCCTTTATATTTTATTTATCAAATATATTCTGTTTCATGATATTTTTATTTCTTTGTCATGGTATTCCTCTAGAGATCCATTGATTCGTATGTTACAAAAATATTAATGGTTTACCCTCCTGTATCATTTTAAAATAGAGATTTATTTTGAAACATAATAAATCATAAGAATTAATATAAATTTATCTCTAAAAACCATATCATTTTTTTCTCCTATGGAATTTGTTTTGGTGTTAAAAGTATTATCTTTATTTTATTTCCCCCTTGCCTCATTATTTACTCATTTTAAGGAGACCAACACTACTTTTTTGTTTTTGTAGGAAAACTCCATTTTTACATGTACATATTCATAAGATGCTTTTGAAAATGACCTTATCTATGGATCAGTAATTATTTAATTTCATTTATTTTTACATGAAACAATTTTTAAGTTTTAAATATACTTTTATCATTTTATGTGTGAGTCTTCATCATCAAAGTGTGAAAATTATATCTTTTTAAATAATTCTATGTGAAAATATCTTTTATTTCCTTTTTTTATATGAAGAATTATCTCAAATTTTCCTGGTTTTGAATGGAAAATATTTTTCACATTTTTAAATATAATATTTTTTACTTTATAGTTTCATTTATTATTTCCATTGTGAATTTTATTAAACTTATAATTTTTTGATCTAAATTATTTTCCTATGTAACTTTTTATGCTTTATCAATGATAATATTCCAATAACACCATCCAAATTACTTACATTAGTCATGTCTTAAATTTTATTTAATATCATATAAATCATCCATTGCAACTTTTTTATAAAATCTTCATTTATGGATTATAGACAAAAATTTTCATCCAATGTCTTTTATTTAAAAATATAATGGTTTCTGTTTATTTGAATTATGATTGGTCACTCAGATTCCATACGTCAATTGATTTAGGAAATTAATAAATTAATTGTGTACCCTTTATCTATATTATGTATATACCATATTATCTAATTTCTTTATTGAAGAAATATTTCCTAGAAGTTTTCTAAATGTCATTAGATACCCATTTATTTGCATTGGGTATATAATGTTATGATTCATTCAAGTTATTGGATGAATGGTTCACCACCTTATGCACTACATCCAAAGTTGGGGTTCGATACCTCACATACCCAAAAATATGGTTTGGTTTAGACAATTTGTTACATAGATGGATGATCCATAGGTGATGCATATGGTAATTCCATTGGGAAGGTGAGGGGTGGAATGCTTCTCGCGATGTGGTGGTGATGTGCATATTGTGGCACTAATAGGAAGGTGAGGGGAAAGGGATCCTTTTGATGGAGGTTTAATATCCCGGTGAATCACATGATGGGTAGTGGCCCTCATGATAGAGGACATGGTGAGGTGGGGGGACTCCTAGTGATGATCGGGCGGTGCAAAATCCCCCACTGTGAAAATCGACGGTGAGGGGGGGGGTTGTTATATCTCCAGGAAGACAGTGACATAAGTGTTACAGAATGAACATGATCTCTAGAAGGATGAAGACATAAGTATAACATAATTCATAGAGTTTAGGTGTCATTCCAACTGGAATTTTGGTGTTTATGGGATTCATGACCATTGTGCCTATCGACTATGGATAAAAAAGGATTGATGGGTGGGTTATCCCCTTTGGGGCTATGTCTTAACTCTCAAAATAGTATGTGGTGTGCATGTGATTGAATGTATTTGTACCCCCTAGCACATAATATATATATATATATATATCATTTTACAATTATTTATGGAATTATGAATTTTTTCCTTATGGTATTCCATTTAATGAGTATATGAAACCCATTTTATTTACATGAGTTATTTATGATGAGTGATTTATTTCTCATGGAATAAATATTTAAAGATGATGATGGGAGTGGTCCAATATAACCCTACGATGAATTTTTTTATGATATATCTCAAGTGTTAGTCAATTATAGAGATATTTAGTTTATTCATATATGCATGGGAATAAGGGGTTTTCTATAATTTTTAAGAATAGAAATAATTAGTTTCTTTATATAGGCATAGTCATAATGAGTTTTATCACAATTTTTCCCTATGATATCATATTGAAATAATTTTAAGAATCTATTTATTCAATGTATTAATGTTATACCATTTTGATATACTAATTTTAATTCCAATTATACTCTATCACAAATTATTATAGTTTTAATTTTTTCCACAACCATTTCAATCATGTATTATAATATGACATAATTTATGACCAAAATCATGGTTTTTGATTTATGATTTATTGGATACATCATTCTAATGTATCCTGATTATACCCATATATTAATCTTATGTTATCTTATGATCATTGATTTTTATCATTTATATTTTCCTTTAATGTACTTATAAGATCACCCATTTCTTATGTATCCATTTTCAAAGGTTATTAATAAAAGTAATACATATGATGTTTCTAAATTTTTTTCTTCTATAAACTATTTTTGGGGTATGTTAAAGGATTTTTAAGGATGGATAAGTTTATGTATAATGTGATACAATTATATTAGTTAAAAAATACATTATTTTCTTATAGTTAATATTTTCTACTAGTTTTAGAAAACAATAAACCCAAAAGATCATGGGTGTGTATTGAAATTAATCATTTTCATTAAGGTCATGTAGTTGAGACTGTCATGTCTACATGGGTTGTTGTGATTGGTTTTAATGTATATTATAGAAAACATTAGATGGTATTATATTATTTGAGGTTAATTTAAGGTTTTATATGTTAAGGTTGATCATAATTTCAATGTTATAGTAACCCTTCTGGTTGAATGCAGTAATATTGAATATTTTGGGTAATGAGAAATTTTAATTTATTTAATAACTATATGACAATTACAAAGTGATAATTATATGTATTGGATAACATCCCATAGTTTTTTTAAAAGTAAATATTTCATTGTTATCCTAAAAATTACACTCGTTTCCAGAAATAGATATGTGGATGTGACTATGGAATTAATGAAAATAGGGATATTCACCTTGAAAAATGATGGTTTAGAATCAAGTAAATATTCAAAATGGTTCATGATGAGTTATAATAAGATTATACACTGAGATATACACTCCAAAGGAACATGATTTTTTATTTCACATTATCTTTTTGAAGCATTGTGAATGTTTTGAATATATTTTGGTTACAAAAAATATTGAATGACTATGTATAAAATAGTTATAAAAGAAGATATTCATGGGTTTGGGTATATATTTAATGATATATGATTTTATGGATAAGTTTTATGTAAATAATTGAGTACATATGATTCATAGGTTATAATTTTTATAATACTTTATTAATGTTCATATTAATTTTGTGATAGTTTTTTTCTAAGAATCACCTAATAAGTACTAGATATCAAAACGTAATGAAATTTAAATGAAAATTAATGTATCAAAGGATGAAATGATTGTTACAATAGAAAATACATATTATGATTGAGTTTTGATATTCATTTTATCATTTACTCTTATTTAATCAATATCCATTTTGGATTTTAGTATTTGGATGAAATAAGATCATAGAAATGATGCTCAAAAGTTATATATATAGAAAACAACAATTTAATATAACTAAATAATGGATAATACTTAAATGGTTGAGAATCCTAGTATATTATTGTTTGATTAAAAAGGTGATTTACTTATATTTAATTAATAATTTAGGTTGATATCATAATAAAAATTAATTAATGATACTTATAGTTATTTTAATTAGTAAGTTATATTTATCGACGATATTATAATATATTTTAAATGTTATGAGGAATATATAGTACTTATAACTATTATTATTAAATATTATTGATTTAATGTTTTGGAAATATATATTAAATTGTATCAGTAACCATGATAAATGATTTTATAAAAAAGTTCTATTTTTGGGGATAACTATTAAAGAACACATGATCAATGGATGTAAAAATATTAGGTATATTATATGATCGATGTTGAGATAATAAAGGATTGATATATTTTAAAAAAAACATTATTTTAGATATAAATTTTAAACATGGGAACGGTAATTTATTCATTTTATTTTTGGTGGGTTTTATTACATTTTTATGATTAAGGTATATATTGGATGGTGTGTGATTTTATAACCTCTTAGTTAATAATTTTATGTTTTAAATATAGTGTTAATTTCATGATGAATATATGGTTTCACTAAGGGTTAATTTCATTTATATTTAGTTGGATTTTGGAATGGTATATATTGGAAAATATATTATAAGGAAATATATATACTTGAGTAAATGATTGAATGAATTATTAGTGTTTTTAGGAGATAAGGGTAAGATAATATAAAACATGAGAGTATGGTTTATATCGTATGAATTATTTTGTACAGATTGGTAAAAATTTTATAAATAGCCCCCCATTCTTTAATAAGTGAGTAATAATTAAAATTGTGAGGATGGAATTTATTTAAAGGGATGAATTTAATGATCTGAGAGTTTGGATCTATTAAATTAATACAATCATAAATAGATCACGACACATCCAACATAGAATGAAACACTATACTAAAAGAAACCAAGGAATATTAAAATTTTATGTGTAATATACTCATTAGAATATAAAATGTTAACAATAAATTAAAATAATTACTTATTATTATTTTCCTATGATTAATATATTTAAAAGGATCCCTTTCAAAGAACCACTAAAAATGGTATTCGGTTTTATATTAACTAATAAAATTTACCGTGGTTAAATTTTTATTATAATTGGTAAAATTTTATTTTTAATAAAATAATATTTCAACATTCAATTATTTATAAATTTATTATAATAAAGACACTTAAATTTTAAAAATATCATATTTAAGGAAATGAGTTTTTTAAAATAATTTGTATCTTCATTCAAAAGTTAAATTATAAATTTTATAAGTTTAATTTGAAAAAATTTACTTCATATTTGGATTTAATATTTAAATATTATCTAATAAGGCATTTTAGAAACTTTTCTCAAATATGTGTTTTTTGGTGAATTTTTTAAAATACATTTTTTAAAATTAGTTAAATTTAATGACTTTATAATCATATAATAGTGAACTAAAAGTGTTATTTTTTTTAATTAGTCAAATATGTAAATAAAAAATAAGACTATAAATTTTTTAAAATATTATGGTCAATGTAGATTAATTATTATTAATAATTTAAAGAAGTAAGTAACATTTTATAATTATTTTTTGGTATTCTATTTTAATTAAATATTTTCATAGTGAAATGAAACAATGGATTTCATTGGAAAAAATATAAACTGTTGTTATTTTTTTATAATAAAAAAATGTAATAATTTAAAATATAATACATTGAAAATTTTATCATACACAAAGTTTTAAAGCATAAAAATGTACTTTTTCTTAAAACGTGTTTTTATGAGTTACATATGCTAATGCTAAAATTAATTGCTCTTACACAATAAATATTTTCTAATAAAATGGATTTAATATTTCTGAATAGTAGGTCCAAATTTATTAATAAGGGTTATTTATTTTTTAATCATGAAACGAAAATTACTGTGGTAAAAATTAGTTACATGTTAAAAAATGGTAAAATAAAAAATTCTAAGAGTAAAGGACTTATAAGCATGTTGAAAACCTTTTTGTAAATGAATGTTTGAGGTATTATCTATAATATCTCACCTCCACTTATTTATTATTCATTTTGTATTCTTCTTTACATGTGGAATGTGTAATCTATTTATACAAAGTCGAAAATTTTACAAAAACTTCATTCACACCATTTATAAAAGAGGCCTCTCACCAACCCCTGATGTCCACACTAAAGATTTGGTTTCCTATTAAAAATATAAAATTTTCATTCTTATAATATTTTTCCTTTTCCTTGGGAAATAATTCGTATAAAATTATCCTAATACCTAGTATTCCTCCAAGGAAAACACCACACCCCCAATGTTAGTAGTTTTTACCTAAATTATTTTATTTTAATTATTACTTTCATAAATAAAATTTAATAATTACCATATAATGAAATCATTAATTTTGATAATTTTTTTATTATTCTATTATATTAACTATTAACCATTGTTCTATATTTCTATTAAGAGAAACAAAAATATCAATTGTGTGTTGTGTAGACTATCTTCTTCGCAATGTGATGGCCTTTTTTTCAACACCACCTATAATAACTTGTTATATTGACAAAAATGACGAATAAGTGTGAAATATAATGTATAATGATGATATTTAATATAAAAATTATAATCCACCTTCATTACCTCTCATTCATCAATAAAATAAATTATTATTTATGCATTGTGATGACTACAACATCCATGATGTAACGTACATAATTTTTCTAATGGTTTATTTATTATTTATTAGAATATCTAAAAATATGATTCCTATACTAATAATTACTTAAATAATTTCACAATTATTATTTAATAATGATATTATTTGAAAAATAAACCACTTTCATAGACATAATCATCTATTAATTATGGTAAGATCATATTTGGTTATGTTTAACCACATACTTAAACCATGCTATAAAATAATATCATGGATGACTATGTGAAATTAATTAATAAATATATATGATATAAATAAATAAATAAATTTTGTTTTTTTGGCATGAAATGGAATCATTAGTATTATAATCACTATGTTTGATAGAAATATCTCATTGTTAATAATTATTGAAATATACCCACCCTCGATTTGATCTTTAAAGATCATACCAAAAACTACAAAGAATGAAATTATAACATTATAAATAGTAATACAATTTAACCCCCGAAGCTTGTTTTATTTGGGGGTAATGAATGTTTTGATACGATTTAAGAATGACACCAATATTACAAAACAAGTTCAAAACAATAAGGATTTATCACCCAATATATTGAAAATAGATAATAACCAACTAATAAAAATGTAGAGAATAATTTAAAATTTATAATATTAAATAAAATGTGTATAAAAAATGTTTTTATGTAGTTGATTAAGATATTTATGATTTTTATACAATATATCACTGTTCATTTGGCTGAATGGGGAGAAAAATCTAAGGGCTTCTTGTTTCAAATTTTCACCCCTTGAGACAAATTTCTTGTTATACAACATGTTTTGTTTATAATGGTTTATCTAATGAAACATTAATATTATCTATCAATTCCCTATAATTATTCATTATATTTAATTCTTAGTTTCAAATCAAATACTTCATGGGGTTTTGAATCAAATGTTTCTAAAACTGTGAGAAGTTATTTATGTCAAATTTATTTTCATGAGGCATGTTTGATATTGAAGAAATTTATTTCATAAAATGGTCTATTCACATCCATATTTCTCTTATGTAAGAAATGTCTTCCATTTTATGAGGTATTAATTTAAATTTCATGATATTCTTATAAGACTATTTTTATTATTATGTTACTTATACCGTGACGGTTTTTTCACCAAACTCATTTTAAAATAGTTATTTATTTTTAATGATAAATTATTTTGGTAATTTGTATACTTATCTCTCTAAAAACCCTATGATTTTATTTTTATATATAAATTCATGGAGGTTTACTTGTATTATCCCTATTTCAACACACCACATTACTTATTATTTACCAGTTATAAGAAAACTAACCCTATGTTTTCATTTCATTCAGTAACCTACCTTTTTTCATGTCCATATTCTGTTGATTATTTTTTGAATGTCCTAATCTATACCTAAAAAATGATTGAGGTAATTTTTATTATTCTTGAAACTAATTATATGTTATTTATATTTTTTTATACATGGTTTATCCTTGTCAAAGTGTTAATTGCATTTGTTTGAAATATTTTCTATTTGAAGCCACCATTCTACCACAACTGTTGTTTTATATCAAACATTCTCTGTCTCCTTTTATGGATTCAGAAATATATTATTTTTCACATTGTTTTATAAAATATTTTCAACAAATAATATATATTTACTATTTATAATGTGATTTTTTAAATAAACATATAAATGGTTTTTATGTAAGTCATTAGCCTTTGATATACCTTTTTCATGATCAAGGATATTAATAGCACAATTCCATCAATATTATTTCATTATATTTCATATGAGTTGTTTTTTCTATCATATAAATGATCTATAACTTCATTTTTCTTAACTAGTAATTTATGGTTTATAAGACTAATTTTTATTCCAATTAATTTCATATTTTAATACTATGTTTTATATATCCTCGATGAAAGGATTTTTACTAAGATTCCATACATCGATTGATTAGGAAAATTATTTACTTAACCATATAACCCATATCTATATGGTGTTAATGAAATATGATCTAATATCAAAATTTAAGGGTATTTACCTAAAATGCTGTTGAATATATTTGGATACCTATTTTTTCCATGATTATATCATATAATGATTAATTATAGAATTGTTATTGTTTTCCTCGTGTGATTCAATTTTTAGATTATATAAAAAATATTTTATTTATATGGGTTCTTTTTAATGATTTTTTATTTATTATTAAACATAAATTTAAGGATTATAATTGTTGTGGTCAAATATATCCCTCTATCACATTGTTTTGTGTTGATATCTAATGAAATTTTCAAGCATGAACATAATGAGTTAATCATATAGGTATGGTAATAATGAGTTTCATCACATTTTTAGTCATGGGAATAAAGTGTTTGTTCAATTAGGAATATGTATAATGAGTTTACTAACTAGTTGTTCATATGATGTGATTATTCCATATTTATAATAAGTTATTATTATTCATTTCCATGTTATGTCTTACTTTTAAGATTATTCTTATGCCTATGTAACTGTCACATGAATTATGATTATTGGAATATTTTTTCACACTTATTAGAATAATGTATTATATTATTCAAATAATTAATAAGAGAGAAAGGGAATTAAAATTGTCATATGTAATAACACATATCTGGGATTATAAATAAGAGAACAATGGTGGAAAGTGAGGATATGAACATAGAATAAAAGTATTAATAATTATGGAGAGGGATAGAGATCATTAATCACAATAATTTGAATGTTAAATGGAAAGTAAATTACCTAAAAACAATAAATTAGTTATGATTCAAAAGAAAAATTTATTCATTAGATACGAAGGTAATAGTATAATATTTTTTCAATATCATTTTTCTAAAGATTTTGAATTTATATTACTATCTATGAATATAATGGAATATAAATACATGTTATCTTTTTATTTAATAAGAATAATCTCATACTTATTTGGTTGTTAGATCAATGTCAAATTCATCACTTAATCTAAGAAATAAATATCAGAAAATAAATTTTATATCCAAGAATCACTAAAATTAACTTTTAATAGATAATAATATCCATTAAAGAGTGGAAAGTATTTTAGTCTACCTCTAACTATTTTTGAAAAAAATTATTGATAGAAAAAGTTATCAAATATAATTCATTAATTTCAAATTCTCAATATTAACACCATTAGTTCGTCATTGATATTTATTCAAAAATTTATTAAAGTAAAAAAATGAAAAATTAACCAAAACACCACATAGGACAATGATAGGAGCTAAACCCTTATCATCCTTTAATTGTTCATTTAGGCCCCATGACCTTTCCCGATGCGAAGGGTTGACACCTAGTATGTAGTTTTCCTTTTTTCTAAAACCATATTCATCTAATTCAGATAAAGTTCCCAAAATTATGAGGACACATATTTAATAAAAAATCAAAAATTGTATATTCCTTAAAGTTTACCAATACATTTATTTTTCAGTCCAAAAAATGTAATATCATTATTTCGCAAATAAATCTTCTATATACTAAACTAATGGGTTGTATTCCAATAAATGTATTCTAAAATATTACTTAATCATGTTACATTCCCACAACACAAATTATAAAAATTATTGGGTAAGACTTTGATCATATGATTAATATTAATCTCATAAATCCAAGATGGCATCAAAAATATTTATATTAATGAAGACATATACTCCTCAAAAAAATTTACATTATCCTTATATGATTCATAATTGTTATAACTCATATAAAATGGGTAAAAAACTTCTAAAATTTAATTCTTCAATATGAAAACATAAATTCTTCATCCATTTTATTTCAACATTGGTATTTCCTTGGTCTAGGAGTTAACCATTATATAGTAAAAATGACCCAGATAATTCCCAGGTTACCCAAATTTTAAAAAAAATTATAAATGGATACCCATGATGAAATTTATTTCCTTTCATTTTACTCTCAATTTTTCATAAAAAAATTCATTACATTATTCCCTTATATTCAATAGCTAAATCATTTTCCCATGAATTTGACATACTTTCCTAGGTATCTCTTTCTACATTTATAACATAAATAAACTCTAGTATTATTTACTCCATGGATACAACCACTAGAGATCGTAGAGAGTTCCATCATTATTTTTTTATTGATTTGATGTGTTTTCCTAAGGTAAAGGTTGATAATAATATTTTAGGATAAATGATTTGGAATACTAATAATATCATTCAGTCCTATCATCATCTCATTTTTTTTCTGATAGTGACCACACTTTCCTTCATATTTAATGTTAACATGATTCCTTTAGATTCCATCTATTGAATAAAACCAAAAATAATAATGTGATAAAAAATAATTTTAGGGGGAAAATAATATAGTTATTTATAGGATCTCTGAATCATGCCACATTATTTTTAATCTAAGACACCATAGGTTTAGCCTAAGTCATTAATTATCATCACCAATTTAAATCCTTTAAAATGCTTAACATTGAATATGTGAATTTTCCCAATCATATCCCCTAATACTTCAAACCTGGTATGAAGTAAATCATACTGTTTTGCAATAGGTGATGATTAGTTGAATCCCAATGCACCCTTTTCTGAGTTGTTACCCCAAGATACATATTTCATAGAACCAAGTCCACTTACAGTATTCAAATAGAGATGTATTTCTCAAAAGACCACCAAGTCTATACCTTACCAAAACATTAGTATGTTTTTCAACACTTATCCTCATTTTAGATCATATATTTATGTTCCCCAATCATTCTTTTCCTAAATATAGTTTCCATGTTTTCTATAAAACATCTGATTATACCAACTATAATGTGCCCAACCCCTGTATCCTAGAGGTGATGAATTATATATTATACTAGTACAATATACAAGGAATAAAATCCTGGATGAATTAGTAGTTTTATGTTACTGTAAACTAGATACATAGATCATTACCATATTACATTTGATAACACAAATTACATCATAATTTTTTTGAATAATAAAATTATTCTATCTATTATATCATTTCATATCAATCATATTACGATTCATGGATTCCTGGGATAGAAAATAAACATGTTGTGCTCAAGGGATCAGTAAGGGATAATTATAGTGGAAGATTTCATGAATCAATAAGTATAATAAACATAGAAAGGTAAATAATTGATTAATCAATACATTTAAATAAATTTGATAACATAATCATTTTAGAAAGTTAAATAACTGAAATAATTCATTTAATCAATAACATGAAAATCATAAATTGGTAAGGCATATTCAATATAGAAAGGTAAATAATTGAAAACAAATGTCATTTAATTAATAAACTGGTAATGAAATACACCTACAGAAAATATCATTTTGAAAATCTCAATGATAATAATAGATGGATTCTCATTTATAGAAACTATTTATTATTGGATTTCATGGTATGCAACATCATGATACTTCTAATTTCAATTCCTTTCTCATGATTGTTTAATACTGATGGGTATGTATAAAATAGAAAAGAATTTTTCTATGAATTTCTAACTAATTCATCTCAAGAGACAACATTGTATTAAGGGTATATTAATAACTTCATTCGACTCATATCATCATGTCCAATTCATTCCTTATATATCAAATAAATTCTTTAATTTATGGATGATATGCCTTATCATCAAATATATTAATGGAGTAAAGAACATGGATTTATGAATATTCTCCTAGATAAACAATTAATATTTTAAGTAAAAATAGTGTGTACAAATGGTATAAAATTTAGGATATAATAAAATATAAAATATAACTAATATGGATATTTTAGTGAAATTTAATCTCTAATTGAAAATTTTCACAAGATAGTCGTTGACTCTAGATAAAGTTAAAAATAAAAAAATTAAACCATAAAATGGGAGTTAACCATCAATCAATCAAAAATATATTTTTTTAAAATATAATCATTAATAAATAGAAACTCATGTTAAATACATCAAATGATAAGTATATACACCACATAAAAGAGAATAATTTCATATTTCAAAATGTCTCAATAAAATGGGAATTGAAACCAAATCCCTCATAATGATCATAACGTTGACGTGAGAATTAATCAATGAAAATATTCTGTGTATAAAATTTTAATACACATATAAAAAGTGGAAATACAACATAATATAATAAAAAATCATTAGTCACATAATCCTAGAATACTAATGACAATGAAAAAGTAATATAACTCAATAAAAAGAAATCGAGTTTCGATATTTTTTACCACTTCATCAATTATATGTAAAAATACATTTAGATGAAACAATTTAATGTGAAACTTAACATAACATGAATTATTAAAAAATCATGGTATTATGAGGGAATGATTTAATATATATATATATATACCATATAAAATAAATTATGTTCATAACATTACAGTGTGCTTCAATGAAGTGAAATTGAGATGGAGTCCCTTACATGAATATTCCTTTTGGTTGAATGTGATATAATATAATATATAATTGTTTTTATAATGTTATTAATTTATACTACAACTATATTAACAGTTATAATATTATATAGTATCCTCTTAAAACATTTTCCACTCCTTTGTAAATAATATTTCATTCTATTCATAGTTCCACGTTTTCAATGCCTTTTTTTCATGCATGTTTGGTCTTTAAAGATTAGGATATTTGGTATAGGATATATATTAATCATCTAAATAATGATATAAATTCTATAAATATAATATTTAATAATTATATATATATATTTAGAATCATTCTTTAATGTTATACATGGAAAATTAATTAAATCACTTTGTGGAGATAGAAAGTTGTATGTACGCATGAAAAATGATATCATTCCACTAAAAAGTGAATGGTTAAGGAATTTTTTGATATTTTAATATTAAATAATAAAACTTATCACATATATGTCAAATATATTCATTAAATTCAACCTTTTAACTTTATATATAAAGTGTATGAGAAAAACGAATCACATCACTTTGTGAGGTGGTAGTCCACCATTGATTAGCTGATAAAAGATGATAATATCCATTTTTATATCTTAATATTGATTTGTTTTGTTTTCCATAAATAAAAGTTTTAGTGAATTTCAGAAATTGAACTTTTTTTCACATCATTTGTGCAATTCATGTTTAAAGTGAAAATTCAGTCCGAATCAATCATCTTATTGTATAATTAACAATATTAATTATTTTAGTTTTATATTTTGGGATATGATTTATAATTTTGTTTGGAAAATTTTATCTTTTAGGATCGATGGATGAATCCCAAGGGAAGATGAATATATTTGGTCATTATTACAGAAATTTTATGGACAAATCATAATGGGCCTAAGCCCATTAAACAAAAGTGGGGCTGACAATTCTATCACAATAGAGCTCAAATTTTAAATATAGAAATATAATTTTATTGGAATAATTTCATTAAACTATGTCGAAATATAATTATGAATTTTTAATGATTATCTAGGTGGTCAAAGATGAAGATTAAATTAATGGCCAGATCTGAACGCCCATAAATTCATCCCACCATTTTGAGAATAACATCCAAACAGATAAAAAAATTTCTTGAAATTATTAATTCTACTAAAGGACATATGGAAGAAGATATTTTCCTCTTACTGCACCTTCTAATTCAGCCATATTAAATGTCAAATTCTAAAATCAGTTAAGGGGATGAATCTTGTCATATTTTTATTGTCAAAGTTGAAACTTCCACTTTCCTTTGATTTATATCCCACCTTTTGACATTCATAATTAGTGGATAGGGAACTGATTGATGGGAGGGTTAACCATAAGAACCCAATATACCTATATATGGATCTAACAGTGATGGGAGTTGGAATCCAAGTTTTATTTCAATTGTAATTTTATGCTTTATTTTCTTAATCACACCTTTATGTTTTCTATATAATTTTTATCAATCTTTTTAGTTTATTAATAAAGGTTTTTCTTCTTATTAATTTTTTATTTACATTTTATTATTATGTTAATATTGTATCATTAGGGAGTGAGGTTATTCACATAGCCTTTTGTAAAATTCCTCACTCAACATTAGATTGATTGTTATTAAAATGTTTTTCTTCATCAATCTTGCCACATTAAGTCAAATTCCCACTTCCATTGATATAATAGAAACAATGGAGGGGTAACCTATTATGGGTTGATCCTAATGATTTTCATGGGGTTGATTGAATGTAATTTTATGTTCTAAAATTCTTAAAATAGTTCTATGGTTTAAGAGCTTCATTCATTGACCTGTTTTCTTCTTTGACTTCACTGACTTTAGAGATGACACATTTTGAGTGCCAGTACGATCCAATTCCATGGAGTGATAATGAATGTTATCCTCTAAGTTAATTGGTGATTATCCTTGAAATTGTATATTTATTAAATCAGTGAATTATATTGAGGACTTTTCTCATTGATTGGTTACCGATTGAACTATTGAACAAAAAATTCATAAAATAACAAATACATCCAATCTGTCCCTAGAAACAACCTAGGATAAAATCATATTATTTAATTGTTTCCATTAATATATATTTTTTTGTTTCATTATTTAATTGAATCCATTCACTTAAGAACATTATTTTTTTTATTTTTCAAATTAAAATCAACCTCATAGTTGGAAACATCAGATCCAAACCCTCTAACATCCTTTAGTGTCTAAAGGTTTTTCTTAGATCCTTGTGGATTTTATAACCCATTTTTTACTAAAAGAAAACACTTAAACCATATAACTTGGGTAAATTTTTGTGCATTCAACTATACACATGTGAAAAGATATCATATTTTAAATATAATGGAATGTGTGATGGTATATATGATTATAATAAAAAAATAACAGTATGATCATAAATATCATATACATGAGTTAAATACATCATTATATCCATCCTTTAAAGATGGTGATAGATAAAAAATTACATCCGTTCTTGAAGTGGTGTCCCATTGTACACATGATTGACATTTATGCTTCCCATTTTATGGAAGAGGAGACTGAAATTGGTAATTACCTTAATATAATAAAATATAATTATACTTATGATATTTGGTATATTATGTAATAATGGTTTAATTATATTTTAAGAAGTTTGAAAAAGGAACAAAATAAAATTATCATTTAAGAACATCACCTCTTCTTCAGAAAACTTCTTCAGGTTTTCACCAAATGCCTTTATATGATGGATTTTTTATCATACCAAGGTATATAGTATGTTGGTAGTGGGGTATGTAAGTTATTCATATAGGTAATTTTTTAACAAAATGGTTTTGATAATTTTAATAGGGGAGTAAAGGCGGTAACCTTTTATAATTGGGGGAGAGGACAGAAATGGAATTTTTTAGAAGAATAAATTATACCCTTGTTTTTATCATTCCAAAAGCCTCAAAATGGGAAATAATCCAAAATTAGAGGTGATAAGGCCTCAATATGTCTATAAAATGGGTTATATAAATGTTTTAGTGAATTTTTAACACTTATCATCTTAGTTTAGGCCCCCAGTAAGCCTGTTTTTAACTTAGCTGAGTTAATTAATTTTTAATTCTTTTAATATTCATAATGGTAAAAAATTATGTTGGGAATATGTTTTAATATATATTATTATGATTAAAAATTTGGAATAAAATTTTCAAAATTAAATTCATATAATTGGTGGAATTCAATTTAAAATTATACCCATGGACATAATGAAAAAGAGTGTTTCCAAAGAGAAAATTCTCATATATATATATATATATGTTTTAAATGTAAAAATAAAATTTGAAATTGATTCTGTTGATCTAAATTTAAAAATTATAATTTAATTTTACTAATTTTATATTAATTTTTTTAAATGTAATATATAATTTTTAATTGGTTAAACTAAAATTAATATTAATATAAAAATGTGTATTTTTTATATTCATTAAATAATGAGACATTTCCAAAAACTAAAAAAATAACCATAATTTTTTTTTGATATGATGATTTTAAAAATAATTTTAATATTATCATATAAATTTTCTAAATGTAGTAAACATAATTATCTGTGAAACAGACTAATAATCCATCTTTCATAAAAAATTGATTTGGTCAAAAAAATTCCTTTTTCATTTAACTAATTATTAGTTTACTTATAATAAATAGATATCAATAATTTTCATAATTTATATAGAAAAATTAATAACCCCTAATTTAATGGATGGATTATAATGGTAGACTATATTACACTCTATTTATACTCAGTTTGGAATCTTATACAAGCTATCAAAGAGAATATATTTTTGAAGAATAAATATATCATAAATTTTTGGGGTGTTTCATTATTATCTAAGCTCAGTGTTGTGAGTTGGATACACTACCAGATACAATGTTCTTATTTTATAATTTTTGGTTTGTACATAATGGGATCAAAATATATATAGTTTAAATTTTATTTGAATTCCATAGAAGACTCAAATTTATTCAATTTCTAAAAAATGTGGGAAATCACCATGGAAATCTTCAATAAAATAATGCATGGAACTGTTCTATTTTTTTTGTTAAAATTGATAATTTTCATGTTTTTTTGTAGAATCTAAAACATAATTTTCTTTAGTTTTTGAGACTTTAAAAAACATAAAATCAAATATAGAAACTAAAGATAAAGCTTATTTAACTCATATTGAAGTATATGTAGCTCTAAATCTACATTAGGCTCGAGAGAATGAATTTTGTCCTAGTCAATTTTTTTTATATTAAGTAATATCTTGAAAGATGTTATGCAAAATAAATTGTTGTTTAAATTTTACTGCCTCTTGGTTATTAGAAATAATTATCCTAATTTTTTTTCTAATACTCCATATCCATTCATTATCTCTAGTGGATTCAATTTCTATAAAATTCACATTAATATTTTCACTAAATTATTTATTGATCAAATCACCATAATGATGAAGATATTTATTTCTAACATCAACTATAAAAACTTAATTTGTAAAATTTATATGCTTTAAACTCACAATAAAAATATGGTCCACAAAAATATGGAATTATTCTTAATCATCAATAGCTTTATAAGGTATCATACCCATCAAAAACTCTATGAATAACCCAAATGTGGCATAAAACTGTCTTCCAATAATGATCCTAACTTTTATTCAACACAAAATTTGTTGGATAAAAAATTATGTGGGTATTTTTAGCTTTCCTACATAATCTAACATATCATCTACACTTACATAAGTGTAATTTTTTGATATATTAGCTAAAACAATGAAACATATGTTTCCTTAAATTCCCTAAGGCACATATTTTTAAATAAGGATTATGGAATATGATTGGTTCTAGATCACAGGTCACCATGATATTTTATTCCCAATATTTATCATATTCTTCAAAATATAATTGCTATTACAGGGTCATTACATTTCTGAGGTAGCTTCTATTGAGCTATTACATTTCAATAATTTGAGATATTAATGGTATTATACACTCCCAAGTCCCTCTTGATGTACAATCACCATTTAATTAATTTTTTAGGTTTGAATCTTGTTCAATGCCTCCATAAAATGAAATATGATGTTTAAGTTACTAAACAAACATAGAAAAATAAAATAATCTGGTTCATCATACTTTTAACTCTATGCGTGAAATGGATTGATAGGGAAAAATTATTAAAAATAGGTTCATTATTCTCCTCATTCATAAACCTCACCTTTGTAACTAAATTTTTAATTAACTTCCACTTAATATTATTTTGATCTATATATTTTAACATTTATGACCCACTAATTTTTTCAGATTGGTTATTTTATTAAGATCTATTGTTTTCCATGCTCCTTTTCTAGACTCATCTTGTAATGTTTTTTTGACTTCTCTTTGTTTTTCAGTAAATTTTAGTGATTTTTAAAGTCCAATATAGTGTTTTCATCCAAATCATTCACACTTGAATTAGGTACTACTGTTTTTGTAATATTTACCTAATGTATACCATTTAGATCTCCTGAAATTATTACCATTAGAATTTCTATATTATGTATCATATAATATGTATATTTTTTAATTATCCAATCATACCAAATTTTTTTTTAAATAAACCCATTTAACCCACATTGTGAATTTAATGACACTTCCCCATAGTTATTTGGAATTGTTTTGGGGATGAGGTTTAAAAAAGGCTCACTAGTAATTTCAGAAACCATGTTCCCTCCATTATAGGTTTGGGTGGGTTTATTGTCCATTTTAATTTTGGTTTTAAAAAAGATCATTTTTTCATTTATTCTTGTCTCCATATTCCAAAAATATCTTATTATCATCAGGTTGGTTGTGAATATAAATATTTGGATAATATATCTTAGTGTGACTATACACCCCATAGTGAAAATAGTATTATTTAAGAAGAGAATCACCCACTACACTAGATTAGTGTTTTATTCATATATATGGATGAATCAAATCCTGTAGTATTTTGAAATGATTTCTATGAAATTTATTCAAATATATATTTTGTCTAATTATATATATTTTTAGTATAATCACCACTATAAGGATGATCAACATGAATTTTACATTATAGTGTTGTAGAATTTTATAATGTGTCCATTTAAAAATGTGTATCCAACTGTTGGTTGGAACACTATAAAATTACAACACCAAAAATATCCAATGTTTATTAAATAACTAATGTTTATCCAGAAGAAATCCAATAATTTTATATCATAACTAAATTATGGTATTTTAGTGTTTGAACACAGTTATAAAATAATTGAAAAATATGATATAAAATTTAAAATATTTCAACATAATGGTTTTGAATCAACCTTCAATACCTTATAATGAGACAAAAATAAAACATCTTCAATCTCTTATCCCCCTTACTCCAGCCTCAAAAAGTAGTTACCGCATTGAACTATAAAATCTATTATGAATTCAAATAAATTCGTTGTGGGAAGGCCATTGAAATGTCGAATCATGGAGAGGTTAATTTCATAGTTCCAAGACATCGGGAAGATACTTTTGAATGAAGGATTACAAAACATATAAGGTACTTAAGATTCCATAACCTTGGGCCCCTCAGAGGCTGAAACGATAGAGTGTATAATGTTATGGTTTTGTATTAAATTACCATATTCTAGAACTTCCAAATTTCCCAATTTAATTTTGTATTTTTATTAGTGAACTACCTTGTTTTTAAATTTCTATAATAAAAAAATACTTTCACCAATTGATGTATAATTTCTAGTGTGTGTTTCAATAATGTTTTTAACAGAAAAATCATTCAAATAGAAAGAAAAAATAATCAATCTTTAGTTCTAGGATTCATTTGAATGTTTTAAAAAAAAATTAACATCATTATTTTAATGTACACTTTTATTTTAATTTCGATACACATGAATTGTCCAACAATTATGCCAAAAAATTTACACAAAGAAAGTTTTTGTCTTCTAATCAAATTTATTTATTTATATACCCCATAGATAAATATTATTATGTTATATGGGGTACCAAATACATAAGGATGGAGAAAAATATGTTTTTGACCATTATATTTGAGAAATCAAAATAAAACAAAAAATAGTTGAACAAGTGTTGTGATGGTGATTTTGAAGAATGATAAAATATGGAGAGGGTGAGAGAGAGTTCCATTAGATTAAATTTAGCGGATCTGGCTGTAAAAAATTAATCAAAAATGATTTTTTGATTCAAACATCACGTAAACAAAAATATTTCAATACATTTAAAGAAAGTGTATCAAATCACCTAATTTTTTTATTTGATTCTTATAGTAACATGAAGTATACTGAAAATATTAATTATCTGATTAAGATTCAGGAAAATATTTATTCAATAATTGAGTAGATAGACAATATCTATTTCCAATTTCATTCACATTTAATGATATTAAAAAGTGAAAATATTATATATTTGGTCCTATAAACAATTATAATATAAAAAAATGATAATAATTAATAATAAAATGAATATAAATGTATAAAATAATTCTATATCACAACTGTGAAAATGGAGAACAATAGATTAAATAAATCAATCCCTTTTAAACTGATTCACTGAAATAAAATTATGTAAAAGGATCAAAAATATAAAAACTAAAATATTTTAAAAATACCTCTTAAATAGGAATAAATAATGAGGAGAGGGAAAAATAAATCTTCTATATCTAAGGTTCATTAATTCTTCAGCTCTAGCTCCTTTAAACCTTGAGTCGAGAGTGGTCTTCTAATTTTATGAATTCTATCATTCAAAATATATTATTGAGTATTTATTCCCTTGAATCCCTCATCTCGATGGATTATCACTCTTCAAAATTTCAAGGAGAATATTTTAATTTTCTAAATTCCCAAATCCTCAAGCCTCCACCTCTATTTTATGACAATAACATGAAATAATTATTTCACTACCATTGATTAACTAACCATGATACATTAATAAATATATTTAATATTTCTAGATGTATCTTCTTCCATAATAAACCTATAGTTTAATTTCATAAACTAATATTCTAATATTTAGATCATATAAAAAACTTAAAAATTTTAATTCAAATTTATTTATCTTCAACATCACCAAAAAAATTCTTTATTGAAATCAAGGTTCTGTCATTGGCTTGGTAAAATGTCATCTAACATCTAACCATAAAATATAACTCCATTCAACACTAACTTCAATTCAAAATGGTTTCATCATATTTCAACTGATCAAGAGGCTTGAAACCACACATGATAATCTCATCATTTGAACTTCATGAAAAAAGTAATACATTTGGCATTGGTGAAGCTCAAGATTAAACAATAAGGTTCATAAATACTAATATTTATAGGTTTAGTATATCAAGAAGCTTATGTAAACCCAACATCACTATCATATCCAAATAATTTGGTCATATCAATGACTCATTGTCTCCTTTGATCAATTATACCAAAATTAACATGATACTAGTAATCCAAAATTACTCACATTAACATCAAAAAAATCTCATAAAACTTTTTATTTTCATCAGTTTCAATCACACACTATCCCCAAATAAGCATAATTCCATCAGTTCTAGGAATCATTTCTTATATTAGAATCATAATTTTATTCTCCTTGTTCAAACTCATGTGATAATATATGATTAATTATGCTTTCAAATCATCTATGTATCCTTGATTTTGGTTTCCATAGAGAGCATGATCCTGAGTACCCAGCTAGATCCATTATATTCTTCCTCAATTGATCGTCTAAACATCAAATATATAGCTTCTCATTTCAATCCATCCATAGATAATTAAAATCTATAGAAACATGAAATAACCAATTTCATTCAATATGAACTCGGCCATCTTTAATCTACAAGGTATTATCCATCTCTGATTTCCCTTTCATTCTAAATAATTGATATAATCTCAAGATTGATTCATCTTCCTCAGATCATAGTCATTTACTAGAATTAGGTTTCATTTTAAGTGATCATGTTTTTTCTTTAATCTCCTCAGTGTTAATCCATTAATGAGTATGAATTTATTCTTCCACAAATACATCAATTTAAATTTTCTTCTGCTCGATTCATGATCAACTTTGATTCTTATTCTAAAAACCCTTCTCGATATTTCTTCCATGGAATCCTAGAAAATGGTTTTTGAGTATTTACTTATGGACAGATTTGATTTATCTAACATGTGGTATGAATTTATCTTATCTTTCTATATTTCCTTTATTTTTATAGTGGGTAATAGAATTATCTTATAGTATTAATTGAAAATTAATTTATAGGAAACTAGAAAAAATTATATTTTGGAGAGGAAAGGGAAAATTCTATTACATTGACTTCAAAAACACACTTATTACAATTTATCTAACAAACTATTTTTTTAAATTATCTTACAGATATATTTCACATCACTTATGTAAATGTTTGGTCACATTCTGTAACACGCTTTACTGAAATAAAAAAAATAAATATTTAGGGAATTAAAGGAAATAAAATTAATAAAAAAATATAAATAAAATATAGGTTAAAAATATAAATTATGATTTAAAATTTAAAACAATAATAAAATAAAATAATTTAAAATTATATCAATATAAAATTCGTTAAAGATAGCATAAATATAGAAAAAATAAATAAATTTACCTAATAAATTAGAATAAAACATATTACTCAGTATAAATATTTAAAAATAAAATTATGAAAAATAAATAGAAACCCAAATAATAAAACAATTAAAAATATAAACACATTAAAAATGTAATTAAATAACTAATTCAATGATTTTATCATTTCAACATTAAAAATCCCACAACACTATAATTTGAAAATTAAGGTCATGTTAAAGCATTAAATACATAGTTAAAAAAGAAATGTGGAAAAAACATAAAATGAAAAAAAAATTATAATTTAACTTTCATGAATCATAATTATGTCAGTAATATCATAAATATTCCATAACTAAAACACAATAAACATCCTTGGGAGGCAGTGTTGAAAACAATACATTGCTTTTTGGATATGGTAGCCCATACACACACATGAGTGATGTTTCCATTTCCCATAAGATGAAAAAAGAGATGAAAGAAGGGTTATTCCATCAATGTAATAACATTTATGTATATTTATGATACTTGTTTTACCATATCCTCATGGTTAATGAATATTTTATAGAGGTGGAAGGATAAATAAACCAGAAATAACTCACTTAAGGGTTAGAGATATTATTTTTAAAACCTCATTTGTCTTATACCTTAAGACTTCAAGGTTACTCTTATGGTGATAAAATAAATTCTAAGACATTAAGAAGAAGGTAGGAAAGAGTTTTTAGTAGATCATGTAAGATCTAAATGGATTAATAATAGTGAAGAAGAGAGGAGTGTTTGTATTCTTTTATAAGTGAGGTGTGTTCCAATATGGAAAATATAAGAAATATTAATATATTATTTTTCTTAATAATCTCAATTGGCCCCAAAGTGAAATAGATTCGATAATAAGAAGGATATGGTTTAAATAAATTAATCTAATAATATTTAAATAAGTTTAAATTTAATTTCAATAATTATCATTTAGTTCCTCAACCTTCTTAACACATTTTACTTGAATTGTGGATGAAAATTTTCAATCTCTAACAATCATAAAAGAAATTTAAAAAACAATTGTACAATAACGGAATATTTATGGTAGATTTGAAAATTTCATATAAAATAGAATTATGATAGATTTTTGTAATATTTTTAATGATTTATAAAATAATTCAAACATTAAATATCATTTAATGTCATTTTCAAGAATACTCAAAATAGTTGACTTTAAAGATATCAAGATAAAAATATGATTTCAATATAAAAACAGTCACCAACACATATAGTTTCAATAATTATTAAAATTAATGGTCAATAATAATTTATTCAAATCATATAACATTTAATTTTATTAATTTCATTTACATGATATTTCAACTACTTTTACAAGTACCACATTGGCATTTCGTAAATGTACATGGATTATATACATTTAATGAAATTAAAAATAAATTAAAATAATAGATATAGTGTGTTTTTCATAAATTTTATCATATATATTCCTTCATTACTCATTTTTATCTACATACATATCCTTATAAAATAATAAGTGACAGGTAGTGATATGGTGCAATTATTCCATACATAAAATAATATAAAGGTTGTAATCAAATTCAAGAGGCAAAAAATGCAATATTTTAGAAAATAAGATTTTCCTAGTAAAACTAAAGTCATATAATGAATGTAAGTAAACTTATGGATTTATTTTTAGACGTTATCCAATAGGTTTAACAAATATTAACCCATTTTTCCCATTATCGTGGTGATAAACATTTAAATGGTAACTATTTATTGTGAATAAAAAAGAAATGGAACTTATTGAATAATTATAATATGATTATTGAAAATATTTAATATATATTATATGATTTAATTTCTATTAGTGGTGAATTTATTTTAAATATATGTGCATGAAATTCTATAAAAAACAGTTTTTAGACAAATATATATTTTGAGAATAAAGTTGGATTTTTTCTAAAATAAGGTATAATGTTGATTACAATCAGATTAAATATATTATTTTTAATAAAATTAAACTCATATACAATTTTATAGAATACAATACCAAAAATAAGAGGGAAAATATAAGTACTAAACCATAAACATCACATATTCAAGTGAATTTAGACTAGAATTCAATTTCATTGATTACAAAAGATATTTTAGGTTTAGAGTTTTAAAGGATTATTACCTCATCATAAATTGTCAATCCATACATTAAAAATTAAAACTTCTAAAAATTATCTATTTTTCTTATAATATAAGTATTTAAAAATAAAACATGATTACATTCCATGAAAAATCATAACATCATTTGGCTTGAATTATTATCTTCTATTAACTATCCTAAAACCCTATGAAAATAATTTGAAAAAATATTATGAACACAAAAAGGAAAAGTAAGGTACATTTAAAAAAATAAACCATTCATCTATAAAAACTTATAAACACATGATGTCATTTTTCACAATGATATACTTCTCTCCTATAAAAGTAACATATTCTTACTTTTTCAATACGGATTCCATAAAACATAGTAATCATAAAAAACCATTTAGGTAAATTTGGGAATCATTTTCATTAAATATTTACTTAAAAGGGTAATCCTTAGAGCTACCATATGATTTTCAACCCTTATAGTAGCCTTACAATGTAACACTCAAGGCTACTTTATGTTGCAACTATCACTGTTACACTTAGAATAAACATTACGATCAGCTTACAAGATTCTAAATGAATTATAGGGATATCATGGACCCAACCAATTTTTTTATAGATGAAACACCCATAATCATAAATAATTTTAATGAAATAGTACATAATCATAAAACATGAATACATTAATCATAAAAATAATCCTTGGGGAAAATCACATATTTTAAACGAATACTACTCACATTAAAAGTAATTTTTTTTGTTGAAAATAACCATGTACTTGTAAATTAACCATAAAAACTATAAGAAATTATTAAATAATTAATATATTCTCTATCTATATAATTTAGAAAACATTCTATTTGGATTTTTTAAAAAGAGACATTAAAGAGGATTTTTGAAGGAAAAACCCTTACATTAGGTTCAATACCTTGAAATGTAATAAAACATCTAGTATAATTGATTAAGGAGTATTATTAATTATTTAAAAAACTATATTAATATTTGTAATTTCTTATATGATCATTTTATAATAACATACTACCCATTTATTAATAATATTTTTGTTATTTTCATTGTTTCATGTACACTCATTTTACGGTATGATGGTCAGTTTATGATGTGTGTTCTTCTCAAATGGAAATAACATCACATAAGTGAGACTATATATATATATATATATTTATATATAATTAATTTTTTAAAAATATATTTTCATTTAATATTTCATGAATGTGTTAATGGGAAATGAAAACTCATCACCCATGAAATAGGTGAATCAACATACTGTGGGTGACGATTTCATTTTTAAGAATAAAAGGAAAATATAAGAGATTTAATGATGTATATATCATTAAAAAAATAAAATTATAGTATATAAATATATTTTAAACTCTAGTTATCATGAAAAACTGGAAATTTTATGATAATAATGTAGAAGAGATAAATAATTTCAAATAGAAAGATAGATGATTTTACCTTTTGAATATCATCTCCTTGAGAACCCCATAAAGAACATGGAATTGGTATTTTTGCAAGAACAAATAGTCTACAATGTGGATATGGATGAGTATAAAATAATTTTACTGAGTATGGTCAAGTTATAAGGCTCATGGTGATGAAATTAGGTGAATGAAGGAGTCCCCTTTTATAATTGAGGTGAGGGGAAATTTAGAAATTACATAAAATATTAAAATATAATATTTCTACTATTGTGGAAAAGAATTAAAAAATCCATATAAATCTCAGGGAATTAAATTTATGACCAAATTTTATCCATTTTTTCCTTATTCAGGATTTTTTTGATTTTTAAATAATTCAATAATATATTATTTTCCTACAATTTTTTTGTAAAATTTAACACTATTTACTACTATGACTTTAAAACATCAAAATCAAGATTCAAATTAGAAAAAAGAATTATTATATCATAGACTTATAATTTCTATCTATAAAATTCATGGATCAATTTAATTGACTCATATTATATTTATTTTAATAATTATATTATCAATTATTTTATTTTCCATTAATTTGGTAATTTTTTATTTATCTTTGTGCAAGACATTAGGGTATTTATATAATTCCTCAAAATTCAAAATAAATTTAGATGAAGAATATAAAATGTTTAAATTTTAAGATACTATTTATAGTCTGATGGAACATATATAAACTATATATTAAAAAGTTATATTTTTAAAAGCCACAGTTTGAACAGCATGACTTTCTTTTAAATAAAATATTATAAGGGACTTAATATCAATAAAGTAGATTCCAAAAGCTTCAAAATTAATAAATATGATTCTTAGGGTCAAAAAATTTTCATATAATAAAATATAGAAAAACTTTTGTTCATTTAATGGTATTTATATTATAAATTAAAATCAATTTTTTAATTTTCTTTCTGATTGTACAAGCACTATGTCAATGTTGCATAAGCATTAAAAAAACATAATTCTTAAAAATTTAAAAATATATTAATATAATAAAAATAAAATAATTGGCTTTAAAATAATATTTTATATTCACTCATTATGTATATTTCCTCATCTTCATGTCAAGAAAATTGATTTATTTTTTAAATTTTATTTGTCTTACCATATGCGAGCATTACACATGCATTTGAAAAATATTTATGTAATATAACAATAAAGTTAAAAAATAAAATAAAAAATATCAATTATAAATAAAAATTAACAAAAACATCTTGTAAAGTAATGTTATCACTTAATTATTATGTAGATGGAACCAAATTTTACTTTTCTAATGTTGTGAAAGCACTGCATCGTCAATGAAAATTATTTTTATATTAATCTTGAAATAAATTATAATTTACTAGTTTTTAATTATGTGTATAAAATTTATATTATAATATCATTTTTTATCCATTACATACATTTAATAAAATTTATATCATAATTATATCTTTATTATATCACAAAAAACTGTATTTAAAAAATTTATTTTTTTTACTACTCACCAAAAATTTAATTATTTTAGAAAATTCTCAAAAATTGAAACTAAGATAATTTTAACATGAGGAATTAAAAAATGAAATTACATTAGTTAAATTAATAATATATAATATGTAAATTAATCTTTTAATTATAATTATACAAAAAATTAGTTTAATAAAACAATTTATTTTATGAATTTCTGAACATAATGATTTTGAGTATTAATTCAAGAATTCTAATAAGTTGTACTATGAGTACCTAGGTTGTTATATTCTACCAATTTTGTAAATTTCATCCTCACAAATTTATTACATTATTAATAAAATGGGAATACATTTCCCTCAAGGGAATTTTTAAATTCCCTTATTGCTTTTTCGACCATATGATTTCTCTAAAAACCTTAACCTGGTGAATTACCTTGTTCCGTAATACTTTCATTATATGGTCAAGAATCTAAAATTTATTTTCCTCCAAATAAGTTTTATATTATAGATGAAATAAATTAGGCCTGAAAACATTAGAATAATCCAGGACATAATTTATTTACATCAAAACATGATAAACATCATTTACCTGGGATAAACTCAGAAGCATGGTGACTTGGTAGGAAACTGGTCCAAAATTCACTATAATTCATAAGGTGAAATTAAATGTGGAAATAATATTTCATTTATTCCAAAATGAATTTTTTTCCATAAAGATATTTTAAGAAAAACAGGATCACCTACCTTGAATGAAAGGTATTTCCTCCTATTATCCGCATAAATTTTATGTCTGTTCTGAGCTATCCTAATGTGTTGCCGGATAATCTTAAAATTTTCATCCACTTATTATACTAATTATAGTCCCATTAACTTCCTTTCATTTATTTAATCCAAAAATACTATATTTTGACACTACATTCCATATAATTCCCTAAAAGGATAATCTAAATACTGGAATGATAAATTTTATTATTTGAAAACTCATGTAAAGAAAGATACGTACCTGAAATTCCTTTGTAATCCATTGAACAATCAGGTGTCATATCCTCCAATGTATGAAGTTTTTTCTCTATCTATCCATCATAATGATGATTAAAATTAGTTCTAAAATTTAATTCTATGCCCAATGAATTCTAAAGGCCTCTCCAAAAGTTACAAGTGAACCTGGGATCATGGTCAGATTCAATGGAGAGGGGAACTCCATGTTACATGAAAATATATTTGATGTAAAATCAAGAAAGTTGATATAAAGACATAATACCTCATATAAGAAGGAAATGTGTATATTTATACATTCAATAAAAAATAACCCAAATCACATTATTATCTTGAGAATTATTTGGTAGTCCCACCATGAAATCCATGGGTATATTTACCTATTTCCAATTTGGTACTAGAAAAGACTTATGCATACCATTTAGTAATTTTCATTATACTTTATCATGTTGACGTGTCAAACATTTTAATAGTGAATTAATCAACATATGTTTTCATTAAATCCCACTAATTTTACTCCTGAATGACTCTATACATCTTATTACAACCATGATAAAAGTAAAAAAGTGCAATTAGATTCACATAATAATAATTTATTCTACTGGGAATCATGAGGCATATATAATATATTTTCAAATTTCAAGAAATATTAATTATAAACATTAAATTTAGGAAAACTACCTTTATTAACCAATTATACATTTTTTTGTAACTCATTGTCTTCCTTGTGAGCATGCTTAATTCCATTTGACACAGGAAATTTCACTTACACCTAAAACAAAATAGAGGAATTTCTTACACCCACAACTTATATGGAAAAATTCACCGATTCATTACTCAAAGGTTCATTTTATATATGTATCATGGTTAATGATGCATGATGTTTTTGACTCAAGTCATCTTCTACATTGTTCTATTTTCCTACCTGGTAATTGATTGTGAAATCAAAATCCTTTATCAGTTCCAACCATCTTCTCTACCTCATGATCAATTAATTATGAGTAAATATATATCTTAATCTTTTATGATCAGTATATGTTTTACATTTAGATAGATAAAAATGTTGTATCTAAATTTTTAAATCAATGAAAATATTATCTAATTCCATACCATGAGTAGAATAATTTAACTTCTGTGTTTTTAGATATGATGAAGCATAATAAATTACCTAATCATTCTACAATAGAATAAAACCAAGTCCCTTTAATAAAGAATCACTATAGATGAAAAATTTACAATTTCTTGAGTTCAATGAAAAAATGGATAATTAACTAATCTTATTTTAAATAATTTAAAACAATCATCCTAATCTTTTGTAACAATAAATATAACTTCTTTTCGAGTTAGTTAGTTACTGGAATATAAAACCATGAAATGATTTCAACAAACCGCCATTTATGGACTACTAATCCATGAAAGCTTTCACTCTTAGTTATATTTATTTGTATAATCTATTTATAAACAACTTTGTTTTGGTGGTATCAACAAATATTCCATATTTATTGAAAATGTTACAAAGGAATGATTTTTTTGTTACTAAAAATCACATTTTATTAATTTTCCATGTATAATATTTAATTTAAGGGTTTTTCAAACAATTATTAATTTTTTTCATGATTCATTTAAATTTTTGGAAAAAAAATATCATTAATAAAAACAACCATAATATTATCCAAATATTTACAGAATATTTTATTCATAAGATTAATTAATACATTATGGGAATTGCACAAAATATACAGAATAACAAAAAAATCATAATTCAAATATATATTATGAAATTCTATTTTCAAAATTTCATTCTCTGTCACCTTTAACTGATGGTAGTCAGATCTCAATTAAATCTTAGAATAATATTTAGCTCTCTATATATGAACAAACAAGACATCTATATTAGGAAATTCATTCTTATTCATAAAAGTGATGTTATTAAAAGGTATATAATCAAAGAAAAGCCTTTTAGTACAATCTTTAATTTAAAAAATTAAGAGATCCTCGTGGTGATGTTTTAGAATGAATGAAAACTTTATCTAGTGACTCGTGAAATTACCTTTTCAATTCTAGAACAACCACTTCATCAATTCGATAGGGGGGTCTTGAAAATTGATTATCATCATAAACAAATTAAATTGTAAATTCAAACTCTCACCTGTGTATGACAATGGAAAATGATCTGAAAAAAATCCAGGTATTCATTTACCACAAGAACATCATTAATATGAATAGTTCCCTTATTTTAAATAATATGTGCAAGATAACATTCATTTCAAAATTTTAACAGTTTCTTAGATTCCTGATATATTATGAATGATATGGGATCATTTTTTTTATAGAAACTAAAACTCTTTATGAAAAAAATACTTATCTCTACAATCTATCTTATCATGGGGAACATAAATCCAACCCACAACCATAATAACATAAAACTCTAGTATAACCAAAATAACAAGTTTTTCTAATAATTTAAATCTAGAGACTACATTATAAATATTATTACAATTATTTTTTTCCATAATATTTTACCATGGTGTTTTTACCAAAATTCATGGTTTCATTTATTGAGGTGAAATTTCTAATTTAATAGAAAATATCTAAAAAATAAAGGAATGTGTAGACCCCTTATAAAACTATACATCATCAAAATCTATGTAAACAAAATATGTACCTGATGAAACTGAATTGAATGGACCAACGATTGCTGAAGTAGCCAAAAAGTATTCAAGTATACCTTTCTTCTTATAGTCCGACTGTTTACCCTAAATCAGATCCTTCTTTGGGTAAGTCACACATAATGCCCCATCTCACCACATTCAAATAACTTAATAGTTTTCTTATCAAAATTGTACCTTTCCTCACTAAGATCATTTTCATTACAATCATGGGCCATATTTCAAAAATTATTACCATAGAAGCATTTAATAGATTTATAATCCATTCTCCAAGGATATTATTACCACATGTCTCACAAAAGATATATTTTATTTTTTTACCATAAGATTCATTTGATTTATTATTACACATTTCCTACCATATAGACATTTTCATCTATGAAAAACTATCCTAAATAGACATAATTCAAATGAAGAAAAATGGTAAACACAAAATGTTATATCATTTCAACTTAAACATATCATAAACATCATTTATTTAATTATATTAACATTATATTAACCACTAAAGCTAACTAAACTAGGACATGATACAAACTATAAGGACCTGACCTTAAACAATACTTATTCAAGTGAATTTAGACTAGAATTAAATTTATTTGATTCCTAAAGATATTTTAGTTTTATATTTTTACAGGATTTTGAAGAACATCCACATAGTTAATCCATACATTATAAAGTGAAACTTCTAAATAGTCTCAATTTCCTTATGATACAAAATTCTTTTCAATAAATCATGATTTTTTATTGAAAATACTCATAACATTCATCTTGGATTCTTATTTTCTCTTACTCATCCCAAAACCTCGTGAAATATTTTTAAACCATGGAATGATCACAAAAAAGATTATTAAGGGGCATAAAATTAAATAAACCATTAGACTTTTAAAAATTATAAGCACATGAACTCATATTCCAAATAATATACATCCCACATTTAAAATTAACATATTCTTACTTTTTTCATGGTTAAGGCCAAAGGCTGATTTTATTATTAAAAAAAGTAAAGAAATATTTTTGAATGAGTATTGGGAGACCCACTACATAGCCCGAAGGTCCAGGGGAATGAAATCCCATTTTTGGCTCAAAGGGTCCTCTGGGGAATATTACTGCTACAGTACCTGGGCTGCTATAATACATGCTACAGTATCGTTGGGCAATAGTTCCCCTCTAAAGTACCCATGCCTCTACAGTTCCACCACCATTATAGTTATGCTGCTACTATAATGTCCTAATAGAGTACTTCTATAGTAATCTGGAAATTTAATCCCTACCTGGAATCAATCCTGGGACTTTTGGATGCCAACCAAGATCCTTTATCACTTGGGTACATGATCATTAGTGAAAAAGTACACCGGGTTTTTAGACCCATGTGTTATATGGTATAGGCGGGCTGTCACCCATTTAGGTAACTTTGGGAATCATCTTATTAACATGAATTATTAAAATTTTAACCCTTTTAGCTATGATATTATTTGTAACTCTCTCGACTACCTTATAATGTAACCTTCACTCCTAAATTATGATATAACTATCATAATTACACTTGGAATAACCATTAAGGTAAACATCCAACATACCAAATTAATTAGAAGGATATCACAATACCACCCTATGTGGTTTCTAACAGAACCACCAATCATCATAAATACGAAAAATGAACTAGAATATAATCATAATACATGAATACATGAATCATAAAAATTGTCCTTCAAGAAATTCACATAATTTAAAATAACACTACTCCTATGAAAAAAGAAAAATATTCTCTTAAAATAACCATGAAATAATATAATGGAGGTTTCCTATCCTTAAATAATTATGAAATTGGGAAAATCCTATCATTCTATATAATTAAAAAAACATTTTTTTTGATTTTATTAAAATAGAGATTAGTGAAAAGTTTAAAAGGAAAGTCCCTTACATCAGGTTCAACTTCTTTTAAAAATGTTCAGAAAATAATTATAATGGTTTAAATATTTTTATTTATTTATTATAAAACTATATTTATATTTATAATAACTTATATGATCTTTTTATAACATATTTTCACCCATTTATTAATATTATTTTGTTATTTTCATTGTTTCTAGTTTGTTCATTTTTTGGCATAATGGTCAATTGATTACAGATTTCATTTTAAAATGGAGAAAATACTCTATAAGTGAGACCATATATTTATTTAGGTTATTTTAATAAATTATAAGTGAATTTAAAAATTCTATTAAAGTGGTAATTGGAAACAAAAACTCATCTTCCATGAAGGCGGTGAATCGACATACCATGGACGACAATTTCATTTTTAAGAATAAAAATAGAAGATAAGATATTTGATTATTGATATACCATCAAAACAAAAAAATTAATATATATATATATATATATGATAGTATATTTATCAATATTTTATAGGAGTTAAGGATATTTTAGAAGAGAGAAATAATTTAAAAGAGAAAGAAGGATGATTTTACTTCTTGAATATCTTCTCTATGAAAAACTCTTTAAGGTACTTGGAATTAGTATTTTTGTATTTCCAAAATATCTATAACGATTATAGGGATGATTGGAAGGTAATTTGGTAGTGACTGGCTGAGTTAGAATGCTCATGGTGATGAAATTAAGTGAATGAAGGAGTCCCCTTTTATATTTGAGGTGATAAGAAATTTTTGAATTACCTAAAATATTAAAATAGAATAATCCTATTATATGGGTAAAGGAATACAAAAGGAATATAAAGTTCATGTGATTCAATTTTCAATCTAATCTTATCCCATATGTCCTTATTCAATATTTTTTAATTTTTAAATAATTTAATAATATATTATACTCATGAAATATCATTTTGGTAAAATTTAACAATATTCATTACTATGAATTTAAAAACATAAAAAAATATTCCTATTCGATAAAAAATATTTTATTATATCTTATAAATGTCATATATAACTATAAAATTCGCATATATACTATATTTTTTCAAATTAAATATATTTTAATATTTTTAATATCATTTATTTGATTTTCCCATTAATTTTATAATTTTTGTATTATCACTCGGCAAGCCTTTAGGGTATTTATTTTTTCCTAACAAAATAAAAAATTATACAAGGAAGAATATTAATTTCTAAACTTTATAGATAATATTTATGGTCAAATATATCTATTTCCTCATTCCAAATGAGCATTGAGAGTTTCACATTGGAAGAAATACCTGAATATGGGTATTATTTTCCCTGTAAAAGAAAAAGGAGAAGGTGGCTAAGACCAGCGAATCACATGAGACATAAAAGGGATTGTGGTTAGGTTAACATTATAAGGTCACAAAAATAATCCACATGAAACATATAACCTACATCGGATCCCACAGAACCCCTTACATCAAGCCTCTTACTCTTAAAAAGATGCTCTAAACAACTAGTGGTCATGCAGAAGCAGCCTGATAAGCTCCCCTAGGCCATGTTATTTTTTAGAAGTAAGCACCTAAAAATCCACCCTAAAAATCATTTGAACATAATTAGAAAAATATTCAAATTTAATATGCTGCTATTAGTCAATACCATCATGATAATCATCACCAATGTAAAGGATAATTTTCCTTGACAACATTCGGGAAATCTCTTATAACCATTAACCTTTGTTGAAAATAAACAAAGGAAATAAAAAGGTAGGAGGTGGGAGCCTCTAGTGGTTGGTAAAAATCATGTTACATGTCCTTGAAGACTCTTAAAACACTGTGATAATCTGGTTTCATTTCCTCCTCATCTTAGAGAATCCCTTTGACTTGTTATCCTTGCCACACGAAGCGCCCCAGGTATGTCTGGGTGACTTTTCACTCCCCCTTTGGATAACTAAGGAAAAACATATGAATAATTCCATGAAATACTCATTCAAACCCATATTTACTATTGTTATTATCATATTTGGAACTATTTATTTACCCCCTTTAATTATTTTCTTGAAAAAGTTCATAATTGGTGTGAAATATTAATGTTTTAATATTAAATATAATTTTTGAGTATTAGTTGAATTATTCTAGATTCAACTAAGTTTAATGTTATATTCAAAACACGAGTCATACTTATCCAAATTGTGTGATTATTGTTCCTTCATTATCTTTATTAAATTTCCAACATATCATTAGAAGTAATATTTGGACAATTTGGCCATTTTAAGGGTCATATGATCCACACAAGAAGGCCCAAAGAATCTGTAAAGAATCTGGACCATCCATGAAGATTGACTTTATTGGATCAATATAGAAGTCTAAACCATTTTATTCTCCACTAAAAGTATGATTCTAATAAAATTCATCCTGGATAAAAATTTAAAGGCCCAACTCTACCAAAAAGGGTACCAAATGATGCTTTGAATTCCAGCCCATCATTCTTTCAAAAAATTAAACTTATCACACATTTCATGAATTTTATCATGATATATATAACCATTATAGATGTTATTTTTTAGTGGGAAATCTAAGATATAGTTGGAGGAAATTGTAGAAAAAATGGTTCAGTTTTTACAGTATATTTCTTTTAAAAAACCCATTCACATTTTGGCCTTGAAAAAGAATGGATTAAAATGGACATATCAATATTGTTTAAAAAAACCTCCATAACATTGGATCCTTAAGTAAAATGGCTTCCAAATTTCTAGGATAGACTCTATAGATTAATATATTCAACTTTATAGAAGATTTTATATCCATATTCTACATTCTGTAGTCTGAAATTGGTGAGACAAGTGGAGGGGAAAATTTGGAATGCAAACAGTCCAACTCTTAGGGCTATACATACATCCCCCTATCCATACAATGGGTCGGAATATTAAAAGAGAGAAAGATAAATTTTCATTAACCAAGCCTTGATAAAGTAATTGGAGGACCTTCCAAACTCATGTTTTCACTTGAGATACCCTTCCTCTTCTCTTTGATTACAACTAATTTTGTGTTCCTTTCATTTGTAATTGTGTAAGTTGTTTTCATTTTTGTTTGAATTTTAATGAAATTTTATTCGTCAAATTCTCTTTTAATCATCCATACTAAATTATAAAATAATAATTCTCTTAAAATATTTAAAATAAATTTGGAATCCCATCCCTTATTTTTCATCCTCATTCAATCGAAAGTCTGTTATTAATTCTCATCACCATTCATGAGTGTGTGTTTGACGCGCTACTCTTTTCTTATGCCATTATTTTTGTTCTATTTATAATTAATAACCATAAACACATATTACCATATTAATAACCATATAAATTTGAGTAAATATACCATTGGTTTGAGTCATACTTTAGGGATATTAAGTGATTGTGGGCTTTTGGTCGTTGAGTATTCTTTGGGTTAACATTGGGTATGGTGAACATAAAATGTCCTGGATTAATGACATGTTTTTTTAACATGTGGATTCCATGGACTATTGGAACCATAAATACACTAACATAAACATTTTTTAATTGATATTATAATCCAATTAATGTTATGGCTTGGATTAAATCCTGAACACTTGTATATTCTGATCAAAATTATCTTGTGAAGTGGGTGTTAATTTAATGCAATATAAATCAAATCTAAATGATAACATATTCTCAAATACCTAATAATGAACTCACCCCAATATTTATAAATTTTTTTAATTAATCTAAATCAATCGATAATATTATTTTAGTTTTCAAAAAACCCCACACAAAATACAAATTAATCAAAAACAATGAACTCTAAAATTTGGACCATCATCGGGATTCGAACCAAGTTCCGCTATACACATTAGCCGAGCCCCGGACCATTGAATGGTCGATAGGAAAAAATAAACCATTCTTAAAATGGAACCATTTCCAAGGATGGTACTATTTTTAGTCTTTAGTTTTTTATTTTTGAAAAAAATAAAAAAAATTAAAACTAAATCTAAAAAAACATAAAGAAATATCCACCTTCTCATAAAAATCCTAAACTGAATAAACCACAAAGAAAAAATCATCTTTCTAATCCTTCCCAAACATCCTTGAATTCCCCATAGCCCCCCAAAAAATTTCATTAGATTTTTTTGACCTAGTAATTGAGAAAACTTTTCACCAACATGGAAGGGATGTTAGGAATAATCAAATCACTCTAGAACCAATCATTGTCCAACCAATAGTTCTAGATATGGCCAATCCTAGGGAACAAACACTTAATGAATTTTCTACACTTGATATGTATTACCAACCCCTTAGTATTCAATATCATAACATATTATCTAATTACAAACTCAAATTGGTTTTGATTCATCTTCTACCGTATTCCCATGGGCCAGCCGGTGAGGAACCTCATCTTCACCTCAAAGAGTTACAACTGGTGTTATCTACCCTAAAGACTCAAGGGGTTCTAAAGGAAAAATAAATCATTGAGCATTCCCTTTATCAATAATTGAATCCTCTATTTCATGGATCTACTACCTCCCTCCTGGTTCCATAAACTCATAGATTGACATGAAGTGTCTCTTTTTAGAACAATTCTTTCCTACTTCTCATAATGCTTCTATCTGAAAGGAAATAAGTGGTATCCATAAATTCTTTAATGAATCACTCCATGAGAAATGAGATAGGTTCAAGAATCTTTTGGAAACCTGACCAAACCACTAAACCCCTGACCATCTCTTGATCCAATACTTCTATGAGGGGTGATTGTCTATGGAGAGAAAACTCATTGATGCCACAAGTGGTGGTGTACTTGTTGAAAAAAATCATAAATATTCATGAGATCTCATCAGAAATACTACGAAAAACATGAAGCAATTCCATACTCGAGCACATGATCATGTCAAAAAAGTCTAAGAGAATCAATCTATAGAGCCAAACAAGATGACTAAGTGGATGAATGAACTTACAGGTCTTGTGAGACAACTAGAGGTGGATTCCAAGGCCCCAAACTCATCTTCTCCACAATATTTGTTCCCTATACCTATCAAGAATTGTGAAATTTTCATCTCACTAGCTAATTCAACTGGAACATGTCCACAACTTCAAGAGGGTCCATCCGATTCAATTGGACCAATGGAGCTAAATGCAGCATATGCTCAGAAGAACATCAACCCTCAATAATCAAGTATGTTCATTAGAAACTTCAACCAACCCCACCATGAGACATTAAATTTTACATTTAACCAAGGATTGAGATATAGTAATCCCATTTATCATCCCCCTCAATTTGTTCCTCAAAATCAAAACCAATTACAATATGGTCATGGTGGTGATAACTTCCAAAAACCTTATACTTTTTTTCCTGAACCTCAATGGATCAATCCTAATCTTTTCCTCCTAGATTCCATTATCCAAATGAGACTTCTCAAATCAAAACCCAATACAAGTACTTTACCAAGAACCAGAATCAAGGAAATTCCAATTCGGGACATGCCTCTTCTTCCAAGAATCTATGGGAAAGCAATGTGGAATATCTTGATTCCTTCATTTGTTCTAGCCTCAAAAACATTGAAACCCAAATTGATCAACTATCATCCCACCTTAGCTAGTAGCAACCATATAATTCTTCCCAACTCCCTTCTCAACCATTACCCAACCCTATGTGTAATTTAAGTGCAATTGCACTGAGATCAGGAAAACTAATTTCCAAGCCTCATGATAGATCCTCCACTAATCCTTTGGACAATAATCATGAAAATGAAAAGAAACAAAATCTAGAAAATGAACCTAATGAAACTACCTCACCTCCTTCTATCCTTATAAGGAACCCAATTCATTTTCCTCAAGCCATTTCTAATCCAATTAAAACCATTGAACCTGATACTGAAATGCTCAACATGTTTAGAAGTCTTGAAGTACACATTCCCATATTACATTAAATCAAACAAATTTCTATGTATGCCTTGTTTCTTATGAAATTGTGCACTCATAAGATACAACATAGGACCATTGAAAAAATTTTAACACAATAGTCCATACCCATGAAGTGTAAAGATCCTGGGACCTTTATAGTTCCATACCATATAAAAAGTTCAAACATTGATGATGCACTCATAGAACTAGGATCCTTGATAAATTTAACACCTGAACCCATCTTCTCCCACCATGGTATAGGTCCCTTGCACCAAACTAGTGTTGTCATCCAGTTTTCCAATCAAAGAAAAACCAGTGCTTAGGGAATAATTAAGGATGTCCATGTATAAGGTAATGATATTATTTTCGCTGCAGATTTCTATGTCATTGGCATGGAAGGTGAGAAAAACTCTTCTCGATCTCCTCTAATTCTAGGACTTCCATTACTCCTAAAAGAAAGAACTAAAATTGATGTCCATTCAGGCATCCTATCCATGGAATTTTGTGACCAATTGGTCAAGTTCAATATCTTCAATCCACGTGATACCCATCAGAGGATAGCTATGGATTCTTATTCTTTGATTCTGAGGATACTTATAAGAGTCGATTGAACCCCATTCCATCATGTTCAATATGTTATAATGAGAGAGGATCTTGTGATATTTTTACCATGATTAACCAAGTTGTAAATGGGGAAATTAATGTTGACTTCTCATTCATAGACTCTATCAATCTAGAGGTTATTGAAAACTCTCTTTAATCCCATATCATCTCTGATCTATATTATTCCACCTTGGATAGTATTGAGGAAAATGAATTAAAAAAAACTGAAATTAAATCCTCTATTATTGATTTTTCTATTCCACAAATTAATTATTAGACTGATCTGAAACCTCTTATTACACTACGAAAATATGAATTCGTTTTCCATGATCACTCTTATCCTCTCATTGTCTCTTCCAAACATCCTAAAACCAACGATTATAAACTTGTTCAGGTGTTAGACGGGAAAAAAGGCCTTAGGTTGGATCCCATATGACATAACAAGAATAAAACCTTCCCTTTTCATGCATCACATACATATTTAGGAATCATCTAAACCCATTAAACAACTACAAAGAAGACTCAATCCACACATCCTTAAGGTAGTTAGGGAAGTGATTACTAGGCTTCTCCAAGATGGTATTATTCACCCAATTTATAATAGTTAATGGGTTAGTCCAATTAAAGTGGAAAGTAATAAGGGTGGGATAACTATATAGTCAGTAAACTTTTTAGAAGAAATGGTTCGGATTTGGGGGCATATTCCTATTCAAATACCCATTCACATTTTGGACTTGAAAAAGTATATATTGAAATGGATAGATTAAAATTGTTTAATAAAACCACTATAAATTTGGATAATTAACTAAAATGGATTCAAAATTTTGAGGGTATACTCTATACATTAATTTCTAAAACTTTAAAGAAGTCAATTTGTCCATATTCGGATGTCTGGAGTATCAAATTTGCGAGCCAAGTGGAGGTCATATTTGGAATGAAAATGGTCAAACCCATTAGGCTATAAATACATCCTCCTGCACTATTTAGAAACGGTTGGCATTTAAGAATAGAGGAAGATAAATGGGCATGAAAAAATCTTTTTCAAAGGCCTCGGAGGAACTTTCAAACTCATGTTTTCACTTGAGACCCCCTTCCTCCTCTCTTTGTTTTCATTTACCTTTGTGTTCCTTTCATCTATAATTGTGCAAGTTGTTTTCAATTTCATTTGAATTTTAATGAATGTTTATTCTTCATATTATCTTTTAATAAAAAACCCTATATTTTTTAATAGTAATTCTCATAAAATATTTGAAATCATGTTGAAACCCCTTCCCTTCTTTTGCTTCCTCATTCAAATGAAAGTTCGTTATTAATTCTCATCACCGTTCGTGAATGTGTGTTCGACCCACAAATTTTTTCTTATCCCATTCTTTTCATCATATTTATATTTAATCACCATAAAAAGATATTACCATATTAATAACCATATCAATGGTTGAGTAAATCTACCATTTTGGTGAGTCGTAATTTAGGGATATTTAGTGATTAAGAGATTTTTCTCATTGAGTATTCTTTAGGTTAACATTGTGTTTGTTGAACATGAAATGTCATGGATTAATGACATGTTTTGTTTAACATGTGGATTCCATGTATTATTGGAACCATAAATACACTACTGTAAAAAAGTTTTAATTGTTATTATACCCATAGTTATGTTAAGGCTTGGATTAAAGCCTTAACACTTTGGTATTTTGATCAAAATCATGTTGTGAAGTAGGTGTTAATTTAATGGAATATAAAAAAATATCAACGATATCATAAGCTTAAATACCCAATAATTAACTCACCCTAATTATTATAAAATTGTTAAATCAGTCTAAATCATTCAATTATTTTATTTTATCTCTACAAACAAACCCCCCAATTAAAATATAAATTAATAAAAACAATCAACTATAAAATTTGGACCATCACCAAGGATTTGACCCAAGTGCCACTCTACATATTAGCAGATGGCCGGAACTTTTAACTATTGATAAGAGACAATCAGCCATACTTCAAGGAATTTATTGGTCATGGGAATAAAAAAAATTAAATATATAAAATTTCCTCAACGACACTTATGAAACTTCACATAATCCCAAACCTTTTTCAAAATAAAACAATGGGGATAAAAATGGGGGAGGTAGAGAGATATCATGTTCATAAAATGATTGCGATGTGCTAAGGGAGCTCATAGCATAGACTCGTAAGACTCCTACAAGAGCCACCCTAATCTCATAGACACATGAATAATCCAACTTAACCTCACAGAATGTACTTGGAATGGAATTGATCATCTCACGAATGCCTTTCAATAAGAACCTTGATCTAGTGAAGGCCCTTGGACATGTCTATTTGAAAATATAGAAATCCTTCAACATGACCATGTGATCAAAAAAGTCCTCATTAATTTTCACTAAACCAATAATGAATCCATTGATGAGACGGACTCATGGTTGTAGAAAACCAGGTGATGCACCCTCAGAGGAATCCACAGTAATGACTCGTAAAGATGCATGACACTATAACCCTTTACCAAGTCCTACCAATATTCATGCAAGATATGTTGTGAAAAAATGGAGAACAATCAGGGTGGTGATACCTATAAATCCCCCTCCCCAACCTCTGATAAAGAGGTTATCTTTTTCACATTCAAGAACATAAACACACCCATGAATTTGAATGAATTTCTCAAAGTGACTAATCTCACGACTAGAAAGTCTTCCTTTAAGTAATATACTGATGAACCATTGGAGTAATCATGTGCAGTGAATAAATCACATCACTTGATCATTCATAGATCATGTGAAGGAATTATAGAAAATATAATTTAAGAACATACAACACATCTATTGAACCAAACAAGAATAAAAATTAACTGTTACTAAATAAATCTAAGGCATTCATGATACAAGGTCTAGGACAAAGACTAATAGTTGAAGATTTAAATGGAAAACATGTTCTCTGACCCTTATGAGCTTCACATGAACCATAAAAGTCATGTGAATGCATGAAGGAATGTAATCTAGATCCCATGATTCTATTTCATCATGCTATTTGGGTCACGTAAAATCCTACAGGACATGTCAGATCAAGTCACACAGTTTCCCCTTGGCAGACCAATTTAGTCTTGTGAGATCCCCCTGGTCTCATCACCCAAGCCTTGAAAAGTGATTCAAATACATCTCCTAACACATATAGTGTCACCCAATCATGTTATCTGAGTCTCACAGTATCATCCATTCATGTCAACTAAGCCCTTATGACAACTTCTGAGAAAGTCATCTGAGACCTGTGATTCCCTTTAAACATTTCTGCCATATCTCACAATGATCTCCAACTAAGTTATCAAAGAGATGTGGCACACTGTGATAACTTTACTATTTAATCTAATGGAACCCTCCATATGTGTCAAGATATCTCTTGATAATGACACTAGTGAAATTTAGGTGGATCCTATGACACCCTCTAGATATGTCATCTAGGTCATGCGATGGCTACCAGGATAGACCACCTATATCTTGAGATGTACATTGAAAAAATACATTTTGATCATCCAAAAACCATTTGATATGATACCAAAGATATATGAATTCATTTAGAAATTTTAACTAGATCATTTAGTTTTCTTCATATAATCCATTCATATACTTTCCCACATATCATGATAAGAGGACAATCATCATGTGTTAGACATGCAAGCAAGACTAGGGAAATCACATAGTACAATCCCTGACCAAAAGAACTATGATGACTCTAATTCCTACCATATTTAGGATACGTAGGAAACCTATATGAGGTTCAATTCCCATAGTGATCATCGATGGAGATCATAGTATATAAGTTTCATCTCTAAAAGAAATGACATTGAAAATTTTCCATCCCTTTTTTCTAACATCGAGAATGGATCATATGGGATTAGTTTGTTTCATTGGTCATATAATTGGAACTATAAACCTTAAAAAATACTAGGGAAACCTTAGAGTGTAATCCCTGAACAAAGGACCTACAAAAACAGTAATTCTTTCCATAATCAGGATATGTAGGATGCCTTCCTAAATCTCGAGCTCAAATAAACATCCATTTCAATGTAAGCCTTATGATAATTCAGTTTTCGAACATTGGGACCCATTAATTCCCATGGTATAATTTCTGCAACTCATCCACCAAAGGAATAATAAATAAAATAAACTACAAAAATATGGATTCTTTCCATAATCGAGATGTATAGGACGTCCCTGCAAGACTAGAGCATGAACACGCGGTGTCCGAGAGCACCCCTATAAGTCCTCTCCATAGGATGTCAAATTTCATGTGTCCAATAAAATATGTGAGATTTGATTCCTATAATAACCATGATATGTAGGACTTCTCATAGTGGCTCAATCCCCTCTTTGAAATAGTAATCGCCTCCTTATATGGTAGTACATTCTGAAGCACATGGTTATACGACTTCAACATATAACAAACATCCCATTATAGGAGAATGATATAGAACCTGAGATACATGAAGATGTATTCACAAAAGAGACCCCAGTCTCTTTCATATGAAATATAATTAACCCATGATTGACTTTTTAGGTTAACTGGTCCCGTATAGTGATTAGAATGATTTTTGAGAACATGTATCAAATCTATAAGAGACTCCCATAGTAGGAAATTTCACCCAAAAAGTGTGATATGGTCCCAACCTCCCATCCTATTGGCCAATGAGTGTCCCCAAGAATGACTCGGCCTAAAAATAAATGGTTCCAAATACCCCAAGAGTGATCTGATGTTCATGATTGTACACAACACAAATACCCCCCCAATAAATTCATCATATGGATCCCATCCATGCCTCAAAAACCCCTAAGAAACAAAAATTATGAACATTTCATGAATGTATATAACAAAAAAACAACAGATTATTAATCATCAAAACATATTTTCCCACCATACACAAACAAGGATGGAAAATATGAAATGAATCTATAAAATGACAGAATAATCATGCATCATACTAATTTTTTTCATACCCTATACAAATAATGATTTAAGATTGGAATGATCTTATAGATGATCTTATGTAACCATGGTTCCTATAAGTCCATCCTCATATTGAAAAGTCCACTCGAGCAGAATAGATAGATCAGGAATATCTGGAAAATAATGTTAACCATACATATCCATTGGAGATTATTATTCATGTAATATTTCACTAATAGGTAAAAAAAATTCTTAATATCTACATGAATTCATATACTAACAACATTAAAATCCAGTACAATGTCTTCTTAATCCAACATTCACTCTAGTAAATAAACTATGGAAACAACCCCAGCAGGTCAGAAAATAATCTCACCTACTCGAAAACTCCAACAACAGGCAGTAAACACGAGGGTATAGAAGTGAAAATGACATGGGACAATCCATACTATAAAATCTTCCCATGAAGTTTCCCAATAACTTCAACTGGAACGTCTGCGTCATCCAGTAAAGGCTGTTGTTAAGCCTGTATCTCTTATCTCTACAACCTTCCTCTTTGGGAGCTTATCCCAGAAGAATGACAACTTCCACCTTCAGTTTATAATAAAGGTGGATAATAATCCATATACAATTTACATCCTATTTGGGTGCCACCGATGGGGGAACCTATCAACTATTGTTGCCAACACTATCCCATCGGTACCCACCAGTTACCTACTAAGAGTACCACCTGATACGCGGCCGCCTATAATTCCCATGCACGAGAACAGGGAAGGCTCATCAAGGGAGTACGGTGTTGGGTATCTAGGAGAGGACTCATATCCCAACTCCTGATGAATATTCCTACCAACATATCTTAACAAGAACTAGCAAGCAGTGTCATATCTCTATTGACTCACAATGATTCTGTGGGCATATTCCCATTGTAGGATTGGGGGGGTGCATATCCCTACCCTTGTGGATGAGGCCCATATGCATATTCTAATGGAACACGGAATATAAAAGAAGTTGCATATCCATGCTTTAATAGAAGACATCATCCAGTCTATAATAGAGACAGAAAATGTACAGGCTTATTTCCATGCACACACCTTAATAGAATGAAACCATATTTGAGAAACAGCTGCAAAAATATTCCAACATATTCTGGAACTATTGTAGATAAAGGGACGAGCACATACTCCTATCCCTACATCAATGGAAACCCAACACTCTAATCATTGTGAACAAATGGTTTTACCAAAGAAACAAATCACTCTTTGTCTTATCCAGGATGATTATCGACATTTTCTAACAAAGGATGAGACATCGGACTGGGATTATACTCCTATTCTAGTTGGGGATCACCTGGTGAGAGAGGAACAAGCATTAGGACATGGGAACATGCTTGTTGAAAAATATTAGTGACATATTCTAAATTCATAGGATTCACCTTATATCCCCGTTATGGATGGGGATCACCATATAAAAGGGAACACACATTGATAAAGGAATATATTCCTGCCAAAGAAGTCTAGATTCATACACCAAAGACCCAGGATAGGGAATATATTCTCGTTATGGCTAGGGATGATCAAGTGAGAATGGAATAAGACTTGGGATAGACTCATATTCTTGTCAGTGAATCTTCATGGAATATTCCGTTAGATCATATATCCAAGGTACAAATTACTAATTCTACCAATGAAAGACTACGCCAACATAATTCTATGGAAATATAAAAGGAGGATAATATTCTTTCTCCGATTTTGGAGGGTTATCAGCCTATTCTGGTGGGGAATGCATATTCGGAACAAGATCATATTCCATTTCCAACAGAGGCACACCATGTGAGAGTGGCATGTGCCTCGAGGAGGGATCATACTTCTACCAAGAAAGACTAGTGGCATATCCCGAAGGATTAAGACTAGGCGTATACATTCATCTTGACTATGGGTAACCATGTTAGAATGGAACATTACTCTAGATAGGCACACATTTTTGACAATAATGGGATAGGTTATTGGAATATTATAACATCTTCTTACAAGTGGGAACATATTCATGCAGCACCATATGGTTATATACAAGTTCCAACAACTTTCATATAGTTGGATCAGATCCCTATACAATCCCCAAAATCACGTTGGCATATTCCAACCACAACACATAACATGGACCATATTCCTAGTCTTCTCAAGGCTAGTGTCCTTGATGTTGTTTGATACATATTATCAACCCCATGATGGTCCATCAAATATTATTAAAAAGTGTAAGTAGAAGATCTTAATTACCAAAATATTCCTCCTCATGGTAGTGTGGAGATTGATTACAAGGAATTCTCTCCCAACATCCACGCTGGTCAACCTCCTCACAGAAATATATCCCATAGATATGGAAATAATCTCCTTTCTTAGATACCACCATATATATATTTATTCAAAACACTGACAACATTATATATATAGGTGCTCAAAACATTTGGGTAAATTGTATATGGTTCCCCATCAACATCCAACAACACTCCACTCCCATCAGCAGGAAACCATAAAGTCCATTTTCTATGTTCTAACTAGATGGAGGGGTGTAAGTATAATAAAGAGGGGGCTAACATTGACATATGGAAGAGTTAGCTGGAAATAACCTCCACATAATGTTTTGGATCTGCACTAATTCTGACATTGATATCCCATATGAAATAGAAATGGAGTGGATTCCTCTTCAACACCAAGATATGTGGGATAATCATTAGAAAATAAAGGCTCGACATCACCCCTTTCTTTGACAGGAGAATCACCTTCATAAAATCAATATATTATAATTTCATCTAGAACTAGATACATCTCCACATACTAGGATCCAAAACAAGAAAAGAACAGCAGAAATATGCAACATTCTTTTTGCATTTACATTTTGACACTTTGGTAGCTAATCTCCAAAGCCACATCATGCATCCATATTCATGTATGGGGATATTGTGGAGCATTGCACTTTTCTACACACCTAAAATAAAAAACCCCTCATATTGAGAATACTTTAATATTATAGACTCTTTAAAAATCATGTGAATGGATAATGATTTTTCTAATTGATCACTACAATAGAATTCCCCCACTTCAATGATGCCCAAAAATCATGAATGGATGGAGAGGATTGAAAACCAGTCATCAATTTAGGCCCCTAGAAGCAATCAGAACACATTTAAAACATGGAGAACAATGTTTAAATTATCTGAAAAATCATGGTTAATAATAATTCTCTTCATGGGATTCCATCACACCCAGATCACATGCAATCATAGATGAGCCACATAAAACAGGGCTTAATAGTAGTTATTATAGAAGCCACCCAGGAGAGGACCCAACACCCTGGGCTAGGTGAATGTCTACCACTGCCTCCACCACTTGGATTTTCAATTACTAATAAGATTATAGACATATCCTTGGAAGCAATAAGAAAACCCCATCCTTATAGACTAGGGGAATTTATATCTCAATATCCATCTCCATGTTCATCATCCCCTAAGAGGGTACTAGAAGAATCAATGGTGATTCCAAATAACCACCATCCCACTATGTTGTTGGAATTTATATCTGCATGTCCATCCTGGAAGTCATCAAATCCCTGATTTTAATCATTGGATCCTCAACAACTGGACTAATAACTGCCAATTGTGACCTCTGAATGACCCACATCCCACAGGACTAGGGGAATTTTCACCATCATCATCATCACCATAGAAAGAATTAGTCTTCAATAGGTTGTGAGGGAAACAGTCTATGTCCCACATGTTCCTCCCACAATAAGACAACCATTGTTGGTCGGGTCATGCTCAACAACCAAAAATAGAAACTCCCCTAAGGTCATTATTTATCAGCTAGGATGGGATGAGAATACATAAAAGGTGATCATACCCTACCAGGGTTACAATCCAAAATGGAAAAATATGGAATAGGGTAAAAATAATGACCCTAATTATCAAATAGCATAATCAGCCTATTATGTTGAAAGTAATGGCACAACCACCATTTCTCAATATGCATTTGTGAATGTCTTCACTATCAACATTGAATACATTGATCAAGACACAAATGTTGAAGGCCGCAACATGGATAATCTACCCTGAGAGTAGGGTAATTTGGATACACTTACCAAGGTTTCATTCACCCAGATCCTAAGAAGGCTCCAAAATCTATCACCACTGAATAACAAGCTACCACCTCTCTAACAGAACCCAACCAAATAAAAATGGAAAGGTGAAACGAAATCCAGATTGCTTCCCGGAATAATTTAAGTTCCATACATGGAGGAACATTTTTCAAAATATGAGAGTGAAATAAGATCTCTTTGACAACTCAAAAAGGATATACTCAGGGGAAATATTTCCATTGGGTATCATCTTTATACAAAGATGAATATTATCCCTCCCATAGATGACACACTAGAAAAGGCGGTATTTGAGCCTCATATTGGCTACATATCTAGAGATATAGTTTAGATAAATGATGACAATGATAATAATCAGGAATTCCATCCATTATGGTGATATCCTATCCCTCTTCATGTAAATCATTCAGTCATAGGACAACTTGAGAATCAGCGGGAGATAAAGGTGGGACCACCACATCAGCCCCCACCCACTCCTTGTGTATGGGACGTGGCTCAGATGGTAGTAACCCAAAGTTATTTAACTTCATTGAGTCTGTTATTACTCTAATAATATCCATGGAAGAGAAACATGCACCTATATAGGCTGATAGGAATCAGTTTCCCAAATGGGTGGATGATACTCCACCTCGACCCAACTTCATCAATACTACCATCTATAGATTTAATAGTGGAGGTGACCATGAACAGCATCTCATAAACATTGTATTCTAATTTGGTCAAAAGATGAGACCTTAAGATCAACATGAGGATAAAAATATATGGTGTTTTTTACAGACTCTAATAGGGCCAACCTTTGTTTGGTACAACATCCTCCCAGTAGGATCCATTGATGGATGGGAAGACCTGTTTCATTAGTTCTTTTATCAGTTCATCTCCATGCAATGGAGGAATGTTTTTTGACCTAATGAACAACAAACAACACTAGAATTATAGGGTGTCTGATTTCAGGGAATGTTGGAATGGTTTAACCTATTTGGACAACATCCCTCTCTCATAAGAGAAACTGTTGGAACTCTATGCTAAAAATATATTGGATGAGTTTCACAAACCTATAATCCCCATAATGTGTCTAGGTGGGTTCTGAGAGTTTACTAAAACTGAACAACATCTTGAATAATCCATTCAGTAGACCCAATCCAAGTCTTGACTCATACCCACAAGATAAGAGAAAAGACTAGGCAGAGTAAAATATGTAGTTGTCACCCTCAGGCCAGTATTAGTTCCTATCCTAGTACATAGGCAAGCCTTAAAACACCCGAAACCTCTGGTCAAGTATTGAAAACCAAAAAATATCACTCATATAGAAGCATGGAGAAATCAGGGTCTCTCGTGGTTTGAGTAAGGGATGAAAAAATAATACTTTTTCTGAAATTAACAAGTCATCGAATATTTCTTGGCCATTATGGACAATAACCTAGTCAAGCGTCCAAAACCTAGAAATCCAAATGAGGTGAACCTCACCAACCATATTGACTACTTCTATTTCCATATGATGTTAGTTCATAGTATCCAAGACTGCATCATCTTCAAATACATACTTAAAGGCATGATCAATTCAAGATATTTGGTGTTAGAAAACTCTCCATAGTAGGTGGAGTGAAAAACTATTGTCCGGTTTGAAGAAGAGAATGGTTGGAAGAAATTTTTGGATAGGCATAAGAAAAAAATCGATAGCTATATGACTTGAAAAATTTTAGATCGAGCTCATACCACATTGAAAGAATAACTGTGAAGACCCGCAATAGCTCCACCACCTAAGAAGGAAAAATCATAATTTCCTCCCAAAGGTGGGCACGACCATCAGAAGAATATTGAAATATATGATGAGAAATTATATTCAACACCAACACAATCCATGACTCTTGCATATTTCTTCCCTATAACATCTCCAACACATGAATCACCCCAACAAATGGAATCCTTATTTTATGAAGAACTTATATTTGGTTCTGTAAATGAGATAAATTTGTCAAACCCCTTCTATGATGAAGAGTATACTCCCGAATATGAATTTAATACACGTAAAATGAGAATAGGAGGATTCATGCAACAAAACCAATGATACAGGGGATAGTGGATATGTGTTTGGACCTAATAATTCAATAATATCTCCACTGAGGATATATATACAACTATAGAACCTGGGAAAGAACATCAGTGGGCCTAAAAGAGACAGGGAGATGCCCTAGAGTTCTTTAGTAGTCTCCCACATCCAATTGTCTTATATAAATGCCTAGCGGGGGTTGAATCCAATCAATCTAGACCATGGGAATGGACTACGGAACCAGCACCATTGGTAGTATTTGTCCCCTCAATATATATACAAATTCTAGTTCCATCTACCTTAGATGCTTCATCTCTTGAACTGTATTCCCTGGAGTACCCCCATGCCGGGAAGTGGTGACGTTTGGCACAAAAGTATGAAATTTTTAAATATTTGGTTATTGTCTTATCCAAGATCTCAGTCCTTGATGTGCTCTTCCTTTCAAAAGAATTAAATGATTCACCTTTTTAATACATATGGACCCCACAAGTGTTCAAGATATAATTCACTATAGTTGAGGTCTATCGAGGGGAGACTATGTCCTCATAATTTCATGTCACCATCTCATTCACTTATCGTGATAATTAAGAGTGCGTCCAAGGGAACATAAGATCCCCCTATGTATCAGGTGGAATCAATAATTTCAATGACTAAAGGGCTATAATTGATAATTGATCTGGTATCAATATCATCCCAATTAAAACCCTATGACATTTTGGATATGGATAAGGATAATTATATCCCACAAAGCTAAACATTCAAGGGTATGATAAGCATGAACAAAGCCCCCTAGAGAAGATCAAACTAAAATACTAGTTTGGGTAACTTACATATGATGATGAGTTCGTGGTTATAAAACAATACACCACATATAATTTCCTTCTCAAGAGACCCTGGCTCCCAAAACACAGGTAGGTACATCAAACATTCCACATATATCTGAAGTATCCCATAAATAGTAAATTTGGAATAATAAATTGTGACAACACTGCCTTAGAGACATTTAGATACTCATATGATGAAGCATATGTTTTGTAATAAGAGATGAAGGAAACCAATAGAAGATGATGATATACATCTTGAAGCTCCCAATAGAGTCAAAATCACCCGTGTGAATCCCTGGAGTATGATTGATAGTGACTATATACTCCCCATAAATCTAGTCGAGGTAGTTGATTCGATCCCAGAGGTCCAAGCCCCTCATTTCCTTAGAGAAATTGTAAAATAAAATCATCTCTAGTATCTCTCTGCGATGAATTAGATTTAAAGGGATGATGATGTCTCTTCTAATTACATCCCTCACATAGATATTGATATAGAAGCCCCCAAATTTCTAGCATCACCTAGAAATGCCTCCACATAATTATAATTGGAGGATTATGTGGATGATATCTCAAACCCCCCTCCCATATTCGAGGAAGGTGTCTCCACTACTATAGATGATCTTAGAAAAATAATCCAGGAATTGAGGAATACTTGAGGCCTACTATGATTAATGCTTCCATGACCCTAAAATAGCTGGAGATATAAATTGTATTTCTATGGAAACACTAATATGTGTTCCCCAAGAACTAAACAGAAATTCTCATAATGAATCCAGATGCGGAAATAAACCATCTCAGACTTTTTTATGAGAATCAAGGCTTCAAAGAGGAATCCTAGTCGATATAATCATATCATGCCATCAATATAGTGGTGGAATTTGAAAAGTTTATTAAATTCATCTTTGTCTGAGAAGTGAAATACCCAAGATGGATTTCCAACATCATCTCATTTAAAAAAATTAATGGGAATATTAGGGTATGTATCGACTTAAGAGACATTAATCTTCATTTCATGAAATAAAATTTCCCTCTGTTGATCATATAAATTTTTATCAATGAAACTGATGGTTTCCAAGACCTTTTCTTCATGGATAGTTACTCAGGTTACAATCAGGTCAAGATGGACCTTGTTGATGAAGAAGGCACTACCTTTGGAGAGCCTCAATGAATCTTCTTCTTTTAGGTCATACCCACTTGAATAAATAATGTTGGTTAAACATATCATCATGACATTCATCACATATTCATGCCAATCTTGGGAACTGTAGATGAGTGTTATGTCGATGACCTAGTAGTTAAATCCCGAAAACAATGTGATCACTTCACATATCTTCATACAATTTTCGACAAGCTACAAAAACATATTTTAAAGATGAATCCACTGAAGTGTGATTTTTGGGTAACATTAAGAATGTTCCTTGAATTTTTAGTACACCATCACAACATTGAGGTTAACCAAAAAAAGACTCGTGCTATTTCAGAAATGTCACCCACTGAAATCCTAAATAAGTAAAGGGAATCGAAGGAAAACTCACCTAAATTGGGATATTTTTATTCAACCTATCAATAAAATCTCTCCCCTTTAGTAGGATAATTAATAATGGAATGACCTATCAATGGGATGATGAATTTCAAAAAACCAATTAAATGGCTTAAGAAGTACTTACTACACCCACCAGTTTGATGCCTCCTGTGTAAGGGATGCCACTCATCTTATATGTGGCTTCAATGGAGCACTCACTGGGTTTCATCATCACATAGAAAAATGATGTGGGAAGTTAGAATAGTTGCTGCTACCTCATTCATACGATGCTAGGTACTGATACTTGATATTCAGATGTCGAGAAGAACTACTTTTCACTCATATTTTTGGTGAAGAAGATGGGGCATTAATTTTAGCATAATAAAGTCCACCTAGTCTCTAATATTTATCCTATCAAGTACACCCTTGATCTTACTATGTTAATTGGGTGCTTGACTTTATGGGAGGTCATTAGGCAACAATATGACATATAGTTCATATCATAGAAGTTAGATAAAGGGAAATGCCTATATGATTTCCTCGCAACACATCTTGCTATAGAAAATACACAGGAGGACACTGAGATTACATATGAGGTGGTCTTCAATTCCCATGACACTCCCCGAACATGGAAGATGTACTTTAATGGTGTATCTCAGATCCTTGTCGGTATAAGGATCAAAAACCCAAAGCTCAATAGGGTTGGTCTAGGAATTGTATTTCTCTCTCCAGAAAAATATGTTTTCCTACTATTTCTCACTATCTGAAGGTTTCACAAATAATGTTGCATAATATCATGTCCTCATCACTGGATTTGAAATAGCCTTAAAGATTCACAAAGACTAGAAGAATATAAAAGTGGACAGAGAATTGGAGACAATGTAGAAAAATGGTGAATATTATATTAAAGAGGAAGAACTAGAACCTATCCTTGGCTACATTAAGGGATCGATGGTAGAATTCCTTTTTGATCCAACATCGCATCATGTTTCCCTATCATAGAATAATCACAAGGATACACACGATAATGCAACCATTGTACTGGAAGACCATGATCATGATAAAGCAATCTTATATATCACACATCAAAGAATGGTAGCATTAATTGTCGTATGTGATATAGAAGAAATCAGTAAGGTGAGAACTGCCTATTTTAATGATGAGAAAATCACCATCCCTGGATGGATGGAGCCTATAATTGGATATCTACAAAACATGATTCTCCCAAAAAATCATGCCAGAAGGGAAAAGATTTGGCATCGAGCATCAAATTTCACTCTACAGGTTGGTCCAAATGAGCTTAATACCCTATAAAAATGAGGATTTTATGGAATCCTCCTTAGATGCATAGAATAATAAGAGACTCGTGACTTCCTAGAATAAGTCTATGCAAGCACTTATGGAACCCATTATTCTAGAACCAGGCTCGCCAACCAAATCAGGAGATTGGGATATTACTGAAAAAATATGACATAAGACTGAATGGAATTCACCAATAAATTTCATGTGTTTTAGATCTATGCAACCCATCATCCCTTATAATTTCAACATAAAAAATAATATTCCTGGCCATTTTCTATTTGGGTAATGGATTTTGTGGGCCATATCCCCCATCCACAACTAAGTAGTTTAATACATTGTTATTGAAACTGACTTTTTTTCAAATGGGATGATGAAATATCCTTCAAGGAATTTGGTACAAAGAAAATTATCACCTTAGAAAAGTACTGTATCATCACTACGTTTGGGGTCCCACACATAATATTGATGGAAAAAAGGCACAAACATCTTTTCTATTGAATTGATGAGACTGTACTAGGAGTATAATATTGAGTCTAATCACTCATATTTCTATCATGCATAACAAAAGGAAAATATAGCGACCTTAAATATGAATCTATCAAATATAATCCAAAATATGGTGAACAAGGATAAAACTTCTTGGTCGAACAAGCTCTTACATGCTTTATGGGCTTACCATCCCACCACACGTACTGCCACATAGGAAACACCATACTCATTAGTGTTTGAGATTGAGATTGTGTAAGCAATATATGTTCAACTATCTTCACTCAGAATATCCATTTATAGATATATCTTGGATAATGGACAATCATAAAAGCGGATGTATTTATTGGAAAGACTATCTGAGAACAGATTGAGCACACACTACCGGAAAATTTCCCTATACCCATAGTTTCAAACCGTGGGTATATCCCATCAAAGCTCTCTGCACTCTCCATGGAGGGCACTCTCCATGATCATATCCTCCATTCTTCTAGGGTTTCCATTTTAACCCACGACATCTCCCCTTCTCTATCAGCTTTGTATGCTCTTGGTCTCTCCTCTCCTTGGGTGCTTGTCGTTATGGGATTTCTCCACAGTTCTCTTGTTTCTTATGTCAAATGTATGTGTTTTGGATGACCTCTATTGCCTTAGCTTGCTTTGGTATTAATTTTCTTTGCACCTTTCTAGGTTGGTGATGGTGTGGAGTTATCCTGGGGATTCGGGATTGTGTATTGGTGGACGTTGGGTTTCCAGATACTTCTTGAGTCGGTCTTCTCCTTGGATTCCCAAACCAGATCTGACCTAGGGTTCCACCACTTCTCTCCCAGTCGCAGTTGGATTGATGGGTATATAGGTTTTTGGGAATACGGTCTGCTACCACCATGGTTCCTTGTTTTGGATTTCATCCCTAGTCTTCTTCAGGGTTCATTCCCACCATTTTTTATGATTTTACACAGTTTCGTGTTGGTATTCTTTCTCATTGGTGGTTTTTCTTTTCATTGACAGTCTCCTTTTATGGTGCTGATTGTTTGTGGTAAGATGTCGTGTTTCTGGTTTCTATTGATTTTGTAATTTTGGTGGGTAATTTCTTTGACATTGATGGTGTTTTATGGTGTTGTGGATGTTGTTGATGACTACAAGTTGGTGATTCCATCGAAGTTCTAGTCAACGTTGGGTGCAGGTGGTTGACGTAGGTGTTGAGACCGGCAGTATTGAGGCATGGAGGAAGAAGACCTTGGTAATGTGTTTGATGTGAAAAGGTGAATGGTTATGTGGTTTGGTGGGGTTTCTATGCTGGTTTAAAGATAATGGTTATCAACGATGGAGGTTATAGTGATCATAGTTCTTGGTTCCTCCAGCGGGTCATGTTTCTAGAGGCAGCGGTGTGTGGTGGATAAGTTGCAGGTAGGGAACAACGACAGGATTGGGATGCGCGGTTCGAGCTCCAGCGTGATGATGATGGTAGTTACTGTTGATGCGACTGAGTCTGTGATGTGATGATGGTGGTGATCTATTCGAGGGATTGGTTTCCTGGGCGGCACAGCAGCACATGGTTCATTTGAGAGCATTTTGAATTTGAATTTGAGTTTTTAAAATCTTCGGCATTGTTCTTGAATGTAGATCAGGGGTGGTGATGTATTATTTTGTGGATGGGTTGAATCTATTGGGCATATGTTAGGTTCACACATACCCTAAAAGAGTCATTATAAAATAAAAAAAATATGGATTGTGGGTATAGCCCATCAAAACATGGGTATAGTATATACCCCCGGTTTGATAAACTGTCGACTCCTTAGGCATCGATATTTCCCTATACCCATAGTTTTGTAGAAACTATGGGTATAGCCCACTGAAATTTCATCTTACCCATGGTTTTGGTGAATTGTGGGTATACATATATACCTACAGTTTATAGAACCATAGGTATACATTTTTATAGAAGAAATTATATACCCATAGATAAGTAAATAGTGTGTATAGAAAGGTTTCTTCACATCACACATACCCATGGTTCAACAAACTGTGGGTATAGATAATTTCGTAGTAGCATATATACACACTGTTTTTCAAACCATGGTTACATATCATTTTTTTCAGAAACAGGAGCTTCTCACCTTGGCTTCACCTTGCTACTGCAAACCAGAATGCAAATGGAAACCACAACCCCCTCCCCCTTCCACACCCCCACTCTCCCCCTGTACACCCCTATATCCCCTCCTTTCCCCCTTGGATAGACCCCCTAGCACACCCCCTCACCCCTTGCACACCCCCAATATCCCCCTCTACACCCCCTATAGCCCCTCCCTCCCCCCTGGACAGACCCCCCTAGCACACCCCATCCCCCCTTTCACACCCCCACTCCCCCAAGAAAGAACCCACTTGCACACCCCCCTGGAAACCCCCCACTGGACACCACCCCACTGGACACCCCTACAAGACACCCCCTGGACACCCCCTTATACACCCCCTAGACCCACTGTACTGCCTTGGACACCCCCTGGACACCCCCACTAGAATCCCCCCACTAGACGTCCATGGAGACCCCCAGCCACCCCAAGACACCACCGGACACCTCCCGTTGAACCCCCATAGACACCCAAGACCCCCTAGACACCCATCCCCCTTAGACACCCCATGGACACCCCTCACTGGACCCCCTGGACACCCCCACAGGACCGTCCCTGGACCCCCCCCCCCATTGGACCCCCTAGACACACCCGAACACCCCCTGGACACCCCCTAGACACCCCCCTGGACCCCCACACCCCACTAGACCCCCATGGACACCCCTCCCCCTAGACACCCCTGGAAACCCTCCTGGACACCCCATACATGAATATACGTGAACACATGCATATTAAGAAAGGGAAAGATGAAAAAGGAAAAAATAAAACTGAAAGCTGAGAGAAAGTATAAATTTTTTTTCAAAAAAAATATAAAGGTACGGGATTTAAAAGTGCATACTTGGGGATCAACTATCCATCCATGATATAGAGAAATGTACAGAAGATAAAATTTTCCACACTCAAGAGTAAACTTGAAATCATAAATTTTGAAAGCATGGTGTATGCCAAGTCAATTTGATTAAAAACACAACAAATGGTTACAAATGTATTGCATAAAATGGTATGAAATAATCATTACCTCCTGAATTTTATATTCACATCAATCCCGTTAGCAAGTAATTGAAGAAAATCAATTGAATAGGATATGTTTTGTTGATTTTTCTATTCATAGCATGTATCCCTATCCTGCATACCAAAACAAGTCATCAAAATCATCAAATTATCGGAAAGGAAAAGCAACCAGGAAGACAAAAACAAAAATCCAAACTCTCTTTTGAGCTCTTTCACCTGGATATATTCACAGCCTCCCTCCTAGAAAACCCCTATCCATGCACCCCCACCCCCTCCACTCTTCCCCATCACTGCACAATCCTAGACTACCCCCTCCTGACCCCCTACACAATCCTAGATAGCCCCCCTCCTTTCCCCATGCACACTCTTGGACATCCCCCCTCCGTGCCACCTACACACTCTTTGAAAGCCCCCCTCCCTGCCACATGAACACTCTTCGAAAGTCCCCCTCCCCCTACACCCCTGCACCCCCTGACCCCTCCCCCCTGCACCCCTACCCCCTTGCACACTGTCCCCTATCCCCTAGCCCCCCTACACCACCACTTCCCCCACACTTCCCCTTGCACACTGCCCCCACCCCCTCTTGGACACCCCCCTCACCCTATACCCCGCTAAACACACCCACACCACATTACACATCACTGTCCCCCCCTGAATAATTGTAACCCCCCTCACACCCTCACCCTACAAGCCCCCCCACTGCCCCCTTCCCACTACACACCCCCTCTCCCCTCAACACTTCCCTACACAAACTCCTTCCCTCCTCCCTAGCACCATCCCCCTCCCCTGAATACTTGTAAAAACACCCACCACTGCACCCTTCCCACTACACACCCCCTATTTTCCCCTTCCCACTACACCCCTCCCCCCTCATCCTTCACACTCCCTCCCCTGAACATACCCCTACCCTCTTCCCCAACACCATCCCCCTCCCCTGCACACCCCCTTCCTTCTTGCCCAACACCAACCCCCTCCCCTGACTACTAGTAGAAACACCCCCTCACCCTACACACCCCCACTTCCCCCTTCCCACTGCACACCCCCTCCCCATCACCCTGCACAACCCCCTCACCCTACACACACATGTCCCCTCCCCTTTCACACACCCTTACCATCTTCCCCAACACCAGCCACCCTGATATCCCCCCTCTTTTTAAAGTTCATTCTAGTTGTCTATATCAGTAAATCATTTCAATTATAATGGAAACAAACTTTCAAATCCCCCATCTTTGCAATAATTTTAGTTTTCTATATCATTGAATCATTTCAATTATAATGATAACCTTAAGGTAACTTATTTGAATCATATACCAAAAAATAACATTGAATGAGTAATAAAACCTAGCGCATGTTCGCAATAGTATTGAGGTATCTAATTTGAATCATATATCAACAAACAACATTGAACGAGTAATAAGACCAAGCAGACATGTTCCAAACAGAGCTTTAAAAAGATGCAGGTCATAAAAAACGTCAACCTCGTTCAATTTACATTAAATGAGCCCAAGTTTTTGGAATCCAATCAAAAAAATCAATAAGTTAGACATGCTTGTAAGTATTTATTTCAGGAATTCTAATTAAAAAATTAAAATACCATCTCAATTAGATTGTAAATATTTTTTTTAAAAAAGACCAAATGTAAAACTAAAAAGTTATTAATAGAAATACTTACATGTAAAGAAACCCAAAATTATATACAATAAGGAAAAAACCTTTATCCATGTTAATATAAAAACCATATAGAATCATCCAACTACTTGGGCCCTAAAAAAGGAATCTATAAGTCACAATTGAAAATTTATATGACCATAACTTCTGATGGTCAGTTAATAGGATATCCTAAACCATATAATTAATTGGATGTTTATAATAAGTCATAAAATGGAAGAAATGTTTTGACCCATTGGAAACCACTACCTGCCATCCATTAGGGTTAATGTCCATGAAAGATGCTTCCATTCCAGTTTCTATGTTAGTGCAACAAATAGTTCCATCAGAGGATGCGCTATATTTTGATCCATAATTTGTCCAATTAAACCAATAAAAAATTGTGCAACAAGTTTTTAAGCCGCACCTACACAGTTGAGGTGGGGGGAATATCATTAAAGCTAAATTTGATAGCACTGCTTATAGCACTTATCAATGATCACTTTTGATACGGTCTGAAAAAATAAGTGGCGTTTGTTCGGTTATATGGAATGTGGTGTTAATGTGTGTGTGTGTTAATGTTCATGAAACTTCCTAGGTAGAAAAATAAATGTTCATCTTATACAAACTAATATAGTTAGGCCCTGTATCCCAATTAACATATAACTCACCTCATATTGTTGAGTATGCTACTCTGTATGTTTATGTACACCATCATTTCATACACATTATTTAAATCCCAAACACCAAGTTGTCCTTTATTTTCAAAGGAACCATGGGAAAAAAATATATAAATTAAAAACAAAAAATACATCGTTATTAGAATATATACATCAAAAAGAAAATTAAAGAACCAAAATTTTCCCCATACACTAGAATGGAATTATTTGTGGGATGGAATTAAAAGCATGTCACCCAATTGTTGTGATAACCTAGGAATCCACAACTGATTTCATTAGGGATCAGAAATTAAAGTTTAATCTACACAAAAAGATCATTACATGTAACCCTATAAATCAATTTTCAAAGTCAACTATGAACCAAAAATTGCCAAAGACAATTCTTTTTAGCTTTTATATTTTTCATGCTGAATGCAAGCTCAATTGAATTTCCATATTCAGCGTCGACCAACATAAATTCCTTATTTTTCCTTTTGATCTCACTAAATTATTATTTTTATTCCTTGGATGTGCTTTCACCCAACCCCTAGTGCACAAAAAATAAATTTCCAAAAAAATAATTCAGATACAAGGCCTGATTGTGTTATTATAAAAATGAATATCAATTATATAACATTTATGTGAATTGAATCCAAATCACATAATGCCTAACACATCCAACCTCTTTCCACAACTCTTCAGCCTCTTTAGTAAGACCACACATTTTTAGCGATTAGATATTGCTATCACCCAATTAAAATAATCCAGGAACAAAAAAATAGAACATTAGCATAGAAAAAATATTGATACAAATTAGAAATTAAACTAATTTATGGAAGCTTATATATTTGAAAATATGTCTATGAAACCAAAGTTGCATGATATACAAAAACATTCCATCAGAGGTGCGCCGGAATGGGTTCACAAGTAGAATAAATTTAAATGACAGAAAAATGAGGGGGATAAACTAATAGTAAAAAGTGAAAATAATCAGTGAAAAATGAAAAATTGAACTACAAACCGTTATAGATGCATCAGAGAAGACAGAGGGGTCACCCCCCACTGCCCCCACCTGCACCCCCACTTCCCACCCACCCCCACCTACACCCCCACTACTCCCACCTCCCTACCCCTAGCCCCTGCACCTTTCACCCCCACTACCCCTACCCCCTTCACCACCACCACCCTCGGCACACTACCCCCTACCCCCTTTACCCCAACTACCCCCCACCTACACCCCCACTGCCCCCACCTACACCCCCACTACCCCCTGCCCCTCCCCCCTGCACCCAGCCCCCTCCCCCTACACCCATCCCTACCCCCTGGCGATGGTTTGGATGACTATCGTATTTTCACTTATTACTTGTTACCCCACTTAGACATATCGAGGGGTGGATATGTTCATACAGGAACATTCCCATTATCCTGAACCAATGATGTATGACTCTATTTAAATGTCACACCGTTCTTAAAAAGCTACTTATAAACCCAAAAAAAATCTCTAACACTTACTGAAATATTTATAATCATTATGTTTAGTTGTTTCCTCCCAAAATAAATGACAATATTTCATACAAGCATTGACTTTATTAGTATCAAATCCAAGATGGTTAATTAACTTCCATTCCTTGTTTTGATTTGAGGGAATAACTACACCATCAGGAAGCAAGTCCTTCAAAATTGTTAGAATATAATCAATAGTGGCATTATAAATTCCATACATGTTTTTCCAATGATATACCTATATTAAAAATTGAAACATGGTCATTTTAGTACATTCCTGATATACTAGAGTTATGACATCATCCAATAAAATTTTCACCCTCCCATCATCATCTTAAATATTTTCCTCATGTTTATTAATATCATTGTCTTCTTGTACTATCATACTATTTCTCTTGGGATGATGGAGAAATGAAAACTGGTCAAATATCAAATTGTCCATGCCACTTCTTTAATTTTGTTCATGACCAGTAGAACATTGACTCGTCTCTCCATGGTGATGCCAAAAATAATAGTTTGTTTGAAATCAAAAATTTTTTATATGGTATCTAACTTCTTTATGGCTTAACTATAGTCTTACAACACATTTATTTCATGAACACTGTATACAACCTACATCTAAAGCATTTTCAAATTAAAAATCTAAAAAATTCTCCAAATTATTTTGAAATGCAATTGAAATCCTATCAGTACAATACATCCAGATCCTATCCATTCTATAATAATAAAAAGAGTTATATTCCAATCAATTATGTAATCCATAATTAAAAAATGGATATGTACTATAGAAAATAAACCTATTAGAACAAAAAAACTTAATAGTTAATTCACCATTGTATTGTATGTGCCTTTTTTTATAACCAATTTCAAGCCTTTCTGTATTAATGATAAAATTATTACCTATATCCTATAAAGGTATGATCAACAAGGTAAAATATAATTGGACAATAAAGGATTCATGTATATGATAGAGTGGTATGTGTCATTATAGTTGAACTATGGGAGAGATAAAAAAGTTTTTCCTCCATTAGGTGTAACATAAAAAAAACAACTTTTAACATTAAAACATACCCTTAAATATGGGTTATTTCATTTAAAAATCAAGGTAGAGATTAAAAAAAATCACCCATCATCAAAAATATTTGAAATGATCCCCATGTTAATTTAACATGACATGTACCATGAATATAGACTCGCCAGTAATGGAAAAAGTGGATTCAAAATGATGTTGAGTGTCATTATAGAGATCAAGCATCAATAGTAATTTTATTACACTTTAACATAAATTATAAATTTGTCAAATATTAATATGATAAGAAATAATTTATTATTAAATCACATCTCAATGAAAAAACAATTGAATTTTAATTATAGGGAGACCATCTTTTGAGAATTACCAAGTTATAATAAAACCCTGCACTTTCTACCATGGAAGTTGGGCATCTGAGTTGTTATAAATATTATATTGTATATTTATATTTGGGAAAGTACCTGATTTTTTGATTACATGGATTCTAAGACTAAGTATGGGTGTTAGGTCTAGGTTGATACTCAAGAACATTTTTCATAGTTTTCATTATTTTTGATTGCATGTTATGGAGCTTTTCCCTGGGACTAACCATCCAATGTATGAGGGAAGTCTATGTTATCTAGGACTAAATTTCTATTTATACTATTCGATTATATAATTGTTTTAATTTAATTGAAATTTAATATATCTTATCCCTTATTAGGGAATTTTTGGGTTAATAATGGGACGATGGATAACTATAGAATTATGTAGTGGCCATTGGGTAGCATGTTGTAGGACTTGAGTTAATCAATTACTAATGGTTGGTATGAAAAAAATACTATTGGATCCTCTATAAACCTAATATAGGGGTATGAGGTACCCAATAATGGTGAAACAGGTATATGGTGGGTCTATGTTGTAATTTTATAGTGAGGAGAAGGAGGACTTTTAGGAACCCTATTTCTTTCCCACCAATGGTTTTCCTATATTGTTTCGGCTAAATTAGAAAATAAAATACCCAATACCACATTTTCCCTTCCTCTAATTACATTTTTTGATATGATGGAGTGTTTTCTTCACCCTTATGGGTGGGTTCCTTCACCTTCCCCTGTTTTTATTCCCCTCATATTCCTCATACAAATTGGTAGAATCTCCATATAGGTTTTTATGGAATATTCCATTATAACATGGAAAAATTATTTTAGGTGAATAGGTATTTTTGGTGTAATATATTGAGGATGTAAAAGGAGTAAAAATGCTACCTATTTTTTAAAATGTAAATATATTTATGTCAATGGTCGGATTTTTCATGGATTTTTTCTATTTGACTAGAAATTTGTGATTTTTAGTGTGATGGTTAATTGGAATTTTGGTTATAGGAATTTCAGAATCAAGGAATGAGTCTTTTATACTCTATTTTATGAGTTTTCAGTGTTTCAATATTTTTATGTGGGTTTTAAGCAATATTTTTTATTGGATTAAATTATTTAATTCACTATATTTTGTTTTTAATTAGTTTTTGTGGTCTTTAGCCCTGTTATATGAGATCATGAGCCTTATGATGCTAAATATGATCTTAAATGTTGAATTCACTAGAGTTGATAATATATGGATACTCCAATATCTAGGAAGGTGGTACCATTAAAAATTAATTATATAATTGAACAAATGTGCTTTTATTTTATCTTTGTCCCTTAATACACCCTAGGAGGGGGTAAATTACAGTTAAAAAAATATTCAATTATTTATAAAATATTGGATCTTGAATTTTAATTGGAAAAGACAACGTGAGTTTGAATATTAAACATAAATAAATATATAACTATAAAGATAATGTGTATGGAATTTAACATGGTTCACATATAAAAGGGAAACTCCAAGTAGTACATATCAATGATGTGTTGATATGTAAATTAACTAAGAATTAACTAGTATGTTATTACAACATTATTAATATATTTGAACTCATCCATGGACTATAACCTATTTCTCTCTTTCACGTACTTCTTATTAAATGAAAAAAAATGAAAATATGACATGTGGTTGATGTTATAAAAATTTCCAAAATGATAGGTAACAAAAATAAATGGGGGTGTTATTTTATAATGCCCTAATTTATATTTTCCTAGTCATTATGAATATACATTCCATGATATTTTTATATATCCTTTTCATTAATAAATATCAACTTGATTTCGCTCAAATAATTTTTGATAATCAATATCCCACTATTCTATATTTAATGTTTCATATCCTCTATTTTGACTAACATAAATCATCTTATCCAAAATATTTTAAGTTTAAAATTTGATATTCAAACATTAATAACTAATCATATTCTCTGCCTATCATTTTTATATTATATCATCTCCCAAATATATAATCTATATATAATTATAATTTTTATTTTTTGGAATTCGATGTAACTTCCAAACCCTTTATAAATGGAGATGCCAATAATTCTATTATAATTCTAGAGAAACCTAATTTTTTGGTTTATAATATCCTTTAAACAGTGGATAAGATTTTTTTAATTTAATTTTCCTCTCATTTCTATGTTACATTTGGCCTAATAACCCCTTTATAGTGAATAATATATCCACTCACAATACATTCCATGATGTAAATGGTTTATGTGGTGTTAACACCTATTAAATCAAAAACATTCTTTGATTTTTCTTCGATCTATAAAATCCCACCCCACCATAGAAGAGACTGATGTTATGGAATGAAAAATTATTAAAAAATATAATTAAACTCCTAGATTTAATTTTATCTAATAAATTTGGACCCTCTACAACATATTATTGTTCTTATTAATAGATAAATACATATAATTTGGACTAAATTTAATTAAAAACTACAATGTCAACATTATCAATTCTCTATCACTACTAAAACTATTCATTCAATCACTAAATGAATATCCTCATCCACCATAATGATGAAAGAGAAATATTTAACCATTTTATGGAATGATAAAATACCATTCACCCTAAAACACCATTTCACTCTAGTTTCCCTAGAATATCATATTTGTCTAAACTATATCAAATACATAAAATTATCAAAGTCCTTTATAAGACCATAAACACTAATAAAAATGATAATTATTTAAATAAAAAAATACATACAGATTGTTCCAATATTCCCCCCTATTATTTTTCTTGGAAATTCAAACCATTATGATTATTATCCCTTAATTTGGTTTCCACATTGTCAATAAAACGAAATGGGCCCAAAAATATTTCATTCAATCAAAAATAAAAACAAAGTCTCATTTATAAATTATATAAGCCTATTTAAGACCACACTTGATGTATGAAACAAAATAATTAATTAGGAATAAAATCTTTTTAATTTACTATAAGACAATCCCTTATCCTTACAACTCCTCCTAGATAATATCTCCCCATTTTCATTAACACCCATTATAAAAATTTATCCTAAAAAATACAAAAATAGCAGTTATTGAATTAGGTATAATTTACTAAGGGGTATGTCTGGATCTTATAGTTTGAAAAAATTTGTTAAACTCCATTGTTCAACAAATGTCTTTCATATACATGAGCAACTAATGGGTTCATGAAGATATTGGCCACTTGCTCCTGAGATCCAATGAATTATATATTTACTACATATTTAACCACATTATCCATTATGAAATGACATTGGATCTCAATATTCTTCACGTGATAATGTTTAATATAATTTTTGTACAATCCAATAGCACTTTTTGTTGTGGGGTTCCTCAATACGCCAAATGAGGTGGTCAAATTGGGTAAAAACAGCTTCATTTTTTATAAAAAATTATATCTTATTGTTTTTTTGTCAATGAAATCATAAATATTATCATTAAACATAACCAAATTTAGAAATTTAAATATCATGAACCTGAAAATTTTACTTGGTTCACCTATAAAAGGATACTGTAAGTGGTACACAACAATTATGTGTTGATATGAAAATTAATTTCTACTTTACTAATACATGATTACATATTTACGAATATATCAAAAATCATCAAAGGTATATGAACCCTTTCTATAACCCACAAATTCATTTTTAAAAGGTAAAAATAAAGACATGACATGCATTTCTATTTTACAAAAAATTCATAAAAATTAAGTAACTCCAATAAAAAAGGGTGTACTTTTATAGTTCTCTACTTTTTCATTTACATAACATCAATAATATGCACAGAAGGTTCTTCTTTTATTACATTTATTTAATATATTTCAATAAGATAATACTCCACTAATTACTGATCTTAAAAATCATGCCATTCTCTATTCTATATATGTTATCCTATATCTCTTATAACATAAATCTCCTTAACTAGGTTACCTTAAATTTCAAATTTATAATACAAACTATAATATCTATATAAATTTTTCTCTTTCAATCATATCCCAATCATTTTGACTCCATATAATTTGAATATGGATGTTTATGATGTCAATGTAACTGCCAAACCCATCAGAAATGTCCACATCAACAATTTTGTTAGAACTTAGAAAACCAATTTTACCACGTATAATACCATGTGTGGTGTGACCAAGTAGTTCTGACTCATCTATTTCCCTATTATTTTGTGAGATATAACACTGAAAAACCATTCTTATTGTAAAATTCATTGGCTCAACCCACATTTAATAGTCGAAACAAAATTAGCAGTATGAACACCTGTACACAAAATACAGTGGTATAAAACATTGTAAATGAAAAAGAAATCTCATACCTAGAAGCCGGAGTTGGGGATGGGGAGGTGGAGGCTGGGACGGGACGTTGCCGAAGTTGGGGGGAAGTTGAGGTGGAGGTGATGGCTAGGAGGAGAGGGAGCCGAGAGGGGATGTTTATATAATAAAGGGAGATGAGAGGGGGGAGGGGGGACGCTGCTGGAGCTGGTGACAGGGAGGTGGAGGCCAGGACATTGAAGCTGATGTGAAGTCCTGGAGGTCGAGGTCAGAAGTGGATGTGGATTTGGGAGGAAGAGGCCGGGAAGGGGAGGAGATGGTCGGGACGTGGTGGTCGGATGGCTGGGAGGTAGATGTCGGCGAGGGGGGGATAGGGCCGGGAGGCGGAGGTTAGGGAAGCGAGGGTTCTAATGGGGAGCAAGATGGAAGAGTGAAGGAGGAGAGTGCGTGGTGGAAGAGGGAGGAGGACCATGATTGAAGAGGGGAATTGAGGATTGATTACCCATAATTTTAATAAAACCATGGGAATAGATGATAAAAAAACTGTGGGGATAAATGCATGGGGAAAAAACCCCATTTCTGTTAGTGACAGTGCATAACATGGAGGTCCATTAGAATTAGAATGCACGAGCCTTTAATAAAAAGGTTGTCCTTCATTCAATAATATAAGGATAACTAGTTCTGGATCTTAGAAAATCAATTATATTAGGAAATAATCCCCTAAAATTGGAACCCAAGTGGTAAGGGCCATATGTCATACAGAAGTTTTATCATAATTGAGCCTACTCATTGGCCACCATGGACGGGGAGTGTGTCACAGAATACACCAATGCAAGACTTATCATGAAATACTTTACATAGCTATCATCATATGGGAATCCAAAATTGAGTTATCCTTGCCATTAATCCTAATTACATGAATCTCAACTATAAAAACTCATCCTAACCCCAGGATCATATACTATATGGAGTTCATCCTACCCGCATGATGTCAAATTGCATGGTTCCTTCAGAACAAAATTTGGAATGATTCCTACTATTACAGGATACATAGTGACACCCAAGCCTCTATTCTTGGACCCATCCATAGGATTACATCCATTCACATCAGTTGATCCAATATCCTTACCACATGACATTAAAATTCTAGGAAAATGGACTTATGGCTTGATGTAAAAATGAATGGATCCCAAACATAGCTTATCCTTCATATCAAGTGATCTATGTCCTTACCCCATGATTTAAATTTAACGACCAAAATATACATTAATGAATTTAATAACCAAATATTCCATGGTAGGTTTCCCATTGAATAATATAATAACTTTTGTTGTACACAACTTCGAGTTTAAACACACCACAACCAATAAAACTAGTTGTTCTGAATAGTAATACCCACTTTCTAAAATTTTATAAATTATATCTTTCAAAATGGACTTTATTTTTAGATTCGGAATATAGAAATTATCTTAGGATGAATTTTGGGTATTTTTCTGAAAATATTCAATATTTGATGAATAGTGAAAAACAATGAGTTATTGTTTAAAACCGACTTTTTATTTAAATAATTATTTATTTTATTTAAATTCATTTTAGGTAAAAATAGATACATAATACCTATATAAGTTCAATTTAATTCATTCAAGTCATTTTATAATAAGTTTAGATATATAAAATTTTTAACGAACTTTTTAACGTCTTTTACCCACCTCCTAGAAGCATTTGCAAATTTGCATAAAACATAATTTTACCACTTTTGTGAGTTAAATTTCAAAAATAAGAGAGACATGGTTAATATCAGTAAGTAAAATGTGGTTCAATAAGATGAAAATTATTTTTCTCTGAATAGTAACTTTTGACTTTTATTTACCACGGTTAAAAGTAAATTGGGTAATTAAGGGTAAAAACGATATCATAATTACCATAAAACATGTACTAATTCTATTGTATAATTATAATTCGACCAAAAACAACCTTAGGAATAAAAAATGATCCTCTTTGGTCTACTTGGATTGCATTAGGACATTTATTGTTATTTTATTTAAAGAAGAGTTAAAAGAGTAAAATTCAAAGTTAAATAACTAGTCCATTTATAATATAGGGTTATACATAAGACAAATTGAACTATAAATATTCATTAGAAATATAAAAATATTTCCTAAAAAATAGTATTTTATATATAAATTTTATACATTAAATAATTTAATTTATTTATGACACAATGATGATGCATTAATTACCTTATTAATGAAAGATTAAAATAATTGATATTATAAATATCCAAATAAACTTTTTTTGAGACTTTTGATGAATTCCACTAACATTAAAGGTTAATATGACATTTTAGGGTTTATTAAATAATTTTTTTGAAGTAATCATGCTGTTATGATTTTCACAAAATCCAAATAATAAATAGTGTCAAAATTGACATAATTGCGTTTTTAAAACAAATATGATATTATTAATTGATATAATATTCCTAAAAACCTAAGGCTTTCCCAATGTACTTATATAAGGTTATATATATTATTAATTAACCACATGAGTTTCTCTTGTCTTTTTATAGTATGTTTATTAACAATATAATATAAAAATAAAAAGCGACATGGTAAATGTTAAACTATTTAACTAAGAGTTAAATATGAATGATAATGTCACTATGATCACCTAAACCTATATAAAACATATTGGTTGAGATTTTTTAGACCCATCCCGACCTTATCATCTAAATAATTTATTTTGGATCCATTAGAAACCTAAAATAATTTTATTATAAAATAATATTTCAAGCTTTTCCTAAAGTGACCCTCACCTCTCTTATAAAAGGGCACTTACCCTTCTCTTAATTTCACACCTCCAAATCCATTTGGCTCGGAAAAAACCTTCCCAAATATCCTCCCAACTTTCCTCACATAAACCTATAGGACTTAATTTGATGATAAAGCTAACCTAAGGAGCCATTTTGATCAACTCAAAAGGAAACACCCAAAGTAGAGGTAATAATTTCACTACCCTCTTTCAAGTTCTTTTCTTCTTCCACTTCCACTTTTTTTGTTTTTTTTATACAAAAATAATTAATCCAGTACCTTATACATACTGTGATGTTTTTATAAATATGTTTCAACCATATTCATTATTCTATCCATCCTACAAATAACAAAGTCACCATACGTGTGTGCGTACAGCTTACCGTCTCCAAGTCGTGGTGTAGTTTGTTATTCAAACACTTCATTATTTTTATGTCTATAATAATGAGTATAATTGATGTAAATAATAAATATAACATTTTAATGATTCTGTATATATGATATAACATCCAATTATATAGTATTTCTCCATCAATATAATGATATTGTCACTCGTGCATACGTACAGATTACCATCTCCACGAACGTGATAAGATTAATTCTCCATTGTAATCATTCAAGAATATTTTTCATTTTATTATTCAAAATAATGTTTATGAAGATAATATCATTCTTTATATGAATCAAATACATCCTATTAATTTCAAACATGTCTTATGTAACCGATAATATAAAGGAAATCATATCAGTTAACACCCAAACGATGACACTACTAAAATATTATTAATAAAGCAATATTAGATGATCATATATGATATCATATTTACTTATATGGTTCTTGTATAATTTAATAAAAATTATTTTACTATTATAAAGGAGGTTAACATACCGTCAACCAATGAAAAGTACAATGTAAGGGTTAATTTTACAATATCTTTATTATTCATGGTTGTTTTTACGTAAGAATCTACTGAGACCTCTTTATCATCCACATCTGTGTTTTCTTAAAAATGTATTTACTTTTTCTTACAATTTACTAGAAAATGTGTTAAAGACATTTATAACCTTATTTGAACTTATATTTTTTTAAAGGAATCTTTCCATCATATACCAAACAAGGAACTTTATGACCTTTTGGACAAAATTAAGGTAAGAATATTGTTTTATCTTATATGGCAGGTGCAGCTATTTTATGCCATTATAACATCATCGAATATTCCCATAAAATCTTACTAGAATATTTTCAAAATAAATATTTTCTTTTATAATTATATGAATTTTAAATGATTTCAAAATAGAAGGAGACATTTCTCTATTTTTTTTGATTTCATCTATGTCAACATCTTTTTGGTGGATTTTAAGAATGTTTGAAGTTGATTTATTATGATAAAAATATTCCATATTGTATTGAGTATTTTGTGATATGTTTGACTGTGGATGTTTTATTTTTATACCATTCATGGTTTATGGATAAAGTATTGACATTTCATATGCTAGTTTTAATACAAATGTTTATGTTATGTTTAAACCTTGTCATATGAGGAATGAATTTGACTTATTAAGTGACATGTAGATCCCTCTATAGCTCCTTGATCCATCGGTAGGTCTCATGAGACAAACTAGTGTCTTGGAATATGGTCTTTGCAAAATCTTAATTGTAGTCTTGGCACAAGGCATTGACTATGTGGTTATGAAGTCTAACATTATGCATTCCATCATTATGAAATTGGATATTGAAATTTCATGTGATTATTAGACTAGTAGAATGTCCATGTGAATAAGTAAATGGAATTATTTGATTTTATCTTTGACATAGTATTCTGAATATTATGTTTAAAAGGATTTTGTTTTATTCTTATACATTTCGTTAAGTGTTTATACTTATTTATGAATGTTTCCGCTATATTTTTATCCTTACTGAGCATCTGAGCTCACCCCTTTCTATGTTTTATTTTTTCCAGGAGGTGAACATGTATTTAATGGATGACCTATGGGATAGGCTAAAGATATAATTCTGTTTAAAGGGGGCAAAATTTTGTTAATGTTTTTATTTCATGATGCAGTGTAAAACTTATGAATGTATTTAGTACTTCCAAGTCTACTAAACTAATAGGTCTTTTGGGGCATGATTCCTTGTATCATGTCGATGTTATGTAATAATGAAACGACTCTGGTTAATTGGGGTCGAGCCATTACAATTGGTATCAGAGGAATTTTAGTAAAAACCTTGGAAACTAGATTTAAAAAAACTATGATTAGAGAACACTACCCTAAGATAGAATTTGAGGATTACTATAGAAGAACTTCCAAAAAATTTAGTACTGTAGATATTTTGTGAGTATTCTAATAAATACATCCCTGTATGGATACGAGTAGGTAGAGGCGACTTTGGCATAGATGTACCTAGGGGTAAAACCTGAAAACACCTCTTTGAGCTAGACTCGAATGGGAACTTGTGCACAAAAACTGGCCTTGTTTCACTCTAGGTTACGACACTCCCGAGGGATATGCTTAGGATAATTCTCATTTTCATTAAAAACCATTATGATGGGTTTATGAGTATATAATTCCCCAATGAAAATATTTTTATGATTATGGATTATATTTATAAACTATTCAATTTATGTTAAGTTTTTTACAATTTCGGAATTATGTATTGTGATTCATAATCTAATCTACTGTATGCCATTATTTAGAAATAACACCTAGTGGAATGAATGGAAACCATATAAATGAACATAACCCATGTAAGGAGTTCCCTCCTACTCAAGATAATTATTGTGGAGTTGGTGATGCAATTGTTGCTGATCAACTTATCACCATACTAGGACAACTCACACAGGTTATGAATAATAACCTTACCCATATGGAGCACCCTAATCCACAACATGGTGGATCAATGTTAGACCAATTCATGAAGAAAAAACCACCAACATTAAATGGGACTAAAAATCCATTTGTATTCAAACAATGGATAAGTTCCTTAGAGAGAATATTTCATTCTTTGGGGAGTAGCGAAAGTGAAAAAGTTGTCATGTAAGTTTATCACCTCATAGGAGATGCAGATCAGTGGTTTTCATTGATTCAAAACACAAAGGAAGATGAATTAGTATCAAAAATGGAATGGAGGGAGTTTAAAAAGATTTTCTTATTAAAATATTTGCCTTGTGACCATCGAGCGGATATGGAAAGAAATTTTTTGACTCCGAGACAAAAGGAGGATGAGGATGTCGTAAAATATGAGGCTAACCCTACAAGGTTAGCAATTAATTTCCAGATTATATACGTAACCCAATGAGTAAGATCGATTGATTCTTTAATGGGTTAAAACCATTTCTCTGGAAATCTTTAGTCTTACAATCCTTCTTATCATAGGAATATATTTTTTCATGTGCTATCAAGAGAAAAAAAATAATTCTCTAAGTAATACAAATTTAAATCAAAGAAGGAGAATAAGAGATCTATTGAACACTCTAGAAATGGAAATAAGGAGAATTAAGGAAAATCTGGATATACATCCTACGGTAAATTTGGGAATAAACACCATGGTACTTTCCTGAAGGGAATTAGAGTCTATTACAAGTGTGGTGAAAAAGTCCAACAAGCTCGTGATTGCATGATGAAGAAAGAGGCTATCAATGTTGAATGCTAAAATCGTAGATAAAAGGGGAATTATGAAAATGAATGTCCTAAGTTACAAGGAAACTTACCACAGAAAATTGAAAGGGATAAATTTCCAAGCTTATGTGATCACTACTGTCATGGTTGAAGCTCTGAAAGACCTAATGGTGGGTAGTTTAATTGTTTACTCAAGTTTATCAAGTGCTTTATTTGAATATAGATCATTGAATTATTTCATATCTTCCTAGTTTTCTGAGAAAATTAGATATTTCCAATTTGATTTTACAAGGGAGTTGTTAGTCAAAAAGTTTAAGGGAAGTATCATTTCAACAAAGTTTTGTGATTCAGTTTCCATTAGGGAATATAAATGTTATTTATCTACTGATCTCATTTTCATACCCATGATTGAATTTTATATAATCCTTGATATGGATTAGATTTTGTACCATGATGCAAAAATTTATTGTAAGAAGAAAAAGGTTACAATTCTCAATGATGATAAAGTGTACCTTATCTTTAGAGCAACAACTTCACCACCTGATTCTTATCTAGATCCACCCCTAGTAGCTCAACTAAATTCCATTATTGGGGGAGAAGAGAATGAAATAACTAAGGGTGAGGAAAGGAATTTTCAAATAGAGGTTGTACCTATTGTGCAAGAATATGATTATGTGTTTCTAGAGGCTTTACCTGGACATACTCCAGAACGATAAATTGAGTTTTCCTTTGATTTAATTCATGTTTCATGGCCCATATCGAAGACCCCTTATAGAATGGACACTATAAAATTAGTGGAACTATAGAAACAACTAGAGGAATTTAGTAATAAGGGATTAATTCAACCTAGTGTTTCTTTATTGGGAGTCCCTATTCTTTTTGTTAAGAAGAAATATGGATCTATGATGTTCTTCATTGACTATAGGGAGAAAAATTATATAACAATAAAAAACAAGTATCCCCTACCTCGCATTGATGATTTACTCCATAAAATTCATGGAGATAAATTTTTTTCAAAGATTGACCTTCGATCTGGATATCACCAGTTGTGTGTGAAGAAGGAAGACATTCCAAAAAACAGCATTTCGAACCAGGTACGTGCTTTACGAGTTTACAGTAATGCCTTTTGGATTTACTAATGCACCCTCATTCTTCATGGATCTAATGAATAGAGTTTTCAAGGAATATCTTGATGACGTTTTAGTGGTATTTATTGATGATATTTTTGTATACTTAAAAATATTCGAAGATCCTGAAAATCAATTGCGCATTATCCTAAAGACTCTTAGAAGAAATGAATTATGTGGTATGTTTATCAAGTGTGAATTCTGGATTCATGATATTTTTTTCATTTCCATATTGTCTTTAAGGATGGAATATCTGCTGATCCTTCCAAGAAAAAATAAATCCATGAATGTACAACACCGATTAGTATAACTGAGGTATGCAATTTTATTGGTTTAGCAGGTTATTATCGGCGTTTTTTCTAGAATTTTTTCCTGATTGGAAAACCCATTAACCAAGCTCACACGTAAAGGGGTTAAATTTGTTTGGTCAAAAGAGTGTGAAGAATGTTTCAAATAACTGAAGAGAATATTAGTCAATTATCCTATATTGACTCTAGCATCAGCGAAGGATGGGTTTTTTATTTATAGTGATGCTTCAAAGAAAGAACTTGGTTATTTCCTTATGCAGAATGATAGAGTTATTTCCTATGCATCACGACAGCTAAAAATTCATGAGAAAAATTTTCCCAATCACAAACTTGAGTTTGAAGCTATAATCTTTAATCTAAAAATATGAAGACACTATCTTTACGGTGAAAAATGTGAGATTTATACTGATCACAAGAGTTTGAAGTATATTTTCTCACAGAAATAACTCAACTTGAGGTAATGAAAATGGCTTGAACTACTCAAGGATTATGATTTCTCTATACACTACCACCCGAGGAAGGAAAATAAAGTGGAAGGTTCTTTGAATAGAAATAATCATGGTGTTCTTAAAAAGATTAGAGTTCAAAGGGATCCTACTTTCATAGATCTAGTAATGATGGATATGGGAATAACCATGGATGGTGAAACATCAATACTTTTTCAAATGGTTTCCAAACCATATTTAATAGAAAGGATAATGAGTTCTCAGACTGGTGATAAGGAGTTTCAAAAGAAGATTAATGCTGTGAATGATGGGAGATTTAGTGACTTTATATATAAAGATTTAATTTTTCTTTTTGGGAAGAGACGTTGTGTTCCTAATATACATGATCTAAAAATGGAATTTTTGGACAATTCTCACATCTCCAATTTCTCTATACACTCTGGGAGTACCAAGATGTATAGATATTTGACGGAACATTTTTGGTGGGACAACAAGAAAATGGAGATTTTTGATTTTGTGTCAAGATGTATGGTTTTTCAATAAGTGAAAGCTAGAAGGAAACAACCTGGAGGATTCATGAAAATTCTTCCCGTACCTGAGTGGAAAAGGGATAATATTACGACGGACATTGTCATGGGGCTACCAAATACTCCCAGAAGGAATGATGCAATATGGGTCATTATTGATCGTCATACCAATTCACCACATTTTCGTTCTATAAGATAAGACTTACCACTTTAAATTCTATAAAGACTATATATTAATAAAGTTTTAATACTCCATGGTGTACCTCAATCAATTGTTTCTGATCGTGATCCATGTTTTACCACTTACCATCTCCACATCATGGTGTAGTTTTTTATTCAAGCACATCATTATTTGGATGGGTATAATAATGAGTATAACTAATGTAAATAATTTATATTACATGTTAATGATTATTTATATTTTATATACTATCCAATTATATACTATTTCTCCATAAATATAATCATATTGTCGCTCGTGCGTACGTACGGATCATCGTCGCCATGTACGTGATAAGATTTATTCCCCATCATAATCCTTAAAGAATAATTTTTATTTTATGATTAAAAATAATTTTTATGAACAAAACATCATTCTCTATATGAATCAAATACATCCTATTCATAACAAAATATTTCTTACATAACCAAGCATATAAAGGAAAACAAATGAGTTAACACCCAAAACGATGATACTACTAAAATATTATTAACAAAGCAATATTAGAAGATAATATATGATATCATATTTATGTATATAGTTCTTGTATAATTTAATAACAATTTTTAAACTATTATAAAGGAGTTTAACCTACCCCCAACCTAGTAAAAGTACAAGGTAAGGGTTAATTTCAAAATCTATTTATTATCCGAGGTTGTTTTTACATAAGTATCTACTAAGACCTCTTTATCATCCACATCTATGTTTTCTTAAAAATTTATTTCAAAACATTTTTACTACTTACTATACAATGGTTTGAATTCATTTTTACCCTTATTTGACCTTATATGTTATTAAATGAATCTTTCTGTCATTTTCGAAACAAGGTAATTTATGACCTTTTTGACAAAATTATGGTAAGAATGTTTTTTTAACTTATATGGTAGGAGCAGCTATTTTACACCGTTATAACATCATTGAAGATTCCCTTACAATATTATATGAATATTTTAAAAAGAAATGTTTTCTTTTATAATTATATTACTTTTAAATGATTTCAAAATTGAATGAGATATTTCTCTAAAAAAAGTTTTGATTTCATCTATGTCAATATACTTTTGATGGATTTGAAGCTTGTTTGAGGTTTATTTATTATGATACAAATCTTCTATATTGTATTGAATGTTTTGTGATATGTTTTACTATGGATGAGTTATTTTTATACCATTCCTGGTTTATGGATAAAGTATTGAAATTTCTTATGTTAGTTTTAATATGAATGTTTATGTTATGTATAAACCTTTTCATATGAGGAATGCATTGGACTTAGTAAGTGACGGGTGGAGCCTGCTATAGCTCCTCGATGCTTCAGTATGTCTCATGAGACAAACTATTATCTTGGAACAAGGCCTTTGAAAAATATTATTTTTAGTCTTGGCACAAGGCCTTGACTATGTGGTTATGAAGTATGTCATTATGCATTCCATCATTATGAAATTTGATATTGAAATTGCATGTGATTATTATACTAGTAGAATATCCATGTGAATAAGTAAATGACATTATTTTATTTTATATTTTCTATATTATGCTTAAGTTTAAGTTTAAATTGATTTTTTATTAGTCTTAAACATTTCAGTAAATGTTTATGATTATTAATGAATTTTTTCGCTATATTGTTATCCTTAACGAGCATCTGACCTCACACCTTTCTAAGTTTTATTTTTCCTTGGAGGTGAATAAGTATTTAATGGTCGACCTGCAGGGATAGGCTAAGGATATAAGTGTGTTCAAAGGGGTCAAAATGATATTCATTTTTTTATTTCATGGTGCAATGTAAAACTTGTGAATGTATATATTACTTCCAAGGCTACTAAACTAATCGGTCTTTTAGGACATTATTTCTTGTATCATGCCAATGTTATGTAATAATGCACCGACTCTGGGAAACTGGGGTCAGGGTGTTACATTGAAAAATAATCTAGGTCAATTTAAATGTCTTCTTATGGTTATGTAAAATGTATGAACTTCTGTGGTTTTAGGTTTTTGTATTTTAAAATATAGTTAAGAATTGTGACTGTTGCAAATATAGTCGTTGAACAGTGATCACATGATTAATATAAATATACGACTTTTACAAATCCAATTTACTCAGACAAAGGAAGAGATGGAATCATCCAATAGACTTTCCCTATTTTAATACCATTTTTTGGAGCTCGAAAAGTATGTGGCATCATTGGGATTCACTTTTGACCAAGACCAAGTCGAGCTTCAACATGTAATGTTTGAGCGGAACTCACTATGGGAGAAGTGGGAGTCAATAGAGATTACCACCAGTGCGATGTTATCTGAGCCACCCCAAAAGTCTACCACCATCGCGCACCTTACCCTAAGGTCTTATGCTGGTGTTTTAAGGGTTTATGTAACAAGACCCTAGTAATACGATTATGTACATTATTCTTGTATAGAGAATATACATTCTTTTTATTATTGTTACTTTGTAAATAGTTTTTAAAGCCCAAATAGTATTTTTAGTTAATATTAAAATAAGAAATATATTATGATGAATTAGTGGATTTTATAATTAAATAATATTTTAATAAAATATTATTATTATTATATTATTATTATTTTTTATTGAGTATAAATTATCATATAATTTCATGAATGCAATTGTAATTTTTATTAAGGTTTCAATGGTGTTTTGGTCAAAACCCATGAATTTTTGATAAATTTTGGTTTTTATTTTAAAAGTAAACATTCACATATTTATAAAATTATTTAGATAAAATTAATATTATTTTTGGAATCAGGAAGTCGAAATTATCCAATGGTGAATTTTTATAATTTTCTGAGATTGTCGATTTTTTGGGTAAAAATCAAATACTGTTTAAATATATAATGTATTTTATGACATCATAATGACCTAATAGTGATAAAATAAAATACTATTAACATCATTTTCGGCCAATATATGTTTTAACATTAAAATAATTTGATTTTAGGTTTGTCTGGTTTATTTTACAAAGCCTTAGTGGACCTTTCATGGCTTATAAAACATTTTGTCTTTTTAAATTGTTTTCCTTGAGAGTGTGACTCACCTCCACATAATCAACCCTATTATTATAAGAATATAGGACATTGACCTTATAAAATATTATTATAAAATCCCTTTTGGAAAAAACCATGGTAAAAAACCATGGGCTGGATTGTGGTTTTGATTAGTTTAATGTGGGGTGTCCCAAACCAAAATAATAAAGAATTCCCTCTCCTTTCCTATATAAACCCACCCAAGACCCCACTTAATCTTCAGTAAAAGCCTTTGGAGTTCAAACAACCCCTTCCCTCCCCTCTCAGGAATATTCCCAAGGTTCACCAAGCTCCCAAGAAGCCTCTCTCAATCCTCTCTAATTCTTTTTGGGATCACACTTCCAAGTTAGGGATTTATTCCTTTATCATTTTTGTCTAATTTTCCTTAAGTTCTTATGCCCTTTTTTAAAAATAAAAATATTGGGGTATGATTTTGAACCTCCCCCATACTTCCCTCTTTATGTTTGGATGATGGGAGACCCCTTTATTTCTCATTAATTCCTCTCATGTACACTCGTAACCATGCCAAAATTCTGTGAGGGATTTCCCTCTCCTCATTTACATCCTAGTAATTATTTTGTATTATGAATATTAATTCCATTATTTTTGTTGGGAAATGTATCTATATTACCCCCTTACTTTCCATTTCATTTAAATTTGTTGATAACCCACTTTATCTCTCATAAAACATTTTTATGAGTTCTTATTTCATGCCATTATGCCGCCGAAATTGCACTATGATTTTACAAGCCAATGTCATTCTGTAGAGAATACCATGCCCTTTTCACTATAAAGGGTATTAAACATTATTCAAATTTATTTATTTATTATAAAACTTCATGTATTTATTCCACATCCCTTTATCATGGATTAAATGATGATGATTGATTCCACATTTTATGATCCATGTGGCACACTTATGCATGAAATGAAATGTTTAAGAAGGGTGCACCTTGATAAGCTATTCAATGCATTGGATAAAGTATAGTATCATGATACATCATGTGAAATGAGTGTTGACTCATTCTAACTCGGTTTCAATGAGGATTTACTCGTGCTTCATGTGCAATGAGAGTTTACTCATGTTCCACGTGCAATGATCCTTGGCTCATGCTAATTCTATGTTAAGTGTTGTTGCCACAATTCCATGTTATGATCATCAAGCTTTATCATGAATTTATGTTCATGATTATATTGTGATCCATTGACATGTCTATTTTCTAACATGTATTGTATTCCTCATGTTATTCCATGTTTATTTCGTTACTGGAGTTTATAGCTCACTCTTTTCTTATGTGTGTCCCCATGTATCCCATGAAATGCTAAGTACGAGGGAATGTAGTGGTCATGTAATAGAGGTTTTCAATAAAAATGTTTTATTTCATGTTTTAAGTTGTTATCTAATGATCATACACCCCAAATAAACTATACCGCTCGATCATCTCTGCTGTATCAAGTGTAGTTTATGTAATAAATCATGTTTTAGTGTGTAAAAAAGAACAGGGTTGTCATAGTTGGTTGCAAAGGATAGGTTCAGTTATTTTTGGTATTATGATTAGAAACCCTAGTAAAGCCTTAGATACAAGACTAAGTATAATAAAAACATCCCTATGGTTTAGTGGGTATTGAGTAAGTGGTTTATCAAGGAAATACATCCCTGTCTGTATATAAGTAGGTAGAGGAGGCTCTGGCACATATGTTCCTAGGGGTGAATACCCCGACAAGAATTTCAAGCATAACCCGGGGTATCCTGGTATATGACAATGGGATTTTCTGCACTCTTTGTTACGACACTCATGGGGGATATTAATTGGTAAATTAACAATCTTAGTATATATGAACCATTATTACGGTAATAAAAAAATTCCCCTATGAATATATTTTAGAAAGTAGATAATGGATAACAGAGATTGAAGCTTATAGATTCATAAGGTAAGGAAATAAAATATATTTATAAGTAATCTATTTTTCAATTACCCTTTACGTGTTACCCCTAAATTTCCTTTTAATCCAGCCAATGGCTGGTAATGGGAGGACTCGGGCTAACAACTGATGTGAAGACCAATGTGATGACTATGCTAATGAGATAACCAATCTGATGGGAGCGGGAATCATGAACTTTTTCATGATTCTATCTCAGCTAATTCAAGGTTTGAATAGAAACATGGGTCAAGAGGAATTTCCAATCCCCCCTAAGAAAGAAAAAGTTTCTATCGATATCTTGATGAGATAAAGGCCACCTACTTTTAATGGATCATTCAATCCCATAATCTTCGAACAATGGATCAACTCCATTGAAAAGACATTCTCCATACTTCATTTTTTCGAACAATAGAGGGTTCTTCTCGCTGCTTATCATATGAAGGGTGAAGCCGATCAAAGGTGGAAATTGATATAAAATATGAAGCCTAAGGAGGATATTGAGGCGTTTTAAAGGAAGGATTTACAAAAAATGTTTTTCAATAAATATTTTCTCTGAACACTCTAGCTTAAGATGTAAAGTGACTTCCTTGACCTCAAGAAAAAAAGATGACAAATCCATCAGAGTGTATGAGGAAAACTTCACAAGGAATGCACGATACACCTAAATCGTTGTTGTTACCCCTGAATTCAAGGTTAATCACTTCTTTGGTAGGATGAATCCTTGCCTATGGAAAGACCTAGAGATCCGTGAGTTCGACAGCTATGAGGAAAAATTGTCTGATGTTCCCTCAAGGTTGAAATGGAGATCGAAGAATATCAGGGGTATCATGGGTATAAGAAGCATAAGGGGGGTTTAAATTATAGAGGTCTGATGGATAAATCCAATGGTGCTAAGAAAATACAACACCCCACTTTCCAAAAGTGTGGAAAGAAGCACCCCAGAAATTTCCTAAAGTGGATGAGGAAATGAATTATGTGTTGAAGAGAAGGGAACCTAGCTGTTAACTACAGATAACAAAAACCCACGGCTGTGACAGAGGAGAGGAACACTCCGTTCAACTCTCAACGCATTGTTCATTGCATCAACTGCAAAGAACCATGTCATCTTGCAAACCAGTTCCCTAATCCAAGGGTTTTCGGAGGCAACCAACATCCTCCAAGGCATCAAGGGTGAGCTTTTTCCATCCCAACCACCGAAGTGAACCCCGAAAACAATGTTGTGATAGGTACGCTTGTTATTCATTCAAGAATAGGGAAAATAATTTTATATTTAGGTTATCTACATTCTTTTATATCCCAAAAGTATATTAGAACAATCCCAACACCACCACAAATCATAGAAGTAAAGATGTCAGTGATTATGGAAAATGGGGAAATTATTTCATCCCATGAATATAAATCCTCCTCTGTCATAATCTATGGATTGAACTTCCTGGATAACCTCATCATTCTACCTCTAGTGGAATTTTATGAAATTCTTGGAATGTATTGGATTTTTCATATAGACCCAACATAAATTTAGGTGAGAGGGAAATCACTCTCCATGTGGAGAATTGACCCCCGATTCTATATAAGTGCAAGGAGGAAGATGAATCTTCTTTAGCTACATCATCTCAAGAATGGATAGTAATGCCCTATGAGCACGCATATCTGGCTTAGATGATTGTGTCTAAGGAGGCAACCATCCTTGAAGACATGCCTATTGTGAGGGAATTCGCTGAAGTGTTTCCTAGGGAATTTCCTGGTCTTCTCCTATAAGAGATGTTGAATTCTCAATTGACCTAATACCTAGAGTTTCACGACCCGTCCTCAGGGCCCGGGTCGTGACTACCCCAAGCCCGCCTTCCATAGGACAGGGGCTGGCGACTAGCACCAAAGGCATAAATCCTGATATCTCAAGAGCTGGTTTTTTTGTTTTGGATTGAATATCTCATGTAACCCATTGAATTACTGCTGGTGTATGTCATTTACACCTCATGGTTGTACTGATCTTTTTTATTTTAATAAATTCCATGGGTGACATGAATTGGGAAACCAACTCATGTCACCAATTTTCTAAAAAAAAACAAAAGTAAGTGCTGAAAAGTAAATGGGCCAGAATACAAACCCAACTGAAATTACAACTACAACTGAAAGGAAGTACAATGGAAAAGGCAAACAACTGGGAGAAAGGAAGCAGCTCCTAGGTCGTCCTCCTCGGATCACACCTGAAGTGTAGGTACAGATAGCGCAGCTCCTGGATCGTCCACCACGGATCCTACCTGAAGGGTAGGTAAAGATAGCCTCCACAACGCACTCGCCCATCAACCTCCTCTGAGTGCCATCTCGCCGTGAAGTCCACCTTCGGATACTGACTCTTAGGGGGGTCCACCTCCGGTACCGTCCAGTCCTCGAACACTCGGCCTCTGTTAGCACTTCCCATCATCTGCAACCAACACAATGATGTGCGGGCATAGCCCGTGCAGGGGTGAGTATAACGATACTCCGTAGGGACCCCGAGACCCTCAAGGTATTGCTAAAAATACCAAGGATAACCACAAAGAATATCTCAAAAAATAACCTCTACTTAGGTATATTCCCATACATATACCTAAGTTTTCAAGTGACCCGTCTCAATCAAGAGGTAAACACAAAAGTCAAAGATTCAGCTCAAACCAGGATTTTCATTATCGAAACTGTAACTGCTGAAGAGCCCTCTCTCTGGAGTGTACAGTGGTCCTTTCATGACTCTGAGATACTGCTCACTAACCTAAGACTGCTGAGGTACTCCTCCTGTCGAGTACCGCAGGTCAGCCACCAAAACACAGTAGTGCTTCCCACTAGGGTATCCCACCCAAACACAGTAGTGCACACCCCCTAGTAGCCTGCAGTGGTACTCTCCGAATGAGGACCATGGGTCTGCACTGTCACACAGGTAGTTCTCTGTCCGCCATGGGTCTGCACCCAAACAAAGTAGTGCTCCATCCACTGGGCTAGTCGACTCACTCCAAGTCGAGTCGGTCAAGCAGTCGTCAGGTCTCAGTCGGCTACACGGTCTCCATACTCCGCACGCTCGTCTCTGGGAGGGTCCGCTCCACAAGATACAGGTCTATAATCCAAGTATCTCAAAGTCCCATTAATAAGTATCTAAATGGACCGCCTCATCATAGGGGTCTCAACGCAATAGACGACGCGTCAATCGGACGCCCGGCCTGTGAGTTACTAGCCTTTTAGTCCCAGGGGCCCGTTTGGTTTCGTGTGAGAAATAACCCGGACATATCACAACTATACCCTGAACTCTCATAGAGTATACTCATAGGGTCCGTTTCTCCACATGATCACCAACGTCGCTGACGGTTCGTCAAACCGACGTCTGGTCTGAAAGATATCAGCTTTTCCGTTCCAGGGGCCTGGTTGGACATCGGGTACAATCCAACCTAGACACTATCCAACAGCAACCATGACTCAGGCGAAGTATTTCCAAAAGTTCCGTCTCATCAATAGGAATTCAACGAGACAGACGGTGCATCAATCGGATGCCCGGTCTCTGAGTTATTGGCTTTTTCGTTCCAGGGGCCCGGTTGGTTTCGTGAGTGAACCAACCCGACCAAACTCCGACGGTGTCCAAACCTCGAGCGGAGTATGCCAAATGTTTCATCTCATCAAAAGGAATTTAGCGAATTCAACGGCACGTCAATCGGACGTCCGGAGCTCAAGATATAAGCGTTTCCGCTCCGAGGGCCCGATTAGTTTCGTAACCGAACCAACCGGGAGGAATCTAAAGATCTCTGAAACCTTGAGTGTAATATACCGAAACGACATCCTCGATCCAAGGATTACATCGCAACTGACGGTGTGTCGATCGGAGGTCTGTAGCCAAAGTTATGGGCATTTGAACGGAAACAATCCGAAATGGGGGGTCTGGGCCCGGCCCAGCCCGGCCCAACCCCCCCTGGGTCGTCCCAAACTGGGTCGAACCGGCCCGGGTCCGGGTCCGGCCCACCAGGGCATGGCCTGGGCCCGGGTCCGGCCCATCAGAGCGCAGCGCGACCTGGCTGGCACGGCCCGGCCCGGCCTGCGCGGTCCGTTCTGGCCACGCGGCTTGCTGGCGCACCGGCCAGGAGGCTCGGCCGAACCGGCCGAGCGTTGAGATGCGGGGGGTGCTACCCCCCTCTTGCTTGGCTAACCGCAGCCCCGCATGGGGCCGCCCCTTTCCACCGGACGCGGCCGAACGCCACGTCCTTCCTCACCGGTCCCGTGCGGTCGCGAGACGTGGGGCCTGCCGCTGCTGCTTCAGTCACGACGGCTCTTCCCGGCGGCGCGCCGGGCGCCGCTGTCTCCTGGCGTCCGGCCGCCGGTGTCGCCCTTCCGGTGAGGCGCGCCGGCAGAGTCTTCCGCGGACCACCAGACGCGCTCCGGTGGTCCGTTTTTCTCGCCACTTTCGCCGACGGTCCTCCCGAAACCCGACCTTTTCTGTTGCGGCTTCAAAATGCTTTCGCGGCCCGCCCCACTATCGTCCGTCGATCCGCACTTCGACAAAAAAATGAGGGGTCTTTGAATTGCCTCCGCGGCCTTGAGCATGCATCTGAGCCTTCCATGGGAGTGGTACTGAGCACGCATCTGAGACTTCCGCTCCCATGAGCTTACTTGGAGGTTCTCGTACTACTTGTGAAAGTGCACCCGAGGAATCGACCGTCCTTGTAGGAACCGCTCATGTCGATCCTCGATCACCACTGGATCCTCCGTGAAAGTAACTCCATCGCCATCGTCCAGCTCCTCATGGTCGATGATATGCGATGGGTCGAGCACGTATTTCCTCAGTTGAGATACTTGGAAATTGTCATCCACCAGGTGCAACTGAGGTTGATGGGTCAAGCGGTAAACCAGCACGCCTACCCAGCTGAGGACCTAAGAAGGTTTTCTGAACCTCAGAGATAACTTGCTGCCTTGGCCACATCTCTGTAAACCTCATCGAGGTGAGACCCGTATAAGTATGTGATCGTCATCCTCTAACTCCAGAGGTCTCCAATTCCAGTATAAATGAATCCCAAAACGACTACTTCCACGAGGGTAAGGTTGACCGACTCAAGAGTGATCGGTCACACCCTCCTGTGCATGAGTTTATCATGTGCCGCCTGGGGTTTCCTTTTCTCCGACCAAGGAAAACCCTTCCTGACATCATAGTTAACCCACAACCTTTTTTCCTAATACAGTAAATTTGTGTATGAACTATGATTGCCCAGTCCATACTCAAACCAACGTCGTAAGGCCTCGATGCTTCCACCAAGAGATTCCAACCGAAACTCTCGCCTCGAGGGTCTGACCACACCGTCGGCATAAGTGTGATTATCGAGTCTTCTCCCAAGGTATCTCCAGACGTGCGGGTCAAGTCTACAGCTTACCAGAAACTCTTGGTCTAGGACATGATTCGTGGATGGAATGAATGATTCATATCGTCTGTTACTACAGCAGCTAGTAGTGGACACAGACTTTCCCTCGAATCATTCTTAGAGCCATCGGGTTACTCTCCCTGACCGCACGTAGCTACCCTCTTCCCCTTCCCTCCAGCTCCCTGAGCTTGGCGGGGACAACTAAGGCGGGCGGTTGTAGCATGTTAAGATGTAAACCACCTCATGCTGCTCTCCTAGTTCTACCTCCACATCTGTTGCTTCGCAGACTCATCTCTCCATAAATCTTCCTCTTCTTGAAACATTTAACACCCTCGAGTCCCTAAGACTGGCACCAATTTCCTGTTTCTTACTGCATTGTGCAGTCTTCATCCGCTCCTGGATGATCTGCACATTCTTTGCCTATGATCTGAAAGAGCTGCTAAAATTTCTCCTTTGCCGAAAAGAGAATCTCGGTCTCATCCCCTTTATGAACCATTCCTGTTGACTAACATAGTCAATCCTGACATGAATTATGCATTCATTCCATGGATGACGTCGTAAGGCCTCGACGTAACTACCAAGAGATCCAACTGTCACTCTCGCCTCTAAGGGTCGAGTCACACTATCGGCATCAGTGCGAGGTCACTGGGTCTCCTCCAGTAGAAATCTCGAAAGTGAGAATCAAGTCAACAGTATTAACCGGGACCACTTAGTATCAACCAAAAAAAGCGCAGGAAAGCAACAAAGATAAGTGTCTTTTTATTAATGCAGCTCACAATAAAAAGACATGAATACAACAGCAACATGGAACTAGAAGTTGAAGGGACCTATCCACTAGTTCCGCTCCTGTCCACCTGCTGGTCTGGTCCTCTTGGACCTAAGCATCATCTTTCTACTGCCTACATATGACTCAGCTACTGATCGAAAATCCTGTGGCAAAGGCAGCAGCTCATGTACACGCTCGGGGTGTAGATCTACTGGCACAAACTCCACCCTGAAGAAGCTCTCGAAGTCTTCCCATGTGAAGGTCATCCAATCGCAAAACTAGAACAAGTGGCTCCACCAGCTGCCTGCTTCTGCCTGAAGAAGGCTAGAAGAAAAGATCACCATGAAGTCTGCAGGCGTCCCCACTAGCCTAAAGATTCTCACCACTGCCTCCAGCCAATCCTCAGCCGCCTGCAGGTCCATCTCTCCCTGGAACCTGGGTGGCCTCTGGCGATGGAACTCGTGCAGCACGCTCAAGTGGCATGCATCGCCTACGACTGGGGCTGGTGGCATCGGTGGCCCAACGTATGGTAGTACCGCTAGTGCCTCTGCTGGTGCCTCAACTGCAAGAGGTCCCTATACCAAAGCCTCGTCGCTCAGCAGGCTATCAGTACGCACATCCCTTTAGGCTCTAGCTGGTTTTCCATGAAATAGTCATCCTGAAAGAAACAACGTGACACGGTCAAACGATTATACCTGGTGAGATGACCTGGTTTGATCTGACTTAAAAAAAACTTCTGGAAACACACACACAATCAGTGTTTTCGTGCAAAAATTTGGAAATCAGTTGTCAGGGTCCTGGTGTATGGATACGTCGGTCGCCCGCACCAACACTGGACTCCCTGAACTAAAGACCACACTTGGTACCCTTAACACTATTTCTTCACAGAAACGAAATATCAGAGTTATAAGTTCTGTGGTAGAACTGACTCCACTGATACCAATTTGTCACGACCCGTCCTCAGGGCCCATGTCGTGACTACCCCAAACACGCCTTCCATAGGGCAGGGGCTGGCGACTAGCACCAAAGGAGTAAATCCTAATAATTGGGAAGGCATTGCCTTTATAAGAGTAAAAAAAATACCACAGAGTACAAGCGGATGTAAAAAACTATGTACAAAAAAAGTGCTGAAAAGTAAATGGGCCAGAATACAAACCCAACTGAAAGTAAAACTACAACTGAAAGGAAGTACAACTGAAAAGACAAATAGCTGGGATAAAGGAAGCAGCTCCTGGGTCTTCTTCCTCGGATCCCACCAAATGGGTAGGTACAGATACCGCAGCTCCTGGATCGTCCACCAAGGATCCTACCTGAAGGGTATGTATAGATAGCCTCCACAACGCTCTCGCCTGTTAACCTCCTCCGAGTGTCGTCTCGCCGTGATGTCCACCTCCGGATACTGACTCGTCAGGTGGTCCACCTCTGGTACCGTCCAGTTCTCGAACACTCGGCCTATGTCAGCTCTTCCCATCATCTACAAACCAACAGAACGAGGTGCGGGCATAGCCCGTGCAGGGGTGAGTATAACGATACTCAGTAGGGACCTCGAGACCCCCAAGGTCTCTCTAAAACCAACAAGGATAACCACAAATAAGATCTCAACAGATAACCTCTACTTAGGTATATTCCCATACATATACCTAAGTTATCATGTGACCCATCTCAATCAAGAGGTAAACACAAAAGTCAAAGATTCAGCTCAATCCGGGATTTTCATTATCAAAACTGTAACTGCTGAAGAGCCCCGTCTCTGGAGTGTACAGTGGTCCTGTCATGTCTCCGAGGTATTTCTCACTAACCTAAGACTGCTGAGGTACTCCTCCTGTCGAGTACCGCGGGTTAGCCACCCAAACACAGTAGTGCTTCCCGCTGGGGTATGTCACCCAAACATAGTAGTGCACACCCCCTAGTAGCCTGCAGAGGTACTCTCCGGACGAGTACCGTGGGTCTGCACTATCACAAAAGTAGTGCTCCGTCATCCATGGGTATGCACCCAAACAAAGTAGTGCTCCATCCACTAGGCTAGTCGACTCACTCCATGTCGAGTCGGTCAAGCAGTCGTCAGGTCTCAGTCGGCTACACGGTCTTCGTACTGCGCACGCTTGCCTCTGGGAGGTTCTGATCCATGAGCTACAAGTCGATACTCCAAGTATCTCAAAGTCCCACGAATAAGTATCTCAAAGGACCACCTCGTCATAAGGGTCTCAACGCAACAGACAGTGCGTCAATCGGACGCCCGGTCTGTGAGTTACTAGCCTTTTCGTCCCAGGGGCCCAGTTGGTTTCATGTGCGAACCAAACCGGTCATATCACAACTGTACCATGAACTCTCATAGGGTATACTCATAGGGACTGTTTCTCCACATGATCATCAATGCTGCTGACGGTTCGTCAAACGGACGTCCGGACTGAAAGATATCAGCATTTCCGTTCTACGGGCCCAGTTCGATGTCGGGTACAATCCAACCCTGCAACTATCCAACAACAACCAAAACTCAGGAGAAGTATTCCAAAAGGTCTGTCTCATCAAGAGGAATTCAATGAGATAGACGGCACGTCAATCTGATGCCTGGTCTGCGAGTTATTGGCTTTTTCATTCCAGGGGCCCGGTTGGTTTCGTGAGCGAACCAACCCGAACACACTCAGACGACGTCCAATCCTCGAGCGGATTAATCCAAATGTTCCGTCTCATCAAGAGGAATTCAACGAAGTCGACGGAACGTCCATCGGACGTCCGGAGCTCAAGATATAAGTGTTTCCGCTCCGAGGGCCCGGTTGGTTTCATAACCGAACCAACCCGGCCGAACCCAAAGTTCTCTGAAACCTTGAGTGTAATATACTGTAACGACCACCTCGATCCAAGGATCACATCGCAACTGACGGTGCGTCGATCGGAGGTTCGTATCCCATGTTATTGGCATTTGAACAGAAATAATCCAAAATGGGGGGTCTGGGACCGGCCCAGACCGGCCCAACCCCCCCAGGGTCGACCCGACCCGGGTCTGGGTCCAGCCCACCAGGGCATGGCCCGGCCCGGCCGGTGCGGCCCAGCCCGGCCTGGGCGGTCCGTTCTCCCCGCGCGGCGCGCTGGCGCACCGGCCAGGATCCTCGGCCGAACCGGCCGAGCGTTGAGACACAGGGGGCGCTGCCCCTCACCTGCTTCGCTAACCGCGGCCCCGCGTAGGGCCGCCTCTTGCCACCGGACGCGGCCGAGCACCGCATCCCGCCTCACCAGTCCCGCGCGGTCACAGGATGTGTGGCCTGCTGCCGCGGATTCAGCCACATCGTCTCTTCCTGGCGGCGCGCCGGGCGCCGCCATCTCCTGGCGGCCGGCAGGTGCGAGCCGCCGTGCCGGCGAGGCGCGCCGGTGGAGTCCTCCGCGGACCACCGAACACGCTCTGGTGGTCCGTTTTGCTCGCCGCTTTCTCCAAAGGTCCTCCCGGAACCCGACCATTGCTGTGGCGGCTTCAAAATGCCTTCGTGGCCCACTCACCATCGTCCGTCGATCCGCACATCGACAAAAAAAATGTGGGGTCTTCGAATCACCTCTGCGGCCCCGACTCCGCCCGCGGTTTCGTTTGGACTTAACGGCGCGGCACGACGGCGCCGTGCTTCTTCGCCGCATTCTTTCTCATTTCCACATGGTGCAGTGGCACCGCGTTGTCTTTCACATGCCGCAAAAAATTAAAACAATCAAGGGGGGAGGAGGGTTGTTCGTGTTCGTGCGGTCTGACCTCGTCCCGTTAGTATGATAACAGGCGGCCAAAATGAAACCAAGAAAGGCGACAGATGAGATCACGATCAAAAATAAAATAAACCCCCAAAACTATCCGCAACAAATTATTCCCAACCCGCGAGGAAAATTTTCGCGGATCAACTAGATATTAAGTTGATCGATGTTCTTTATTTTATTTAGAATGAAAGAATCATGGGAATAAAATCGTTCTCAAAATAATAATTCCCTACCTCAGGTGTTGTCGTCGAACGAGATATGTCGTGGAAAGGGACGTCGTAGAAGAAGACGTCGCAGAAGGGGGATCATCGCATCGCGGAAGAAGCGCCGTGGAAGGAGCGTCGCAGAAGAAGCGTCGTTGATTTCCGAGGATTTGGCGTTCTTCGTCAGAGATCGGTGCGTTCTTCGTGTTCTTCGCGTTCTTCGCCGAAGAAGAACGCTTTCCTCCAAATACTCTCCACAAAACAAGTTCCAACAGAAATAAAATAAGAACAATCTTATTTTATTAACACACAAGTCAACTGTTGAAATTCAAAAAGAGTCAATCAATTCAATAAATTAATTGCAACGATTTAACCGCCCAAATTAATGAGGTGTTTCTTAACCAGAATAAACGAACGGTTGACATTATTAAAAAGGGGGGTGAGGGTGCGTTACATAGAGGGAAAGAAACGGTGGGGCTCGTGCGGGCCCCACCGCACAAATATCCTACCATTTGGGTAGGATATTGTGGGTCCCATCTTATCCTCTTAACTTAGGTTAAGCTGCTTTAAGTAAAATAAAATAAATTGTTGCACCACATTTATTTTATTCCTTAACATAACCCCAAAAAAATAAAAACTACACCCGTGCAAACACAACTCCAGAAAAGGTGTTTTTAAGAAATTATCGGCAGTGCGAGTTTATCGGTGCCCTCGGATTTCAATTCCGAGAACTGGTTCAAAAGTTAGAAAAACCTGCTCGTTCGTTCACTGAACGTACCTGAGCTAAACTTCGGAAATTAATTTCGGGGACACCGGGCCTCGAAATCAGGTGCTATCAGAAACTGTGTTCTTGTAAAATCCCAATGAAAATTAATAAAAAAAATTCCCTTCAATTTTACAGGTCTTTACATGGGGAGTCGCCAATATCAAATACTCTATATAGAATGGATGTTGTGGGGCTTGAGGAGATGATGAAACAACTACAAGAGAATCTGGATAAAGGGTTTATATGCCCAAATTCTTCACCATGGGGTGCAAAATTCCTCTTCATCAAAAATAAGGATGATTCAATTCTCCTTTGCATCGATTATCGTGAGCTTAACAAAATCACAATAAAGAACAAGTATCCTCTCCCATGAATTGATTACCTGTTCGATTAGCTACATAGAGAAAAATAATTTTCCAAGGTAGATTTTTGGTCAGGATATTATCAAATAAGGGTGAATAAGGAAGATATTCCCAAGACTACATCTTATACAAGGTATGGCCACTATGAATTCATAGTAATTCCTTTTATACCCACTAATTCTCCAACAATCTTCATGGACTTGATGAATATAGTCTATAGTGATTACCTCTGCAATTTTGTGGTAGTTTTTATAGATGATATTCTAATATACTCTAAAACCAAGGAGGATCATGAGGAGCATATAAGAACTGTACTAGAGACCTTGTGTAAGGAGAATCTCTATGAAACGTACAACAAGTGTGAGTTTTGATTGAAGAAGGTCTCATTCTTGGGCCATGTCATCACAAGCAATGGGATATCTGTGGATCCCTCCAAGAAAACTGCAATATAGGGATGGATGAGGCCATAATCGATAATAGATATCTGTAGCTTCTTAGGGTTAGGTAGATATTATCAAAGATTTGTGAGAAATTTCTCATGATTGTCCAACCCTCTCACCAAGATAACTTGGAAGGGAGTAAAGATTTCTTGGAGTTATGAATGTGAAGAAAGATTCAAGGAGTTGAAAAGGAGGCTTATCACTATTCTCATGCTCACTTTACAGACAAATGGATAAATTTTTGTGGTACTCAGTGATGATTTGAAGAAGGGAATGTGCTATGTGTTGATTAAAAATGACAATGTCATTGTGTATACTTCAAGGAAATTCAATGTTCATGAGAATAATTATCCAACACATGATCTAGAGTTGGCTACGGTGATCTTCTCTTTAAAATTTTAGTGGCATTATATCATTGGGGAGAAGTGTTAAATATATATGGACCACAAAATACACAAATATATATTCACACAGAAAGAGTTGAACATGCACCCACGAAGTTGGTTAGATCTGATCAATGACTATGACTGCTCAATCCATTACCACCCTGGGAGAGAAAACAAGGTAGAAGATGCTCTATGTAGAAAGGACCCAATGACTCTATCATTGATGAAAATTTATAATGATCCAATCTTCTTAGATTTGATAAAGATGTACATGGGAATCATAAAGAAGGGAACATCATAAATCCTTTCACAAATTATTTCTCAACCATATCTTTTGGAAATGTTTAAGGATGCTCAAAAGGATGATGTGGGAATTCAAAATAAAGTGGAAGATATCAGAAATGGGAAATCCTCGGAGTTCAATTTCAATGAAAAATGAATTGTGAGATTTGGGAAAAGACTATGTGTTCTATCAAGTTCGGAGTTGAAGAAGGAAATTTTGGATGATGCACAATGTTTAAATTTCTCTATTCACCCAGGAAACACAATGATGTATAGAGATATCTGAGAGAATTATTGGTTGGATAATATGAAGAAGGAGATCACTGAGTATAAATCAATGTGACTGGTGTGTTAGCAAGTGAAGGTAGAGAGGCAGAAGTCTAAGGGGATGATTCAACCATTTCCCATACTAGCGTGGAAATGGGAGAACATGACCTTGGACATTGTCACCAAACTTTTGAAGACATACAAAGGAAATAATGCAATCTAGGTTTTTGTGGATTTTCATACAATGTCTGCACACTTCATTGCAATTCAGGAGGATTTATCATTTGATCAACTAGTACATATATATATCAGGGATGTGGTAAGGCTGCACGAAGTACCACTAAATATTTTATCTGATCGAGATCCAAAATTCACCTCTATTATTTGGAAGAGTCTTCAATATTCTATGCATACTGAACTGAACATCAGTACTACCTATCATCCTGAAACTGATGGCCAATCTTAGTGAACTATTCATACACTGGAAGATATGTTAAGATCATGTTCAATAGACTTTTAAGGAGGATTGGATCAACATCTTCCTCTGGTTGAATTCTTCTATAATAACAGTTTCCACTCAAAAATACGAATGGCACCTTATTAAGCCCTGTATGGGAAGAGGTGTAGAACACCAACATGTTGGGATGAAGTTGGTGAGCGTAAGCTGCTAGGACAAGAAATGGTTGAAGAATTGGTGGAGAAGGTGAAAACCATTCATCAACATATCAAGGTAGCCTAGAGTCGATATAAGAGTTATAAAGATAACTGTTGGTAATAAATTGAGTTTAAAGATGGATACATGTTATTTCTAGGCATATCTCCATAGAATAAGGTCATGAGGTTTAGAACGAAGTGGATGTTAAGTCCTTGGTACATCAGCCACTTTGATATTCTTGATCGTGTCTGGGCTGTGACCTATCGACTAGCACTTCCACCTACCAAGGCCAATGTACATGACATATTTCATGTATCCCTCTTAAGGAAGTACATACCAAAACCTTCACATGTACTCTCTTCATAGGTAGTACAACTAGAGGATGTTCTTTCTTACAAGGAGAAACCAGTGATGATCTTATATTGGGGAGGAAAATTTCTAATAAATAAGGAAATTAACCTCATCAAGTTGATGGGCAAAAACAAAAAGTTGGAAGAAGAAATGTGGGAATCAGATGAAGTGATTAATCATAGTTACCCACATATGATTTAGTGTGGGAAAAGGAAATTTCTAGGGTGAAATTTTTTAAGGGGGGAAGATTGTAACGACCCAAAAATTCATTAATGAAAATTCAACTTGGTCTATTTAAATGTCTTATTATGGTTATGTAAAATTTATGAACTTATGTGGTTTTATGTTTTTGGATTTTAAAATACCCTTAATAATTGTTAACATTGCTAATATAGTCGTTGAACTATGATCACATGATTAGTATAAATATTGAAATTTAACAAATCCAATTTACTCAGACAAAGCAAGTGATGGACTCATCCAGTAGACTTGCCCCATTTGAATCTCATTTGTCGAAGCATGGTAAGGATGTGGCTTCATTGGGATTTACTCTTGACAAAGCCCAAGATGATCTTTAACATGTTAAGCTTGAGTGGAACCTACTACGGGAGAAGTGGAAGTTAATAGGGATTACCACATGAGTGATGTTATCCGAGCCACCCCAAAAGTCTGTGAACATCATGCACCTTACCCTAAGGTATTATGCGGTTGTTTTATGGGGTTATGTAACAATACCCGAGTAATATGATTATGTACATTATTCTTGTATAGATAATATACATCCTTTTTATTAATGTTACTTTGTAAATAGTTTTTAAATCATAAATATTATTTTTATTTAATATTCAACTAAGAAATCTATTTTGATGAATTAATGAATTTTTGATTTAAATAAAATTTTAATAATATATTATTATTGTTATTAAATTAATGTTTATTAAATAAAAATTATCATATAATTTTATGAATGCAATTGTAATTTTTATTAAGGTTTGAAAGCTGTTTTTTTTCAAAACCCATGAATTTTCGATAAATGTTAGTTTTTATTTTAAAAATAAAAATTCTAATATTTAAAAAATTATTAAGATAAAATTAATATTCTTTTTGGAATCAGGACATAAAAATTATCCCATGGTGAATTTTTCAAAATTTTCTGGGACAGTCGAATTGTTGGGTAAAAATTTAATACCATTTAAATTTATAATGTGTTTTATGACATCATAATGATCCAATAGTGATTTAATAAAATACTATAAACATTATTTTTGTCCAATATATATTTTACCATTAAAATAATGTGATTTTGGGTTTGTTTTAATTTTTTTACAAAGATTTAGTGGACCTTTCAGGGCTTATAAATCATTTTGTCTTTTAAATTGTTTTCCTTGAGAGTGTGACTCAGCTCCACATAAGAAACCCTATTATTTTAAGAAGTTAGGATATTGACCATATAAAATATTATTCTATACTCCCCTTTTTAAAAAACAATGGGCACAAACCATGGGCTGGTTTGTGGTTTTGATTAGTTTAATGTGAGGTGTCCCAAACCTAAATAATAAAGAATTACCTCTCCTTTCCTATATAAACCCACCCAATCTCCCACTTCATCTTCACTCAACGACTTTGGAGTTCGACCAACCCCTTCCATCCTCTCTCTATAATCCTCCCAAGGTTCCTAAAGCTCTTAATAATCCTCTCTAAAGTCTCTCCCATGTTTCTGGGATCACACTTCCAGGTAAAGGATTTCTTCCTTTCTCATTTTGTCCAATTTTCTTTAAGTTGTTATGCCTTTTTTCAATTAAAAATGTTGGGGTATGATTTTGAACCTCCCCCATAAATCCCTATTTATGTTTGGATGATGGTATACCCCTTTCCCTGTCTATAATTCCTCCCATTTACACCCTTTACCATGATGAAATTCCGTGAGGGATTTCTCTCAACTCATTTACATCCATGTAATTCTTTTGTATTATGCATCTAAATTGAATTAAATTTTTTGGGACATGTATCTATTTGAACCCTTACTATAAGTTTCATTTAAATATTATGATACACATATTTTTCTCTCATCAGCCATTTTTTAAGAGTTCTTATTTCTTGCCATTATCTTGCCAAAATTGCACAACGGTTTTCCAAGGCAATGTCATTGTGTTGTGAATACCATGCCCATTTCTCTATCATGGGTATTCACATTTATGTACATTTACTTATTGATTATAAAAATTCATGTATGTATTCAAAATCCCTTTATTGGGGACTAAATTATTATGATTTATTCCACGTTGTTTGATCTATGTGGCACAATTATGCATGAAATGAAATGTTTAAGAATGGTGTGCCCTGAAAAGCGCTCCAATGCATTGGGTAAAGTATAGTATCATGATACGCCATGTGAAATGAGTTTTGACTCATGATAATTCTTGTGAAATGAGGTTTTACTATTTATTAATGTGCAATGATTTGTTACTAATTCTCCATGTGCAATTATCCTTGGCTCATGCTAATTCCATGTTAAGTGTTGTTGCCACATTTCCATGTTACGATTATCAGGCTTTATCATGAATTTATGTTCATGTTTCTTTTGGGAACCATTGATATTCCTATTGTCTAACATGTATTGTATTCCTCATGTTATTAAATTTTTATTCCCTTACTGGGATTTATAGATCACCCTATTCTTATGCTTGTCCTCAGGTTATCCCATGCAATGCTAAGTACGAGGGAATATAGTGGTCATGTAAAGGAAGTTTTCAATAAAGATGTTGTATTTCAGGATTTAAGTTGTTATGTAATGATCCTAATCCCAAAAGACACTAGACCTCTTGATCTTTTATGTTTTATCTATTTATGTAATAAATTTTGTTTTAGTGTGTAATAAAGAACATGGTTGTCATAGTAAAACCGAATGGATCCATAATATCAATCATCATTCACATCGAATTGCCCACATAATTACCTCGTGAAGTTAATCTTACTATGTTTCATAGAGCTACGTATGGATTGATTCTAATTTCCAATGTGATACGTACAGACTCCTCAATTTTATATCTTGGTACAACCACCACATGATAAAAAACCCCCTTTCATGTTCTTAAATTCCTCTACATGTTGATAGGAAACCTTATCATACCTTTTTTTTGCACACATATCATAGCTCATGTGGGATTATGAGTTTTTTTAAGGGCTTCCCTGCACATAAAAGTCATAAAAGATTTTGATAGGCCCATCTCATTCCTAAATGAAATACCATAAAAGGAGTACCATGTTTCCCCATTGCAATATTCTTAACTAAATTGTTAATATCCCATGCATGAAATGAAATTATAGAATACTGTGAACCTCAACCTAGTGCACCACTGCATTTGGTGTTAGTATTCTATCACACCTCTAGCCACTCTATCCCTCTTCACATCTAGGAGTCGATGTCGTTGCCACATGATGTTAAACATCATAGTTATTCAATAACTACTTATGGATTGATTCACATTTTCATGAGATACATAGCGAAACCCAGACATATATCCTTGGTCCCATACACAACATCAACACCTTTTCATGTTAGCCAATATTCATCCTTGATGCATGATGTTAAACTACACTTTTCCTTAAGAACTATGGGTGGATTAATTCATATAATTACAAAACATGTATTGATATTTGTGACTTCAATCCTGGGCCCATCTAAAATAATTAACAGAAATAATTCCCACCTCTACATATGGTCCAGACCGATATATGTTATTTCCCACTCAAAAACTACATGTTACTTGATTCTTATCCTCATAGGATACGTAGGGACATAGAAATTTCCCACATCAGGACCAATCACATTAAATATATATAAATATTCCCCTCATCATGTACGGTTCAGACCTATATAAGGGACATCATTAATAACTATGTGTGTCTTGATTCCCATAACCATGGGATATGTAGTGACACCATAATTCCATTCATGGGCCCAATTGTGATACCACCATTTCATGTTGGGGGGCCCGCATTCTCAACACATGATGTTAAAATTATCAGCTTTTTAGAACTATTTGTGGTTTTAATCTAATTTTCATGAGATACATAGTGATGCATGAACATACACCCTTAGGCCCCACCACAAAATTTACATCTATTTAGGTTGGTTATTATATCCTTACTGCATGACGATAAACTACACAGAAATACATCCTTACTACATGATGATAAACTTCATGAAATGTTCCCTTACCACATGAAATTAAATTTTCAGGAAGAAATACACACTAAATAATGATAAAATTATATGAACATCATCCATTTTTATATCCTTATTGAAGGGACACAAGATCCTTACCTCGATCAACCGAAGTATGAGGTACTTCTACCATCCTTTAAAAGAATCCCAATCCATGTGCCAGACATCATGTATTGATTACCTCAGGCTACCTCTAGGCTTTCATAGCCCTTATAAAAGGAAAGAGATCTCTCAGTTCAGCCATTCTATTGATAATAAGGGGCTTGAGACCCACAAACGAGTGACACCTTGGACCAATATACAAGTGGATTTTAATTCTTGTGAGCTTGATGTTATCGATGCAGAACTCATATCCTTAATGTGATCCAAACCTCTTCTTGTATGATAATAGAATAACATTTATCTTAAACTAATAACCTCGATCCATGATTTAAAACATTTCCATCTCCCACAAAGAAGGATGTTGGAGTGCTCATAACCCTGGGTATCCTAATTAGGCTCTTGTTTAACATCTCTCATGTTAGGTATATGCGAAGCATGACCATAAACCGCATGAACCTTAGTCAAATATATACATCTTTAAACTCTAGCCTATAATGGTCGAAATAGAAATACCCTAAACTTTTAGCGAAAGAGACACAAAACATGTCAGGTTAAAAACCCACAAAGGGAAACCTGTGAAAAAATCAAGTATTCTCTCACTGGACTCTTCATCATTAAGGGTTAGGAAAACATTAGGGTGAAAATGAATAATTCTTAAAGCTCATATGTCATACTTTATATCCTTATTAATATCCAAGCTATGATCACTGGACTCCGTAGTCCAAGAAAAAGTTAGGTAAATGATTTTTCGCATTGCGTCACCGTGAAAATATGTTTTCTAGGTAGTGAAACATCCTTTAGGGTGTTTTAACCCTTTCTGGATATTAGAATTTTATAAAATCAAAAATCATGATTTGAGTGACTTAGATAACTGAAAACCTTCCATGACCTATAGAAATGTTATTCGGCTTCAAGGGACCCTTTTCTTGACAATGAATTCATGCTTATGGTTCATGAATATGCACCTATGGTCATCAACCAAATGCATCATTATGTAAACAGGAAATTCTAATCATTATGATCCATGAAATCATTGTGGTAGCACTCAACACCTCAATGTTGCTGAACTACTCCTGATATGAATTTCCTATATCATTCTCCCAATCTAAGCACTTTATACCATGATTTACAATCCTCATAGAAAACTATCCAAATGGATTTGACATTATCAACATTTTGACACTATGTTATGTACCTTTTATTAAGGTTAGAATGTAACACTCCATTCTCAAACAATTGATGGACCACACCTCATGACTCAAAATAACATGGAGTAGGGCTCGAGCTTTATAATCAACAACTAAACTTCCCTAGTGTTCCATAACCCATCCTGGATAGATTTCCTCCCATACTTAATCTCATCATATAGACATTTCAGTCTTCATAAATCATTCATGGCCCTCAGAATAAAGTGGAGATAACATTTTTCTTTTCCATGTTTCTGACACATAAGGGGCTTGAATCACCAACTAAAGGAATCTCCTCCTTGTAGAAGAGGAGATTCAATCCTTTTGAGCCCTATCAACACTACAACATAATCCAACACCCAATAGTGTTATGGGTAAACCCCAGAATGTCTTCCCCATCTGATATTAATGACTCGAATTTTGTGTTGTGACTTATATAACCCACATTACCACTATTCATGAGGACCTAGTATCCCTATTATTTTACCTCAACAATATTTCCTCCATAAATCCTCTATGGCCTCTAGGAAAGATACCCAGCTTCAGGGACCATTTTTTTTGAATACGCATGCATGCCAATGGATCATTCATATGCACCTATGGTTTTAAAAAAAATGTGTCACTCTAAAAAAAGGACATTTTGATTCCTATGAGCCCTGACATCATTGCATCAACACTCAACACCTCAGTGTGATAAGATACTCTTGGCATGTTTGTATCAAATTCCATGATCATATCAGGTAAAATCTAAAATACCCAGAACTACATCACATAAAATTCTAAGATAAAATACAGTAAAGCTAGAGAACATCATTTTCTAAGCTAAAGGACCCCAAACTACAACAATTCTAGGTCCGAGGTAAAATATTCTAAATCAATGCGACATAAGGACTGAGCTAAAATTCCACAATCTAAATTGACATAAGGCCTAAGCTAAAAGAACTTGATCTAATGTGATATAAGTTCTGAGTTAAAATTCCTTAAAATAAATTGATATAAGGTCCTAAAAAAGACCCTAAACTAAAGCGAATAAGGTCCGAGCTAAAAGACCCTAAACTAAAGTGATAGATGGTCCAAGATAATAGACCTTAAAAAAAGCGATATCAGGTGATACCTAAAAGACCCTAAACTAAACTGATATTAGGTCCAAGATAAAGACCCTAAACCAAAGAGATAGAAGGTCTGATCTAAAATAACATAATGTAAATAGATATCTTTTCTGAGATAAAATATCCTAAACTAAATTGATATCAGTTCTGAGCTAAAATACCCTAAACTATAAAGAAATTAGGTCTGAGTTGAAAGACCTTAAACTAATGTGATATCTAGTACAATCTAAACTACCTTAAACTAAATAAATAAATATATGATCTAAAAGACCATAAACTAAATAAAAATTATTTCCAAGATAAGAGACCCTAAAATAAAGGGATATAAGGTCCGAGCGAATATACCCTATACTAAAGTGGTGGAAGGTCTGAGCTAAAAGACCCTAAACAATATCACAACAACAATGTGGTATGCAAGAATAAATTTTTCTTAAGTAAAACCATATAGACATGGAAAAATAAATATTATCCATCCAATACTATTGTATTCACGTAAATATAGATCATTATTCCTTTGATACATATATCCTACCCAGATGACCCTTCAACAAATATAGTGATTTCAAGATAACTAGAATAAATTACCAATAATGTATCATGTCTTGGTGGGAATTCGTGAGAATATATCAAAGGGAATATACAATAATTTTTTAATTAAATTCCATGAATTCATGTTCATTCAATATAAAGGAAAAATATGGTTAGAATTAGAGATTCTCACAATGTTGAAGCAACGTGATATCATGCACATCATGAATGAATGAAAATTGGATAGTAGTATTGTAATTCCCCAACCCCAGTTACCTAGATTCGGTGCATTATTAAATAACATTGGGATGATACAAGGAATCATGTCCTGAAAGACCAATTTGTTTAATAGATTTGGAAGTAATAGATACATTCATAATTTTTACAATACATCATGAAATAAACACATCAACATCATTTTGTCCCTTTTGAACACACTTATATACTTAGCATATCCCTACATGTCAACCATTAAATACTTCTTCACATCCTGGAAAAAATAAAACATAGAAATGGGTGAGCTCAGATGCTCAGTAAGGATAACAATATAGCGGAAACATTCATAAATAAGCATAAAAATTTCAGGTGATGTATAAGACTAAAACAAAAGACTTTTAAACATAAACATCAACATAATATGAAAAATATAAAATAAAAATAATTCCATTTACTTATTCACATGGATATTTTAATAGTCGAATAATCACAAGAAATTTCAATATCCAATTTCATAATGATGGAATGCATAACGCCAGACTACATAACAACATAATCAAGGCCTTGTGCCAAGACTACAAATAAGATTTTTCCAAGGCCCTGTCCCAAGACACTAGTTTGTCGCATGATACCTACCGATGCATCGAGGAGATATAGTGGGCTCCACTCATCACTTACTAAGTCCAATTCATTCCTCATATGAAAAGGCTTAAACATAACATACACATTCATATTCAAACTAGCATACGAAATGTCAATACTTTAACCATAAAACATGAATGGTATGAAAATAAAACATCCATAGTCCAAAATACCCCAAAACCTTCAATACAATATGGAAGATTTGTATCATAATAAATCAACTTCAAACAAGCTTAAAATCCATCAAAAGTATGCTGACATAGATGAAATCAAAACTTTTTTTAGAGAAATATCTCTTTCAATTATGAAATAATTTAAAAGTAATATAATTATAAAATAAAACATTTATTTTTAAAATATTATTATAATCTTGTAATTTAATTTTCTATGATGTGATAATGGTGGAAAATAGTCGCACCCGCCATATAAGTTAAAAAAAATTCTTACCATAATTTTGTTGAAAACGTCATAAAGTACCTTGTTTGGAAAATGATGAAAAGATTCCTTTTAAAAAATATATGGTCAAGTAAGGGTATAAATGACTTTAACCCATTTTATAGTAAATATTAATTTCTTTTGAAATACATTTTTAAGAAAATATGGATGTTGATGATAAAGAGGTCTCGGTAGATACTTAAGTAAAAAAACCTCGGATAATAAAGAGATTGTGAAATTAACCCTTTCCTTTAACTTTTACCTGGTCAAGGGTACGTTAACCTTCTGTATAATAGTTAAATAATTGTTATTGAATTATAAAAGAACCATATATATAAATATTATATCATATATTATCTTCTAATATATTTTTTGTTAATAATATTTTAGTAGTATCATTATTTTGGGTGTTAACTGATTCATTTTACTTTATATTCTTGGTTATGTAATCCATGTTTGTTATTAATAGGATGTATTTGATTCAAATACATAATTATATTAAGTTCATAAACATTATTTTTAATCATAAAATGAAAATTATTCTTTAATGATTATGATGGGGAATGAATCTTATCCCGTTTGTGGAGACGGTAATCCGTACGTACGCACGAACGAAAATATCATTATATTGATGGATAAATCATAGGTAATTGAATGATATATCATATATAAATAATCATTAACATGTTATATTTATTATTTTAATTAGTTATATTCATTATTATACCCATGAAAATGATGAAGTGTTTGAATAACAAACTACACCATGACATGGAGACGGTAAGCCGTACCCACACATGTATGGTGACTTTGTCATTTATAGGATGGATAGAATAATGAATATGGTTGTACAATATTTATAATAACATAAAAATGTGTAGAAGGTACTGGATTTATTATTTTGGTACGGAAACAACAAATAAAGAGGAAGAGGGTGAAGAAAATAACATGAAAGAGGGTGGTGAAATTATGACCTCTACTTCGGGTGTTTCCTTTTGAGATGATCAAACAGGATCCATAGGGTGGATTTTTTATTCAATTAATGAATATATGTTGAATTGAGGGAGGTTTGGAGTATATTTGGGTAGGTTTTGGCTGATCCAAATGGATTTGGAGGTGTGAAATTAAGATAAGGGAAATGTCTCTTTTATAAGAGAGGTGGGAGTTACTTTAGGAAAGTCTTGAAATATAATTTTATAATAAAATAATTTTCGGTTTTTAATGGCTCAAAAATGAATTATTAAGATTATAATGTGGGGGTGGGTCGAAAACATCTCAAAAAATAGGTTTTAGAATGGTTTAGGTCATCATAGTAACATTATCTTTTAGATTTAACTCTTAGTTAAATAGTTTGACATTTACCATGTATCTTTGTATTTTTATATTATATGGTTAATAAACTTACTATAACAAGCCAAGAGAACCCCATGTGGTTAACTAATAATATATATAACCTTATATAAGTCCTTTGGATGAACCATATATTTTTATGAATACTATATCTATTAATAATATATTATTTGTTTTAAAAACTCGATTATGTCAAATTGACACTATTTAGTATTTGGTTTTTGTGAAAATCACAACAACATGATTACTTAGAACAAAAATTATTTAATAAACAGTAACATGTCATATTAACCTATTAAATTAGGTGAATTCATAGAAAGTTCAAATTAAATTTATTTGGATATTTATAATATCAATTATTTTAATCTTTCATTAATAATTTAATTACTGCATCATCATTGTATCATAAATAAATTAAATTATTTAATGTCCAAAAATTAGTAATAAAGTACCATTATGTATCAAATATTTTTATCTTTATAATGAATATTTATATTTTAATTTATCTTATGTATAACCCTATATTAAAAATGGATTAGTTATTAAACTTTGAATTTAACTCTTTTAACTTTTCTTTAAATAAAATAATAATAAATGTCCACATATAATACAAGTGGAAAAATTAGGATCATTTTTCATTACTAAGGTTTTTTTTGTAGAATTATACTTATCAAATAGAATTAGGACATTTGTTAGGGTAATTATGATATCAATTTTACCCTTAATTACCCTATTTACTTTTAACCGCTGTAAATAAAAGTCAAAAGTTACTATTCACAAAAAAAATTCATCTTATTGAAACACATTTTACTTACTAATATTAACCATGTCTCTTAGATTTTTTAAATTCAACTCACAAAAGTGGAAAAATTATGTTTTATGCAAATTTGCAAATGCTTCTAGGAGGTGGTTAAAAGACGATAAAAAGTACGATAAAATTTTTATATATCTAAAATTATTATAAAATGTCACCAATTAATTAAATTGAACTTACATAGGTATTATGTATCTATTTTGACCTAAAATATATTTAAATAAAATAAATAGTTATTTAAATAAAAAATCGGTTTTAAAAAATTACTCAGTGTTTTTCATTATTCATCAAAAATAGAATGTTTTCAGAAAAATACCAAAACTTCACCCTAAGATAATTTCGATATTCTAAATCCAAAAATGAATTCCATTTTGAATGATAAAATTTATACAATTTCAAAAAGTGGGTATTAATATTCATAATGGCTAGTTTGATTGGTTGTGGTGTGTTTGAACTCGATGTTGCGTACAACAAAAGTTATTGTCTTATTCAAAGGGAAACGTATTGTGGAATCTTGGGGTGTTGCATTCTATCCTCTCTAAAATAATTTCATCCTAGGAATTTCTAGAACATTACTACATAAAAGGATTCAGTTGGTTCTTCATCACGAGTTCCTCTGATTCCCATGTTTCCTCTTCCATCTTATTGTTTCTCCATAGAACTTTTACCAGACGAGTCATCTAGTTTCTCAACATTTGTTCTCTTGTATCAAAAATCTCGACAGGCTATTCACAATAAGACAGATCTAGTTCCAGATTAATTTCCTCAAAGGTGAGTACATGCATTGGGTCATGCATTTATTTTCACAACAGTGATACGTGGAACACATCATGAACTTTGGAGAGACTTGGCGGTATTGCCAAACGGTAAGCTACATCCCCAATTCATTCAAGAATTTCGAAAGGTCCAATTTACTTGGGACATAATTTACCCATCTTACTGAATCGTATAAATCCCTTCCATGGATATAACTTCAGGAAAACATGATCTCCTACATGAAACTCCAAATCCTTCCTTTGGTTATCAGCATAGCTCTTATACATACTTTGAGCTACGTTGATGTGGGTTTGGATAACCTTCACCTTTTCCATTGTTTCCTTAACAAGTTTTGGGCCTATAAGTTTCCTTTCACCAACATCATGCCAACAAGTTGGTGTGAGACATTTATTTCTATATAACGCTTTATATGGTGCCATCTAAATACTTGAATGGAAGCAATTGTTATAGGAAAATTATACTATAGGTAAATATTGATCCCGCATTCCTTGAAAATCAAGTCATCAAGATCTCAACATATCTTATATGGATTGAATATTACATTCTGATTGTCCATTGGTTTGAGGGTGGTAAGCAGTGCTCAAATGAAGTTCAGTATCCAGGGCTTTCTAAAGACTTTTCTTGAATCTTGATGTAAAACAGGGATCACGATCAGAAAAAATCTATAGTGGTACACCATGGAGTCTTAAAACATCATTAATATATAGTCTTTCTAGATGTTCAAGTTGTAAATCTTCTCATATAGCATGAAAATGTGCAGACATGGTAAGATGATCAATAATGACCCATATTGCATAATTCCTTCTAGGAGTCTTTAGTAGCCCCATGACAAACTCCATAGTAATATTATACCATTTACACTCAGGTATGGGAAGAGGTTGAATGAATCCTCCAGGTTGTTTCCTTCTAACTTTCACTTGTTGATAAAACATACATCCTGACACAAAATCAGCAATATCCCCTTCATGTTGTCCCACCAAAAATGTTCCTTCAAATCTCTATACATCTTGGTGATCCTAGGGTGTATAGAGAAATAGGAGCTATGAGCATCATCTAAAAATTCCATTTATGGATCAGGTATGTTAGGAACACAAAGTCTCTTCCCAAATTTCAAAATTCCATCTTCATATATGAAGTCACTCAATCTCCCATCATTCACAGATTTAATATTCTTTTGAAACTCCTCATCACCAATCTAAGAGAACTTTTTATCCTTTTTAGTAAATATGGTTTGGAATCCATTTGAATAAGTATTGATGTTTCACCTTCCATGGTTATTCCCATATCCATATTTACTAGATCCATGAAAATACGATCTCTTTCAACTCTCATCTTGTACAAAACTCCATGATCCCTTATACTCAAAGCATTTTCCACCTTATTTGCCTTCCCCAGGTGTTAGTGTATAGTGAAATCATAATCCTTGAGAAGTTCAAGCCATCTTCTTTGCCTCATGTTGAGTTATTTCTGTGAGAAAATATACTTCACACTCTTGTGATTAGTATAAATCTTACATTTTTCACCATAGAGATATTGTCTCTATATTTTCAGAGCAATGGTTACAGCTGTTAACTCAAGGTCATTAGTAGGACATTTTTTCTCATGAATATTTACCCGTCATGATACATATGCAATAACTCTATCATTCTACATAAGGACACAACAAAGTCCTTTCTTTGATGCATCACTATAAATAAAAAACCCATAATTCCCCGATATTAGTGTCAATATAGGAGCATTGACTAATCCTCTCTCCAATTCTTTGAAACATTCTTCACACTATTTTTTCCAATCAAATTAAAACCCTTTACGTGTGATCTTGGATAATGGGTTTTCCAATCAAGCAAAATTATGGAAAAAATGTTGATAATAACCTACTAAACCAATAAAACTACATACCTCAATTATACTCGTCGGTGCTGTGAATTCTTGGATTGCCATTGTCATATAAGGATCAATAGAGATTCCATACTTAGAGACAATATGGTCATGAAAAGAAATATCCTGAATCCAGAATTCACACCTGCTAAACTTCCCATATAATTCATTTTTTATAATTGTCTTTAGGATAATGTTCAAGTGATTTTCATGATCATCATAGATTTTTTAGTATACAAAAATATCATCAATAAATACCACTACAAAGTCATCAAGATATTCCTTGAGAACTCTATTCATTAGATCCATGATGATAGAGGGTGTATTAGTAAATCCAAAAGGCATTACTACAAACTTGTAATGCCCATACCTAGTTCAAAATGCTGTTTTCAGAATTTCATCCCTCATCACACACAATTGGTGATATCCAGATCGAAGAGAAATATTTGAAAAATATTGACCTTTATGAAGTTATTGAATAAATCATCAATGTGGGGTAGGGGATACTTTTTCATTATTATTATAGCATCTATCTCCCTGTAGTCAATGCACAACCTCATAGATCTATATTTATTCTTATAAAAAAGAACAGGGGATCCCCATGGAGAAACACTTGGGGGAATAATTCCCTTATTACCCAATTCCTCTAGTTTTTTTAGTTCTACTAATTCCCCCATGTCCATTCTATAAGGCTTATTCGATATGGGCCTTGAAACAGAAATTAAATCAATGGAAAACTCAATTTATCATTCTGGAGGATGTCCCAGTAAATCCTTCATAAACACATCAAACTATTCTTGAACAATAGGTACATCCTATATTTCAACATTCCTTTCATCACCCATAGTTATTTCATTGTCTTCCTCCCCAATAATGGAATTTAGTTGAGCTTTTGGGGGTGGATCTAGATATGAATCATGTGGTGATGTTTCTTCTCTAAAGATAAGGTACTCCTTATCATCATTAATAATTGTAACCTCATTCTTCTTATAATAATTTTTCTCATCAAGGTCTGAAATCCAATAGATACAAAAGATTATATCAAATTAAATCATGAGTATGACAATGAGATTAGCAGATAAAGAACATTTATATTCCCTAATCGGAACTGATTCACAAAACAATGTTTCAACGATACTTCTACTAAGAGTTTTTACTGATAACTCCCATGTTAAATAAAATTGGAAATATCTAATTTTCCTAACAAAATGGGAAGATATGAAACAATTTGATAATCCAGAATCAAATAAAGAACTGGATAAACATGAGGGAACCATTAAATAACCTGCAACCACATCTTTCAGAGCTTCAACCTCAGTAGTAGGGATCTCATAAGCTTGGAATTTCTCCCTTGACCTTTTCTAGGGTATGTTTCCTTCGATATTAGGAAATTAATTTGCATAATGCCCCTTTTCTCTAAAATTGTAGCATGAAACATTGAACGCCTCTTTCTTCTCCATGCAATCACGATCTTGGTGGCATTTTTCACCACACTTGTAACAGACTCTCATTCCTTTTAGGAAATTACCATGGGGTTTCTTCCCACATTTACCATAGGATGGATATTCAACTTTTCCCTTTTTCCCCTTATTTTCATTTCCAAAGTGTTCAGTAGATATCTTCTTCTCCTCATTTGCTTTAAAGTCATAAGACTTAGAGGATTCTTTTTCTTTCTTGATACCAAATGAGACAATATCTTGGTATGATAAGAAGGATTGTTGGAATAATGCTCACCAGAGAAATGGTTTTAACCCATCAAAGAAGTGATCAATATTACTCCTTGGTTTATGTATATAGTATGCATAATTCCTTACTAACCTTCTAAAGATAGTCTCATATTTTGCGATATTATCATCCTCCTTTTGTCTCACACTCAAAAATTTCATTTCTATAACCGCTCGATGGTCATGAAAAAAATAATTTTCTATGAAAATCTCTTTAATCTACCTCTATTCTATATTTGATACTTCATCATATTTCTTTGTGTTTTGAATCAACAGCCACCATTGATTTTCATCTCCCGTGAGGCAATAAACTACCATGACAACTTTTTCCCATTCACTACTCCCGAAAGCATAAAATATTTTCTCTATGGAACTTATCCATTTCTTGGCTATAAATGGACTTGTAGTCGCATTGAATGTTGGTGGTTTTTTTCACATGAATTTATCTAACATTGATCCACCACGTTATGGATCAGGGTTCTCCAAAGGGGTTAGGTTATTATTCATAACCTATGTGAGTTGTCCTAGTATGGCGATAAGATGATCAGCACCAGTTGCATCACCAGCTCCACTATAATTATCTTTAGTAGGAGGAAAATCCCTACATGGATTACATGCATTGATACGGTTTCCATTCCTTCCACTAGGAACCATTTCTAAACAATGGCATATAGTAGATCAGTTTATGAATCACAATGCATAATTCCGAAATTTTAAAACACTTAACAAAAATTGAACAGTTTATAGATATAATCCATAATCATAAAAATATTTTCTTTGAGTAGGTATATACTCATAAACCCCTCATAATTGTTTGTAATGAAAATTATAATTGTCCTAAGAATACCCCCTGGGAGTGTCGTAACCAAGAGTGCAGCAAGGCCCGTTGTCATGCACCAGTTCCAGTTCGAGTCTAGCTCAAAGCGGTGTTTTTAGGTTTTAACCCTAGGTACATCTATGCCAGACCCAGCTCTACCTAATCTTATCTAGATAGGTATGAATTTCATGAAAAACTGACAAAATCACTATAGTACCAAAATTTTAAGACGTTCTTATATACTAATCCCCAAACTCTATCTTAGGATAGTGTTCTCTAATTATATTTTTTCTAAATATAGTTTACAAGGTTTGTACTGAAATTCCTCTGATACCAATTATAATGCCTCGACCCCAATTACCCAGAGTCGGTGAATTATTACATGACATTGACATGATATAATGAATCATGTCCTGAAAGACTGATTCGTTTAGTTGCCTTGGAAGTACTAAATACATTCATAAGTTTTACATTACATCATGAATTAAAAACACAAACAACATTTTTTCCCATTTGAACACACTTATATCCTTATCCTATTGTTGTAGGTCAACCATTAAATACTTCTTCACCTCCTGGGAAAAATAAAACACAAAAATGTGTGAGTTTAAATTCTCAGTAAGGATAACAATATAGTGGAAATTTCATAAATAAGCCTAAACATTTAACGAAATATATAAGAATAAAACAAAAGTCTTTTAAAATTAAAATTTATCATAATATGGAAAAGATAATATCAAATAATTCCATTTAATTATTAACATGGATATTCTACTAGTCGAATAATCACAAGCAATTTCAATATCCAATTTCATAATGATGGAATGCATAAGTGCAGACTTCATAACCACATAGGCAAGGCATTTTTCCAAGAATACAAATAAGATTTTACCAAGGCCTTATTCCAAGACACTAATTTTCCTCATGATACCTACCGATGCATCTAGTAGTTATAGTAGGCTTTACCCATCACTTACTAAGTCCAATGCATTCCTCATATGAAAAGGTTTAAACATAACATAAACATTTTTATTAAAACTAGCATATGAAATGTCAATACTTTATCCATAAACCATGAATTGTATAAAAATAACACATCCATAATAAAATATATAAAAAAACCTTCGATACAATATGAAATATTTTTATCATAATAAATAAACTTCAAAAAAGTTTAAAATCCATAAAAAGGATGTTAACAAAGATTAAATGAATTTTTTTAGAGAAATATATTTTTCTATATTGAAATCATTTAAAAGACATATATTTATAAATTAAAACATTTGTTTTGAAAATAATCTCATAATCTTGTAAGTGAAGCTTCAACGATGTTATAACGGCTGAAAATAGCCGCACCCACAGTATAAGTTAAAAAAACATTTTTACCATAATTTTGTCAAAAAGGTCATAAAGTACCTTGTTTAGAAATTGAAAGAAATATTCCTTTAAAAAAATATAAGGTAAAATAAGGGTATAAATGAATTTAACCCATTGTATAGTAAATAGTAAATTTTTTTTGAAATATATTTTTAAGAAAACATGGTTGTGGATGACAAAGAGGTCTCAGTAGATACTTACATAAAAACAAACTCGAATAATAAAGAGATTGTGAAATTAACCCTTACCTTGTACATTTCCTTGGTTGAGGGTATGTTAACCTTCTGTATAATAGTTAAATCATTTTTATTATATTATAAATGAACCATATACATAAATATGCTATCATATATTATCTTCTAATATTGCCTTTTTAATAATATTTTTGTAGTATCATCTTTTTTGGTGTTAACTTATTCGTTTTCCTTTAAATGCTTGGTTAAATAAGCCCTGTTTTTTTATGAATAATATGTATTTGATTCATATAAAGAATTATATTATGTTCATGAACATTATTTTGAATAATAAAATGAAAATTATTCTTGAATGATTACGATTGGGAATGAATCTTATCGCATTCGTGGAGACGATAATCTGTACGTACGCACGAGCAACAATATCATTATATATATGGAAAAATAGTATGTAATTGGATGTTATATCATATATACATAATCCTTAATAGGTTATATTTATTATTTACATCAGTTATACTAATTATTATACCCATACAAATAGTGAACTGTTTGAACAACAAACTACACCACGGCATGGAGACGGTAAGTCGTACACGCGCACATATGGTGACTTTGTCATTTGTATGATGGATAGAATAAAAAATATTTTTCTAACATATTTATAATAACATAACAGTATATATAAGGTACTGGATTTATGATTTTGTTATGGATAAAACAAATAAAGTGGAAGTGGACGAAGAAAAGAACTTGAAAGAGGTTGGTGAAATTATTACCTCAACTTCAGGTGTTTCTTTTTGAGTTGATCAAAAGGGATCCAAAGGATGGATTTATGATAAAATTAAGGCCTATAGGTTTAATTTATAGAATTTGGGAGGATATTTGGGTAGGGTTTGGCCTAGAAAAATGGCTTTGGAGGTTTGAAATTAAGATAATGGGAAGTTCCCTTTTATAAGAGAGGTGAGGGTCACTTTAAGAGAAGCTTGAAATATTATTTTATAATAAAATAATTTTCCATTTATAATGGTTCAAAAATGAATTATTTCGTGGATAATGTAGTTATGGGTCTAAAACCACTCAACCAATTGGTTTTAGACAGGTTTAGGTCATCATATTAACCTTATTTTATAGATTTAACTCGTAGTTAAATAGTTTGACATTAATCATGTATTTTTGTATTTTTATATTATATGGTAAATAAACTTACTATAATAAGACAAGAGAACCCCATGTGGTTATTTATTAATATATATAACCTTATCTAAGTCTTTTTTCCAAACCATATATTTTTAGGAATATTATATCAATTAATAATATAGTATTTGTTTTAAAAACACAATTATGTCAATTTTGACACTATTTAGTATTTGGTTTTATTGAAAATCACAAAAACATGATTAATTCGAACTAATTTTTTTAATCAACCATAACATGCCATATTAACATTTAAAATTATAGGAATTAATCAAAAGACTCAAATTACATTTATTTTTATATTTATAATATTAATTATTTTAATCTTTCATTAATACGGTAATTACTATATCATCATTGTGTCATAAATAAATTAAATTATTTAATGTATAAAAATTATAAATAAAATACCATTATGTAGGAAATTTTTTTAGATTACTAAAAAATATTTATAGTTAAATTTATATTATGTATAACCCTATAATAAAAATGTATTAGTTATTAAACATTGAATTTAACTCTTTTAACTCTCTTTTAAATAAAATAATAATAAATGTCCTAATATAATACAAGTGCACCAAAGAGGATCAAATTTTATTCCTAAGGTTGTTTTTGGTCGAATAATACTTATCTAATAGAATTAGGACTAGTTTTAGTGTAATTATGATATCATTTTTACCCTTAATTACCCTATTTACTTTTAACCGTGGTAAATAAAAGTCAAAAGTTACAATTCACTAAAAAATATTTTCATATTATTGAATGAAAATTTTAATTACTAATATTAACCATGTCTCTCAAAATTTTAAAATTTAACTCACTGAAGCTATAATATTAAGTATTATTCAAATTTGCAAATGCTTCTTGGAGGTGGGTAAAAGGCGGGAAAAAGTTCGATAAAATTTTTATATATCTAAACTTATTATAAAATCTCTCTATTGAATTTAATTGAACTTATATATTTATTATGTATCTATTTTGACATAAAATAAATTTAAATAAAATAAATAAGTATTTAAATAAAAAGTCATTTTTAAACAATAACTCAGTGTTTTTCACTATTCATGAAAAATAGAAAGTTTTCAGAAAAATACCAAAAAATCACCCTAAGATAATTTTGATATTCCGAATCCAAAAATGAAGTCCATTTTGAAAGATAAAATTTATAGAATTTAAAAAAGTGGGTATTACTATTCATACTGGCTAGTTTGATTGGTTGTGGTGTGTTTGAACTCGAAGTTCTGTACAACACAAGTTAATGTATTATTCAAAGGGAAACATACCGTGGAAGCTTGGGGTGTTACAAGTATAGAAGGTTCAAAAAATTAATCCATTCACATTGTGAAAAAGTGGTAGGAATATCCACATTTTTGTGTCTCTCTAAAGTCTCATTAAAAATGTAATTCATTAAAAAGGTCAAAGTATGATAATAGTCGACCAACTGTGGTGGAAAGATTGATTAGAGTCTTGGGGAAACTAGTGATAGAACACTTGAGTGTCACTCTACCTGCCTCCCCCATTACTTCCCTAGGATGGGGAGTATCGACCAATGTAGAAAAATCTACGACTATATTCTAAGTATTTTATAATGATGATGACGATGTTGAATGATCAGACCTCATATGGAAAATAATCTCCTCACATCACTATATCAGCACCGTCCAGGTTTCCATATTATCTTGAAAGTTAGATATCAACTGACAACCATGCTCCAAGGCCTCTGACGTCTCACTCATTTTTCTAATAGGGGATTCCTCATATACCTGACTATGAATCTATCTTTCATGGATGGATAGACCTAGCTGAGTTGAGACAAATTTCATCATCATATCAAAAAATGGTTGTTGATCAAAATGGAATCCCCCCCCATATCTTAAAAAAACACATGGAGGTGGTCCCCTTGGTCAAAAAATGTTTCCAAGGGAGTCTCATTAAAAAAAAGTATGGATCTATTTCTAAATATTCTAATTTTACATATGATACTTTTTGAGTAGTGATACAGTAATTGTAGGGGAAGTAATAACAAGTTGAGTTAGTAGGAAAGTAGGAGAAGAAACCACGTGCACTATTATCTCGATATTCATATCACCTATAGCCTATGATAGAAGACTAACTTCCTCAAAATAGAATTTTTGACCATTAAAATAATCATTACTATAAAGATGTCTCTTCCTTAACATATCACACATGTCTTAAATCAGTTACATAGTTTCTAGAGACATAGGTTTTTGTGAAGAAAAAGGTATGTCCACATGATGGACAAGTAGGCCTAACACATGAATTTGGTAAGCTATTACCCAATCATGGGAATAATCCTAGGTAAAGAAGGTGGAATCATCAGCAATAGGATTTATGATCTCATTCTCTATATCTTCCCATTCAATCATCTTCCAAAATTGGAGGATGACTCCAGGATGTCTCTCCCCTCAAACGCTGACCAAAGGAAGAGGGGAGATCCTTTGAATGCATCCAAACTAACAAGCTAATCAATAAGACGTATAAGGTTCATAAATAACTATCTAATCCATTGTGGCTATGATAGCCCCATCCTGGAGATAGATCATATACGACCTTTCATCAAGGGAAACACCATAATTTTCAATAACTAGCCCAGACGGTGCATGGAAGGGAGTAAAATCAAATATTCTAGATTTCATCAGTGCATCTTTAACCTGATCATGGATTAGAGACATTTCCCCAACTCCTGATATATTCAATAGTCTGGGATTGGATGAATAATTATGGATATAGCTAGAATTGTAAAATTCAAGAAAATGGAAGTGATCCTTTATCTATAAAAATAGAAATTGTAGAGGAATGTTGATTCTGTAAGGGTTTCTACCTTGTTGAATATGGACAAGGACTTAGTAAATTTGAGTAAGGACCAGTTCATCCAAATTAAAATTATATCCATTTCAAAACCATGATTCAAATACCAATGTGCTAACTCATATCCCTATGAATGCATCCCCATCTGAGAAAAGCCACATATTCAAAAAAAATATCAATAAAGCTTGTCAGTCTTAGGCTCATAGGGATCTTTGATGTCACATAATATCCCCATGAGGTATAATATACAGCCTCTAAAATGGCCCAATATGAGCCATCAATGTCATGGACGTATTGAGAAGGGCATCGAAGAGTCCTAACTCTGATGATATAGAGGAAAATATCGAATGAGTCATAGAAAGATATAAGAGAGTGAATATAAATATCCTTTTTTGATTCTTCTTAACAATAATAAGAATTTCTCTTGAAAATATTGGAGTCTATGAGGGATTCTCCCAGAAATATGCAGTTGGGTGGAACTAGTCGTACATTTCTCCAAGATGATGAATTCCACCTAGCTAGTATATGTCCCATTTTCTTATGCCCACTTCACCGTGGGGGAAATTGAAATGTGTTGGTTTTAGGGAACCAACGGTTGATCATCTCATAAAGGAGGTAGGTTTTGTGATATCTGATAAACTAGTATATCCCCATGGATTCATAAAGATGAAACCTATATAAATCATCAACAGACTCGAAGAAGATTTTCCTAACCTTTAAGGGACATTCCCACACATCCAATAAATTACCATCGGGATGGAGATCTCATTTCGAGTAAAATACATTTATAGAATTTTTCAAAGAGAAGGAAATTATACTTGGAAAAAATATGAGAAATAGGTTACTGAGAAAATTCATTTCCATCACGGACCAGATGAGATTTTTCCAATAGATAAGACAAACCCTGGGGTTAGAGCATAACTAGATGACCATACTCAACAATTTTTATCCAAACACAGTTAGAAGAAGATGAATCTTATTAAAATGAAAGATTAAAATAAAAAGGAGGAATGATAGAATCAGCCATCAAAATGAAACCATACAAAGTCACTCAATACAATAGGGGTAATCTTAGAGCTCAAAATGAAAGGAAATTATTCAAAACCTCATTATATGAATCCACAAGATATTAAGGATTAATGTTTTGATACCTATAAATCATGGACCTTTGATAGGCCAAAACTATGGAAGATCATCTAGAACTGGAAGCCTTAATGAAAATAAGTAAGTGGAATATGTCAAACAAAGATAATATGAAATATTATCAATAAAAAATATGTAAAATTCAGGCATCTTCCTGTTTATCACATGAATTATCAAGGAATTTTCAAATCACCATAAAGTGTTTGAGAATTTCCTAACATCCCAAGGACATGAAGGTCACATAACCCCCATAGGGAATTTCACAATCACATAACCCCTTTGGAGACTCATGATCATGTGACCTCAATGTGGTCATGTGAATCACATGATAATTAGTAGATCAAATGATCAAGCCAACGGACCCCATGAAACCCTCAATACAATCGAAGTACCACATGGTTGAAGTTAAAAATAATTACTGAATTATGGTTTGAATTCTAACTGGGCAAGAGCCTATGAAAAAATGATATTGTGAGAAAGATATTGTGATCAAGGGTCATGATGAGGTCTTACGACCAGGACTCGTGAAATGATCTTCCAGCAGGAGTATGCAACAGAGGAAAGGTGGGACAACTTTGGAGAAATGATAGCTAGTGGATAAGCTTACCCTCCATTCCCATATATATAGGAAGTTCCATAGAATACCAAGAATCAACCAACATACCAAACATCACTCGAGAAACCAATTTGAAACACCACCAAAGAATCTCATGGGAATTTTGTTTCCTCAGAATTGAACCCTAGTCCCCACGTACATTTCTCATGATAGGGGAATTTGTTGATGTGCACCAAATGTGCATTGGTATATTCATAAAGGAAGAAATACCAGAACATGTGATATATTTTACCTGCAAAGGAAAAAGAAGAAGAAGGTGGATGATACGTACATATTGTGTGATCCTTTAAAGGACTCATGATCACATGACCATTATAAGGTCACTCAAAGACCCCATATACTGTGTATAACCTAGAGTGGATCCCACACAACCCCTTTCAAAAAGTCCTATTGATCATGTAAAGGTGATTCGAACAACTAATGGTCATGTGGTGACAACTAGATCAGTTCCACAAGGCCACATAGTTTGTTGACAACAAGCACCTGGAAATTCAACCCAAAAATTCCTTTGAAAATAAGGTGAAAAATATTCAAAGGTACGAGGCCTCTATAAGTCACTAAAATCATGAGACTCATCACCAATGGAATGGATAATTTTCCTTGAAAATATATGAGAAATATTACATGACCATTGAACATTGTAGAAAATAAACAACGTAAATTAAAAGGGAGGTGGTGGGAGCCTCTCGTGGTCACTAAATGTCATGAAAAACATGCCTAACGACTCACAAGAAACCAAAAGACTCTAAAAACATGTCAGCCTCATCTATCAAAAGTGCATTGGCTTATCCTTCTTACTACATGAAGCCCCCCCCCCCCCCGAGTATGTCCATGTGGCCTTTTTCTCCCCCTTTAGAACCATAAGGAAAAATAGATTTCTTTTCCATGAAATTCCCATGCAGCCCCGTTGGACCTTTATTGGTCATGTGAAGCATAACAAAAAAATAGTGAAAATGTCCTCAATTAAACTTATGAATCTTTTCATAATCCCTAATATTTTTAAAATAAAACAATGGGGATTAAAAGAGAAAATGATGGAGTTATCATGGCCCTAAAACATTTTCGATGCGCTAAGGAAGTCTGCAGCATGGACCAACAAGACTCTTGGTTGAGAAGCCCTGACCTCATGGAGACCCTCAAACAATCCACCCTCACCTCGTGAAAACTTTCAGCCAAGGAATTGAGCATCTCGTGGATGAATTTCTAAAGGAACTTTGATCTCACAAAAACCCTTGAAAATGTCAATATGGCATTATAGAAATCCTTCAACATGCCTGCATAATAAAAAAAGTCCCAATTAATTGGAAATAATCCAATAATTGATGCGTTTAATAGAGGGACTCCAAGTCAATTAAAATCAGGAGACACCCTATGATCGATCCATAATAAATGCTCACGAATATGTGGCATGATAGGCCCCCCTTTTTGACTCCAACCTAGAAACATTATAGAAACACTATGAAATCCTATGAAAAATAATGGTGGAGATACTTATAAATCCCACAACCCATCCTTAGAGAAGGATGTATACTTCTTCACTTCCATGCGCATCATCACACCCATGAATTAGAGAATATTTCTCAGAGTGATAGATCTCGAAACCAGAAAGTCTACTTCTAGGTAATGAAATGATGAACCACTGGAGTGATTAAGCACCATGCATAAATCACTTCGTGTGATCATCCACAGACCTTGCAATGTTCTTATAATAAGATGTTTGAATAACATTCTGAACATCTTTTAGATCAAATGAGAATAAAAATAAATTAGTACTGAATAAATCTTAGGATATATCAATATAAGGGCTTGGAAAATGACTAAAGGAGGAAGTATTAATAGAAAAACATGTTCACTGATCCCTATGCGCTTCACATAAACCATCCAAGACACGTAACAACACTAGGGAACTTCATCCAGATATCATGATGATCCTTAAACAAGCTATTTGGGTCATGTGGAATCCTCTAGGACATGTTAGAGAAAGTCACGTGGTTCCCCATGGGAATGACAATTTTGTCTCACGAGAACCCCAGAATCGTCGCCTAAGACTTGAGACATCCTTAAGATACATTTCCTGACTCATATAAAGGCACCCACTCATGTCTGTCAATTCTCATGGTCACATCAATTCATGTCAACTAAGCACTCAGGATACCATATGAGAAAGTCAGATGAGACCCACGACACCCTCATGACATGTTGGCCAGGTCTCGTGATGCTCTATTGGGATGTTAACAAGGATATACAAAACCCTCACAGACGTTTCATATTGAATCTCATGACACCCTCCATACGTGTCAAGCCAGCTCGTACGCATGACACTAGGGAAAGTCATCTAGACCATGAGACACCCTCTAGACAAGTGAGTTGGATCATGTGATGGCTTCTAGGAAAGACAACCAAGATCATGTGATGTCCTTCAGATAATCCATCTTTGATCATGATACAACCTTAGGATATGCTACCAAGGTTAGGTGAATTCCTTTATATGGACTAATTGAATCATATATTTGTCTTCAGATATTCTAGGAAGATACTCTTCTATATATCAGGATAAGAAGAGAATCAGTGTGCATTAGGAAGGTAAGAAAGACTATGGATATCTCAAAGTATAATCCCCAAATAATAGAACTAAGATGACTCTGATTCCTTCTATATTCAGGATACATAGGCCACCGTTTATATGTTAGAGTTCTATAGTGATCTTCTAGGGATATCCTAGTATATAATTCCCATATCTATAAGCAATGATATTGATCACTTCCCATCCCTTATTTCTCACAACAAGCATGACTCACATGATAATAAGTAGTTTCATTAGTCATATCATCTGCACCATAAAATTCCAAAAAGACTAGGGAGACCTCAAAGTGTAAGACCTGACTAAAGGAAATATGAGAGCTCTAATTCCTTCCATGTTTAGAATATGTAGGACAACATCCAAAACCTCAAACTCAAATAAACATCCATTTCAATTTAAGCCTTATGATAATGCCTTTTTCAGCCTGTGGGATCCAACCATTCTTTTGGGATGATTACCTACATAATCCATCAATATAATGAGAAATAAAATAAACTATGATAACTAGGAGTCTTTCCAAAATCAGGTTACATAGGATGTCCCTCCAAGACTCGATCTAGGAAATCTGGTGTCCCAGAGCACCCCTATAAGTCCTCATAACAAGACGTTAAACTACATGGTTCCAACGAACTATGTGGGTTTTGATTCCTTAAATAGATAGGATATGTTTGGTTCATCATAATGGCTCAATCCTATCCTCATAATATTTATTTCTTCTATGAATTCAACAAATTATGAAGCACATGGTTATATGGTTTCAACAAATAAGCAACCTCCCATTACAAGAGAACGATGGATAATATTAGATACATAAAGATGGATTTACTAAAGATCCCACAATCATTTTCATATGAAAACTTATTAACCCATGATCATTTTATTAGGGTAACCAGTCATGTATCAATATTATGAATAGGTCCATGAACATATAAAAAATCGATAAGACAATCCAAAAGTAGGGAAAAATTCAACCCAAAAGGGTATGATGAGCCCAACCATGCATCCTCTCAACCAATAAAAGTCTCCAAGAGTCACTGGTTATGAAAATTAAGGTGTCCAACTACCTTTGCAATGATTTTTTTTACCCAGTTATGTATGAGAGAACCATTGTGAGTTTCTGGTAAGAGAGACAATGGAAATTAGACATTCATGATTGTGCACAACAAAAACCCCTCACAATCAACATGTTGAATGGATCCCATCCTCATCATGATAACCCCAATGAAACAATATCTTCCGAAGAACTATATATTAATATGGTATACTATTTAAAATCCATAGTTCGAATAACTGGACATTCATTTAAATAAAATATTCTAAAATACTTAATATCAAGAATGTGGATTCTAAAAGGTTCCAAATTAAAAAAAATATATTCTTATGGTTGACACATACTCATAAATTATGATCTAGACAATTTTTTGTGTCAATTATTTTTTTAATAATATTAGTTAATATAATTCTATTAATTTCCCTTCTTCATGTTCAAGCACTGCATCAGTGTTGCAAAAGAATTAAAGGTAATTATTTCTTAATGAAAATTAAAAATAAATTATATTCATAAAAAATTTATTAGGGTCAATATAATATTTTTTATGAATTTATTATTTATATTTACTCATTTTCATTCCAATAAAACTTATTTAATTTGTTAATTTTACTTTTCATGACTTGAGCAAGCATTGGACATGCATTTAGATAATATTTAATTTATATAACTCTAAAATTTGAAATTATAATTCCAAAATAAAAAAACAAATTATACATAATAATTAATGAAAAAGTCATGTATAGAATTTTTAACACTTAATTATTATATATATGGAACCAAATATTACTTTTCCACTACTGCGTAGGCACAACGTCGACAATGAAAAGGTTTTTTATATTTATAATGAAATAAATTATAATTTACATATTCTGAATTACTTTTGTAAAATATTTATATTATAATATCATAATTTCATTGATTTAAGAATATTACTAAATTTTATATCATATTATGTCTAGAAGATGTCACATAAATGTTTTATTAAATAAAATAACCATATTTTTCATATTCACAAAAATATAACATTATTAAAAAATTCTCAAAAATTTATTCTAAAATAATTTTGACATTATGAATTAAAAAATGAAATTAATTTTTTATCAAATTTAAATTAAATAATTTTAAAAATTAATCTTTTATATATAACAATCAATGTAATTATTTTAATAAAACGATTTTTTTAAGAATTACATAGCTTAATGAAATTAAATATTAATTCAATAAAAATAAAAAATATGGGAAAAAATATTCTCTCATTATATTAATTTTTTATCATAAAGTACATTCATTAAATGAACATAATTGGTTTTTTTCAAGATCAATATTATTTACTATTTACCCAAAAATCAATCTTTTCCAAAAAGTCAAAAAAAAAATCATAATATTATTTTTTCAAGAGGGGTTAAATTTTTTTCCAGTTTCATAAAATTAAAAATTTAAAAGTGTCATAAATTAATCCTAATGTCCATAAATATAATGAAATAAAACCACTTCTTATAAAGAATAATTTTTCATGAATAAAATGAATTTATACTCATTCCTTTTCTAATAACCACAATTAGATGGTGTGCTATATTAATAATTAAATGATATTTACATTTCGAAAAAAAATTACTCATATAAATTAATTAACATGCATTAAATTAATAAAAACTCAATGCACACATAAATAATTTTTCTAAAAAATATACCTTTTAATCGTAAATGATCATATTTAATATTGATTTCTTATTTTCAAGGCACTAATCAGTAAATTTTTATTAAAAAAACTTCTCTAAATATATTTCATAATATATATACTCATGTTAATACCTATAAAACCTATAAAAGAGTTATAATTTCATATTTAAATAACAATATCTTTATAGTATATCACAACTTCTTTTAATATCAGAATTATGTGTGGACCACTAAATTGAACCTTGTATTATTTTGAAACTAAAATAGAAAGATGTTATAGGTATAAACCATATTAAGTATATAATACTCATTAATATTATTAAAATTAATTGGGTAGTTGAAATTATTTCACCAATTCCACCATAGTGGTGCAGTAAATTGGGTGGTCCTATGGGAACAGATTTTCCAAGGTGTCAAAATTGAGGGTTTATTCCAGAATGTTCAGTTTAAATAACCCACATCACCTTGTGTATGGTTTTATTCTCATAAATATCACCCTGGAAATATCAATAGACATCGTGAGTGAGGATCTCCCCAGAGGAAAATTTTCTTCAATATAGTATACATTTTGGGATTTCTAGTCATATCAATGTATAAAATTTGATGAATATTATGGAGGATGTTTCAAAATTAAATTATTTATAGTCACTCGAGCATGAAAATCATTAACCATGTTTCTTTAGAAAATATTTTAAGGTTATATTATTTGTTAGGATAAATCTCTTCAAATTGATATATAATGGGTCATTAATGAGACGTGTACTGTGGATGTGTTTTCATACCCATACACACTACATATAAATTTTAAATAAGCTCTTTGATCATCCAAATTATATTAACCTAAAATCAACTCTTTAGGCTACCACACAAAGATATAAAGCCACAAATGGGAATTATTCATGAGGTTTTTGAAACATTTGAGTTTAATACTATTTCAAATGACATGGTATGTGTTATGCTATTTATGTTTTATCATGAACATATAGAAATTTATTTGATTCAAATATTGCCATTAAATAACATTAGAACAATTTATGAGATGGAATAATATTTTTTAAAATGATTCAACCTACACTCAAAATCAATGAACATTCACACTAATATTTTAAAATTTAATCAAATTTGTAATGAATACATTTATGAATCATTGAAGATATTTATACATATGTTAAATAAATACCCTGATTGTTATTTAGAGATATAGTTATCAATTAAACTTTTTTATAATATATTTCATTAACATATGTGGTCAACTATAGATACTATTTGTGGTGGATATTTTCTAAAGAAGATACTATGAAAAAGATATGATTTATTGCATGATATGTAAAGAAATATTTTTTAATGAGAAATAGAAATACTTCAAAGGATGGTAATTGACATTGTAGATTCAAAAAGATATATGATGAAACCAATATAACTATTGATAATGAATATTTATATCAGGTTTGATATAAACCAATACTATTATACATACACCAAAATCTATAAATATATTGGATTTTATAGTCATAATAATTATCAAGTTTTGAGGCTATAACATAATAATTGATATCACTAAAGATGAGGAGAAATAGGTTCTAAAAACAAAATATTATACTACCACTTAAATATAAAATCTATTAAATGGAATATATATTATATAAATTCAACATAACTAACAATGAAATTATCTTTAATATAGAATTAAAAGTTAGGAAAATTTCTAAAAAAACTCATGGATAGTCAAATGTAAAACTCTTGACTGAAATGTAAATCAACTAAAGTGTGGTGGTGAAGGTGATAATCCTTATCAATGGGAAAAATGGTTGATTTTGTTTCAAAAAAATATTTAAAATAAGTAAGTGAAAAAATGGAAGCTATTTTGAAATAAAATATAAGGAAATCAAAAAAAGAAGAAGATATGGATGAAGATCTGCAAGCATGTAGACTACCACTACAATTCCCAAAAATTATAAAGTATGTAATAATCATGAAAAAATGTTTATGTTTCTATGAATTATGAAGGAACATCATATTAACATTCAAAATGTAGAGGCTTTATAAAAATTTCCTAAATTTGGATATTCATAAAGGGGTTAATTTTAAATAAGAGATTTATTGAGGATAATGGGACAATACCCATCTAGAATAATGTCCATTCATAGTGTATCTAAGTATAACAAAGAATAAACAAGATCTTTATTGTTTTTAAATTTCAATTAAAATTGAATCTTACAATATTTGAAAATATTTTAGTAAATTATGTTTTAGTGTTACTTTAGGTCATAATCAATATTTATAGTCATGGTATTAGAGGATATGAATCTAATTAAAAAATATCTTCAATTAGAGGACACAATATTAAGATATATATGAGGATTGATTAAACGTGTACTAGTTATTATTGTCAAATTTTACCTTTTTGTATAATTTCTTATGTTTGAGATGGATTATGTTAAAAAATTTAAAATACACAAAATTATATTTTCAGAAATGGGACGGCCCTTGACTAATGTCTTCATTAGAGTGTTATCTTTTTTATTTTTGATCTTAAATTGATGGTCATTATTCAATGTGGAATGGATATTTTTTAGGGATATGGTGACGAATTTTGAAATGAGGACTCTACTGCTGATAAATAAAATAAAAAAGTTATAGGAAATAAGATAAATAAATTAAAAACTGGTGAAAATAAAGAGAAGATAGGTTTGAATGAATGAAAGAGGTTATTAAAATCACAACTAAGAAAAAAATTTAAATAGGGATTATAAATATTTTCATTCAATAAAATAAGATTTGTTTATGATTAATTATGTGTTGGTGGCTTGGACTTACTAAATTGGAAATTATTTTTCCTCATGGAAATAAAAATATAATTTCAAGGTTTGGGATATGACTAATATATGTAGTTGAATGTATATATAGACCCTATTTTGAAATGTATCAAGTGAATAACTTCCATCTTCTATTACAATACTTTTTAAGATAATGTATTTCATAAAAAATGTTTGAAAAGTTCTTATGGGAGAAGCTTGATTTTTTTATTATATTCTTATGATTTAGATTTATGATTTTTTAGGGTATTTTATATGGATATAAAACTCAATCACTCGTCTCTATTTTAGATTTAATAGAGTGGATCATGTAAATTAAAGTGTGTATATTTATTTTTAAAGATCAATGATGATGATGATGGAGGAAGGAAGATGATGCATTATGATAGTTATAAAGGAGAAAAATATATATAAGTTTAATGGATAATTTTTTATTATTTAAAATTATATTTTTTCATTCCCTATATTCATTGAATGATTTATTTGGATTAAAAACATTTTATGGAACACTTATATCACAAGATATGTTCTTTTATCTAGGATCCCAAGAATTTCATATTAATACTTTCATAAATTATTTTAATTTTAATTTATGATTAAACTAAATTAGTAATATAATCGATTTGAAAGTAAATATAATCATTTAAATGATTATTTGATAAATCATGATCTATGAATATTAGTTTGTCTATGTAAATGAAATTTCATAAATACATTTAGGCATTAAGTTTCTTATATTTATATTATTTCTCAGATAATTATTATTCTTACCATGGAATTTTATTTAATATTATATTTCATATTAATATGATATATTCAAATATATTTATTACATATTCTTTATATTACACTACCTCTTTAGAGAAATAAATATAAGATTGAAACTATATATTTATTGATCAAAGAAACCAAAATATAAATATTTTAAACCAAATTAATATGATTAATGAAATAAACCAAATACTATTTATTTTCATATACTGTAGATACCCACAATAGGATTTATATCTTTTTAAACACGTAAAAACCATGATTTTTTTGATAGGTAAAATCATTATAAGACATTATATCCTTGACATTCTAATTTTTTTTCTTAATGATTTTCAATCGAATGAGTATAAAAGATGTGTTCTTTCACTATGTTACTAAGAATTATATGAATATAAAAGGGAAGATAATAGGTGTTATCTTCATTGGTGGGGAAATGGTTCATAAAATTCCACTCCTTGTACATTATTACCTATCTTAATGAAAATGTAACAGATAGATAAAAACATATATTTAATTGAAGATGAATATTACATTTTATCCATTTTCATTTTTATTAGAATATAAATTTAGGACCAAGAGTTGGTATGTGTTATCATTTTAATGATTTTGTTTGAAGGTGTATTTTTTATGTTAGATATTTATTTATTATCATTAATTGTAATTTTTGAGATAAACATCTCATTTAATCCTAAATTTGTAATTTTTCACATTTACCTACCCATAAATAACCTCAAATTCTTCCATACCATAATAAAAAGCCGATTTTTTTAAAAATTGATTTCAATATAGAAATTTTGATTTCATGGAAGACTATGTATAGAGTTAAAATAAATTATATTGATAAGAAATAAATTTGAAGTACATAGTTGTATTATATAAATAATTTTATAGAAATGTATATAAAAATTCTATTAGAATAATAATAAGTTGACTAATCTGAATAGAATGATGAAAAAGTATCATCATCTTTCATATAATTTAAAATACAATATTATTTTTTTACATTGAATTTTAATAGATGAAACATTAATATAAGTAATTTTTAAAACATTAAACCTCAATGATAAATTATTTGTTTTTTTATAATTTTTTTTAAACATCGGCTATTATGGGTTCTTATTCTGATGTTTTTCAAATCAATTTAAGAGGGAAATAAAGTTTTTCGCTATGTTGGAAATTGACTGCACACATGAAATAATTATTTATAAATGAAAATTTGATTAAAATAATAGTATTAAATTTGTAATATTTAATTTTTCAAAGTATTTATGGATGGATTAATACTATAGAATAAATATATTGGAGTTTTAGAGATTTTGAAATCTAGAGTAAAAAATCACGATGTGGTTGGATTTTATTATGCCATGAATGGTAATGAAAATAATGAAAAACATGGAAACATATTATGTATTATAGAATGACTAATATTTTATAAAAAACATATTGGGTTTAAATTTTTAGATATCATTAAATGATCCATGAGGTGGGAATCGTTTTGTTGTGAATTTTTTATGTGCTTCAAGATAAAGGTTGAATTTTATATTGAGTGTTATAGTTAATTATAACCTCAATGATTAAAAAGAATAACAATATGTTTCATTTTTTGAAATAGATATAAAAGATATATTCAAATCCAAAAAACTCAAAGATGTGTTATGATTAATGAATGGTCTTGGTGTTGTGTTGTGGTAGATGACCTTCCACCATAATTTATAGAAGATGAATTTTTTTAAATGTTTCTCTAACTTCCATTTTTAGAAATATGATGTTATATTTTTATAAAATTCATAATATATCCTATTAATTTTTATAATATTACATCATGTTGAATTTGGATTCAAATACAGGGGTATATATATGGGAGATAAAAGGGGATCACTGTAATGATATTTTTCTACAAAAAGTCTTTGTATTGATAAAATTTTCTCTCTCACTAGATTAGTCAAACATTAGACATTCATGGAGCTTAAAGGCTATTGATAGAATTATTTTAATTATTATTCATCTCTCTCATCCCTTATAAGGATCAGACATCTCATTCATGTCAAATAATGAGAGGATTAACACTTTCAATTGAGTATTTTAATGCATCGTGATTGAATTGTTTTTTAATATTATTTTTCAAAATTATGATTATTGGGATATGAAATTTTCTATTATCATATATATTTTAATTTTTCATGATTGTTTTAATATTTTATTTACTAATTTATTTATATTGATTGAATAACTAGATCTTATATTCCCTCTTAATCACATTTTTTTGTTTAAGATATATGTTTAAATATGGTTTTATATCACTTATTTATTAAGTAATTTGATGTACATGATCATAAAAGTGGGGATATCTAATTAAATAGATCATTACATGACCCTAGGATTTTTTAGACCCAATTAAGATGATGAAATAATCATATCATAAAGTCTATTTAAATTAAAAATTATCATGATATCATTTTTATAAAAATATCAACATAATAACATTATATGAATTTATATTATTTAGATTGATATTAATCTTTTAAAAATATAGATCGATCATTATAAAAATTAAAACTCAGATTTTGATGCAATGGATCAATAATTCTTGTGGGTTAACACTATATATAATGATTACTACAAATTAATAATGTTATTTTTTATAGAAAAATAATTTATTTGAAAATAAAAATAAATTAAAGAATTAACAATGCCTAGTTGGTGGAATGAATTCTCATGTCCTTCGTATGTATGACCACCAAGGTATTCTATAGTTATTTTTGGTTTATCCTTTCAAATAGATGATTTTACCCACCATTTTATTACTCAGATCAAATGTTGGGTCATGAAAATCTGATGCCAATTATTGAGCCTCTCCCTAATGGTCATTTGAGTAGTGATTTGATGATTGAGGGACCTATATGAGAGTTATATGTGAACCAATTAAAGAGTGAAGATCCATTACAGTTGGTTCATAGTGAAAATTTTCTTATATAGAATATAGTAGTGTCCTCTATGAAGGATAAGAAATTACATAATATTATTGACCTATAAAAGTTCCAAAACTAAGGGCCCAAGGGTTTTCAAAAAGAGCCAAGTACATGAGGATGAATTATTGGCTGGATTTTGATACCTGACTTTCCCATAAGTTATGGAAAATTTTAAACAAGATGGTTATTAATCTAATGAGTACCATTGATGGTAAAATGAAACAATGGTTTCCATTTATGCAAACTCATTATTGGAATTATCAACCATTTGTGGAGATTAAGACCATTTTATGTGGGATATCATTCAATAACATCGTGGTAGGATTTAGTTTGGATTCTTCTGGACCCACTTTAGTGATAGTTGGTTATGACCAAGTATATCATGATAATTATATATGAGAAAAATCTTGGAAAAAATTTGAAATGGTTTCCATTTTATATTACATGTTTATATGAGTCATTTGAATCAAAAATCTGTCATGGAATATGTAATGAATAGACCTTGATTACCCTCAAACTTGGCACCTGACCCGATCCATCACATAAAAAAGGGATGATACCGATCCCCATGGGTAGGAAACAATAACCCAAGAATCAAACAACAAAATAAATGGAATGATTTCTCCAAAACCAAACAAACACATGGCATATATATACATGGAGAGACAATTAATGGCTAAACGAAAATAATTATATTCCAGAACAGTAATAAGAGAGAAGAAAAAATGACTGTAAAAGTAACCAAAATCTCTAAGGGAAAAGTCCAACTACAAAGGAAAAAAACCAAACAACTTATCCTTGTGATAGCATGGATGAACTACCACCATCTCACCACTAGTTACTAAAATCTGCAGACATGAAACCTTACCACCTCACTATGACTCCTTACATTTCCCTACATTGGAATACATACAAATGTCTTCATACCACCGAAGGGGTGTGTGGGGTATAAGATAACATGATCAATAGGATCCCACCCAATTGTTCCATAACAATCCTATATATAGAAATTCATTTATTCTCATTTCATATAAAACATAGCATGATAATAAGTAATGATGATTTACAGAAACATAGTAAAAATTTCCCTTTTCCACAATTCAAAAAAATGCAGGTATATCAATTTTAAGGATCATTTTCCATATCATATTTCATAATTATCAGCATGAATAATTAGTATAAAATTGTAACAATACAAGAATTACAACAAAACAATAGTATCACAGGTATCAAAACAGCAAGGAATACAACATGTCAGACTAACAGACTATTCTTACCATAATCAATTATGCCCAAAATCGGATTCCTATAATAGCGGCCTAAGAAATAATGGAATTCCCCATGAGAACCCCCCCCCCAAAATATCAATATTATTCCCCTAGAATAAATTTCATTCAAAAAATTTATATCTCCATCAATAAACCTCCCTTTGATATCATATTATAGTAATCCCACTTTAAAGGAGGAGGATAAAGAAGCACCCCTTTATAAGGTGATGTGGAATTTGATCCCATAATGTGTCCTTTTCCCAGAGTATTCCTAAGTTCTATAGCCCATGAAATGAAAAACTATGTGGTCTTGGTCCAAAGTGGAAAATATTGTGATTGTGGGATGGACTGGGCTATTACAAATGATATCATATCCAGTTTCCATTCTATGTTCCAACAAGGACGCTAGGACCATCTTGGGAGAGGATTAAGAATATACTACATCGAAGGAGGATGTGCACAAATCATCACTTTATAAGGTGGTGTGGATACCTCTCCCATCATGGGGAATTTTTCTAGGGGATTCCTTTGGTGTATAGGCTAGGGAAAGAAAATCCATGCATTCTATGCTCAAGGTGGATAATATCATGATTGGGGCCATATTAGGCTGCTATAGAATATTATTTTATATATACATCATCCACACTATATTCCATAACTGTTATTTTTAAAGAGATTATAGTTACAGACTTCCTTAATTCATGAATATGATATAATTTACTTTTTGTATGATAAATAATTTTCAGGTAAATATATACATGATAAATTCATATTAATAACTGAGACCTACCTATACTAGTATAAATGAACATATAAGATCTTATTTGATGTTAAGTTATTATGATGTAAGTGTAGTTGACATGGGTGACTCATTGAAACATATCCAACCCCACATAAAATTTATTCTAATTATACATACAATACTGATTTGTAGACTATATATTATTGAACATCATAAATGAATCTAAGGTGGAGGTAAAAGATAGGGTTCGAGATACAATTTTTTTCATATCCACTAAATCCCAAATTAATTGATAATAGAATGATCCATATGATGACTTCTGAGTTATAATTATATTTAGTTTTGGGCTAAGATGATATTTTTTAGTTCTAAAGGCATTCAAGGTGGTGTAAACAATTTATAAATTTTAGAAAAATGGGCTAGGTGAATGGTCTATGAAAATATGGAAGTAACTGTAAAGTAACCACGTGATATGTCTTTGTTGGTTCTAGTGGCGATTTTCATGTTTTCAGTACAATTCATCTAATCATGTGTGTCACCAAGAAAACTATGTGTATGGAATGGTTTGGGTAAAAATGTTGTTTCATATAATTTCATAAAAATTTCTAACCATGTGTCTATAGGTAACCATGCGCTTCAATATTCATGGTTCAGTAGCTACTATATGGTTAGTATAAATTATGCCCAACTATTCAACCTTACTATGTGACCTATCCAACATTCATTAAATAAGAAAAATAACCCAATAAAATTTATATTTTTTAACTCTAATATCCTCATAATAACTTATTTTCAGGATCTATCCATCCTTGGTTTCCCAAGGAGGTTATCTCTTGGTCTATTTGTGAAACATCATTGTTCTTAGTGGATATATTCAATATATATTTGAATTTCTCCCATTTTATCCAATATTTTATAGATTTCTCATTGAACCATATTTCCCTAGTTTCAGTGGAACCCTAATGGTATATGATTTATAGATCATGGGGGAATTATGGGGAATTGATAATGATTCATAGGGATCTTGGAGTGTGAGGACTAGATCTCATCAGTCCCAATTCCCATTTTTGAAGGCCACCTGATTTTCTCTATTGGAGAGGTTTTTGTCTCTATATAATGTTTTTATCACATGATTTTATTTATTTTATTGTAAATTACTTTGGTTTTTATTATGTAAATTATTTATTTGACATCATATTTGATATATTTTTCGAAATTTCTTCTTGGATGGCATGAACATTGTGTTTTTAAAGGTATTTTTCAAATGGATTTATGCACTTCATGAGTTCAATTAATTCCTATAATATGGTTTTGAATCTAAAATAGGCTTTAATTAATTAGAGGGGTAATTATTTTCTTGTGAAAGTGTTTTGTTAAAGTGTGAGATGTTTTTAATTTAGTGTTTAATGATAACATATAACTTAGCAAATGTGGGTAAATATGGTTATGGATATATGATAATGATAGTGTGCCACACTCAACTTAGGGATATAAATGTTATATGGATAAAATGTGTAAGGGATATATATTAGTTTTAATCATGGTATTATTGGATTATTGTTCCATTATACAACTTATTATAGTATCCTATAGGCTAGAGCCTAATTTTGTTTTAGTTTTATACAGGATCATATTGTTCAGGATTGATTTATAACATCATTATCTTATGAAATTGTCATGGATCGTTATTTTTATTTCCAAATTATTTTCTTTTATGTCTATATCAATGTTCATATGGATTATATTTTTTTTTTAAGTAAATAGAAAGTATTATTTATGATTTTTTTTAAAAAAAATGACTTATAAAAATTGTTCTGTTTTAAATTATAATGAAAAAATTTATATGGTGACATACATATTATCAATTCATGAAGGTATCCTACAGAGTAATATTATCACAACCAATATATTCCATTATGTGTATGAAGATTCAGTTTTAGTGGATATTATTAAAGGGAAGGGAATAATTTAGATCACTGTCATCACTTAGCTGATGAAACATTTATATTGGATGGAGATAGAGGTGATGAATGGTCACTTAGAGAAATGGTTTGGTTTTTTGGTATTTATTCATGTTTTATCATTTTATATTTTATTGTATGTATCTTTTTTTTATTTCCCCCATGATATACTATGGTTATTTACCTTTACTTTTTTATACATGAGACATGTTGTGTTATCTTTTAGGGTGAAATAATTATCATGGTTGTGTATGATGATACCCAGGTGCTGATCTCCAACCTATTGAGACTAGGAACAAGATTTAGGACTAGTGGAAATCAATCTTGGGTGACATGTCAGATCAAACTGGGATGGTTCATTATAAAATCTTATCAGATCCCATAGTTGTTTTCTATGGGTTTTCTAGTGGACTAGAGTAAGACTATTAGAACATGTATAGAATTGGGGATGTGTTCCATGCCAACTCACTTTTACATCTAACCTTGAGTTACCATGGGTAGTCTGGAAAATTTCATCAAGATTTAGCTTGATATTTGGGTTTTCAAAATGGACATTACTTTACATGAATTTAGCTAAACCATGTATTCTCTTTTGTACGATTATAATGTTTTCTTTGATTATTTTTAATTCAGTATCAATATAAAATTTTTTTGTTTAAGGAATTTATTTTTGGATAATTAAAAATAATGTTTTTATTGATATATATATATATTCCATAACTGGTCAGGTATTATATCTTGTGGTTTTTTATATTGATTTTTAAAGGATGTCTTGAAATTAGATGGAAGTTCCTAGAGTGAATTTTCCATTAGAAACCCACTCATTGAACCTGTATTGGTTTAAACTATAATCCAAAATATTAAATCCCCCAGTCAATCAATAGGGAGTAACCATTAATGTATGGTGGATCATTCTTTGGATTTTACCATGAATTGTAAACTATTCATTTTTTGGTGACAATGGAGCCCTAGAACCCAATGAATGAATTGATAAAAATATAGAATATTTTCTTCATTTTGAAGACTATATATGACTATAAGTTAGCTTTTTATCTTTTATTCCTTGAGGGAATAAATGAAAATGGTGGGATTTTATCATACATGATAAGTTACGTGAGGAAATAACATGGAACAATTTAATGAAGTCATTCAATCAATAGTTTTATCCAGAAACGTTATTTGTGGAAAAGTCTTAGGATATTTTAACCTTTGGATAATGGAGATCATTCTACAATGTATGGATCTACTCATTTATCAGATTTGGTTCATTATATCTACAATGTGACTCTAAATAATACCTCATGGTTAGGAAGTTAGAAATTGGTCCCAAATTCAGGGTTTGGTCAAATATTATTATCGTGATCTTGTCAAAGCATAATGGGATAGTTAATAAATATGTTATGAATGAGGTATAAATACATTATATTATAGGTCTTAGAGGAAAATTGTATGTAGTGAGAGGAATTCAAGGTTTTTCATTTGTGTAGAGTAGATATCACAATAAGGGTGATTATTTTATGCTTCGATCAGTTTCAAGGTACTATTTGAGTCATCATCTGGTAGTTTTTTTTATCAGTATTTAAGAACCTTCCATATTATGACTACTTTTGTATACCACCTAGTATTTTCCATAATTTTGGATAATCAAGTCATCATAAGATTTTTTTCTAAAAGGTATCGTAGGGTATTATATTTCGATCAAACCTTAACAAAGTCTCCAAGGATTATACCTATGCAGTAAAAGGTTGTTGATTTTATGACAATGAAAAAGGAAAATCCATAGAAAGAAAAAGAAACGTTATGGAGAAGATAAATTTGGATGTATTTATGTAGTGGACTGTGCATTGGAGGAATCAAATGTAGGGCTAGCTATAATGAGTGGTATTGTATTTATTTTTTCCTCCATGACTCTATCATTATTTTATATAGTTGAATCTCAAAATATTATATTGTCTATATTGAGTTACATATTGATATTATGATTTGAAATAATTTCTGTCATGGAGGATATTTCCAATACCTTGGGAATAAGGAATGAATAGGGTTTTAAATGTCCAAAATGTCGGGTTATGATCACCAAAAATGAGGCTGTGTGAGGTTTTATATTCCTTTATCTTGATATATTTTACCTCTTTATCAGTATGGATTATATTTATTGTTTTAAATCCTAGATAATTTGTTATAGATATTAGGTTTAGTTTCTATATTAGGATGGGGTTACTCATCTCTTTTAGGGTGAGTGGGATCCTAGATCTGGGAGTGTTGAGAATGATACTCCAAAGGGTAAAATGATCTATTATAATTGTGAAATATTTTTTTGAAGTCCTTAACTATAATTTATCTAGTCGACATAAATCCTTGTTGTATGTGTACCCAGAGGTACTTCTTGATATTTTTGGGGTTGCCACATGTAATGACCCCATCCCGGGAGCCACTAAACTAGTTCCCCGAGCCGGGTCGCCGCATGAACTCAAGCATACCTCCCAGTATGCTAGTGATTTTTGACTAGTAGTGATGGTCTAAACTTCACAAGGGGAGACTATACCCTTTTTAAAAGAGTAAGGCACAATATAAAATAAATATAATAGTAGAAAAAGAATAGAATAGCCAATGAACATGTATAAATAACCATTTACCAAAATGGGGTATATGCCATAACCAATAGTAAATATGTCATGTCATGCAATAGTACAAAGGGAACAAAACCCAAAATAAATACAATAGAAAAATCCCCAAAACCGTCTTCAATCCATGTCAGGAACCTCATCCATTCATGTCAATTACAACTCAACTCTATTGTATAAGACCATTTCCTTTATCTTGGCCTACAAGTAATAAATCTGCTCAGGTACCCAACGATGGACAAATCAGGGTGTTAGTACAATGCAGCAAGACACCACCAATGGTGTCTACAAAATATCCAGTCTAAACAGATAGTTCATACAAGTATAAAATAAATGACAAGTATTTAGTTGATGATAAGTATGTAAAAGATAGTTCAGGATACTAGTTGACAATATTTACTTAACAATTCCTAACTATAGATTCAAATTCATTATGTTCATGATAATTATTACATAGTAAATCAATGACATTAAATTCATGGGCTATTCATTTACATCGTTCACACAAAATTTCAAGGAATTTATCATTCTACATAAGGAAATAAGTCAATCCTGATCTCACTAGTGATAACGAATCACAAACAACACAATATCCTCACCTAGATGCCTCAGTCATGGTGGTATGAAACCATTAGGGGAATATAAATCCATCCCCTTCCCTAAACCATGAATTGAGGGGTCGAGTTTACATCCTCGGTCTAACTCGAACCATGGATATAGAACCCCATGTCAATACACCACTCTACCAAGCCACGTTCACATTCTTATTTCTCCATTCACCACACAGAACCATCTCCAATATATATATATATATATAAAAATAATTATCCATAAAAATAAACATGGAATTAATAATATTCTACAACCCATAACCCATTAATATATTTTCTATTTACATTACTTATCCCATTTAGTCCAATTCCCAATTCTCATTCTTGGATCACTAAGAATATTCAATAATTCCCTCATATCAAACCATTTCACATATCCACCAATTCCCTTATGAAATCCCATTTGACATATTAATCATTTTATATGTCTCTACCAATATAACATGTTCACTGCTTCTAGTTCACTAACTCCCTTAGGCATTTCTATCATAATGTATATTCCACAAGTCACAATCTCAATTATCTTAATTAACCCAATTTTATTTAATTCCAAACAACCCTTTATGTAATTACCAAATCTTGACATATTACCAATATTCTATTTTCAATCCCATTGAACACAGAATCATAATAAACAAGGGATATACATTATCACACAATGACCATGCACTTACCTAACCAATTCCTAGGTCTGAAAATATTAGTGCACCCCATGGGTGGCCCTAAATAGGTCAAATAATCCTTGATACAACCAATGGGGACCATGAGGGCTTCTATTCATCATTTCAACACCCATTTTACCAAACCTCACTGAAGGGATCAAGATCACAAAAAGATATTACTGAAAACAAAACCGAACATGATCAAATCTTCAATGAAACTATGAGATATATCTTGTAGGACACCTACCTAGATCTGTTGATGAACACACTCTAAATCGTAGAATTAGATCCTGATACGACCACCCATTGAAGCTTTGACATAGATCTCATTTGAAAAAGAGTTTTTTTGTTCTCTAGATGGAGATAAGGGAAGGATGTAGACCCATAACCAAAAAGAGAAGAAAGATGGGGATTATGCTCACCCAGATCATTGATCCATAACAAATAACACTACAAATTACTTTGGATTGAAGGAGAATCACCTCTTGGAATCTTGGGTTCATAGGGTTCTTCCCTAGGGATTAAGGGGATGAAATCAAGGATAATCCCAAGCTAGAAAATAAAAACCTGATGTGGAAATTTTGTAAAATTTTCCAACATTATTGGGTTACACGGTTTACCTACACGATTTACAAAACTGTGTGAAAACTATGTGTGATAAAATGTCCAAGGGAAGTTGGGTATCTGGGTTACCTAGGCAGGTTACATGGTTTGAAAAACTGTGTGTCATACATGTGATATGCGATTACCTAATGTTTCATAGTTTTCCTAGGAAGGGTGTATGGTTTACATAACTACATGCCAACTGTGCAACTTGCACAATTTGGCCCAGTTTTCAAATATTTCTTATTCCAAACCCATGGAACAACCTGAGTCCCCTCATTCACCCGGGTAACATTTCATTGTCCTAACACTAAAGGTGAATACAAAAATTTAAACAAGGAAATACCTCCATGAACTATGGGATCTTACAAACTTCTAATCTTATTACGTCTCATCCTCAAGTTTCTCTTCCCAAGAATTATTAGGTTTCCAAAGAAAAAAGATCGTGACGTTGTGACTACATATCAGATTCTCACTCCCAGTTATCTTATTTAACTATCCCATTATTCCATAGAACTCACACAGGGGGAACAACCTTTCCCCACATGACTTTCTCACTATGTTCCACAATAAAAACTAAATTCTCCACAAAGAACACATCTGCCTCGATCTAAACATATTCAATACCAAAAACATGTGATGGGTCATGGTGATACTTACAAATATGTAAAACATGAAAAAAATAATTCATTCTACTATACCGTTGTGGAAGATCCAATTGGTTAGACACCAGTATGCTCCTCCCCACAACCTCAAATGGCCCACATACCTAGTGGTGGCTTACCGATTAATGTTTTTCCAATAAACCACCGAAATAAAGAACATAATCTCTCAAAGTTTCCTCAAAGAGTTTAATTTTCTCTCTAACTTACCATCCATATGTGGGTGATAAGTTGTAATAAAAAACAACGTGTTAGCAAGTGGATTCTATAACCCCAGCCAAAATCATGAAGTGAAATGCGGTTCATAATAAAAAACTATGGATATCATCACAACATGAAACTATACCAACTCTTGAACATATAACTCACCCAACTGATCAATTTTTTAAGTCTCCTAGATTAGAAAGAAGTGATCCACTTTAGTCAGTTGATCTACAACCACCCAAATTGTGTCATTCATCTATGGAATTATCAGTTGAAATAATTAAAAATGTATCATTACATCATCCCATTTACATTATGTAATGGGAAAAGGTTGTAAAAAACCACATGGTCACTAGTTCTCAAGCTTTAATTTTTGAAAGGTAAGGCATCATGCCACAAAAACTGCTACCACTTTATTCATTTTTGTCCACCAATACTACCAAAAATGATCTCAATATGTCTTGTTCAAACCGAGATTCACTACCCACATTGATTCACAGAACTCGTGCATCAACTCTTCCCTCAAACACATCAATATGACTACATGACCAAAAACACTAACAATCCTATCATCAATAACAACCCAAATGGAAGGTGAATCCCCACATTTGAAACATTCATTAATTTCTAGAAACTCCAAATCATCTTGTTTCCTCTCTTTTACCTAGATAAAAATCATAGAATCAACTACTATAGATACAAGGTTAAATTTACCATGACAATCTTGTACCTCCAAGTCCATCTTGGCGAACAAGGCCATCATTCTCCACTCAAAGATGGATTCCAAAACAACTTTATTCTAAGTTTTTCGGATCATGGAATATACAATGCTATTCCATTTGTCTAGTGTGTAAACCAAATCAATGTCAATGGATTTTAGGTACTCAACCCATATTCACTATTGATGATTTAAATCAAGTTGAGAAAAAACATACTTAAGAAATTTATGGATGTTAAACATCGTAAACCACTATGTCAACTAGTAATGCCCCAAACAATTTAAGGAATAAACCACAACAACTAGCTCAAGATCATGAGTAGGGTTATTTCATTCCTAAGGTGTAAATTGTCTTGAATAATAAGCTACAACCCAATCATCTTGAATCAACACTACCCCAAGTCCAACACCGAACGTATCACAGAATAAGGTGTACCTCTTACCTGGTTTGGGTAAGATCTAGATCGATGTGTTCATAAACCAATTTCTTAACTCCTGAAAAGATTTATTTCATATCTCATACCACTCAAAATTAACTCCCTTCTTGGTCAAGCCTAAGAGTGGTGCTGCCAAATGGGAGAAATATCTAATTATCTTCGATAATATCTAGCCAAACCCAAAAAACTCTGAATATTAGAAAATTTATTAGGCTGCGCCCAAGAAACCAAAACATAAAGCTTTTCAATATCAAACAAAACTCCTAAATTAGAAATTATGTGACCCAATAAATGAACATTTTTAATCCCGAACTGACATTTTGATAACTTGGAGTAAATCCTTTTCCCTATTAGTGTACTTTGGAATATGTCAAGATGTTTGAATGATCATCAAGAGTTCTAGAGTAAACCATGCTTTCATGAAAGGAGAATACTTTGAACTGATCCCGGTATGGGTGAAATGTTTGATCCAGTAATTCCATGAAAACAACTGGTGCATTGGTCAATCCAAATGGCATCACCACAAACCCATACAACTTTTACCTGCTCTGAAAAGTTGTCTCTGATATGTCAAAAGGCCTCACCACCAACTTATGGTATCCCGATATCAAATTGATCTTGGAGAAAAATGAGGCACCTCTCATATAGTAAAAATAGGCCATCAATTATAGGAATGTGATATCAGTTATTAAAAATCATCTAAGTAAACTTCCAATAATCAACACATAGCTTCAACGATCTATCGACCTTCTTAAAAAATAGTACAGGATATCCCCAAGATGATGTACTAGGATAGCTGAACCATTTTCACTCAAAATAATCTAGATGAACTTTATGTTCATGGAGTTCTATTGGAACTATTTGATATGGAGGGATGTAATCTGGATCCACCCCAACCATTAATTCAATCTTAAACTCAACGTCTCTCTTGGGTGGTATCCCTGATAAGTCCTCAGGATACACATCTTGAAATCAATCCATAATGTAAGGAAAGACTGGATGCTCTATTCCCCTATTATCTATCACAATATATGCCACTTGGGCTATGAGTTCTCCCAATTGTTGAAATAATGGTTCTGTAGGGACTATGTGAACATCCCGTTCACCACTATGGATGTAAGTGTTTCCCCTAAGAGATGTGAATGTTACCTAGTGATGATAAAAATTGATTTGGGCTTGATACATTACCAAACAATCTATACAAAATAACAGGTCGAAACCTAACATCTGAAGGATGAACAAGTCCTTCTGAAAATTTTACCCACCAAAATTCAAAGAATAACCCTTCCGTGGTCTGATACCCTTAGCTCTCACTCCTAATAGAGTATCAATTGATATAAACCCACACACATGTTCCACTGGTTTCCCCAATACAACAAAAAAATGTGTAGAGATAAAAGAGTGTTTGGAACCTATATCAAATAAATCACTAGTGAGTGTGGAAGGTATAAAATTCAAACCTCAGACTATAGACGGTCTAGCTTCACCACCACCAAGTATAGACTAAATATCATGAAGCTAAGTTTCCATTATTACCTAGGATCCTTCTTGAGTACCTTGCACTGCGCTACCGTTCTGGTATGGACGATCCTACTTGGAAACCCCATTCCCTCCACCCATACCATTAAAACCAGTAGGGATCTAACATCCAACCTAATATAGGGTAACTTTCCCCCTTCCTACCATCGAAATCTTCCTCTGACCTCTGTCATTTCCTAAATATCGTGGATTATTACAGAACCTCTGCACATGGCCCAGTCTAACGCATGCTCGGTACTCAACTGGTGTTCAGGTACACTAGCTACACCTGTCCCCCAAGCTACCTCACTGATAATAGAACACCTAGTCACCATCTTGTTAGGTCCCCCCCTTCTGACTACCCTGTACACTCCCACCATGATGGAGATTTCCAAAACGACACTTCTTGCATTTGGAAGCCTCACCACATTCCCTATAAAATCACACCACAATTTCATTACATGATTCTGTCTTCAGGTTCAGTTTTGTGAGAATGTCCTAATCCACTACCTTGGAATAAAATTTCAAATGGAATATGTTCACCTAGGACCTAACCTCATGTCTCAGCCAATCCTGGAAATGTTTCTCCATAACAACCTCATCTGCTGCCCACGTCGGAACGAAGCATCAAAAATCAGTTAAATGACTAGCATAATCATTCATTGACATTTCCCCTTAGAAAAAATGATAAAATATGAATCATTATCCTACCTATGGGATTCTAGATAAAAGTATTTGAGAAAATGCTCCTAGAAATATTTCGACATCATTCATTCATCCTACTCTATTAGAACCATGATGTCCCACCAAAGCTTTGTCTGGCCTCTCAACAGACCGGCCTCTAACTAAAATTTCTTCTCAAGAGGAGTCTCCAGATGATCAAGAATAATCTATATGGACTCTATCTAGAAATTAGCTACATATGGCCCACCCTATTTGGTAATATTCAGAGGGTGATGTAGCTAGAACACTCTAGTCAAATCAATCATACTTAGTACAACCCACCCATGGTTTCATCCCTTCATCTACATAACATGAGAAATGTTCTCACATAATTGATCTTCCCTATCATCTGGAACCAATAGATCTTTTTGGTTTACTACTGGGGGTGAATTTTCAGAAACGTTTTCCTGTTACCCAACCAACACACGTCTTCATGGTGGAATTTCTCCACAATTCAAAAACTAATCTTTAGAACAGAAACCATAAGGATTCCAAAAAATATAAAGGAATGTTCACCACGATCCATAAACAAAAAATTATCACACACTATCCAAATATACTTATCATACCCAAAACACTTCTCTCGACCATTCCCAAAAAATCATGGATAACATGAGGTAACTAACTCACACAGTTATAAGCCTTACCTTCTACACTATTTCAAATCAATTTCCATTTCACAACATACTCCAATTTTTTTTAATTCACTTACATCCCCTCCCATGAAAAATTTGTTAATTATTATTTAACAGTTTATATATCTTTTCTACCCATTTTTATCATATCATTTGACACCATACTCATCACATTCAATAAAATCAAATGCATCCTACCCATTATGTCCCACACACACATCTCGTGTGTGTCCCTACTCTGATGCACATTTCTTATATACATATCTTCCTATAATGATGCATTAATGAACAATATCATTCCATTTGGCCACAATAAAAATATCATAAAACTATCACATCACCCTACAAGTGCATCACCCAATTCTGAAATATCATCAATTGTAACAACACACAACAAGAACAACAATTTCCACTTAGGGGGACTTCGTTTTCAATTTTACATGGGTTAACTAGTCCCTAGAACTAGATTATTTTCAAGTACCAACACTTTCCTAACCTCCTTACCACATTACTAAAATAGTAAGTCATAGAAAATACCTCCTCTGATACCAATTTGTAATATCCCTATCTTTAGAGCCACTAAACCAGTTCCCCAAGCCAGGTTACCACATGACCTACAAAATGTCTCCCCATACACAATAGGTTTATGTCTAGCAGCAATGGTCTAAAAGTAACATGATGATACTATACCCTCTTTACAAGAGTATGACACAACAGAAAATAAATAGAATAACAGAAACAATATAGAGTAGAAAATGAACATGTATAAATAACCACTTCCCAAAATTGGGTATAAGCCATAACCAACATGAAATATTTCATGTCATGGTAAAATAACATGTGAATAAAACCAAAAATAAATTCAATAGTAGAATCCCCAAAATTATCCTAACTCCAAGTCTGGAACAAGATCCCTTCATGTCCATCACCAACTCAACTCCCTACCATAGGGCCCTTTCCCTCATCCCGAATTGTAAGCATTAAATATTCTTGAGTACCCAAAGGTATCCTAAATAGGGTGTGAGTACAACTTAGTTGGCCACCACCAACTATGTCTTCAAAATATCTAGTCTAAATAGATAGGGCATGATTGTATATAGTAAATGACATGTATTAAATAGATTAGATGCTTGTAAAAGACAGTTTGTGCAACTAGTTATCAATCTTAACTTAACCCTTCTAAACCAAAGATCCAAATTCATTATGTGCATCTTATTTGTCACTTAGTTCATCAATGACATACAATTAATGGGTTAGGAATTTACCTCATTTACAAAACATTTCATGTCATTTATCATTATCTATAAGGGAATATGTAAAGTCACCATCTCACTAGGGATAACACATCACAACTAAAAATATATCCTCATCTCAAAGCCTTAGTCCGGATGGTGTCAAACTATTCGGGGAATATAACTCTTCCACCTTCCCTAACCAGTGCATTGAGGGGGTGTATTTTAGTGCCTTGATCCAACTCAACCTGTAGGTGTAGAACCTTATGTCAATACCCCATGATACCAATCCATATACACATGCTTAATTATCCATTCACCACACATTACCATATCATGACCAAACACAAAAATACATATAACTATAGTAATAAATTACAATAGACTTGAGAATTAATATTATTCCATAAACCATTTGCACATTTTCCATTTACATTACATATCCCATTTAATTCAATTCCCATTTCCCAGTCTTATCTCACTAATAATATTCAATAATTTAATTATATCAATAGATTTCACATATCCATCAATTCCTTTATGAAATACCATTTAACATATTTATCATTTCATATACCACTACAAATTTAACATGTTCACCAAATCTTATGCACTAACTCCCTTAGGAATTTCTATCATAATGTATAAACCACAACTCACAATCTCTATTAATGCAATTATCCCATTTCAGAGCCATTCTAAACAACCATTTAAGTCATTACCAAATCTAGACACATTTCCTATCTTCAATTTTCACTTCCATTGAACACATCAACTTACTCAAAAAGGTATCTACATTATCACATAATGTCCTTGCACTGACCTAACTAATTCCTAGGTCCAAGAATATCAGTTCACCCCATGGGTGGCCCTAAATTGGTAATACCATCATCGATGCATACCATCGATACCATAAGGTTTTCAATTCATCATTTCAATACCCATTTCAACAAACCATTCCAAAGGGATCAAGAGCACAATAAGGGATAACCCATAAAAAATCAAACATGCACAAATCTTCAATGAAACTATGGGATATATCATGTAGACCACCTACCTCGAATCTTTTGATGAACACACTCTTAATCATAGAATTAGATCCTGATTTAACAATTGATTAATGATTAAACCTATATATCACTGTAAAAAAGGGTTTTACTACATTGGATGGATATAAGAGAAGGATTAAAATTCTAAAACAAAAAGAGAAGCAGGAGAGGGACTAGACTCACAAAGATATTCAATCTATAAACAACGACACTAAAAATGGATTAGGATTGATGTAGAATCATCTCATGGATTCTTGGGTTGATAAGGTTTCTCCCTAGGGTTGAAAGAGGTGAAATTGAGGAGAATCCCAAGTTAGAACCTAAAAATCTAAGCTGGAATTTTTGTAATTTTTTTCAGCATTATGGGGCTACACTGTTTACCAACTTGGATTACCAAACCATGTGAAAACCATGAGACAACCACTATCCAAGGGAATATGGGTCACATGGTTACATGGGAATGTCATACAGTTTGAAAAACCATGCACCAAATGTGTGATATGCTATTGCCTAAGGATTCAAAATTTTCCTAGCAAGGTCGTTTGGTTCACTTGACCTTGTGGAAACCAATTTCCTTTCAAATTTTGGCCCTGTTTTCCTTCCTTTCGTGTACCGACCCCCTAACACACCCTGAGTCCCCTCATTCACTAAGGGAATATTTCATTGGCCTAAAAAAGTTTAAAACAACAATTTAAACAAGGAAATTCCACCATGAACTCTGGTATCTTACACCATCCCCGAGGGAGGATTAGTTTTATTTTGAAATATACAGTGTACGAGTCCCATATCGTTTCCATATTATCATATTAGACCTAGTAGGTTGAAGGACCATAACGTTTATCATCCGGATCTAGAGGAAAATGATTATGTTTTCCTGATTATGTCATATAGAGAATCTTTAATTCTCTTCAAAATGTAGGTAGATAGAATCCTCTGACATTATGCTGATTTTGGAATGATTAATCGGGTAACTTTTAATAAAAACAATACTCATCCTAGGATTGATTTTATATTTTATCAGTATAGAGGATCTCTACGGTTTATAGGACTATTCATTGACCATGGACTTATCACATATGACTTCGTGGAATGTATATTCATAATATTGAAATTCATGAGCATGTATTGGAATTATGAGTATTTAATTACGTCATATGGTCTTAATAACACTCTTCTTGTGCTTATGGAATTTATGAATTTGATCATTCATCAATTATTGAACTATTTCATGTTTTTCTTCTGGATGATATTTTGGATTTTTCTATGTCAAAGGAAAAATTGAAGGATCATCTGGATATTATTATCAGAACCATAAAAGAACATCTCAATTATGGAAATATTTCTACGTGTGGGTTCTAAATCCAATAATTGAAGTTTTTAGGCCATGTTGTATTTGGGGGAGGTATCTTATTGAATTATAAAATAATCTATGTCATTATGTCTCGGGAATATCCTAGATTTTTTTGATATTTAGAGCATCATGGGTTTAGATGGCTAATAAAGGTGGTTAATCATGGATTTATCCATGTTTGTACCTCTAATTTAATAGTTTTTTCATATGGGTGTTATGATTGAATGGGATTATATGTCTCAAAGATCAGTTCAGTAACTAATGGTGAGGTTAAATTCACAAGTAGTTTTAATTATTCTAGAACAAGGTTTGGGTTGTGATGTTTTTTTATGTATCCTCGGGTACATTATTATGAAGTGTTTTGATGTTGGGATAGGTAGGAGGTGACCTATGGATCTCTCTAACTACTACCTCATAAGAAGAATAATTCTACAAATTATATTGATTTGGATAGGGTGATTCATGATATTAATAATTAGTGCCACTATCTCCTCATAGAGTTATATTTTATATATTTAGATCATAAGATATTTAATTATATTTATACCTATAGATATCTAAAACTTCAATAGAGAAATAGGTTTGTGGAAGATTAAAATTTGTATTTTGAAACTACATATTTACTTGGAATAGGGAATATTTTCAATGATTAATTATGAGAGAATTCATATAATTTGGACTTTAAAGAAATAGTGGAAGAGTGATATTTGATGAAACTATTCACTGATATTAACTTTGACATAGAAGAGGATAATAGACAGTTGTTCCCAATTTTTATGAATGACGATTCTTAATCTGATGATCAAATTTATCTATATACGAAAAAACTATTTATTATATTTTTTGTGAAATCCTTAACGGTGGGAAGAGCTCATGTTTTTTATCATGGTATCCTAATGGAAATCTATTATATTGAGATATATTTTCTATTCTGATATATAAAAGGGTTTTTTAGGGATAATTTCATCCATTTTAGTTGGTCTATGCATCCTAGGACCTCTAAGATATATGTTTACTTGAGAAATTAGTATTGGTGGATGGGAATGTGGTGGTCAAAGTTAGATTTCATGCCAGAATTCCATCCCTTCCAAAATTTTATGGAGGAACACAAAATTATTTTTGGTTTATTGTAATCCTCACCCATCCTATTGTGTATGTGTGATGGGATATCAATAGAAATATTTTTTTATTTACCAAGGGATCCAAGTTTGATGGAGTTAATCTGGGTTATCACTAATCGAATTAAAAAATCTTTTGAAATATATCAATTAAGGATATGATGAAGGTGTAATATCTCAAACACCAATATGTGAAATACATCTTAATTATCTTTTGAGTGGCTTATTTTATTGTTTTTTCAAGGAAAAAATGTTTAAATCTCAACATTGGAGTGGTTTAAAAGAGATGATGGGTACCAGTGGATCTTAAACATGGTGTATTACACGAAAATTATGGAAATATTGATAAATCTATTTAGATTCTTGAGGATAATCTAAAAATAGTATTTATTTAGTTTGGTTGTTCTTGGGAAAATAATCTACCATGGGTTGAATAATTTTATAATAATTATTATTAGAATTTGATAAAAATTTCACCCTTTGAAGTATAGAATGGGTGGCCATGTATATATTCATTTTATTAGTTGGATATTGGAGAATGGTATTTTGTTTGACTGGATATAACAGAAAAGTCATTGTTTATCTGAAAGAGGTTAGAAGTAGCATACAGTTCCGAAAATCCTATATAAACATTCATCGTCACCCATTGGAGTTTAAAAATGGTGATCTGATTTTTCACAGGGTTTCACTTAATTTGGGACATCATTATTTATGGAAATATGGTATATTGGGATTATGTTTTTTGGATTTATTGATATCATTTATAATTTTTAAAATTGGATTACTATTTGAAATTATTATCACATATGAAATAGATTCATGATGTGTTTTATGTTTCCCAATTGAGGATACATCACCTAGTTCCCTCCTAAGTTAATTAATGATAGTATATTTATCTTGATCCTAAAACCTCAGTGACAGTATATCAATTAAATATTATACGTGTTTATGATAAGTTTTTATGTAGTAAAAAAATTATTGTTTTACATCTAAATAGTTGTGAGAACATGATAGCCATGATAAAATGGATTGGGAATCATTAATGATGTTGCATTGGAATTATCCTTTTATATGTCTAGAAACCTGATTAAATCACTATTATTGGATGTTTCATATTGGGGTGATTTTTGAGACACTACAGGTCACATATTAGTTTATTTTTTCCTTACTTTATCAATTTAGTTGATTTAAGGGGTTTTGGTAGTCAGTTTTGGGAATTTAGATCATTGGGATTAATAGTCAAGAAACATGGTCTTATATTGATTATTAGTCATAGTATGATAACTTTGTGTTATGTAATTATTAGATTTATAGAAAATTTGAATTGTTTAACCAAATTTTATATAACTTTAAAATCCTCTAGTAAATACACGTAGATAAATGGAGTTCATTATAGAGAAAATCACATGACTTACGCTGGTGTGTATAACCATGAATCTATTTAGAAGTAATTGTGTGACTCTAGTTCAAAGGTATGGTAGCTAATTCAAGGTTAGAAAGTAGTTTTCCTAATAGTGAGACCTAAACATGTTACCATAGGAATTTCTTAATATTAAATAATTACTTTAATACGATTGGTTATTTTTAAATATAATCTCCTCAAAATACCTAATTAGTTGAACCCACACATTCCCTATTGACCAAGGAGTATCTCTCTTGGAATTTTGAATAGCTTTTTCAGTTGTTAGTGGATCTGTTTGTGGAACGTTTTCAATACCACCCATTTTATTCTCACATTTCATCATCTGTCCTTGGCCTCTCTTCCCCATATTTAATTGGATCACTAATGGGGTGCTATTATAGGATAAATATGGTTTAGTGGGAAAATGATGATGTTTTTTGTGTATCTATGATTGTGAGGACATGAGCTCTTCTTTCCCAATTCCCATTTTCAAAGGATACTCTATTTTCTCTATTACAATGGTAGGTGTCTCTATAAAATGGTTTTATCTCATGAATTATTTGATATTCTTTTAAATTCATAACATTTAGTTTATGTAAATTATTTATTACATATCAAATAGGCACTTATTTATGATTTTTTTCATGGATGACATGTAATATATTTTTATTGGGGTTTTCCTTAAAAACTAAATTTTTAAATTCATATTTATGATGAAATTAATTCATTTAGTTTTTTAATATAAAATATATTTTTATGAAGGGGTTATCTAATGTTTCACTTATTATTATTCTTATAATATATTTATAAGGTTGTACTTTATATTTTTATGAAAAGAAAGCACACATGAACCATGGATGAATTGAGTTGAAGACATTTAAAAACCATAGAGTTTGCAGTACCACTATGGGTTATGATTGCGATATAGATAAATAGTATAATGGATCAATATCAATATGATTCATGGTATTCCTATATTAGTGTTTCTTTACATTTCCTACTCCATTTTCTTATATTCTAGAACCCACTTGTTGTTTGTTGTATATATGATGATATTTTTCAAGTTTAAATTTTAACGTATCAATCTTATGAAATTTTCATTGACGTTTATGTTAATTTAAATTTTTTTAACATTATTATTTATAACTATATTATTGTTGCATTGATTATATACTATTTTAAAGTAAAAATAAAAGGATTCCTTATGAGATTATTTTGTCAAATTATATTATTATAAAATTGGATTTTTAAAAAGCTAGATCTATTCATTTCATAGTGAAAACCATTTTATAGTTTCATGGTAAAATATTATAAGGATTTATCTTAATATATTGTGTCATGAAAACAAAATTATATTTTTAATTATGAGGTAATTTCATCATTTTATTAATGTGTCTTTGAAATATAAATCTTCACAGTGAGTTTTAATGGTTTCTAGTTGGTTTTTAGGAGTTTAGAGGCCTTTATAAGGGTTGGCGATTGAAGCATGATTTTTTTTGAACAATGATTGAAACCGTGTGGCTAGTGTAATAAGAATTTAGGTGGGGTAAAATTATGGTACATGGTGTAAAAAGGAAATTTATTTTTAATTTAAATTAATTTATCGACATACTAATTTGAAAGAATTATATTTTTTAGAGTTATATTAATTTAAAGAATATTTTTTAATTTTTCAATCAAAATGAAAAAGTTTTTATTCTATATAAATTTAGATTCATGCATTATATGGTTTATTGTGAAGACTAATATCTAAATTTTATAAAATTAATATGATAAAATGAATGTAATACTTTATATCATGAAGTAAAATTTATCTTAGACTGATTTTTATTGGAATTTTTAGAAAATGCATATGTTTTGTTAAATAGTAGAAAATGATGAATTTTAATAAAAAAAATTGAAGTATTAAAAAATTATCATTTTTTATTGGATTTATTTTAAAATTTTGTTAGTTATTTGAAATTTAAAATAATCCAATCAATGTCATTGTAATAAAATTAGACATCAAATATTCATAAAAATAGTTTTATACCTAAAAATTAAATTATAAAAACCAAGGATTAACATATATGGATATTACATAATTTTAAGTAAATATTTGGTACATTAAAAAAATAAATACCTAAGGACCTTATTAGTTTAGTGTCTTTGGAAACTTGGAAACAAAATCCTATACCTGGGTGAAATCTTTTCAATATCTCCCATAATGATCTCCACCTGTAGTACTTTTACCTAAAACATTTATTCATAACCTGGGGAAAGGAAACATAAGAAAGGGGTGAGATCAGATTCTTAGTAACGGTAAAATAAGGAAATGTGTAAGCAATAATGAACAAAAGAGTATGTCACTTGAGCATAACATTTTAATATCATACCCTATATATTATAGATCATAATTAAGAATTTAATTTTATAAGGCATATATTATATGTGAATTAAGAGCATAAGTCATGAAAATATAACATAGGAAGAAGACATGTAATTTTTTCCATGCATATAAGAATAGAAAATCGTATATCAAGCTTACCTACCAAGACCTTTATAACATGTTCGGATTGGGCTATGACCCATGTACCTGCTTATAGATTGAGATAACAACTAGTGTACCCTCTTACATTTAGGCATGAACTAGAACCCATATACCTTCTTGTTTTCAGGATTAGTCTACAATCCGTGTACCCTCTTACTTTTAGGCTTGGGATACAACCCATGTACCTTCTTCTTTTTAGGCTTGGGATACAACCCATGTACCCTATTACTTTTAGGATTGGGTTTCAACCCATGTACCTTCTTGTTTTTCGGCTTAGGCTACAACCCATGCACCCTCTTAATTTTTTGCTTGGGTTACAACCCATGTACCCTCTTAATATCACTAACTAATTGTATTTAATTTAATTTATTAGGGTGAAATATCTTTGCGTCCATAAAAAAATTATATTACCTTTTTTATTTATTCATCTTTAATATTTATTTATATATAATTGGTAACCTATGAATTCATATAATATTATGTAAAACGTATATTTTCATAAATTATTTAGTAATATTCATAAACACTCATTTAACGTCTAGGTTATATATTATTGTATTAAATAATCATATTTCAAAAATATGTTATTTCTAAGTAAACCTTGGTCTTACATGTTACGCAATCCATCAAGGAAAGTCATTGTTATGTATAACTCAATCTAACCATGATGTTTTTTGTAAATCAAGCTACAGTTTATATTGTGTGTAGTGCATTATTAACTTGGTGTTGCATATGAATCAAGACAAACAAAGTTCTTTAATATAAAATGAACTATATTTAGTGTAACGTGAAATGAAAAATATAAAAAGATTAAATTAATTCGAAAAAAATAATTCACAAAATCTTAGTGTGTTACTTTCTTCCTCCCCTATATTTTATTTTTCCCTCAAAATTCATTTTGGTTATCAAAGGTTTAATACGTTAATTTCAAATTCAAAGAAACCCAAATTGTAAAAATTAATTTTAAAACATACCTTAAAAAGGGAATGTTTAAACCATAACAATTACCCAACGAAACATATAACTAGTTTTCCATATAGGGGAACATAGGTGAAATGTGAGAACATGGAAATGGAAGAAAAATTTAACTATAATGGTTTGATGGATATTGATAGAGAACAAGGTCAGGATAACGTTAACAATCAGGAATCCATAAATCTACAGTGAACTGAGGAAAAATCTGATTCATAAAAAACAGACGTACGAGGATAATTTTTTTGATTTAAAGATCACTTTTCATAAAGATGAATAATTTTCATGAAAACATATACTTTCATGATTTAAGGATAACATGAACCTTTTTTTACTTGGACCCACATCACATATTTCTCTAAAATGGATAGAGAATTTTTCATTCCTAAAGTACTAACATATCATGAGATCCATGATATTCCATCCCATTTGTTATTAGTTTTCATCAATAAACATTAGTTTGAATAAGCTATCCTGTATTCATAAATAATTATATAGAGATATAATAGTTTAATCATACTAACTTCATCTGATTTGAAATGTAAAATTTCCATAAATGGTTATCTTTATAACCCTTATAAAAGATTAATATTCAAATCTTTGTAAATAATGTCATGATATCATCTTTACAATGATAACCCTTATATCATAATGTACCACTTCTTTCACATTCCAATCTTGTGAATACCCTCATCGTATATTCCCTTGAAACTTGGTAACAACCTTAATTTCCACATGTCCTTTTTGAAAACATGCATTCTTACTTATTCCAAAAATTAATGGATATATATTTTAAATCCATTAATTTGTATACTTTATCGTTGATGACATGTAACACTTTTTCAAAAATCATTTATAGGTAAATCCATACCATCTAATTTACTTATTAATATCCATCATATCTTTATCATTACATCATTATCTCAATTGCAGACATTAATTAAGTCTTATATTCCTATAATCAAAATATCAAATTTCTATGAAGTCAAATTTCTATATATTCATCACCATTAAACATGTAATTTTCAATCCTTAATGAGAACTTATATTGATATTAATTGTATATTTCATGATTCATATAACATAATATCTGAATTCCAAAACATAAATACTTCATTCATCTAACAATATTCATAAAACATTACTTTATAAACATAATGTTATTCCTTAATATATCCTTATTAGAATATGAAATATAAATCCTCTCTTAAATTTACTTAACCTCAATCTAATCAAGATTCTTATGTTTAATGTAAACAATACTGGAATAACATCACATACCTTTCAAATTTCATTTTCATTCCTTTTATCTATAGAAGTGTTACCAATACTTATACTACCTTATTTATTATCTTTATGAAATTTCCACTTGGGAAATAGATTTTAATAATTTCCATACCTTCCAGATTTGATACATTAAATGTTAAAAATGTTCCTTATAGTTATCTCCATTGACTAAAACCATAAATCATAGTGCTAGAAAATTTATCATATTAGGATACCATATAATCATGAAAAATTACTTATAGGGTGCCTAAATCATTGCTCTTAATTATCTAATATATGAGAAATTAGTTTTATTATAGGTTATTAATAGTCATCCTCTATTAAAATCCTTCATGATATTTCATAATTTTTTTTAATTCCCAAATCATAATCCCTGGGGGTGTCAATCCTGGTGTAAAATAGGGCCCATTTTTGTGTACCAGATTACCTCGAGTCAGGCCCAAGACATATTTTTTGAGTTGTTAAATATAAGTACATATATTCCAGATCCACATACACATTAGTATCCAGATAGGTATGTATTTCTAGGAAACTACTCACTCTATCATTTACCAAAATTATAGGACATTTTCCTAAATGTTGAATCATCTTTATACTCATCCTTAGTGACATATCTTTATAAATATACCTTGGAATATGCCTAAAGTTTTCTCATTATATTTTTCAGAGGCTGAATAAAAATCCATTTGATACCAACTATAATGACACAGGCATAACATACACGGATTTTACATAAGTTTAGATGAATATTAGGTACATTACAAAAATACTTGCAGGAGGACCATAATAGTTTATTATCTTTGGAAACATGGAAGAAAAATAATCTATCATGGTGAATGATCTTAAAAATATCCCATAAAGACCTCCACCTTAATTAAATATACCTAAAACATTTCTTCATAACTTTGGGAAAGGAAATATATGAAAGGGGTGAGCTCAGATGCTCAATAAAGTTAAATAAAGGAAATGTGTAAGAATAACATGAACAAAAGGGTATGGAACTTTATCACAACATTTTATGATCATACCATGAATATTAGATATCATAATAATTATTGGAATTTCATAATACATATATCATAAGATAAGTCATTAAAGCATAACATAGGAAAAAATGTAATTTCTGCCATGAAAATAAAAATAAAAAAAAATTTCTCTAGGATACCTACCAAGAACTTTATAACATGCTAGGATTAAGATGTGATATATGTACTGGATTCAGTCTTGTGATAAGAACCCATGTACCCTCTTACTTTTAGGTCTGTTCGATAACCCAAGTTCCTTTTTATTTTCATACTTGGTATATGACCCGTGTACCCTCTTACTTTTAGGATTATGATACAACCCATGTAACTTATTGTTTTCATGCTTAGTATACAACCCATGTACCCTATTACTTTTAGTCTTGTATTATATCCCATTTACCTTCTTGTTTTTGGTCTTGGGCTACAACATGTTTACCCTCTTACTTTTAGGCTTGGGCTACAACCAATGTACCTTGTTGTTTTCGGGCTTGGGCTACAACTCCTGTAACCTCTTACATTTAGGATTTGGATATATACTATGCGGATTATTTTTTTAGGGCTTGGGATAAAACTTTTGTACCATCTTACTTTTAGGCTTGGGCTACAACCAATGTACCTTCTTGATTTCGAGCTTGGGATGCAACCCGTGTACCCTATTTCTTTTAGGCTTGGGCTATATCCCATATACCTTTTTGTTTCTGAGCATGGGATATAACCCATGTAAACATTGAGCTCATATACAACTTATAATTACACAATGAATTTTATGGAGATATAGGTCCCACCCATATCATAATAAAATCATCTATACTTGTTCCACAACATAAAAAAACTTTCATCGTATCGTCACCCATAAAAAAGATAGGTTTTATAAACATAAAATAATACCCCATTAAATTAAATGGATATCATTAAAATTTCATCACATCAAATCATTTGAAAATAGAAATGTTCATAATCACTTCATGAAAGAATAACCTATGTAAAGAAGCAGGTTTCCAAATCATAAAACTCGTGGAAGTGAAATGGGTGTCTTAAGAATTGATCCATAAAAACAGAAACTATTAAATAAATAATATGAATGAAACCTTTGGATCATTTCTTATAAGGACATTATTAACATCAACATTTATTATCTTATATGGAAAAAACATTGAAGGATATTTTGAAAACATTTTGCGAGGTAAATATCCATTATTATTTTAAAAGGGCTGTTAAAAACATAAAACCTTTTCAAAACCATTTTAATTAAAAACTTATCAAAGAATACTGAAAAAACATCTAAAAAATTTCCATGAAAATATATTTTGAAAATATATTATTAAATAATATCCATTTAAACATGAAAATAAATATTTAATGAATTGACTGCAAGTAAATCCATACACGTCGTACGACATATAAAAACATTCCTTTTGCATGATAAAATTGTTTGAAAAATGTCTCATTTAGAAAGAAATAAGAAGGTTACTTTGAAAAAAATGTTATGGTTAAAAATATATTCTAAGTATTTTAGGATAATATTTTAATACTCTTGGAACCCTTTTTAGAAAATATATATTTCTGACCATAGAGAGGGTAAAGTCCGGATTTCTTAAAAATATTTTTTTAACAATATTATTTAAAAGAGTATAAAGATGGTATTTATAAATTAATATATCATTAATAACCATAGGAGAATAAATTTAATTAATTTTTGTGATATATTGGTTATACTATTTAATCCAAGTAAGCATAAACATAAACAATCTTGAAAAGCAATTAGATTGTTTCAATAAATTGTTATGACTTGGTAAATTGGGATCATGATATAGATTTAAGAAAAGGAAATTAAATTAAACTTAAAATATCGTGAAAATAAGTAATTTAATTATATAACATGTCAAATGGAAGTATATACTCCTTGAAAAATAATTTAGGTGTATAACAAAGTCGAGTCTCAAAGAAAGAAAATTGAGACAAAACTATTTTACTGATTTGGTAACTTTTGAAATTTAATCCCCGTGAAAATAATATCATAAAATAGATATGTGAATTAAAATAAATTTATGTACAATATAAATATAATAAAATCATGGCATGAAAATACATCAAAAAAATTAAGGAGTGGTGATCATAGAATGTAACTCACATAAATAAAAAGTGTGCTGAAATCCCCGTACCTTGTGTCTTGACTCTTGTCGTACTTGTTCAAACCACTTGTATAATAAATATTAATTTATTATAAATATTTTAAATAAAAATATTATTATATCTAATTCCATATATGGTTTTACTATGAACTTATATTACCCTCTTTTTAACCATCCTATGTTAAGGTTTCGCTTTGGATAATATCCCCATTGATTTTCGCATGTGTCTTAATTTGTTATCTCGTTTGTCATTATATTTATATCATGATTTATATAATTTAAACCATTAATTAAATATAATCTATATTACATATGTACTATAATAATCTATAAAATATATATGTATGAATCATAATACACTATCCATGGAGACGGTAATCCGTATATATGCATGAACGTTATTTCTGTTTCATTGTCACATTGAAAGAAAAGAAAGTAAAAGACATTTATGTATATATATGTATATATATAAAATTATTATATTAGATTTATGATATCATATATATAATATATATACCCTAATCCCATACTTAATACATTCCAAGTATTGTATGAATGAATCACATCACTTTGAGGGGGCGGCAGTTCACACTTCTCAAAAACAACTATCATATTAACACAAAATCAAAAGTAAAATGAAATGTGTCGTAAAAAATAATAAATAATATTAAATACATAATAAATATAATATATTACATTTTTAAATATATTTACCATCATAATTTCCAACATGATAGGTTGTAAAGGAAAAATGAACAATCAACATTTTGTGAGGTGGTAGTTCACCGTACACATAAATATTATGTTAATTACCCATTAGATGGAGCTGTGTGTAAGTGTAGGTAGAATAATTAGAAGTAAAACATCAAAATATATCTTTGATACTAGTTTTTTTTATTAAATTATGAAATTAAGAGAGTGTAGTGGTGGGGAATGAAAATAAAAGAAAGGATTTTGAGAAGAAGGTGTTACCTCTTAATGTGGTAACTCTTTTAGGTTTGTGCCAAAAGGCTTATCTGGAAGAAATTATTCCCAAAGGGATGATTAAATGAGGAATTTAGGTATTTTTGGAGGTTTAATTGGAATATATTGGAATAAACTATTTTTCCTATGAGGTGTGAATAAGAGGGATAAGTGGTGGCCTTTTATCGAGAAAGAGGAGTGGCACTCTTGTAAATAATTGAAGAGAGAATCACACACACATTTTTCATGTTTCATGTTGATATAATAATGATAAAAAATAAATAAAATGGATTATATAGTAGAAATATGTCCATAATATGTATTTTTTACAAGTTTATAGGTCATTTTGGGCCTTAAGGTTATGTTTTAGTCACTTATTAGGCTTAATTTAACCTTAATTGATGTAATTATTTTTAATCACTTTAACTAATATTTTGGGTAAAAACTAAATTAAACTTATCGGAAATTATATTTTTTGATGATTAAAAATATGAAATATTTTTTTCCAAATTATATTCACATGATTAGATTAAATTAATTTAAAATTAAGCTCGTAGTTCTATCAACAATGTGTGGTTTTAATGTAAAAATATTTGAAAGTTTACTATGTTTTTTTGATGAATTTCAATGTGAAATTTATCTGAATAAACTAAATTGTATTAATTGATAAAAATATGATCTAATTAATCTTTGAAACCAATTTAAAATATAATTTATCCTTATAAATAAATTAGATGAAAAATCAGTTTTGAACTAAAATTTCATGTTTTTAACTATTCATTAAAAAATGAAACCTTACTGAAAAATATAAAAAAGTATCCCTACCTAATTTTTATGTTTATAATTAAAATATTAAGATTATTTTGACATATTAATTTTATAAAATTTTTAAAATTAGTATTAAAATTGGGTTATCAATTAAAATGTGGTAAAACTACATTTATAAAAATATACACATTTAAGAAAAAAAATTGTATTTGTTCTTTATCTTATCTCTATAAAATATATTTAATGAATATAATTTTTTTTTATTTAATTTAAGACATATATTTTACATTAATATGTTTCAATAATTTTATATAATTTATTTTATTAGGGTAAAACAACTTTATGGCTATAAAATAAAAACACTATCTTTTTTATTTAATCGGCTTTCATATTCATTTATAATTTATTAGTAACCATTAAATTCATATTATATTATGTAAAAAATATATTATCATAAATTAGTTAACATTATTAATAAAATCTAACTTAACATATAGGTTATATCTTATTATATTAAATAATCATATTTTAAAAATATATTATTGTTCGGTAAACCTCAACCTTGTGTGTTACAAAATCCATCATGGAAATTCATGATTGTGTATAACATAAGGTAACTTTGTTTTTTGGTGTAGAGGAAGCTACATTTTATGATGCATGTAGTGTATGATTAAATTGTCTTTTCATATAATTCAAACTAATCATATTGATTTAATATAAAATAAATAGTCTTTAGTGATTTATGAAATGAAAAATATGAGAAATATTAAATTAATTCAAAAATCACAATTCACTAAAATCACGACGTGTTATAGAAAATTTCTATAAAACTGATTTTTGTTCCATGTTGCAGGTGTATTTTTCATTTAATTTCTTCCAAAATGAAATAATGAATTTGTTAAATTGACTATATATTTTATATCATAATGAAAAAATATAGAAATTATGCCACATTATTTTTGGTTCCTTATGAATATCATAATTGATAAAAAAATATGTTACTATGGTAAAAGTTAAAATGAGTTAATAGGGTGAAAAATAAAATGTTAAAGGTTAAAATGACATAATATTATCTAAATTCTATTTTATGTCCATATTTAGACCCAATAATATATATAATTTTATAATTTCATATATTGGTTTCATTTGTTTGTGTAACACATTAATATATTTTAATCATTTTAAAATTTTCACATGTGTCCTCTCCCTCGATTATAAAAAGACACCCCACTCCATTATTCTCTAAAAGTGAAGAGACTATTATATTATAAAATACATGAACAAATAAAATTCTAAACTACATCCCCATGTCATAGATTTAAAATTATTTACTACAATACATTCCTCTTTAGGCATTAGGTATAATGGTATTTATGTTTTCTGAAGAAGTGGTATAGTTCTAATTGAGTGTTTTATTTTTTATTTATTATATTAACTCATTAAAAACATTCTTAATAGTAATCATATTGTAAAATAATTATATCATATATAAAATAATATTTTTTTGTATATATTATATTTTTTTCACATACTTAACTATCTAATGAAAAAAATAACATCATTCATGTGTATGTGATGACTATTGCCTCCTGAGATGATGTATTTTATTTTTCGTCACTAATTCATATGTTTGGAAATAAATATGGATAAAAATGATATATATATTTATATATATGATATAAAGTTAATTTTTTTATGACAAATAATTATTCTACTTATTTATTTGCAATCCTATGAAAAATAAGAACATCGATAATGTGTTCATTCCGTTTTTTGCATCCGTAACCGATTTATTTTATTTTTCATTGCCACTTCACATTGAATGTATATATTTTTTGATTTAATAAAATAATATGTTATTTGAGATAAAATTATAATTATATAATGATAAAATAATACTTCCCATATTTTTTCATATTTTTTCAATAATGGAAATTTTACTCAAGTGTACGTACAGACTATTTTCTCCATTATGTAACTACTTAATTTGTTTTCACCATCATACATTGTAGGTTGTAAAACTGAAAATAATGTTTAAAAATGATGACTATATTATTATTAATAATCATTAAATTATATAATCATGATCCATTTGACCATAATTAGCCTACTGTAGCCATTTCAAACTTATAAGGAAAATGAACCCAAAGCATCTAACATGAACTTAATCAATTAAGTAATTAATAATGATATTAATATAACTGTAATAAAAGGAATAATAAAACTGAATATTAATATTAAGAAATTATATAATTAACATATGTTTGTTATTAAGTAATATAAATATCATATGTGATAATTCATACATGAGGTTGGGGAGATTTTTGGTTAAAACAAAATTTTAATGTTTTTAAATATTTATTTTCTAAATCTATTTTATCTATATAAATATTATTAAAATCATTTTATGGATTTAATAATATTGAAATAAATAAATTATAATTGAAATATTATGTTTCTTTTTTTACTTTCATTCAATGGTTTTCAAAAGGAATATTTTTACGTATTTTATGCCGAACACTTAGATCTTCGTTACAAAAAGAAAAAAAGAAGTATTATATTTTAAAGTATATAGAATCCATAAATGTTCCCATTACAACAAATATTATTTTATATTTAAATTAATTTACAAAAATACAAGATTTGTTCTAATAAAAACACATCTTACCTTTTTATAAGTATTTATCTTTAAATATAGAATATTACAGGAAAGAGTTATATGAATATATAAAAATGCTTTAATTATGCCTTAAAATTGATATTTTTGTGAGTTTCAAAATAGAAATGAAATTTTTTATCTGGTTTTTATTTTTTATTTTACATGGAAATTATTTATGATGATGAGTGTGACCACTATATTTATTCAGTGAATTTGTTAATTTTTATGTTCTCGAGAGATTTATATTGGAATAAAGCAAGCATGTTATTATGAATTTAAGGGTTAATGTAAGGTTTCGATAAATATGGTTTCACATGTAACCCACATGAACCTTATTTGATTTCTAATGAGTTTTAATGCTAATAAATTAATTTCATGAGGTATGTTATATATATTTTGTTTAATGGAATTATTATTCTCTTTAATAATAAAAAGCTATGTTTTTATGAAAATATTGTTATGGGAACCCATGATATCTATGATTCCATCATGATTATTATTTTTTCTATTAATTTTATGAAAAAGTGTTTTAATAAAAAAATTGGGAGTAAACATGATTTCATGTATTAGAAAATTGTTGTTTGATCTCAATGTATATTATTTTAAAAATCAAATATCTTATATTATATCATGGTTTTGAAATGGACTAACATGTTTCTTTTCTTTATTATTTATATCCCTTAATAATATTTTGTGTCCATACAATATTTTAAATAAAATAATAGTGTTTAATGTGGAGTAGGAAAAATTATGAAGTCAAGTTATGAATCAAGCATATCATTCATTAAAAAACATGTTTCTTTTTTAATGTTTTTTATTGTGGAAAAAATAGATAGTGAGTGGAAGTGTGCACATTTTAATTTTTTCTTTCTTATATAATAATTAAGTCCTCATTATATAAAACTATAAACCTAAATTAATCTTCATTATTGTAGGAAGATAAATTGTGGTTTAAAAATTAATATATAGGTTGAATAATGATAAGATACTTCTAGTAATTTTTAGTTTATTTTTTAAATAATTTTATATGTTTAAATAAGGTAAATAAGTTTCATTTAGAGATTCTAACATATGGTTGGAATGATATATAATTTTATGATTACCATGATTCTTTATCAAAATAATTCCATATTAGAATGTTTTTCAATAAATAAAATAGGTAGTTTTAAGTATGATAGAACCTATTGGAAAATATCCCTTCAAATCAGCAATTTTAAAAGGTTAGATTTGGAAATGAATAGTAATTTTCTATGATTTACTAGGTGATGAAATATTTAAATAGTGGTGGTATTCGTGCTAGAGATCATCAATGTTAAATAAATAGGAATATCTCTTTTATATGTAATTTGATAAAATAGAACTCTCCAACATTTAGTGGATCCTCTATCATAGTGGCTGCTAAGGGATGGATTAATGATTTAGAAAATATATTTATTTTTATTGGTTATTCATATAATCAAATTTAAATTCTATTTATATATAATTTTAAAGGTGTAGCTGAATAGTGGTTCTAAATTGTGAAAAATACTTGTGAAAGAGAAGAGATTGACACATTGGAATTGAATAAATTTAAGAATATTTTCCTTGAAAAATATTTTCCTATTTTTGTTTGAATACGTATGAAAAATAATTTTTTATAATTGAGGTTGGAGTTTGAAGATTTAGTAGCAACATATAAATAAAAAAACTCCATTTCAATGGAACCAAAAGTGTTATGTGGGATATTTATAGTAAAATTAATCTTTTTTACTCTATATTGAATAAAATATTTTGAATGGAATTAGTTTCTCTTGAATTTTAATGTTATGTAAAGCTTTTTCAATCTTATAAGATACTAAAAATAGAGTTTTTTAAAGATCATGTGTTCTTCGACATACAGACGAAGATGTGGACCACGTGGGAGGAAATTAGGGATCATTAATCAATAAAATAAATAAGTATGAATTTTAAGATTCTACATTCTGATATGTGTGGAAAAAATAACCCTATATAATGTATTAAAAAATATAATTTTTTTTAATGTGGTCTATTGGGACATGTGTCTTAAGACTGGAATAAAAAATTTCAAAGTAATAATCATAAAAATATTGAATGGAAAGGAAAAATAGATTTTAATTGTAAGGAAATTCATCATTATGAATTTAATTTTCTAAATATTGGAGTAAATAATTGAAGTCAACAATATCACAAGAATAATATTGTGGATAAATATTTTTCAACTACTTTGGTAGATTTTGGACCATATCACATTGTAGTGTCATGTGCATTACATTTTTATTTAGATTAATATATTGTCTTATTTCATTCAGGGTCTATATATTATTTTATTTCTAAGATATTTTCATGTAAATTAGAAATTTCACCTCATGAAATGAATCCATAATTCTTTTAGAAACACCAATGGTAGTATTAGGGATAAAATAAATTATAAGAATATTTCTATTATTTTCTATGAAATTACTTTACCAAAAGCCTTATTTTATTTCCACTTTTATAGTATTATGTTATTTAGGCTATTGATTATATTTGTATATTTCATTATAAGAATGATTATAGAGCTAAATATGTTATTTTTAGGAATGAGTTTCAGTTTTCACAAAAAAATGAATTTATACCTTTGATAACATATCAAAAATTTAGAAATTTATTAAAAATCGAAATGAATGTTATCCTAAACTTATTATTGAGAAGAACAGGGCTATTGAAAATCGTAATATTCCTATTCTAAATTAATATCTAGATATAATTACTGATACATTTTATGGTATTATCACTAATGGGGGTGTTTAATTTACTAATAACATAGTGGAATATTCTAATCCAATATCAATACCCCAATATAAAATGGCTCATATAGAATATATGAAATTGAAAATTTAGTTACATGAGTTTCTTAACAAAGGATACATTTATCCAAGAACATAACCTTTAGGTTTCCCTATATTATCTATATAAAACAATTATTGGTCCATGTATATTTTTATTAATTATAGAGAATTTAATAATATAAATATTTAGATTAAATATATGTTTCCTCATATAGATGACTTGTTTGATATGATCTATGGAGCTAATAATTATTCAAAGGTTGATTACAGGTTTTGGTACCATTAACTAAAGGTGAAGGATGGTTCCATCCCAAATAAAATATTATATACTAATAATGGGAAATATTAGATTTTAGTTATTCCATCATCGTAAAAAATGACCATTTTATTTATGGACTTTATATATAGATTTTTCTATGAGTTTTTGGATAACTATTTACCTGTGTTTATTGATAACATCTTGATATATTCTAAATATTATTATAATGATGAGAAATATTTGGGGCTATTCTAAAAATCCAGAAATAAAATAGGTTATATGGAAAATTTAATAAATATGAATATTGGTTTTTAAGGATTATATTTCATGGAAACATTTTATTTAATGATGGGGTTAATATTCATCCAGTTAAAAAAAGTGGTTGATGATTGGAAAAGACCAAAAAAATTAAATAGAATCATATTTTTCATGTATTAGAAGGTTACAATATATGGTTTGTGAAAGAAAATTATCTTTTATCTATAAAATGAACTATTTAAAAACGAAAATGATTTAAATTAATCTTGATGAAATAATGTGATGAATACTTCAAAAAATTGAAAAAAAAAGATTAGTTAAACCTCATATTTTGGATATTGCATATAAAAAGATGGCATTGTTATTTTATGTGACTCTTTGTTGATGGGATTTTTATGTGTTCTAATTCAAAATTATATATTTATTGGTAATTATTCATTGAAATAGAAACCTTATGAGGTAAATTATCATTCACGTGTCCTAAAACCATTTTTTTATTTATGAATTTTGATACATAATTTGTTTGTAAAAAATTATGAAATATATATTGATAAAAAAAATTTGAAATATATCTTCACTCAGAAAGAGTTGATCATGAGGCTAAAAAGATAACTAGAAATTATTATGGATCATGAATACATGATTCATTACTTTATATGAAAATAAATTAATGTTTTAAGTTTGAAATATAACAAATCATTAAAAATAGTATTCTTGAAACTTTATCCATTAGTTAATAATATAATAAATGTTGGTATATATAATTTTCATGAAGAAACTACCTATATTTTATTTCAGGTGTGAGAATAGTCATCATTATTATATATAATTGAGAAATATCATAAAGGGGATTTTATTTTATAGGAAATGGTATAATTGATCAAGAAAGATATGTTTCTAGAATTTAACATCGCTAGAGAATGAGTTTTTTTATGTGAAAAAAGTATGTGTAATAAAAGGCCCCGGCCTTAAACCTTACATAATATTTAATTAAATGAATAATTCACATTGATGATCTTTTCAGGTTTACAGTTTTAGAGAATTAGAATATAACTATTACATCTCAAAATATTAAAAAGTAGACACTTCTACTAAAATTCCATAAAATAAAAACTCTTAAAAAGAAACATGTCTAGTTCCATGTTTTAGATAGCATGACATTCCCTTGATCCCACCCTTGACCCTATTCCACATTAAGTCCTATGAAAAACATTTCAAAAAGAACTTGGGGTGAGCATAAAAAGCACAGTAAGGGATACACAATGAATGAAAACTATTAGTTTTTCAAAACAACAAGTAAACCATGTATACTTTATCAAAGTAATACATTTTACCTTTATGAAGTAGTAAAAAATATTCCCTAAAATAAAAGATCATTACTTACCCTTTTGTATCCATAAGATTACCATAAAACCCATATAAATATCACATAACATATAAAGGTTACTTGGGACATAAACATACTTAAATGGAATAACCATACGGTCAACTTCCACACATATCACTTAATGGAATAGCCATACGGCTGACTTCCATACCCAATGCATTGGAGGTTATAACATAACCACTCGTCCTGGTATTCACGGCACCACCTGTCATACGGTTTATCACATAACCACCCATCAAATGTCCAAGTACCATTATAAAATCATAAGACATAAAACAAATATAATGGAAAGAAAACATTTCCACACTTTGATCACAATATATCACTTAAATATATTGACATAAAAAATTCATTATAAAAACCATTTTCAATACCAAAATACATAAAAGAGTATATGGTATTTATTTCATTTTAAAAACATTACAGCTTGTTGAGGATGCCAAAGACCAAATAATACTCGCGGCGGCGGAAAATGTCATTGTCACCGTGTATGTTAAAAGAAACATTCCTTTTTGTCGTTTAGTAAAACGCTTCGTAGAAACAGATTCCTTTTGTATAAGAGTAAAATTCAAAGGGGTTTATACACCGTATAAAAGAATGTTGTGTATAAAAAGAAATATGCCTCAATGAAAGGAGATTGAGACGAAGTCCCTTACCTCGGGTCCGACATGACTCGATCGTTCTTTAACGTCCTGAATAATAAACTTGAGTTAATTTATACTTGATTAAGAACCTTTTTCAAGTTCATTATTCCTTTTATATCACTTATTTCCGTGTTATAAACATTATTTAATCATTTAAGTTAATAATGTTTGTTTTTTCGATATTTGGTTCTTAAGTCGAAAGTGGACTTCTTACAATTACATGTTGCTTGTGTGGTCAAACGTTCTTTATATCCAGAATGATATTCATGATTTGGATATCATATGTAAAGACCTGTAAAATTAAAGGAAAATTTTTTCTTAATTTTCTTTGAGATTTTACAAGAAAGCAGTTTCTGACGGCGTCTGAATCCGAGGCTTGGTGTGCCCAGAATCAATTTCTGAAGTTAGGCTCGGGTACGTTCAGTGAATGAATGAGCGGGATTTTCTAACTTTTGAACCGGTTCTCGGAATCGAATTCTGAGGGCACCGATGGAACCGTAGAGCCGGTAATTTCTTAGAAACACTTTTTCCGGAGTTTCATTTGCTCGTGTGTGGTTTTTAATTTTTGCAGTTAAGTTAAGAAATAAAATAAAAGTAGTGCGACACTTTATTTTATTTCACTTAAAGCCACTTAAGCTAAGTTATGCGGATGAGGTGGAACCCACAATATCCTACCCACTTGGTAGGATATTTGTGAGGTGGGGCCCACACTAGCCCACCGTTTCTTTTCTTCTTAAGTAACGCACATGCACCCCCCTATTAAACGAAGTCAACTCTTGCATTTAATCTTTTAATAAACACCTCATTAAATTGGGTAGTTAAATCGTTACAATAAATTAAACAAATTAATTGTTCATTTCTTATCTTTTGAATTTCAAAATCATAGGTCAATAATAAAATAATGGTTGAACTTGTTTTATTTAGTTGGTCTTGTTGCGGAGAGAGGATTTTGGGAGAAATGCTAAAGGGCTTGAAGTTCTTCTTCTTCAATGAAGAACGTGAAGAACGCGAAGAACGCCGACCTCCGACGAACGTCGACAAGAATGCCAAATCCTCGGAAATCGACAATGCTTCTTCTGCGATGCTCCTTCCGTGATACTTCTTCCACGACGCGACGATCCCCCTTCTGCGACGTCTTCTTCCGCGACGTCCCTTTCCGCGACAAATCTCATTCGACGACAATGCTTGAGGTAGGGAATTATTATTTTGAGAACGATTTTATTCCCTTGATTATTTCATTCTAACGAAAAACAAAGAACACGGATCAACTTATTATCTAGTTGATCCAAGAACATTATCCTTGCGGTTTGGGAATAATTTGTTGCGGAAAGTTGTAGGGGTTTGTTTTCATGTCGTGTATAATTTTAGACGTTCTTCGATAGTAACGGCCAACTATTATCAAAATAACGGAGGAGGTCGGACCACACAAACACGGTTGAACCTCCTCCCCTTTTTATTTTGTTGGTTATCTACATGGCATGAAATGGAAGCGGCGCAGTGCCATCGCACCGTGCCGGAATTTAGAGAATCACGACGAAGAAGCGCGGCGCTGTCGCGTCGCTCCCTTGAGGTCGAACGAATATGCGGTCGAAGTCGGGTCGTGGCGAAGGAGAGAGGCTCCGTCGCGCCACGCTGGAAAACCACGAGGATGGAACATTTTGAACGTTGAGTGTGGATCAACGGGCGAGGACGAATCGGGCTGAAATGACGTTTGAGTCCCTTCACAGTGAATAACGGGACCCGGGATGAGCTTCGGCGTAGACGGAATTGAAAACGGACCACCGAAGCAACTCCTGTGGCCCGCAGACACAACCGGCGGCGCCGGCGGCCGGAGGCGGCGGTGCCCCTGTGCGCCGCCTGGAGAAACCGCGGCGGCGGTGAGCGCGTGGAACCCGCGGCCACGCAGGATCCAAGGGGACTCAGCGCGTGCCGCGTCCGCGGAGCACCAGCTCGATGGCCGAGCCAGTGAGCCACCCGGCCAAGCCGGGCCGGCTTGGGCGGACCGGGCCGGGCCACGCCCTGTCGGGTCGGACCCGGACCCTGTTCGGGTCGACTCGGTTCGGCCGACCCTGGGGGGTTGGGTCGGGCCGGGCCGGGCCCAGACCCCCATTTTCGGACCTCTTCGGTCTTTTTCCCATATCATGGGACACAGACCTCCAATCGACGCACCGTCAGCTGCAATGCGATCCTTGGATCAAGACGGTCGTTTCAGTATATTACACTCAAGGTTTCAGAAAACTTTGAGTAGGGCCAGGTTGGTTCGGATACGAAACCAATCGGGCCCTCGGAGCGGAAACACTTATATCTTGAGCTCCAGACGTCTGATTGACATGTCGTCAACTTTGTTGGATTCATCATGATGAGACTGAACTTTTTAAATACTTCTATTGAGTTTTGGTGGCTGTTGGACAGTTGCCTGGTTGGATTGTACCCAAAATCCAATCGGGCCCCTAGAACGGAAAAGCTAATATCTTTCAGACCGGACGTCCGTTTGACAAACCGTCAGCGGCGTTGGTGATGAAGTTGTGAAATGGTCCCTATGATTATACCCTATGATATTTCGGGGTAAAATTGAGATGTAGACAGGTTGGTTCGCTCACGAAACCAACCGGGCCCCTGGGACGAAAAGGCTAATAACTCACAGACCGGGCGTCCGATTGACGCGCCGTCTGTTGTGTTGAGACCCCTATGATGAGCCGGTCCTTTGAGATACTTCTTCGTGGGACTTTGAGATACTTGGAGTATCGACCTAAAGCTCGTGGAGCGGACCCTCCTAGAGACGAGTGTGTGGAGTACGAAGACCGTGTAGCCGACTGAGACCTGACGACTACATGACCGATTCGACATGGAGTGAGTTGAATAGACCAGTGGACGAAGCACTACTTTGATTGGGTGTATACCCATGGTGGATAGAGCACTACCTATGTGACAGTGCAGACCTGCGGTACTCATCCGGAGAGTACCTTTGCAGGCTACTAGGGGGTGTGCACTACTGTGTTTGGGTGGCATACCCCAGCAGGAAGCACTACTGTGTTTGGGTGGCTGGCCCACAGAACTCGATAGGAGGAGTACCTCAGCAGTCTTAGGTTAGTGAGCAGTACCTCGGAGTCGTGACAGGACCACTGTACAATTCAGAGATGGGGCTCTTCAGCAGTTACGGTTTCGATAATGAAAATCCTGGTTTGAGCTGAGTCTATGACCATTGTGTTTACCTCATGATTGAAATGGGTCACTTGATAACTTAGGTATATGAATGGGCATATACCTGGGTAGTGGTTATCCATTGATTTCAAAATCGTTGTGTTACCTCAAGTTTGAGATGGTTTATTTGATAACTTAGGTATATGTATGGGCATATGCCTATGTAGAGGTTATCTGTTGAGATCTTCTTTGTGGCTATCCTTGGTGGTTTTAGGGAGACCTTGAGGGTCTCGGGGGCCCTACTGAGTATCGTTATACTCACCAATACACAGGCTATTCCCGCACCTCGTTGTGTTGGTTGTATACGACGGGCAGAGCTGACGGAGGCCAAGTGTTCGAGGACTAGATGGTACTCGAAGGTGGACCACATGACGAGTCAGTATCCAGAGGTGGACTTCACGGCGAGACGACACTCGGAGGGGGTAGATGGGAGAAAACATTGAGGAGCTGTGCTATATGTACCTACCCTTCAGGTAGGATCCATGGTGGACGATCAAGGAGCTGCGCTATCTGTACCTACCCTTCAGGTAGGATCTGAGGAGGACGACCCAGGAGCTGCTTCCATTCTTCTAGATGTTTGTTTTTTTCTATTGTACTTTCGTTCAGTTGTAGCTGTACTTTCAGTTGGGTATGTATTCTGGCCCATTTACATTTCATAAATTTCTTTTGTACTTAGTGTTTTACTTACTTTTTTACTCTGTGGTGTTTTTTTTACATTTATAAAGGCAAATTCTTCCCAGATATCTCGATTTACGCCTTGGTGCTAGTCGCTAGCCCCTGGCCTATGGAAGGCGGGCTTGGGGTAGTCACGGCATGGGCCCCATGGATGGGTCGTGACAAATTGGTATCAGAGGAGTCGGTTCTACCGCAGAACATATAAATCTGATATTTTCTTTCTGTGAAGCAATAGTGTTAAGAGTACCGAGTGTGGTTTTCTTTTCAGGGAGTCCAGATTTGGTGCGGGCGGCTGACGTATCGATACACCAGGACCCTAACAACTGATTTCTGACTTTGTGCATGAAAACACTGATTGCGTGTGTGTTTCCATAAGTTTTTAAATGTCAGCTCAAACCAGGTCATCTCACCAGGTATAATCGTTTGACCGTGTCATGTTGTTTCTTTAAGGATGCCTTTTCACGGATGACCAGCTAGAGCCCAGAGGGATGTGCGTACTGACAGCCTGCCGAGAGACGAGGCATCAGTATAGGGCCCTCTTGTAGTTGAGGCACCAGCGGAGGCACCAGCAGTACTTCCAAACGTTGGGCCACCAATGCCACCACCCCAGCAGTAGGCAATGCACGCCACTTGAGCGCGCTGCATGAGTTCCAGCGCCAGATGCCACCCAGGTTTCGGGGAGAGACGGACCCGCAGGCGGCTGAGGATAGGCTGGAGGCTGTGGTGAGAGTCTTCAGGCTAGTGGGGACGCTTGCAGACTTCATGGTGATCTTTGCTTCCAGCCTTCTTCCGGAAGCAGCAGGCAGGTGGTGGAGCCACTTGTTCCAGTTTTGCAATGGGATGACCTTTACATGGGAAGACTTCGAGGCCTTCTTCAGGGTGGAGTTTGTGCCAGTAGCTCTACACCCCGAGCATGTACATGAGATTCTACATTTGTCGCAGGGTTTTCGATCAGTAGCCGAATCATCTCTGGGTAGTTTACAGATGATGCAGAGGTCCAAGAGGACCAGAGCCAGCCGTACGAGGAGAAAAAAGTGTTATAAATGCGGAAGGAAGGGTCACCTAGCACGTGACTGTCCAACTCCTCGCATAATCGATCCGCAGGCGTTGGAGGAGCCACCGAGGCAGAAGCAGCGACGAGTGCTTCAGCAACAGCCGAGCAGTGGACAAGGTAGTAGAGCTCCGGGAGTAGGTGGACAGGAGCGGAACTAGTGGATACGTCCCTTTTACTACTAGTTCCAAATTTTTGTTGTATTCATGTCTTTGTACTATGAGCTGCATTAATAAAAAAAGACACTTATCTTTGTGATGTTTTCATTCGTGTCCTTTTGTTTGGTTGATACTGAGTGGTCCCAGTTAAAACTGTTGACATGACCCTCACTTTTGATATTTCTACTGTAGGAGACCCAGTGACCTCACACGGATGCCGACAGTGTTACTTGACCCTTAGAGGCGAGAGTGACAGTTGGATCTCGTGGTAGTTACGTCGAGGCCTTACGATGTCATCCATGGCATGAATGAATCATTCATGTCAGGATTGAATATATTAGGCAATGGGTGTGGTTCATCCAAGGGATGAGACCGAGTTTCTCTTTTCGGAAAAGGAGAAATTTTAGCAGCTCTTCCAGACCATAGGCAAAGAAGGTGCGGATCATCCAGGAGCGGATGAAGACTGCACAGTGCAGTAATAAATAGGAAACATGCGCCAGTATTAGAGACTCGAGCGTGTTAAATGTTTCATAAATAGGAATAATTAAGGAGAGATGATTCTACGAAGAAGCAGATGTGGAGGCAGAGCTTGGAGAGCAGCATGAGGTGGTGTAAATCTTAACATGCTACAACAACCCGCCTTAGTTATCCCCACCATGCTCAGGGAGCTGGAGGGCGGAGGAAGAGTGCGGCTGTATGCGGTCAAGGAGTGTGACCCAATGGCTCTAAAAATGATTCAAGGGACACTCTGTGTCCAATACTAGCTGCTGTAGTAACAGACGGTGATATGAATCATTCCATGATTTCACAAATCTTGTCCCAGACCTAGACATTCCGGTAAGTCATGGACTAGACCCTCACGTCTGGATATACCTTGGGAGGAGACTCGATAATCACACTTACGCCGACGGTGTGGTCAGACCCTCGAGGCGAGAGTTTCGGATGGAATCTCTTGGTGGAAGTGTCGAGGCCTTATGATGTTGGTTTGAGTATGGACTAGGAAATCACAATTAATACACAAATTGACGGTATTAGGCAAAAAGGTTGTGGTTTAACTACGATATCGGGATGGGTTTCCCTTGGTCGGCGAAAAGGAAACCCCAGGAAGCACATGATAAACTCATGCACAGGAGGGTGCGACCGATCACTCTTGAGTCGGTCAACCTTACCCTCGTGGCATCAATCATTTTGAGTTTCAGTTCTAACAGGAATTGGAGACCTCAAAAGTTCAAGGATGATGATCACGTCCTTATACGGGTCTCACCTCGATGAGGTTTATGGAGATGTGGCCAAGGAAAAATTTTATCTTCGAGGTCCAGCGGACCTTCTTAGGTCCTCAGATAGGTAGGCATGGTGGTTTACCGCTTGACCCATCCACCTCAGTTGCACCTGGTGCATGACGATTTCCACGCATCTCAACTGAGGAGATACGTGCTCGACCCTTCGCATATCATCGACCATGAGGACCTAGACGATGGCGATGGGGTGAATTCCACGGAGGTTCCAGTGGGGAATCGAGGATCGACAGGGGAGGTCTTTTGAGGACGGTATATTCCTCGGGTGCGCTTTCTTTGGCAGTACGGGAACCTCCAGGTAAGCACATGGGAGCGAAAGGCTCAGATGCGTGCTCAGTACCTCTTTTTTATCCCTAGTTTATGTTAAAGCTTTACGAGGACGTAAAGTCCTGAGGTGGGAGTAATTTAAACACCCGTAAAATTCAAGGGAAATTTTTTCTTAATTTTATTTGGAATTTTACTAGAACGCAGTTTCTGACGGCGCCTGATTCTGATGCCCAGTGTGCCCGGAATCAATTTCCAAAGTTAGGCTCGGGTACGTTTAGTGAACGAACGAGCGGGATTTTTTAACCTTTGAACCGGTGCTCAGAATAAAATTCTAAGGGCACCGATGGAACCGCAGCGCCGGTAATTGATTAGAAACACTTTTTCCGGAGTTGTGTTTTCTCGGGTGTGGTTTTTAATTTTTGGGGTTAAGTTAAGAAATAAAATAAAAGTGGTGCAACACTTTATTTTATTTCACTTAAAGACACTTAAGCTAAGTTAAGCGGATGAGGTGGAACCCACAATATCCTACCCACTTGGTAGGATATTTGTGAGGTGGGGCCCGCATGAGCCCACCATTTCTTTTCTTCTTAAGTAACGTACCCGCACCCCCCGTATTAAATGAATTCAACTCTTGCATTTAAACTTTTAATAAACGCATCATTAAATTGGGAAGTTAAATCGTTACAATTAATTCAACGAATTAATTGTTCGTTTCTTATCTTTTGAATTTCAAAAGCTTAGGTCAATAATAAAATAAGGGTTCAACTTGTTTTATTTCGTTGGTCTTGTTGCTTTGAGAGGATTTTGGGAGAAAGGCTAATGGGTTTGAAGTTCTTCTTCTTCGACGAAGAACGCGAAGAACGCGAAGAACACCGACCTCTGACGAAGGTCGACAAGAATTCCAAATCCTCGGAAATCAACGACGCTTCTTCTGAGACGCTGCTTCTGTGACGCTTCTTCCATGACGCGACGATCCCCCTTCTGCGACGTCTTCTTCCGCGAGGTCCCTTTCCGCAACAAATCTCGTTCGACGACAACGCTTGAGGTAGGGAATTATTATTTTGAGAACGATTTTATTCCCTTGATTATTTCATTCTAAAGAAAAACAACGAACACAGATCAACTTATTATCTAGTTGATCAACGGACATTTTCCTTGCAGGTTGGGAATAATTTTTTGCATTAAGTTGTAGGGGTTAGTTTTCATGTCGTGTATAATTTTAGGCATTCTTCGATATTAACGTCCAACTGTTATCAAAATAATGGAGGAGGTCGGACCGCACAAACACGGTTGAACCTCCTCCCCTTTTTATTTTGTTGGTTATCTACGTGGCATGAAATGGAAGTGACGCAGTGTCGTCGCACCGTGCGGGAATTTAGAGAAGCACGACGAAGAAGCGTGGCGTCGTCGCGTCGCGCCCTTGAGGTCGAACGAATCCGCGGTCGAAGTCGGGCCGCGGTGAAGGGGTACGGCGCGAGCCATGCCAGAAAACCACGAAGACGGCGCGTTTTGAACGTTGAGTGCGGATCGACGGGCGATGACGAATCGGGCCGAAATGGAATTTGAGTTCCTTCGCAGTGAAGAACGGGACCCGAGATGATCTTCGGAGCAGACGGAATTGAAAACGGACCACCGGAGCTACTCTGGTGGCCCGCAGACTCCACCGGCGGCGCGGGTCACCGGCGCGGCGGCGGCCGGTACCGGCCGGCCGCCCGGAGGCGGCGGTGCCCCGGCGCGCCGCCTGGAGAAACCGCGGCGGCGGCGAGCGTGTGGATCCCGCGGCCGCGCGAGATCCTGGGGGACGCGGAGCGCGCCGTGTCCGCGGAGAGCCAGCTCGCTGGCCGAGCCAGCGAGCCACCCGGCCGTGCCGGGCCGCCTTGGGTGGACCGGGCCGAGCCACACCCAGTCAGGCTGTGCCGCGCCGAGTCGGGCCGGGCCGCGCCCGGCCGGGTCGGACCCGGTTCGGCCGACCCTGGGGGGGGGGGGGGGGTTGGGCTGGGCCGGGCCGGGCCAAGACCCCCGTTTTCGGACCTCTTCGGTCCTTTGCCCATATCCTGGGCCACGGACCTCCGATCGACGCACCGTCAGCTGCGATGTGATCCTTGGATAAATATGGTCATTTCAGTATATTACACTCAAGGTTTAGGAGAACTTTGTGTACGGCCGGGTTGGTTCAGATACGAAACCAATAGGGCCCTTGGAGCGAAAACACTTATATCTTGAGCACCGGACATCCGATTGATGTGTCGTCGACTTTGTTGGATTCCTCATGATGAGAAGGAACATTTTTCATACTTCTCCTGAGTTTTGGTTGCTGTTGGATAGTGGCCAGTTTGGATTGTACACGAAATCCAATCGGGCCCCTCGAACGGAAAAGCTGATATCTTTCAGACCGGAAATCATTTTGACTAACCATTAGCGGAGTTGGTGATCACGTTGATAAATGGTCCCTATGAGTATAACCTATGAGAGTTTGGGGTACAATTGAGATATGGCTGGGTTGGTTCGCTCACGAAACCAACCGGGCCCCTAGGATGAAAAGGCTAATAACTCACAGACCGGGTGTCCGATTGACGCACCGTCTATTGCGTTGAGACCCCTATGACGAGGTGGTCCTTTGAGATACTTCTTCGTGGGGATTTGAGATACTTGGAGTATCGACCTGTAGCTAGTGGAGCGGACCCTCCCAGAGACGAGCGTGTGGAGTACGGACACCATGTAGCCGACTGATACGTGACGACTGCTTGGCCGACCCGACTTGGAGTGAGTCGACTAGCCCAGTGGAAGGAGCACTACTTTGTTTGGGTGAAGACCCATGGCGGACGGAGCACTACCTGTGTGACAGTGCAGACCCGTGGTACTCATCCGGAGAGTACCTCTGCAGGCTACTAGGGGGTGTGCACTACTGCTTTTGGGTGGCATACCCCAGTGGGAAGAACTACAATTTTTGGATGGCTGGCCCGCGGTACTCGACAGGAGGAGTACCTCAGCAGTCTTAGGTTAGTGGGCAGTACCTCAGAGTCGTGACTGGACCACTCTACACTTCAGATACGGGGCTCTTCAGCAGTTACAGTTTCGATAATGAAAATCTTGGTTTGAGCTGAGTCTATGGCCTTTGTGTTTACCTCATGATTGATATGGGTCACTTGATAACTTAGGTATATGTATGGGCATATACATGGGTAGTGGATATACATTGATTTCATAATCTTTGTGTTTCCTCATGTTTGATATGGGTTACTTGAAAACTTAGGTATATGTATGGGCATATACCTATGTAGATGATATCTGTTGAGATCTTCTTTGTGGTTATCCTTGTTGGTTTTAGTGAGACCTTGAGGGTCTCGGGGTCCCTACTGAGTATCGTTATACTCACCCCTACACGGGCTATCCCCGCACCTTGTTGTGTTGGTTGCAGACGACGGGCAGAGCTGACGGAGGCCGAGTGTTTGAGGACTATACGGTACCCAGAGGTGGACCACACGATGAGTCAGTATCCGGAGGTGGACTTCACGGCGAGATGACACTCGGAAGGGGTTGACGGGAGAGAACATTGAGGAGCTGCGCTATCTATACCTACCCTTCAGGTAGGATCCATGGTGGATGATCCAGGAGCTGCGCTATCTATACCTACCCTTCAGGTAGGATCCGAGGAGGACGACCCAGGAGCATCTTCCTTTCTTCCAGCTGTTTGTCTTTTTCTATTGTACTTTCGTTCAGTTGTAGCTATACATTCAGTTGGGTTTGTATTCTGACCCATTTACTTTTCAGAACATTCTTTTGTACTTAGTGTTTTACTTACTCTTGTACTCTATGGTGTTTTTTTACTTTTATAAAGGCAATGCCTTCCCAGATATTGGGATTTACGCCTTTGGTGCTAGTGGACAGCCCCTGGCCTATGGAAGGTGGGCTTGGGGTAGTCACAGCACGGGCCCCGTGATGGGTCGTGACATCATATATATCATATATATCTAGCATATACATGTATTTATAATATTACATAATCATTTAGAAGTAAGAAATGAAATGCACCGTTCATGGAGACGGTAAGTCGTACGTACACATGAACGCTACTTTCATTTCTATGTCATATTAATGGAATTAAAACTAAATGAGAGGTATTTATATATTAATTCCAGAATTATATTCATCATTTAGATGTAACATATATCATATATAATAACTTTAAATCCATCCATTATACTTCCCACATATGGCATTAACGAATCAAATCACTTTGAGGGGGAGGTAGTCTGCACTTCCTAAAGTGAAGATATCGTGTATACCCATAATGGAAGCCATAAAGGTATACCACAAATGAAAAATACAGAAGCATAAGGAAAACATAAACATAATATATATCATATATAAATATAGAGTGACATCTTAATGGCCACCATTAAAGGTTTTAAAAGATGATTGAACAATCATCGTTTCGTGAGGCAGAAATTTGCCAACCACAGAAACGGTATGTTCTTTAACTATTAGATAGTGGTTTGTGTAGGTGTAGCTAGAATCCTTCTTATATCAACATCCTAGTATATTTAAGATACTTTTTTTGTTACAAAATAAAGGAATAAAAAGAGTTTATAGGGTTGGAGATGCAAAATAAAACAAAAGAACACAAGAGAAAACACTACCTTTAAAACGGGTAACTCTTTTTGATTTGAGCTCAAAGTCTTCCTTGGGAAGACTTCTGCCCAAAGTGAGGCTTCTAGGAGTAAGATAGGGATGTGGAGAGACACAATGAGCAGATATTGGCCGATTCAAAGGCTTGAGAGGTGTGTGTATGGAGGTAGAGGTGGGGGCTTTTATAAGAGGAGAGGAGGGACACTCTTGGAATGTTAAGAAAAGATGCTTTATTATAAAATGATTTTCAGATAAAAAGGGTCACACAATTATATATTTATAGTATAATGTGACAAGGGTTATAAATCCACCCATACAATAGGTTTTTGACAAGTGTAGGTCTTATATTTTACATTATATTTTCATTTTATTTAAATCGTTAAATAATGAGGTAATCGATGCATCGTCATGGTGTCATAAATAATTTAATTTATTTCAGGTCTAAAAATTATAAAACAAATACTCTGATGTATGAAATCTTTTTAGCTTTCCAATGACTATTTATAGTCAAAAATCGGACTTGTATAACCTCATTTAAAAATTGTTTTAGTAAAACAACTCATGTTTTTTTCATTTTTACTTTTACATTAAATAAAAAGATATTAAAGTAATTTTCTTCCAATGTGGCTGCATGGGGTCCCAAAGTTAACCCACGGATTGTCTTGGTCGGCCATGACACATCAAATATGGTTAGGACATGTGTCAAGATCATTTCATATTATTAAAACATTATTCATACCTTAAATTACACTAATTACCTCTAATCGCAATTAAAAAATTAAAAGTTACTATTCACAAAAAAATTAGAGTATCTATGCCTAAAATTGAATTCTTTTCTTATTTTAAGCCTTTATCTTTTCAGTGAAAAATGTAAAAACATTTAACAAACATATATAATCATATTTTAGTTATTTCTATTCATTCCCGCCAATACAACGGCTACATGTTAACTACCATTTAAAATAATATTATTTTATTACTAGTGTGCAACGTAAGATTTCAAAGAAAATCTTTGTTGCGTATCGGGTACGCTATCGAACATAGCATCCCCTTTAAAGTAAAATTATTTTTTGATTCGTAAATGTTAATAAATATGAAAATTTATTATTCTTTATTTACCTGGGATGTTAAATCCTTCCCCCTTCTAGGAATTTCGTCCTCGCAGTTTTATTCACTTATCAAAATAAGTGGGGGTATTTATCCCTCATAGTATTTTCAGATTCCCACGTTGCCTATTCAACCATATGTTTTTTCCACAAAACCTTTACCGGGTGAATTACCTTATTTCGCAACACCTTCTCTCTTTGGTCAAGAATCTGGACTGGTTGTTCTTCATAAGAGAGATTCTCTTCCAATTGAACTACCTCTGGGATCAAAACATTAGATGGATCTCGCATATACTTTCTCAATATCGAAACATGAAAAACATTGTGTACCTGAGATAAACATGGAGGTAAAATCACTCGGTAAGCAACTAATCCAAATATCACTAGAATTTCATATGGTCCAATGAACCTTGGACTCAGCTTTCCTTTATTACAAAATTACATCACACTTTTCCATGGTGAAACTTTGAGAAAAACATGATCACCTACCTCGAAAGATAGATCCTTCCTCCGGTTATCCGCATAACTTTTCTGTCTACTCTGAGCTGTTCTCATGTGTTTCTGAATAAACTGAACGTTTTCTACCATATCATCTACCAATTCTGGTCCAATCAGCTTCCTTTCACCCACTTCATCCCAAAAAGCTGGAGTTCGACACCGCTTCCCATATAATGCCTCAAATGGTGCCATCTGTATACTGGAATGAAAACTGTTATTATAAGAAAACTCAACCAAAGAATGATATTGGTCCCAACTTCCCTGATAATCCATAGATCAAGCTCGTAGCATAACCTCTAAGGTCTGAATTGTTCGTTCTGACAGCCCATCTGATTGCGGATGAAATGATGTACTAAAATTTAATTCAGTACCCAATGACTTCTGAAGGCCTTTCCAAAAGTTAGAAGTAAACCTGGGATCACGATCAGATACAATGGAGAGGGGAACTCCATGAAACCTGACTATCTCTTTAAGATACAATCGAGAAAGTTGATCTAGAGGGAATGTATCTCGAATAGGAAGGAAATGAGAAGATTTAGTCAATCGATCAACAATAACCCAGATTGCATTATTACCTCAAGATGTCCTCGGTAATCCCACAACAACGTCCATGGATATATTTTCCCATTTCCACTCTGGCAGTAGTAATGGATGAAGCATCCCTTTCGGTAACTGCCACTCTGATTTAACCTGCTAACAAGTCAAACACTTCACAGTAAAATCAGCAATATCTCTTTTCATTCCATCCCAACAGTAATACTCACGCAGATCTTTGTACATCTTAGTACTGCTAGGATGAACTGAAAACGGGGAACTATGAGCCTCACATAACAACTCATTCTTCACCTGTGAATCACAAGGCACACATAATCTCTTCCCAAACCACAAAACACAATCATTATCAATGTTGAATTCAGGCAAATTACCTTTCTGAACCAGTTCTACATTTTTCTGCAACTCACTCTCTTCCCCCTGTGCTTGCTTAATTCTGTCTGATAGGGATGATCTCACTGATACCTGAAACAAAACAGAAGAACATCCTGCACCAACAACTTCTATTCCAAAGTTCATCAAATCAAAAACCAAAGGATCTCGTTCCAAACGTATCATGGTTAATGAAGCATTACTTTTTTGACTCAAATAATCAGCCACTTTATTTGCTTTTCTTGGATGGTAATTAATTGTACAATCATAATCCTTGATTAATTATAGCCATCTCATATGTCTCATGTTCAATTATTTCTGAGTGAATATATACATTAAACTTTTGTGATCAGTATATATTTCACACTTTACTCCACACAAATGATTCCTCCAAAATTTTAAAGCAAAAAAACATCAGATAATTCCAAATCATGTGTAGGGTAATTTACCTCAGGAATTTTCAACTAGCGTGAAGCATAAGAAATTACCTGATCATTCTCCATAAGGACACAACCAAGTCCTTTCAATGAAGAATCACTTTAGATTACAAACTCACCATTCCTGGAAGGAAGCGCCAAAACTGGCGCATTCACCAATCTTCTTTTCAACTCCTGAAAACAATCATCACATTCTTTTTTCCAGATAAACATAGCACCCTTCAGAGTTAGCTTAGTCATTGGACTAGATAATCGTGAAAAAATTTCAACAAACCTTCGGTAGTATCCTGCCAAACCAAGAAAACTATGGATCTCGGTTACATTTGTGGGTCTTGGCCATTCTTCAAAAACTTTTGTTTTAGCAGGATCAACAGTTATTCCATTTTTTTGAAATAATTTGATCAAGGAAAGAAATTTGTTGCAACCAGAATTCACACATGCTGAATTTCCCATACAATTTCTTTTCTTTTATGGTTTGAAAAATAACCCTTAAATGACTTTGATGCTCCTATTTACTTTTAGAAAACACCAAAATATCATCAATGAAAACAACCACAAACTTATCCAAGAACTCATGGAAAATTCTATTCATAAGGTCCATGAATACAGAAGGTGCATTGGTTAACCCAAAAGGCATAACTAAAAATTCATAATGGCCATATCTAGTATGGAACACAGTCTTTGGAACGTCTGCTTCTTTTACTTTCAACTGATGGTACCCCGACCTCAATTCAATCTTCGAAAAATACTTAGCTCCCTGGAGATGATCAAACAAATCATCGATATTAGGAAAAGGATACTTGATCTTAACACTAATATTATTCAAGGCTCTATAATCAATGTGAAGTCTCATTGATCCATCTTTCTTTTTAACAAACAAGACAAGAGAACCCCATGGTTATGTGCTAGGTCGAATGAAACCTTTATCTAATAACTCCTACAATTGTTTCTTTATCTCTAAAAGTTCAACTTGATCCATTCGATAAAGGGGGTTTTGAAATTGTCATAGAATCAGGAACTAAGTCAATAGTAAATTCAACATCCCGATCATGAATAATACCAAGAAACTCATCAGGAAAGACATCAAGATACTCATTTACCACTGGAACATCATTAATTTGAACAGTTCCTTTATTTTCAACAATATGTGAAAGGAAACATTCACTTCCATCTTTTACTAGTTTCTCAACTTCCTGATATGTTATCAAAATCAAGGGTTCATTCTCGTACACAAACTGAAAATATTTCTGGAAAGAAACCATTTTATCTCTGCAGTCAATCTTAGCATGATAAACAGAAAGCCAATCCATGCCCAAAATAACATCAAAGTCTACTAGAGGTAAAACAATAAGGTTTGCTGGAAGATTCATTCCACACACAAGGATAGGAAGGTTATTATAATTTCTTTTTGTCTCAACATTCCCTCCAGGTTTTTTACCATAAGTTCAGGATTCATATCTTGAGATGTAATTTCCAATTTAATAGAAAACTTCTCAGAAATGAAAGAATTTGTAGACACTAAATCAAACAACACATTGGCATAATCTGAACAAACAAACAGTGTACCTGATACTACTTCATTCGACGACCCAACATCTACTGAAGTAGTTGCAAAAGATTTCACCACCCCTTTCTGCTTGTAGTTTGGATACTTTCCCTCAGTAGAGTTCTTCATTAGACACTCATTTGCATAATGACCCATTTCATTACACTTAAAACATCTTACCGCTGACTTTTAATTGCCTTCTTGATCATCTTCCTTACAGTTACGAGCATTATGTCCAGAATTACCACACCAAAAGCACTTTCCAGACTTGGATAAACATTCTCCAGGATTCATTTTACCACACTTCTCACAGGATAGATATTTGGTTTTCTTACCACTTTGCTTCTTTGATGAGTTCTTACCCTTTCCCTGCCAACTGGACCTCTTATTCTGTTGTTTGTCAAAGAACGTCTGATCATCGGAAAACTCCATTTCCACCTTCTCCGTATATCGAACAAGATTTTCATAACTTTTGAACTCACGAGAAGCTAAAGCCCTTCGATACCTTTGATTTAACCCTGAGTAAAAACGGTTGATTTTACTATCAAGATCTCGTATGAAGTTTGGAGCATACGTTGCCAGTCGAGTAAACTTTGCTTCCTAAGCAGCCACTGAGTCATCCTCCTGCCACAATTCTAGAAATTTCTTTTCCATCCCAAGACGAACCACCTTAGGAAAATATTTCTCAATAAACATACCATTGAATTCTTCCTAGTGAAGATTATCAATCTCATCACTATCCCTGATATTTTTCACCATCGACCACCACTGATCAGCTTCACCTTCAAAACGGTAAACAGCAAGACTAACCTTTTGATGTTCTGAACACCCCATGACATCAAAAATCTTCTCCAGTGATTTAATCCACCCTTCAACTAGCACAGGGTCTGATGATCTTCTGAATGATGGGGGACGTTGCCTCATGAAATGTTCCAAAACTGACATGTACCTTTGTGGTTGATCTGGCTGATCTCGTGCATGGATACCACCACCATTTATAGCCTGAGACAACTGTGACATCACAGAAAAAGACTGTTCAGTTCCAATTCCAACCATCTCGGGTTGCTGATTTGGAAGGTTGTCTTCCTCCTGATGTCGTACCAACACATCTTCTTTGTTTCCTCTACGGAAACCCATTCTAAACACAGAAACATCTTAGGCGAAGCAACATGGTAATCTTTAAATTCTATATCTTTTCCGTCATACCATAAATTAATTCATAATTAAACAATTTTCTAACTCCTAAAGTTTTCTAAACCGACCTCTGATACCAACTATAAGCCCCTGGACTTAAACCTTACTTAATATTGAATTAAATGAATAATTTACATTGAGGGTCAATTCAGGTTTAGATTTTTAGATAATTAGGACATAACTATTAGATCTAAAAAGATTACAAAGTAGACACTTCTATTAAATTTCCATAAAATAAAAACTCTTGAAAAGAAACATGTCTAGTTCCAGGTTTTAGATAGCATGAATTTCCCTTGATCCCATCCTTGACCCTATTCCACATTATTTCCTATGAAAAACATTTCAAAAAAAAATTGGGGTGAGCATAAAATTCTCATTAAGGGATACACAATGAATGAAAACTGTTAGTTTCTCAAAAAAACAAGTAAACCATGTATACTTTATCAAAGTAATACTGCTCTCCTTTATGAAGTAGTAAAAACCCATCACTGAAATAAAAAATCATTACTTTCCCTTTTGTAACAAAAAGATTACCATAAAACCCATATAAATATCACATAACATATAAAGATAACTTGGGACATAAGCATACTTAAATGGAATAACCATACGGTCGACTTCCACACATATCACTTAATGGAATATCCATACGGCCAACTTACATACCCAATTCATTGGAGGTTATAACGTAACCACCTGTCCTTGTATTCACGGAACCACCCGTCATATGGTTTATCACGTAACCACCCATAAAATTTCTAAAGACCATTATAAAATCATAAGACATAAAACAAATATAATGGAAAGAAAAAATTTCCACAATTTGATCACAATATATCACATAAATATATTGACATAACAAATCCATTATAAAAACCATTTCAATACCAAAATACATAAAATAGTATATAGTATTTATTTCATTTTAAAAACATTACAGCTTGTTGAGGAAGCCAAAGCCAAATAATACTCGCGGTGGAGGAAAAGGTCATTGTCACCGCGTACGTTAAAAGAAACATTAATTTTTGTTGTTTAGTAAAACTCTTCGTAGAAAAAGATTCCTTTTATATAAAAGTAAAACTCAAAGGGTTTTATACACCATATAAAATAATGTTGTGTATAAAACGAAATATACCTCTATGAAAGGATATTGAGACGAAGTCCCTTACCTCGGGTCCGACTTGACTCAATCGTTCTTCAATGTCCTGAATAATAAAGTTGAGTTAATTTATACTTGATTAATAACCTTTTTCAAGTTCATTATTCCTTTTATATCACTTATTTCCATGTTATTACCATTATTTAATCATTTCAGATAATCATGTTTGTTTTGTCGATATTTGGTTCTTAAGTCGAAAGTGGACTTCTTACAATTACATGTTGTTCGTGTGGTCAAAGGTTCGTTATATCCAAAATGATATTCATGATTTAGATATCATATATATCATATATTTCCATCATATAAATGTTTTTATAATATTACATAATCATTTATAGGTAAGGAATGAAATGCACCGTTCATGGAGACGGTAAGCCGTACGTACGAATGAACGCTACTTTCATTTCTATATCATATTAATGGAATTAAAACTAAATGATAGGTATGTATATTTTAATTCCATAATTATATTCATCATTTATATGTAACATATATCATATATAATAACTTTAAATCCATCCTTTATACGTCCCACATATGGCATTAACGAATCAAATCACTTTGAGGGGGTGGTAGTCCGCACTTCCTAAAATGAAGATATCACGTATACCCATAACGAAAGCCATAAAGTTATACCGCAAATGAAAAATACAGAAGCATAATAAAAACATAAACCTAATATATATAATATATAAATATATTGACATCTTAACAGCCACCATTAAAGGTGTTAAAAGAATATTGAACAATCATCATTTCGTGAGGCAGAAATTCTCCAACCACAGAAACAGTATGTTTTTTAACTATTAGACAGAGGTGTGTGTAGGTTTAGCTCAAATACATCTTATAAAAACATACTAGTATATCCAAGATATTGGGTTTGTTACAAAATAAAGGAATAAAAAAAGTTTAGAGGGTTGGAGAAGCAAAATAAAATAAAAGAACACAAGAGAAAATACTACCTTTAAAACGGGTAACTCTTTTTGATTTGAGCTCAAAGGCTTCCTTGGGAAGACATCTGCCCAAAGTGAGGCTTTTAGGATTACTATAGGTATTTGGAGAGACAAAATGAGTAGATCATGGCCGAACCAAATGCTTGAGAGGTGTGGGTAAGGAGGTAGAGGTGTGGGACTTTTATAAGAGGAGAGGAGGGGCACTCTTGGAAAGTTAAGAAAAGATACTTTATTATAAAATGCTTTTCGGATAAAAAGGGTCCCACAATAATATATTTAAAGGATAATGTGTTAAGGGTTCGAAATCCACCCATACAATAGGTTTTTGACAAGTTTAGGTCTTAGATTTTACATTATCTTTTCATTTTATTTAAATCGTTAAATAATGAGGTAATCGTTGCATCATCATGGTGTCATAAATAATTTAATTTATTTAATGTCTAAAAATTATTAAAAAATTTCCATGATGTAGGAAATCTTTTTATATTTCTAATTAATATTTATAGTCAAAAATATGACTTTTATAACCCCATTTAATAATTTTTTTAGTAAAACATCTCATGTTTGTGACATTTTAATTTTAACATTAAATAAAAAGTTTTTAATGTCATTTTCCTACCAATGTGGATCCATGGGGTCACCAAGTTGACCCATGGATTTTTTTGGTCGGCCATGACACATCCAATACAGTTAGGACATGTTTCTAGGTCATTTCATATTATTAAAACATTATTTTTACCTTAACTACACTAATTACCTCTAATCACGATTAAAAACTTAAAAGTTACTATTCACAAAAAAATTATTTTAATCCCTTTGAACCAAATTTTACTTCCTAATGACAACCATGTATGTCTGATTTTTTAAATTCAAAACAAAACGGTGGTAAAATTTCATTTAAACGAAAAATCAGTTTTTTAAGTACCACTTAGTGGTTTCACTATTCATCAAAAATTGATGTTTTTCAGAAAAATACCAAAACATCACCTTAAGCTATATTTGATATTCCAAATTCAAAAATGAAGTTTATTTTAAAAAATTAAAAACATATAAGTTTCATTAATTAATTTAATAATTAATTCCCGCTGTTAGAGCAAATAGTGTGTTTTTATGAAACAATAAGTATCAAAAGATTGACACTAGTTTAAGTCTGATTTCAAAGTGAAATTAATTCAAACGACCACTATTGGATTAAATGGTAAAAGTATATTCTAATTTAACTTTAAAAAAAATCAAACGATAATCTAATCATATAAATAAATTATATTAAAAAGAGGTTTTGAATTAAAATACAACATTTTTCACTATTCAATAAAAATGAACTTTATCTAAAAAATACAAAAAATTTACACAAAGTAAATTTTGATGTCCCAATTCTAAAGAAGAATTTTCTTTGGTCCAATAGAATGTATAAGAGTGACCAAAACTGTATTTAATGAAGGTTCTCCATCAAAAGGTGATAAGTGGACCTTTAGTGAATATTAGAGTATCTATGCCTAAACTTGAATTCTTTTCTTATTTTAAGCCTTTATCTTTTATTGGAAAAATGTAAAAACATTTAACAAACATATATAATCATATTTTAGTTATTTCTATGCATTCCCGCCAATACAATGGCTACGTGTTAACTACCATTTAAAATAATATTATTTTATTACTAGTGTGCAACGTAAGATTTCAAAGAAACTCTTTGTTTCGTATCGGGTACGCTATCGAACATAGCAACCCCTTTAAAGTAAAATTAATTTTTAATTCCTAAATGTTAATAAATATGAAAATGTATTATTCTTCATTTACCTGGGATATTACATGTAATGTATATATGTCATAGTTTAAATTATAGTTGTTGATTGATGCTTGAATCTATCCCTTTTTTGTTCATCCTAGTGTCATTATGATATATAGAGTCTATTGGAAATTTGTGTGTGTCTGGACGGAATTAAAAATTATTTTTCACAGTTTACCATGAAATGTTTGAAATTTCAATAGCTTAATATTGAATTAATTTTGTTTTTAATGGATGCATCGACCTTTTCCAATGCCGTAATGGAAATCTGAAAATATGTATATGGATTTCATTATAGAATTTCATAATATTTCACAATATAGTAATTAAATTTTTGTAATTTTTTATCGATTGACTAAATCTATAAATTTTTATTCTATAAATGATACTATGAAGTTAGTTCAACTTCCTAGACTAAATATTAAGAAGATAGTTAGGTTAAATGATTCTCTTATCACCATTTTATCTACACATGATACCATGTTTATATATTAATTTTAAAATTAAATTCAAAAGTCATTAGGTGATGAATTAAATCTTAGTGTATATTTTCAAATCCAATCTGATGGAAAATAAAATTAAATGATTTAGGCATTTAAAAAAATGATTCAAGCTTGATTTTTTTTTCCATGGTATCTTGGATAAGTACCTTTCATCAGTAAAATTTTACTATAATAAAATTTTTCATTACAGTATACATATAGTATAATCTGAATTATTATATGGGATGCATTTTTAAACACTAAATTATTGTGATGAACCCATTGAAACAATATGATGAGGACAATAATTGTTGAATGATATGGTTGGGAAAGTGAAGGTGATTGAGAATATATGAGGAAAACATAGATAATGTAGAAATGTTGTTTAGATTATAGGGGGAAATATCTTTCATTCATTGAAGTCTATCACATTCTTCATTAATTATCTGAATAGATAAGTTTTATTTATGTTGGTAAAAAGGGAAATTTCAGCCTATAGTTCATTGGATAGTATGAAATCATAAATAATTTTAGATTCTATTCCTACATAGTGGACTCTTCTCTTACATTATCCCTAGTAGATGATGTGTTTCAGGATTCATTATTAAATAAATCATTTACAAATGTGTCTCATATTTTTTAGTTCTTAAGTAGTAATGTTGTATGAGATCATTACTTATGAGGAAAAACATTCTATGATTCATCAATTCATAGAGTAGGTGTTAATGAGTATGGTGATTCCGCAAGTTAATGTTTTTTTAAAAAACCAACTGATTGAAGAAGCACAATGGGAATTTAAAAATTTGCGGAAGGAAAAATATACCCACATTCGTAGAAAGTGAATAAAATTGAGAGGATTAAATTTTAAAAAGGGATAAAATTTAAAAACACTTGTAACATTAACAATAAATAAATTTGATTCCTTATTAAATTTAATTAATTATATTTTTAATTTTATATTCATTATAAGAATATAATGTAATTTTTCAATAAAAAAATGATTGATTCTAAATAAATTGAGTTTCTAAAATTATATAGTTTTATTTAAAATATTTGTTTCTAAAATTTAGTTTATTAATTTTAAAAATTAATTTTTGACAAAATCCACTAAAACATTTCTTAGAGTAATTGTTTGGTAGTTTCATGAGAAATTTTTCTTTTCGGTGAATAGTACATAATACCCATTTTTATATAAAATGTCCCTTATTTTAAATTATTTACCCATTAGAATTTTATATTAAATTTTTTTAATTGTAATTAGTTCCTTTATATTTACTATATTACAATCAATTTTATTTGAATAAATATTATTCTTGATTTTGGTTTTATAATATTGTTGCACCTAAAAGAATTTTTTTGGAAAACTTTTTTTTGTTGTCTGTATTGGGTATAGTAAATATGTAATATTGGTGACTTATATAAAATTATTTAGATTGAACTATATAATTTTTTTTAATAATCATGTGAAAAATGTTGTAATGGTACCAATTTAATTTTTGTCATTATGAATAGAATCATTGGAAAAAAAGTTTATTACAATCGTAAGAGATAAAATAGGTTAAAATGAGTAAAAATAAAATCATAAGGGTTATAATGAACTAAACAATTATCAAAATCCTATATTATGGCCATATTTTCAATCAAGGATCAAATAGTATAGTGTCTTTGGAAAACGAGGTAAATATTTAGAAAAAATAAAACTATAATACATTTTATTTATTAATATTCCATAATGATCTCTTAACATCCATTCATCTCAAGAATATTCACTGGATAACCTCGGAAATACATATACAATGTGATGTGCTAAAAATACTATTAAGGGAATAATCATGGAAAAGAATCATAGTACATGAGTCAAAGGCATAACTCTATAACATAATAGGCTTGGAACAATAATAAACATGTATAGGAATATCATATAGAACCTGAATTCATATGATCGTAGAAATATAGGAATGTAGTTGCAACACATATCATGACATAAACATGAATATACCCTTGCTTCCAAGACGACATCACATGGTGGATAAAGACCCGCAATAGAGTAAGTTTACACTCTAATCCTATACATTGTATCTCACGTGTCAAAAAATTAACCAATGGATTAGAGTGATACCTAGGTACACACATAAAAAATATTCATGGAAACATATTCCAAATAATGAAATAAATCATAAATAATAGACATAGGGGTTACCCATGGAAGGAAAGAGTTATCATAATCAGGTCACAAGGCATAAAAAATGGTGTATCATAATAGTATCCATGAAATAAGGGATTTAAATCATTACTAGAAATTAATAAAGAAAATATAATATTTTACCACATATAAAAATGTCCAAATTATGAGAAAAAATTAAAAAGAGTGTTGAGGAAATTTTAAAAATGTGCCACTTTAACATAATTTTGGGGAAAATAATGTAGAGTTTTAGAAGAAGTTAAATGAATTATTATATTCCTAAAAAAGTAAGTGAACTAAAAAACATACCATTATAAGATGACTGTTTTTAGAAAAAATTATTAGTGGATTAAAATATTTTATGGATTATACATAAAAGTGGGATTGGAACAAAGATGTTCCCCTTAATTCTCCTCGCATACAAAGAGGAATGTATAAGGGAACCTTTTGAAAAATGAATTTTCACACCAAATAAGGATTAATTTATATAGATACATAAGTGTTGAATATATAAACATAATTTTTATATTTATATTAGAATAATTAAGAGATAAATTGATGTAAAGAGAGAGGAAGTTCAATGCAAAGGAAAAATGATGGTTAGGAGAGATCCATTTCCTTATGCATAAATGTGTCATGAAATTGAATTAAGATTCTAGGTTAATCAAATAATATTTATTAATAATTTAATTAATAACCAATTACACATAAACTTTATTAATTATAATTTTTTGATGTTCATTTATGGCCAATTCTATGAGTAATAAAGTTCTATTTTTTCATTCTCGGAGTGCTCGTTTCACTATTTCATGGTCGGGTAACTTGTGTATATTTATAGATGTTATTCTCAATTGGTAATATTACCCAAAAAGTTAAATTTTATAGTAATCATGTATTTAAATTATTATAAATGTTACCATATATCGTTTTTCTTTTAGGTATGATGGTGATTCATCTGATAAAATGTTAATGATAGCTGTTTATTTTATTTTTGTGGTTTTATGACTATCAAAAAATAGTTTAATTTTATTTAATATTATGACCATATATTAATTCTTGAATCTGAGAATATATATATATATATATATATAGGAAATTTTAAAAAATTATAAGTTATTTTAAACCTTCCATGAAAGCACAAATGGGAATCTAAAACTCATCATCAACAAAGGTGGTCAATCAACATACCGTGGACTATGATTTAGTTTTTAAGAACAAAAGAATAAGACAGAAGATATAGGGAAATATATTCCATTAACATAATAAAATTATTGTATTTATATATATGATATTAGATTTATTATTAATATTTGGATAGGGGGTGGGGTTATGGTAGAAGAAAGAAAGAATTTATGAGAGAAAGAATAAGGATTTTACCTATTGAATAACGTCTCCTTGGGAACCGCCTTAAAGAACATTGAAATGGTTTTTTGGGGAGAAAAAAATGATTTTTTAGAGATGCATGTGAGATGATCTGGGAAGAAAATTGGAATAATTTAAAACTTCTAAGGTTCGAGGATAACAGGTGGTGACGGGTTGTATTTATTTGGGGAGGAGAGGGTGTTTTTTATTATTATATTCATTAGCTAATAATTTTAAACCAAGACTCAAAATATTATTGATTCATTTGAATATATACAGTAAATAGTGTATGTGAGTCCCAACTAATTTGTTCATACATTAGAAATTAATAAAAAAATAATTTATTTTTCTTAAAATTTTAAATACTAAAAAACATGGTATTTTAGTATTCTAATAAAAATAAAATATTTTAGAAAAATACCAATAATTATCCATAGTGATTATTAGAAATTTAGAATTAAAAAATTGAATCCATTTTATGAATTTAAATTTCTAAATATTATAAATTTAACTTTTTAATTAAATCATTATTCATTTCTAAAATACCGATTTTAAAATCATAATTGATTTTATAGCCCTTCAGAAAATTATTAATGGTATAAAAAAATTATATTATAATTATAATAAAACATAATATTTTATTTTTTAATATATTTATATAAATAATATTTTATTTTATATTTTAATATTTAATAAAAGCGTGATAAAAACAATTATGTTTTAGAAACATATAAACACTTAATTTATCATCGTTAAAATGTTTATTTACTAGTACAATGAAATAAATATATCATATTTTCACTTAAAAGATAACTAAATATCATTACACACATTCATAAGTGATTTAACTATTCTAATGGATATATCACTATTCTTAATTGTCAGATTAATATTCCAATGGTCTGGTTTCTATTCCAACAGTCCGACTACTATTCTAATAGTCACAATTTTAATGCTCATATAGTTTCCTTTATATCTATAAATTATTATTATTTAATTCAATACTAATTTAATTCTATATTTGATGAAATTTTATATTTTTTATTCTCAAGAATAAAATTTTTATTTGTTGAAAATATGTTTTGTTTCTACATCTTTTTTTCTATGTGTGGTTATTCATGTGGATCGAGCATATCCAAATTTATCTATTCTAATTATATTGTTATTTTATATTTATATCCCCACTTTAATATTTGTAATTAATATTAGTTTATTTTTTTATATTGTATCACACTTCTTTTACAAGAATAATGTTATACTGGTTTCTCTATTTGATGTATGTGATTTATATTACATGACATAATTTAAAGAAGGGAAATTCCATTGATAAAATTACGGGTCATTATATTCTTCCACAATTATAAAATTTTTCCCTTTAAATTTTATTCTACCTTAATGGTTTAAAATATGCGAGGGTACTTATCTTTCATCTCTTCCTTCTATTCCCAGATAGACTCTTCATATTTATGGTTCCTCCATAACACATTGATCAGGTGTGTAGTATTGTTACGTAGAGAATTATTTCTATGGTCCAAGATCATCACTGGATACTCCACATTAGAGATATCATTTTCCAGATATAGCATCTCTAAATTAAGTAGATTTGAGGGATATTTTATGTACTTCCTCAAGAGGGATATATGGAATACATCATATACATGAGACAAGGTTGGTGGGAATTATAGTCGATATGAAACATCTATAACACTATCAAGAATCTCAATGGGCCTTGTGTACATGGTACATAGCATTCCCTTCTTCCAAAATATCACGACTCCCATACATAGAGATATACAAAGGAATACCATGTATCCAACATAAAACTGTAGGTTTGACTAATGATAGTCTATATATATCTCCTATAAAATTTGGGATGCCCTAATGTTCTCTTGAATGGATAAAACATTTTATACAATATCCGTGAACATTTAAGGTTCCAATAACTTACATTTACTGACTTCATCATATCATATTAATTTTCTAAATATATTCATATAAAGGACTTTATATAGATACATTTGGATGCATGAGTGGAAACAATTATTGTAAGAGATGTAGACCATTGGAAGATGTTGATCTCATCCTCCTTTGAATTCCATTTAAAATAATCTCAACATGTCTTATAATTTCCAAATAGACCTCTGAGACTGGCCATCATTATGGGGGTGATAAGAAAAAAATTTATTTAGCTCTGTGATTAAATCATATTAGATTTTTTTCAAGATCCTATAGGTAAATCTATGATCTTGATCAAATAAGATCAATAATAGTATTTTGTGTAGCCCCAAAAATACATCGATGTATATCTATGAATGTTGATCAAGTGATATTTCATATTTAATTGTAATAAGGTGAGATATCTTTGCAAGATGATGCATAACAACCCATATTGTATTATTTCCTCAAAATGTATTCGGAAGTTCAGTGGCAGTCTCTATGTTGATGCATTACAATTTAATTGTAGGTTTGGAAAATAGTTTCAACATCCCCTTAGGATATTTCCTTACATTCTTCACTTTCTAAAATATTTTGAAATTTATTGTGTTCAAAAAAATCTCATTCTTAATATTGGAAAACCCATAGTTCTCTAAGAGTTCTTGATACCTTATTTTGATATATGTTTGAATAGTAAAGCTTGAGCTATGTATATCGTTAGAAATATCAATATTTATATCATTATTTTTTGGTACACATAGTCATGATCCAAATATTATGAAACATTCTTCATCAATTTTTAACTCTTAGTAATTCTCATTTTTTGATAGATTACACCTTCTTCTAATATTCCCCATAATTAATTTTAGAATACATTATATTCTCTATAATTTTTGGTTGAGAAATAATTTCATGAAGGAATGAAGATGTTATTTTCCTTATTATTCCCATGACCACCATTTTTAGGTCTATGAATATTAGAACCTTCTTAGTTGTCATTGTTAATAATTTTGATGGATCCTTTCTACATAGAACATCTTCCATTTTGTTTGCATTAATTGGATGGCAGAGGATTGAATAGTAATAATAATTGCTGACATCTAACCATATTCAGTAGATCATGTTAATATCTTTCTATGTGAATATATATATTAGGATATTATGGTCAGTATATATCACACACTTCTCACCAGAGAGATAATGCCACAAAATATTCAACACAATGATCATGTCTGCCAACTCTAGATCATGTAAGGGTAATTTTTCTATTGATTTTTAATATTCATAGTACAATTATCAAAAAATTTATCATTTTTCATCACTAGGCATCCTAGGATGTTGATTGAAAAATAAATTTATACCACAAAGAGTTATCCATATATCAATATTATAAATACTAGTGTAGTGATAAACCTATGTTTCAACTCCTTGAAGTAGTCTTCACATTCACTAGTCAGTAAAAAAATTAAACCCTTCAAATTTAGATTGGTTAGTGGGTTTGAAATTCAAGTGACGTTCTTAAAAATAATCAACAATACTTAGATAGACTAAAGAAATTATAGATTTCCATTATATATGTTGGGCTTGGATGCTCTAAAATTTCTTATATCTTAGAGGGGACCACAAATATCCATTTCAAGTGATAAAATTCCCCAAGAATGATTATTCTTCCAACAAATAACATTCATTTACTGTAATTTACATATTTTTTCTCTTTTAAAAAATTCTTTAGCACATTATTCAAATTATACTAATGCTTTTCTTTACCCTTGGAGTATATCAAAATATATTCAATAAATAATAACAAAATATTGTCGAGGAAATATCTAAAGACACTATTAATTAAGTCTACGAATATATATGGAGAAATCATGAGTCAAAAATCAATAACTATGAACTCAAAATTTCCATAACTTTTTTGAAAGGCAGTCTTGGTAGTATCTTCCATCTTCACCATTAATTGGTTATATTCTGACTAAAGGTATGTTGTATGGAAATACTTTCCCCATATAAATGCTGATAGAACAAGTCATATATCCTTTGATGGGGATAATTTTCCTTTATCATGATTTTTTGAGCTTGAGATAATCAACTCAGAAGTGAATTAATCCATCCTTCTTCTTGAATAAGATGACTAGAACACCCGATAATGGAGCACCCATGTGTATAAAACCCTTATCCAGATTCTCTTGTAACTGCTTCTTCAGTTCTTCAAACTTAATGGTGTCTATACTATAAGGATCCTATGATATGAATAGAGATCCAGGTAAAAGTTCAATTGAGAACTCAACCTATCTATCAAGAGGAAGAGGTGGAAACTCATCAATGAATATATCGGTGTAGTCCCTCGCAATAGACATGTCTTCAAGCATGATCCTCTACTGGGCCTCAATCATTAAATATATATTTTTTTATCATATAAAAATAGTATTCATGATCGAGAGGAATTGATTAGGTAACATTTTAAAACATGTATTTCCACATAAAAGAAGGATGAATTGAAATAGATAAATTAGTTTGGATCATATGAACATAATTTAGAAGAGGTATATAAGAATAATGAATAAATTCATTGTTGTAAAGGCCTAGAAATGGTAACCCAATGGAAAAAATGGAGGTTTGAAGAGATCCCTTAGTTTATGTACAATTATTTTTTCACATTTACACAATATCCTAGATAATATAATTATATTCAATTAGAATTTTATTAAGAACATATTAAATTATTATTTTATTTATCATAATTATAATAATTTCAATTATAGATATTTTGGTGAGTTTTAAAGTGTAACTTCATCATTCTGAGAGCATTAATTTCACATTTTCATGGCTAGTTAACTTGTGTATATTTGTTGATATTTTTTTAAACTAGGAATAATACTCCCTATGTGAAAATTTATGGTATTTATGTACATATATAAGTTTAAATTTTTCCATATATCATTTTTTCATTCTATTATGATGATGATTCATTTGATAAAATGATAATTATAATTGTTTAGTTTATTTTGGTGGTTTTTCTGTCCTCAATAACTAGCTTCATTTTATTTAATATTATGACCTCATATTAATTACATAATATCACACCATATAATATATATACGTAATTTTAAACATTTATTACATAATTTAATCCTTCTATGATTGTGGTAATGGGGAACAAAAACTCGTCATCCACGAAGGTAGTGAATCATTATACAATGGTTGATGTTTCCATTTTTAGGAACAAAAGTACAAGAGAAGAGATTTGATTAAGCGTGTTCCATTTAAAAAATGAAAATAATATATATATATATATATCATATTGGAGTTAACATAAAATTTTGGATAGGGGTTCAGGATAATATAGAAGAAAGAATGAATTTAAAAGGGAAAGAAGTATTTCTCCTCTCGAATATCGTCTCTTTGAGAACCTCCTTAGGGAACTTATAATTGGACTTTTGGTATGTAAATAAATTCTAGGGCATGGGTAAGAGTTTTGGGAGATGAATTGGGAATAATATATTAAGGATCCAAGGATTAGAAGTTATGGGGAGAGGGGGATGAGGCGTGGAATTTATATGTGGAGGAGAGGGGTGTTTTGATTATTATATTCGTTGATTTATTATTTTGGCTCAAGAATATCAATAGTATTGATTATTGTGACTATAAGAAGTTTAATATATATGTGAGTTAGAAATAATGGGTTATATTATTATACATGACTCAAAAATTTATATATCTATATTAAAATGTTAAATATAGAAAATTAGCGTATTTCACGAATCCAAAAAATTAAACTATTTTAGAAAATTCCCAAAAAGTTCTTAATAACCATTTTTTGACATGTAGATTAAAAAAATGGAATCAGTATTATAAAAATTATTTTCTAAAAATTCTAATTTTATTATTTTAATAAAATCATCATTTACTCTAAAAATATTGATTTTAAAATTATAATAGATTTTAAGACTCTTTGAAAAATTATTTATGGTTTAATAAAATTATATTATCATTATAATAAAACATTATTATAATTAAATACATTTTATTTATATTTTATTTTATTTTATATCACTACATTTAATAGATGTGCGATTAAAAGATTTATGCTTTATAAATATATTAAAACATAATTTATCATTTTTAAAACATTTAATTACTTGCACAATAATATAAAAAAATTATATTTTAATTTAAAAGATGAAAAATAGAATTCCAAATATTAATAAGTGAGGTTACTATTTAACATTCACATTATTATTCTTGAAGGTCATATTACTATTCTAACGGTCAAGTTACAATTCCAATGGTCAGATTACTATACTAATGGTCAGATTTATAAAGGTCATATAGGTTCCATAATTTCAAGAAATACCTATTATTTAATTAACTAATAATTAGATTCTATTTTATCTAAATTTTATATTTATTATTATCTTCAATGTGAATATTTTATTATTAAAATTATGTTTTATTTTTATAGATTTGTTCGTGAGTGATGTTATTCTGGTGGATCAAGCATATCCAAATTGCCCTATTCTAATTATTTTATTTATTATTTAACTACCCTACCATAATATTTTTCATTATTGTTAGTTTTTCACTGACAAATGTATCATTATTCATTTATGATAATAATGTTATCTTGGTTTCTCTATCTTATGTTTGTTATTCATACTATATGAAAAAATTATAAGGGAAATTCCATTTATAAAATTAGGGGTCATTACACATCAAGAGACTCATATTTCAACAAATCCCTTAAAAAATAAATTCCAAAAATCCGATACATGAATCAAAGGTAACTATTTAACCATAATTCCATCTGAGGATGTTATAAGGTATAAAACTAAGCTTGTTTTCCCAAGAAGAGTTATAATTCTCAACTATGTGTTTAATTTTAATTTCATCTTTTGCATCATTAAAAAACACTTATCCATTTTCATATATAAAATTAATATCTCCAATATATATTAATTTTATTATGATTATGTTATAACCCATTTTCTTATACTTAACCATCTTGGAAGAAACATAAACATCACTTATGTTTACGTGCAGACTACAACATCATGGGATTATGTATTTAATTTTTCATCAAATACTCATATTCTTGGACATAATTATAGGTCCAAATGAAATAATGTTATATATATGAAATAATATTCAATATATAATGATAAATAAATACTCTACGTCATTATTTACTATAAAAAATTTAAAAACTTTTCTTGTGTGTTCCTGTCGATTTCCACCACGCAAATAGATGTATTTTATTCCTCATAATCTCATCACATAGAATTTATGTATAGGTGTATTAAAAGAAATAATGTGATATTTATTATATAAATATTAATTTAGAAATAACATAATACATACATTTTCTATCACATTATTTGAAAAATTAAAATATTACTCATGCATACATAGAGACCACGTTCTCTATTATGTAACATAATTCATTTTTCATAACCATAATAAAAGGAATGATTTAAAATTAAAAATAATATTTAATAATTATAGTTATTACATGATTAATAATCTATAAATTATATTATCTTCATCCAATTGGCTATAATCAACATACCCAATCAATATTTAGCTTATAATATGAGTATTCTCAAAAGATCTGAAGTGAACTAAATAAAATATGAAATTAAAGATAACATAGATATAAGTGAAATAATGTGAATAATATATCTAAAAAATTTTATTATTGAATTAAATAAATAACATAATTATATTAATCACTAAGACCAAGAATGTACATGACATGTGTAACTTGAGATAAGTGACTCTAATTTCTTAAAAACTCAATTTAAGTAGTCTAAAGACTTATTTTATAAATATTTTTCATCCATAAGAATATTCCTAAAATACATTTAAGGATATATTTCTATTGAGATAAATTAAAAATGAAATTTTATGTCTCTCCTGACATTCTTTCAACTGTTTTCAAAATGAATATTTTATGTATTTTAAATGGAACATTTTGAATTTCTTTAAATTAGGAAAAAGTAATATAATATTTTAATGTATATGGAGTTAATAAATTTTTATTCCACCATAACCATTATTTTGTTTCTGTATTCCTTTAAATTCTTATATGTTTTATTTAAATAAAAACCCATCTTCCCAATGTTATGGGAATTTTATATTTAAAATTATAGATTTAAAGGAAAGTAATATGAAAAATATATTATTATAGTTTTAAAAGTACATTTTTATGAGTTTGATGATGTAAATAAAAGATTATATGTGTTTTATTTATTTTATAGTCCTTTTACATTTTTTTATAAGGATATTTGAGCCAAATATTTATCTACAATCCATTGGTTGATGATTATTTTCTTAGGGGAATTATGTTGGAATTATATGAGTAGGTTTTTCCACATGTAAGGTTTATTATATGGTATCTATGAAGATTGTGTCCCAAAAAACACCATTTCATTTATATTATTTATAATTATATTTCATCGAAATATTTTTTTATAATTTAATAAAATGATTTTTATTTAATGGAATTATTATTCACTTTAAGGGTAAAGATGTAAGACCTTAATAAAATGATTTTAATGGGTACTCATGTTTTCAAATAAATAATCTCTAATAATATTTTTCTTTTATATTTTCTAATAAATTATTTTAATAAAAAAATGGGAAGAAAATCTGATTTAATTTTTTTATAAATTATTATTTTATCTCTATATTTATTTTGTTAAAGAAAAACTCTCTTATATGATCTCATGGATTTTAATTGTAATAATGTGTTTCTTTAGTTCTTTTATTATTTTCCATACTAATAATTTGGTTAAAACCAATTTTTTTTTAAAAAAATTATAGGGTTTAAGGATGAGGAAAACAATTTTAATGTTAATTTGAAAATCATGATAATTTTTATCTAAATTGAAAAAGTTTAATTTTATTTGTGTTATGTTTTTAAAAAAATAGATACCAAGTGGATGATTCAACATTTTAATTTATGGGTTTGTTACATGATAATTTTGAAATTTTTCATTAATACTCTAAACATGACATGATCTTCAGGATTGAAAGAAGATTAATTCTTATTTAAAACTAAAATTATGGGTTGAATAAGGATATGGACCTTTTATAAGGTTTATCACAAAATGCAGCCTCACTTTAGAAACTATGAAACATGTTTCTATGGATATAAGAACCAATGGTGAAGTGCCCAGATCAGTGTGAATCACTGAGCGGGGGAGGGGGTGAATCAGTGATCCCTTAAAACTTTTTTCTAATTGATTCTTTATCAATTAAACCTCTATGGCTGGTTAAAGCCTTGATCCACTCTTCTTGTATCTCTCACCTTTCCACGAATGATGCAGTAAATGTAAAGGCACTGGACATAAGGATTTACAGGGTTCGGCACCAAAGGCCTACGTCCTTGCCATGTTGGTTATACGCCCCAACATGGTTTCTCCCATTATAATCTGTTAGTATTACAATGGTCGATACAGAGTCCCACTGTATCTCTCCTGAGTCCCACAGGAGGGTCTTCATACTGCGTCCCACAGTGTTACCAGAGTCCCAATGGCCTGCTCCAGAATCCCACTGAGGACTTCTTCCGCCCTGAGTCTCACATGGGGCCTCTCCTGGCTCCTCGAGTCGCATGAGTAGCTCTTCTTCTTGTTCAGCTCTTCAAGTATCTTCAGCAGCCTGGGATAAAGGCTGCTGGCCTTGCTCTGTACCACTGATCACTTGATTTGATCAGGTCTTCTCGTCTTGCTCAGGATTTGTCTCCTTCTTCTCAGGATGACCTGGCTTCTCTCTTCAAGAATCTTCAACAGCCTCTGATAAGGTCGGTTGGTCTTGCTCTTCACTTCTGATCACTTTTGTTGATCAGGCTCTTCTCAATTACTGAAAACTCAGGCAGCTGATGTCTTTAACTTCAGTCTGGCTTCAGTCTCACTTCACATCATCTTCATGCACTGAGTGCATGGCATCTCTTCATCTTCAAGAACTCCTGGTCTTGGACAACTCAAATGCACACAACCAGATTTGGCTTTGTTCACGTGTGCATGTGCATGCATGCATGCATGCACTCCCCTTTCTTTTCTCCTTGGTGCAATAAACCCACAAAGGGTGTAACACTTTTAGCACACACCTTCTTATTTTCCTTCACACATTTTATTCCTTTTGATTACACACTTAAATGTGTGTTGTACTTTGTGTGAGTGTCTTCTACTTATTCTAATTGTGTTCACTCTACTTATTTTTTTTACTCACCCAACTTCTTTGTTCACATAGCAAACACAAGGTGCAAGCCTTGCCTTCCATTTCTTGCACACACTTAGCTACGACCTCCCACTTTGCACACACACTTAATGGGTGTGGTCTTCACTTGGTGCACACACAACATGTTCTTTGTTTTGCACACACTTGGGCTTGGCCTACTTCACTTACTAAGCACACACACTTCCTTGTTCTTTTAATCTTCTTCAAAGTGTGCACTTCACTTATGCACACACTTGGTTCTCCATTTTTCACACACAAGGGCTACGGCCTCCTCTTTAATTTGCACACAAAAGTTGTGGTGGCCGTCTTGTTTTGAACACATTTCTATCACTTTCTGCACACAAGTGAGATTGACCTCTTTCACTTGCTTAGCACACACAAACACAAAGTGTGCTCTTCACTTTTTACCAACACAAGGCTACGACCTCTTGTGGCTTTGCACATAAACCACCCGTAGGGTGTCTTCACTTGTCACACCCACAAGATATGGCCTCGGGTTCTCCTTGCACACACAATACCGTATGGTCTTCACTTGTTGCACTCACTTAACCCGTAGGATGTAGATACCCTTCACCCGAACTCAAAGGAGGCACGCAAGGGGGTGCGGCCTTCTCTACTTCAACACTGCCTGCCGCGCAAGGCACCAAGCTGCACAAGTCCTCAGGTGTAACCGGCCGCACAAGTCTCTTGGGTGGCTTCTGCCGCGCAGGGTTCAAAGACCACAGGCGCGCAGGTCCAACCGCCCCTGTGGGCGCGCAAGTGCAAGGCACAAGCGGCCGCAGGTTCTTCATGTCGTGCAAGGGATGAGCGCAGGGGACTCTTTCTACCAACCTCTTTCGTGCAAGGGTTGTGCGAAAGGTTCCTCACAAAGCCAATGTGGCATCAGGCTTCTTTGTCGCGCAAGTGGGTTGCGCATAGATCTTACTTCACGAGGCACAGTGGCACTCATGGGACTTCTCTCAAGTTTTTCAGCAAGAAAAAACTATTCCTCGGGTGATCCTTTTATAGGCAGAGGCGGTGCGGTTCATCCGCGAAGATAACAGTTTGATCTCCCAAAGATTTCGGGAATTCAAGATTCTCTAAATCTTGATTTTCTCCTCTGTTCAATGCGGACTGAAGTTTTATTTTCCTCCTTCACGTGCATGCGGCTTAGAACGCATGCAAGCCTTCTATTTAGGCCCATCCATGCAAAGCACGAATCTGCGTGGCCTCAGCAGCTTCGTTTGCCTCGGCCTCCACGGAATTCATCATCTCATTGCATGCATGCATATTTTAATGCATGAATATGTTTGTTATGGAGAGATGATCACAATGGTGGCTTTATCTTGATTGGAGGTGGCCGGGAGCTCGATCTCCGATGCTCAGATGGCCACTGGTTCGATGGTGGCGACGCGGAGGCCTCGGGTGAGCTTGAGGTAGGGGACGACTCCTCGTCCGTCGGATCTGGCGTTGTATGAACTTGGACGGCCGGGATAAGATCTCAAGCGGCGAGATGCGATGAGTGGCGGAGATCGGCCGTGCGATCGAACGAGCAGCTCAGATTCAATCCGCGGCAAAAATCTTTGTCCCACATCAAACTGGGCCGCAGAATTCTCGCGGTTTAGCAAAGTTCCGCTCCCATGAACGGCCAGTTGAATCTCCTCCCCTCTCGGTGCCGCCCCACACCGAGTTCTTCTGCGGGCTCTCTCTGCACCCACCCCTGCCACTCGGCGGGCGTGCTCTAGCGCCCACCATGCACTCCGGGCGCGCTCCATTCGCCCCTGCTGCGCGGGCGTGACACCCCTACATGGCCCTGCCGCCCTGGGCTTGCCCCACGGGTTCCCCCATGGGCGTGGTGCCTAGTGCCCACATGCCTTGGGGTTGAACCCTCAAGGTGCCCACGGCTTGCCTAATTTTTGGCTAAGTTTTGAATAAGACTTTGTCAAAAACAAAGTCCTCCATGAAATCAAGCCATATCAAGAGAGCCACTTCAAGCTTTCTTCCTCATTTCTTCTTCTTAAGAATTACTCTATTCTCTTTTCATATTATTTTCACTTAGGATATGTAATTCTTAAGTTCTTCATTATAATTCCTCCAATTCTTCTTCAACATGAATTCCTGAATAAAATAAATTCTTCAACGAACTTCATTGATCTAATCAGAGATCAAGTTGGCTCATCTTCCAATTCACATGCACTAAGAATTAGTTCATGGAATTCTTCAATCCACATCATCCACTTAGAACTTATGGATGGATCACTTTCAACTTTTCATGCATTGTCACTACAATGCATGGTCTTCTAATCATGTTGTGACTTTGTATCATCTTCATACAAGTTCTTTAAACTTAATGAACAGATCAACAATCGTCAGATTTAATGATGATGCTCCATCATCATCCATTCTTCAAGTGGTGTAACTTAGTATCATCTTGATACAAGTATTGAAACCTTAATATCAGTTCTATAATCGTCTGATATACATAGAGAATGTTTCAACCACAACATCTTATGTCACTTAGTGAATCTCCTAAGTGACATGCATCTTAGTACCACGACCATTCTCCTTTCCTTACCAACACCATCACATTATTTGTCATTCACATCTTTACATTCCTTGACATCCATTCAACTTATGACAACATCATGCCTCATTGACAACAAATGCAACACAGTGCACTTCAATCTCCCCCTTTGTATTTGTTGTCAATACACTTCTTCAGCACATATGACTGGGTCAATATGTGTGCCAATATTTTCTCCCCCTTATTGGCAATCAAATGCAAAGGTGTGGTGTGGTTCTCTTTCAAAAATCTCTTCCTCTCATAGAAAAGCATTTTATTCAAAATCACTAAGAGAGGGATGATGTCACATGTTCTCTTTAGCAAAGAACCTTTAGTAGATCAACTCTAAGTCTACGTGGGCTAACCCGGTGAGAAAACAAGAGTGATGAAACCAAGGATCTCAATGCTGTCCAAAATTCACTGTACATATGAGATCATGCTTCAGGGGTTTGAAATTTTTCAGATATATCAATGAATTGCTAAATCCTGTACATACTTCACAAAACTCATTAGAAAGTTCAGTGAAAAGATAAAGCTCCCCCTTTCATCCATTTTCCTTCAATCAATACTCCCCCTTAATTTTCATGATGAATACAATTAAGAAACAAGGAATGAAAGTATGATTGGAATACCTTCATCTTTTCTCAAGATGGTAATAAATCTTAGAATACCATCTTCTCCAGATTGGCTCCCCCTCAAGGGGTGCACTCCATTCTTTCCAAACCATCCTCCAGATGAGAATGATCATCATCATCAATTCCCTACAGTGTTAGCACATGTAAATACAAGTGATTAGGGAATAAGATGGAACCTCCTTGGTTCATCACTGTGAACAAAAAGGTTGAGAAGATTCTCTCAACCGAGATGCCCCATTTTCACCATTCTTCACACTTGCACATCTGATCTTCAATAATGATTGTGCTGGTGTGGATCTCAACACATCTTCATGTGAAATCATTTGTTTCCTTTTTTCCTTAGCAATTTCTAGTGCTTCATCTTCTGCTCTTTGCAGTTCTCTGGAAAGTTGCAACTGATTCAGCCATATGACTAACAAATCGTTTGGAAGTGTGGCCTCAGTTCTGGAAGTTCCACACGGTTCTTTTGATGTTGTCAAGCTACCTTTATTAGGAAACTTTTTTTCAATCAATCCCTTCTGCTTCTTATGGATTGATTGTCTGTGTGAGTTCAGTCTGCTTCTATTGATTTTCATGGCTTGTTTACAATGTTCCATGGTATGTCCTTTCTTTCCACAGTAGAACCATGTTTTCTTGGTGGTCCTTCTGGATGCATCACCCTTCTTGGATTCAGACTCCAAGGACTTACTTTCCTTTTTCAAAATCTGCTTGGGAGCATTGTGAACATTCATCTGCTTGCTTCCCAAGGAATCTCTCTTATCCAGGTTCTGTGATCTTCTCTTCTTTTGAGCTTTGGATACAGTTGGAGATTTACATGCATCATTTTGACCACTTTCGCAAACATCCCAGATGTTATCAAGCAATACAAATCTGTCAATAGTAAACAGATGTTTCTGGACCTGTGGATGTCACTTCTTTTCTTCTGGCTTGCTCCCCCTTGGCATGGGCTTCCTTTGTGCCTTTTCATTCAGAGGATTGTACCAACAATCTTTTTCACAATGCCCATGCTTGCTACAACACCAACACTGACCCACAAATATTGACCTCTTGAGTCCTTCTGATTGTAGGGTACTTTTCTTGAACTGTTGTGTTGTTTCAGGAGAGAATTCATTCTTCATTTTCCTCATCCATACTTGTTTGGAATTATTCTTCCATCCTGTACTTTTTGTTGAAACACTTTTAAAATCATGAGTACAAGATGGTATGGATGGTACCTTCTTTCTAGAAGATGTTGCCCTTTTATTAGAGGATGTCTTTCTTTTAGAATCATCCTTCTCAATGCATACTTGAGTAGTAACATTTCTTCTTTCAGCTGACTGGGATGCTATGACTTTGGGTGATTGCTGATTTTTCAATATCACCTCCAGTTCTATGCATTTCATGTTAAGGGAGTTCTTCTCATCCTCAACAGTTCTTAGCCTTCTTTCCCAATTTTCTTTCAGCTGTTCTAACTGGTCTTCATGCACCTTCTTCAATTCTAGCAATGAATTGTCCAGCTCTTTCACCCTTTTGACTTTGTCTTCTAGTTGATAATCTTTGACAACCATTGAAATTCTGTGCAATTTTTCCAGTGCATGGAAAACTTCTTTGACCATTGTCTTAAAGAGTTATTTCTCAGAAAGGATTCTTTACAATTCTTCAGTAGTGTCTTCATATCTTTCATTGCAAAGAGATACTGTTTCATCATTAGACTTCACCAGCTTTCTGAGAGTGTTGGTTATGCCAACCCTTTTAGCCAACTGATCTTCCATTGCATTGGCTTCTTCTTCTAGCTGTAATTTTTCTTCTTGAAGATCATGTATGCCAGTAGCTATACACTTTGCCACTTCCATGGGGACAGTCTTATGAATATATTTGATTTCACTTTGAAGATCATTCATTGTTCAAACTTTATCACAGCTAGGACATGCTTTCTTCATCTTCTTGTCCTGTTTTTTCTTTCTATTTTCTTGAGTCTTGGGAGATATCTCCATTTGAGGTTGGTCGCTCATTTCCTCAAATCTGCACTTCCTAAAGACTCCCTTGGATATTTTAGAGGTAACATCCCTATAATACCAATTGAAGTGCCCAGATCAGTGTGAATCACTGAGAGGGGGAGGGGGTGAATCAGTGATCCCTTAAAACTTTTTACTAATTGATTCTTTTTCAATTAAACCTCGATGGCGGGTTAAAGCCTCAATCCACTCTTCTTGTATCTCTCACCTTTCCACGAATGATGCAGTAAATGAAAAGGCACTGGACATAAGGATTTAAAGGGTTCGACACCAAAGGCCTACATCCTTGCCATGTTGGTTATACGCCCCAACATGGTTTCTCCCATTATAATCTGTTAGTATTACAATGGTCGATACAGAGTCCCATTGTATCTCTCCTGAGTCCCACAGGAGGGTCTTTATACTGTGTCCCACAGTGTTACCAGAGTCCCACTGGCCTGCTCCAGAATCCCACTGAAGACTTCTTCCGCCCTGAGTCTCACATGGGGCTTCACCTGGCTCCTCGAGTCGCACGAGTAGCTCTTCTTCTTGTTCAGCTCTTCAAGTATCTTCAGCAGCCTGGGATAAAGGCTGCTGGCCTTGCTCTGTACCTATGATCACTTGAGTTGATCAGGTCTTCTCATCTTGCTCAGGATTTATCTCCTTCTTCTCAGGATAACCTGGCTTCTCTCTTCAAGAATCTTCAATAGCCTCTGATAAGGTCTGTTGGTCTTTCTCTTCACTTCTGATCACTTTTGTTGATCAGGCTCTTCTCAATTACTGAAAACTCAGGCAGCTGATGTCTTTATCGTCAGTCTGGCTTCAGTCTCACTTCACATCATCTTCATGCACTGAGTGCATGGCATCTCTTCATCTTCATGAACTCCAAGTCTTGGAAAACTCAAATGCACACAACCAGTATTGGATTTGTTCACGTGTGCATGTGCATGCATGCATGCATGCACTCCCCTTTGTTTTCTCCTTGGTGCAATAAACCCACAAAGGGTGTAACACTTTTAGCACACACCTTCTTATTGTCCTTCACACATTTTATTCCTTTTGATTACACACTTAAATGTGTGTTGTACTTTGTGTGAGTGTCTTCTACTTCTTCTAAGTGTGTTCACTCTACTTATTTTTTGTTTGCTCACCCAACTTCTTTGTTCACATAGAAAACACAAGGTGCAAGCCTTGCCTTCCACTTCTTGCACACACTTAGCTATGGCCTCCCACGTTGCACACACACTTAATGGGTGTGGTCTTCACTTGGTGCACACACAACATGTTCTTTGTTTTGCACACACATGGGCTTGGCCTACTTCACTTACTAAGCACACACACTTCCTTGTTCTTTTAATCTTCTTCAAAGTGTGCACATCACTTATGCACACACTTGGTTCTCCATTTTGCACACACAAGGGCTACGACCTCCTCTTTAATTTTCACACAAAAGTTGTGGTGTCCGTCTTGTTTTGCACACATTTCTTTCACTTTCTACACACAAGTGAGATTGGCCTCTTTCACTTGCTTAGCACACACAAACACAAAGTGTGCTCTTCACTTTTCACCCACACAAGGCAATGACCTCTTGTTGCATTGCACATAAACCACCCGTAGGGTGTCTTCACTTGTCACACACACAAGATATGGCCTCAGGTTCTCCATGCACACACAATACCGTAGGGTCATCACTTGTTGCACTCACTTAACCCGTAGGATGTAGATACCCTTCACCCGAACTGAAAGGAGGAGCGCAAGGGGGTGCGGCCTTCTCTACTTCAACACTGCCTGCCGCGCAAGGCACCAATCCGGGAAACTCCTCAGGTGTAACCGGCCGCACAAGTCTCTTGGGTGGCTTCTACCGTGCAGGGTTCAAAGACCACAGGCGCGCAGGTCCAACCGCCCCTGTAGGCGCGCAAGTGCAAGGCACAAGCGGCCGCGGGTTCTTCCGGTCGTGCAAGGGATGCACACAGGGGACTCTTTCTCCCAACCTCTTTCGTGCAAGGGTTGTGAGAAAGGTTCCTCACGAAGCCAAAGTGGCATCGGGCTGCTTCGTCACGCAAGTGCGTTGCGCGTAGCTCTTATTTCGCGAGGCACAGTGGCACTCACAGGACTTCTCTCAAGTTTTTCAGCAAGCAAAAACTATGCCTCGGGTGATTCTTTTATAGGCAGAGGTGGTGCGGTTCATCCGCGAAGATAACAGTTTGATCTCCCAAAGATTTCAGTAATTCAAGATTCTATAAATCTTGATTTTCTCCTCTGTTCAACGCGGACTGCATTTTTATTTTCCTCCTTCACGTGCATGCGACTTAGAACGCATACAAGCCTTCTGTTTAGGCCCATCCATGCAAAGAACGAATCTGCGTGTCCTCAGCAGCTTCGTTTGCCTCGGCCTCCACCGAATTCATCATCTCATTGCATGCATGCATATTTTAATGCATGAATATGTTCGTTATGGCCAGACAATCACAATGGTGGCTTTATCTTGATCGGAGGTGGCCGGGAGCTCGATCTCCGATGCTCGGATGGCCACTGGTTCGATAGTGGCGACGCGGAGGCCTCAGGTGAGCTCGAGGTAGGGGACGACTCCTCGTCCTTCGGATCTGGCGTTGAATGAACTTGGACGGCCGGGATAAGATCTCGAGCGGCGAGATGCGTTGAGCGGTGGAGATTGGTCGTGCGATCGAACGAGCAGCTCAGATTCAATCCGCGGAAAAAATATTTGTCCCACATCGAAATGGGCCACGGAATTCTCGTGGTTTATCAAAGTCTTGCTCCCATGAACGGCCAGTTGAATCTCCTCCCCTCTCGGTGCCGCCCCGCACCGAGTTCTTCTGCGGGCGCGCTCTGCGCCCACCCCTGCCACTCGGCGGGCGTGCTCTAGCGCCCACCATGCACTCCGGGCGCGCTCCATTCACCCCTGTCGCGCGGGCGTGACACCCCTGTGTGGCCCTGCTGCCCTGGGCTTGCCCCACGGGTTCCCCCATGGGCGTGGTGCCTAGTGCCCACATGCCTTGGGGTTGAACCCTCAAGGTGCCCACGGTTGGCCTAATTTTTGGCTATGTTTTGAATAAGACTTTGTCAAAAACAATGTCCTCCATGAAATCAAGCCATATCAAGAGAGCCACTTCAAGCCTTCTTCCTCATTTCTTCTTCTTAAGAATTCCTCTATTATCTTTTCATATTATTTTCACTTAGGATATGGAATTCTTAAGTTCTTCATTATAATTCCTCCAATTCTTCTTCAACATGAATTCCTGAATCACATAAATTCTTCAACGAACTTCATTGATCTAATCAGAGATCAAGTTGGCTCATCATCCAATTCGCATGCACTAATAATTAGTGCATGGACTTCTTCAATCCACTTCATCCACATAGAACTTATGGATGGATCAATTTCAACTCCTCATGCATTGTCACTACAATGCATGGTCTTCTAATCATGTTGTGACTTTGTATCATCTTGATACAAGTTATTTAAACTTAAAGAACAGCTCATCAATCGTCAGATTTAATGATGATGCTCCATCATCATCCATTCTTCAAGTGGTGTAACTTAGTATCATCTTGATACAAGTATTGAAACATTAAGATCAGTTCTACAATTGTCTGATATACATAGAGAATGTTTCAACCACAACATCCTATGTCACTTAGTGAATCTCCTAAGTGACATGCATCTTAGTACCATGGACATTCTCCTTTCCTTACCAACACCATCACATTCTTTGTCATTCACATCTTGACATTCCTTGACATCCATTCATCTTATGACAACATCATTCCTCATTGACAAAAAATGCAACACCGTGCACTTCAATCTCCCCCTTTGTATTTTTTGTCAATACACTTCTTCAGCACATATGAATGGGTCAATATGTGTGCCAATATTTTCTCCCCCTTATTGGCAATCAAATGAAAAGGTGTGGTGTGGTTCTCTTTCAAAAATCTCTTCCTCCCTTGGAAAATCATTTTCTTCAGAATCACTAAGAGAGGGATGATGTCACATGTTATCTTTAGCAAAGAACCTTTAGTAGATCAACTCTAAGTCTACGTGGGCTAACCCGGTGTAGAAAACAAGAGTGATGTAACCAAGGATCTCAATGCTGTCCAAAATTCACTGTACATGTTAGATCATGCTTCAGGGGTTTGAAATATTTCAGATATATCAATGAATTTCTAAATCCTGCACAAACTTCACAAAACTCATTAGAAAGTTCATTGCAAAGATAACGATCCCCCTTTCATCCATTTTCCTTCAATCAATACTCCCCCTTAGTTGTGATGATGAATACAATTAAGATACAAGGAATGAAGGTATGATTGGAATACCTTCCGCTTTTCTCAAGATTGTAAAAAATCTTAGAATACCATCTTCTCCAGATTGGCTCCCACTCAAGGGGTGCACTCCATTCTTTCCAAACCATCCTCCAGATGAGAATGATCATCATCTTCAATTCCCTGCAGTGTTAGCACATGTAAATACATGTGATTAGGGAATAAGATGGAACCTCCTTGGTTCATCATTGTAAACAACAAGGTTGAGAAGATTCTCTCAATAGAGATGCCCCATTTTCACCATTCATCACACTTGCACATCTGATCTTGAATAATGATTGTGCGGGTGTGGATCTAAACACATCTTCATGTGAAATATTTTGGTTCCATTTTTCCTTAGCAATTGCCAATGCTTCATCTTCAGCTCTTTGCAGTTCTCTGGAAAGTTGCAACTGATTCGGCCATATGACTAACAAATCGTTTGGAAGTGTGGCCTCAGTTCTGGAAGTTCCACATGGTTCTTTTGATGCTGTCAAGCTACCTTTCTTAGGAAACTTTTTTTTCAATAAATCCCTTCTTCTTCTTCTGGATTGATTGTCTGTGTGAGTTCAGTCTGCTTCTATTGATTTTCATGGCTTGTTTACAAAGATCCATGGTATGTCCTTTCATTCCACAGTAGAAGCATGTTTTATTGGTGGTCCTTATGGATGCATCACCCTTCTTGGATTCAGACTCCAAGGACTTATTTTCCTTTTTTAAAATCTGCTTGGGAGCATTGTGAACTTTCTTTTGCTTGCTTCCCAAGGAATCTCTCTTATCCAGGTTCTGTGATCTTCTCTTCTTTTGAGCTTTGGATACAGTTGGAGATTTACATGCATCATTTGGACCACTTTCGCAAACATCCCAGATGTTATCAAGCAATCCAAATCTGTCAACAGTAAAAAGATGTTTCTGGACCTGTGGATGTCGCTTCTTTTCTTCTGGCTTGATCCCCCTTCGCATGGGCTTCCTTTGTGCTTTTTCATTCAGAGGATTGTATGAACAATCTTTTGCACAATGCCCATGCTTGCTACAACACCAACACTGACCCACAATTCTTGAACTCTTGAGTCCTTCTGATTGTAGGGTACTTTTCTTGAACTGCTGTGTTGTTTTAGGAGAGCTTTCATTCTTCATTTTCCTCATCCATACATGTTTGGAATTATTCTTCCATCCTGTACTTTTTTTTTAAACACTTTTAAAATCATGAGTACAAGATGGTATGGATGGTACCTTCTTTCCAGAAGATGTTTCCCTTTTATTAGATGATGTATTTCTTTTAGAATCATCCTTCTCAATGCATACATGAGTAGCAACATTTCTCATTTCAGCTGACTGGGAGGCTATGGCTTTGGGTGATTGCTAATTTTTCAATATCACCTCCAGTTCTATGCATTTCATGTTAAGGGAGTTCTTCTCATCCTCAACAGTTCTTAGCCTTCTTTCCCAATTTTCTTTCAGCTGTTCTAACTGGTCTTCATGCACCTTCTTCAATTCTCGCAATGAATTGTCCAGCTCTTTCACCCTTTTGACTTTGTCTTCTAGCTGAGCATCATTGACAACCATTGAAACTCTGTGCAATTTTTCCAGTTTATGGAAAACATCTTTGACCATTGTCTTAAAGAGTTCTTTCTCCGAAAGGCTTATTTGTAATTCTTCAGTAGTGTCTTCATATCTTTCATTGCAAAGAGATACTGTTTCATCTTTAGCCTTCACCAGCTTTCTGGGAGTGTTGGTTATGCCAACCCTTTTAGCCAACTGATCTTCCATTGCATTGGCTTCTTCTTCTAACTGTAATTTTTCTTCTTGAAGATCATGTATGCCTGTAGCTATACACTTTGCCACTTCAATGGGGATAGTCTTCTGAATATATTTGATTTCACTTTGAAGATCATTCATTGTTCCAACTTTATCACAGCTAGGACAGGCTTTCTTCATCTTCTTGGCTTGTTTCTTTTTTCTATTTTTCTGAGTCTTGGAAGATATCTCCATTTGAGGCTGGTCGCTCATTTCCTCAAATATGCACTTCATAAAGACACCCTTGGATCTTTTAGAGGTAACCTCCCTCTGATACCAATTGAAGTGCCCATATCAGTGTGAATCACTGAGAGGGGGAGGGGGTGAATCAGTGATCCATTAAAACTTTTTACTAATTGATTCTTAATCAATTAAACCTCTATGGCTGGTTAAAGCCCCGATCCACTCTTCTTGTATCTCTCACCTTTCCACGAATGATGTAGTAAATGTAAAGGCACTGGACATAAGGATTTACAGGGTTTGGCACCATAGGCCTACGTCCTTGCCATGTTGGTTATACGCGCCAACATGGTTTCTCCCATTATAATCTGTTAGTATTACAATGGTCAATACAGAGTCCCACTGTATCTCTCCTGAGTCCCACATGAGGGTCTTTATACTGCGTCCCACAGTGTTACCAGAGTCCCACTGGCCTGCTCCAGAAACCCACTGAAGACTACTTCCACCCTGAGTCTCACATTGGGCTTCTCCTGGCTCCTCGAGTCGCACGAGTAGCTCTTCTTCTTGTTCAGCTCTTCAAGTATCATCAGCAGACTGGGATAAAGGCTACTGGCCTTGCTCTGTACCTCTGATCACTTGAGTTGATCAGGTCTTCTCGTCTTGCTCAGGATTTATCTCCTTCTTCTTAGGATGACCTGTCTTCTCTCTTTAAGAATCGTCAACAGCCTCTGATAAGGTCTGTTGATCTTGCTCTTCACTTCTGATCACTTTTGTTGATCGGGCTCTTCTCTATTACTGAAAACTCAGGCAGCTGATGTCTTTAACATCAGTCTGGCTTCAGTCTCACTTCACATCATCTTCATGCACCGAGTGCATGGAATCTCTTCATCTTCAAGAACTCCTGGTCTTGGACAACTCAAATGCACACAACCAGATTTGGCTTTGTTCACGTGTGCATGTGCATGAATTCATGCATGCACTCCCGTTTCTTTTCTCCGTGGTGCAATAAACCCACAAAGGGTGTAACACTTTTAGAACACACCTTCTTATTGTCCTTCACACATTTTATTCCTTTTGATTACACACTTAAATGTGTGTTGTACTTTGTGTGAGTGTCTTCTACTTCTTCTATGTGTGTTCACTCTACTTATTTTTTGTTTTCTCACCCAACTTATTTGTTCACATAGCAAACACAAGGTGCAAGCCTTTCCTTCCACTTCTTGCACACACATAGCTACGACCTCCCACTTGGCACACACACTTAATGGGTGTGGTCTTCACTTGGTGCACACACAACATGTTCTTTGTTTTGCACACACTTGGGCTTGGCCTACTTCACTTACTAAGCACACACACTTCCTTGTCCTTTTAATCTTCTTCAAAGTGTGCACTTCACTTATTCACACACTTGGTTCTCCATTTTGCACACACAAGGGCTACGGCCTCCTCTTTGATTTTCACACAAAAGTTGTGGTGGCCGTCTTGTTTTGCACACATTTCTTTCACTTTCTGCACACAAGTGATACTGGGCTCTTTCACTTTCTTAGCACACACAAAAACAAAATGTTCTCTTCACTTTTCACCCACACAAGGCTACGACCTCTTGTTGCTTTGCACATAAACCACCCGTAGGGTGTCTTCTCTTGTCACACACAAAAGATATGGCCTCGGGTTCTCCTTGCACACAAAATACAGTAGGGTCTTCACTTGTTGCACTCACTTAACCTGTAGGATGTAGATACCCTTCACCCGAACTCAAAGGAGGCACGCAAGGGGGTGCAGCCTTCTCTACTTCAACACTGCCTGCCGCGCAAGGCACCAAGCCACGCAAGTCCTCAGGTGTAACCGGCCGCACAAGTCTCTTGGGTGGCTTCTGCCGCGCAGGGTTCAAAGACCACAGGCGCGCAGGTCCAACCGCCCCTGTGGGCGCGCAAGTGCAAGGCACAAGCGGCCGCGGGTTCTTCCTGTCGTGCAAGGGATGCGCGCAGGGGACACTTTCTCCCAAACTCTTTCGTGCAAGGGTTCTGCGAAAGGTTCCTCACGAAGCCAAAGTGGCATCGGGCTGCTTCGTCGCGCAAGTGGGTTGCGCGCAACTCTTACTTCGCGAGGCACAGTGGCACTCACGGGACTTCTCTCAAGTTTTTCAGCAAGAAAAAACTATGCCTCAGGTGATCCTTTTATAGGCAGAGGCGGTGCGGTTCATCCGCGAAGATAACAGTTTGATCTCCCAAAGATTTTGGGAATTCAAGATTCTATAAATCATGATTTTCTCCTCTATTCAACGTGAACTGCATTTTTATTTTCCTCCTTCACGTGCATGCGACTCAGAACGCATGCAAGCCTTCTGTTTAGGCCCATCCATCCAAAGCACGAATCTGCGTGGCCTCAGCAGCTTCATTTGCCTCGTCCTCCACCGAATTCATCATCTCATTGAATGAATGCATATTTTAATGCATGAATATGTTCTTTATGGCCAGACGATCACAATGGTGGCTTTATCTTGATCAGAGGTGGTCGGGAGCTCGATCTCCGATGCTCGGATGGCCACTGGTTTGATGGTGGCGACGCAGAGGCCTCATGTGAGCTCGAGGTAGGGGACGACTCCTCGTCCGTCGAATCTGGCGTTGAATGAACTTGGACGGCCGGGATAAGATCTCGAGCGGCGAGATGAGATGAGCGGCGGAGATCGGCCGTGCGATCGAACGAGCGGCTCAGATTCAATCCGTGACAAAAATCTTTGTCCCACATCGAAATGGGCCACAGAATTCTCGCGGTTTATCAATGTTCTGCTCCCATGAACGGCCAGTTGAATCTCCTCCCCTCTCGGTGCCTCCCCGCACCGAGTTCTACTACGGGCGCGCTCTGCGCCCACCCCTGCCACTCGGCGGGCGTGCTCTAGCGCCCCCCATGCACTCCGAGTGCGCTCCATTCTCCCCTGCCGCGCGGGCGTGACACCCCTACGTGGCCCTGCCGCCCTGGGCTTGCCCCATGGGTTCCCCCATGGGCGTGGTGCCTAGTGTCCACATACCTTGGGGTTGAAACCTCAAGGTTCCCACGGCTGGCCTAATTTTTGGCTATGTTTTGAATAAGACTTTGTCAAAAACAAAGTCCTCCATGAAATCAAGCCATATCAAGAGAGCCACTTCAAGCCTTCTTCCTCATTTCTTCTTCTTAAGATTTCCTCTATTCTCTTGTCATATTATTTTCACTTAGGATATGGAATTCTTAAGATCTTCATTAGAATTCCTCCAATTCTTCTTCAACATGAATTCCTAAATCACATTAATTCTTCAACGAACTTCATTGATCTAATCAGAGATCAAGTTGGCTCATCTTCCAATTCACATGCACTAAGAATTTGTGCATGGACTTCTTCAATACACTTCATCCACTTATAACTTATGGATGGATCACTTTCAACACCTCATGAATTGTCACTACAATGCATGGTCTTCTAATCATGTTGTGACTTTGTATCATCTTGATACAAGTTCATTAAACTTAAAGAACAGCTCAACAATAGTCAGATTTAATGATGATGCTCCATAATCATCCATTATTCAAGTGGTGTAACTTAGTATCATCTTGATACTTGTATTGAAACATTAAGATCAGTTCTACAATCGTCTGATATACATAGAGAATGTTTCAACCACAACATCCTATGACACTTAGTGAATCTCCTAAGTGACATGCATCTTAGTACCATGGCCATTCTCCTTTCCTTACCAACACCATCACATTCTTTGTCATTCACATCTTGACATTCCTTGACATCCATTCATCTTATGACAACATCATGCCTCATTGACAACAAATGCAATAGAGTGCACTTCAAATGGAACACATGTTGACAAATTATTCAACAAAACAATGTAATAGGCCAAGATATAAAGACATCCATGAATGTTTATTATGTAGTTTGGAAAACATGGCCACTAATTTACCATTTTCACAGATTTTCATTAATAATTTATCCAACTCAATAATAGAATCTCCAAAACCTTCATTCAGTATTTTCCTCACCTTTAATGATTGATTCTGGTTGATATTTGTGTATTTATAATAGTGAATTATTGTATACGATCCAAAAACATCCTTTCATTTGGTTTCTTCTAGATCTACCAATCATTCCTTAAGATGAATCATAGATTCAATATTCGTTTGAGATATATATAGATTTTAATTTCATATAACATTGAATTATATATTAATTACTATATTGGTGTTGGATCTATAGTGATAGTAGCACCTCCATTGATATTTTCTTATTCTAGAATCATTGTAGTATCCTGAGAGGCATTCTTATAATGATCAAATACCTCAGTGTTGTAATATTTTTGAATATAATTAAAAATACATGATGTGTTTGAGTTGGTATTTTTATAGGGACTCTTTACCTATATTCTCAACATGGTAAGAGCATGGTTATGACTCACATTAAACCCTTTAACAGATTTTACTTTTTTTTATTAACATTATAATGGTTGAATTTTCATTTTATTTTGGCTCCCTTATAAATTCTTATTTCCTTGACATTATACTTGTGTTGGAATATATTTTTTTGACCATTCTTGGTAGTGATCACATTTTTATATGTGTATAGCCCATAAAACCCATTTATAATGATTGATATCACAAGTATAATTATTTCACTTATTATCATTTTTGATATCTATCACTTGAATTTATATATGGAAATATAATTATTATTTTGAAATGTTATCTTTTTCCATTATATTCTTTTGTGAATTTTGTGTAATTTACATTAAATTAGAGGAATTGGTTTTGGAACATATTATTAGTGGAATATCTAAATATGGTTATCCCTTATGGGGGGACAATATGCGATGATGAAGATGATGGTCCTCAAAAAGGGTTATGTACATGATATCCTTAAGGCCATACTGGAGGATGTGGAAGTGGGGGTGTGATATCCATCTTGCTTAACCTAAGGAATAGAGAGTATATGATTCCCTTAAGGGTTTACCTATAACTGAGATAGGGTTTTATAGTCTTGGGTCCTAACTCATGGTGGAGTCAATATGTGATGACCTTGTGGTCTTATTTGACTTAACACCTTGTGATAGTCGAGAGACATGTGCACTAGCCTTGTGGATAACTCTTGGCCACTTCTGAATTCCTTTATGATTATCCTCAGTCATTGAGATGAATATGTTTGGTTGATGGTTTGTGGTTTCATGGTTAGAACATGAGTTCATGATATATTATTATTGATACTAGATTGTGTATTTAAAATTATCACAGAATACACAAGTTATATATGTGGAATTATGTTAAGGCCACATTGGTTGTTTATTATTAGGTTATATTACTCACACCAATCATGAGAATCTTTATGTTCATGTATACATCATGGTTATGGATACCAGTAATGCCACAGGTCTTGTGATAGATATTTGAGCTATGAATCATGGAGATGGAAGCCGTACCAAAACAGAATTTGGAGGATTATGAGGTGTTTCTTCTTTTTCATTCTAGTAACTATTATAATGTGGTTTTGCATTCTAATTTCGAATCATGGGTAATTTTAAAGTATTACATAGTTTAAACTTGTTATAATATAATATTTACACTGTATTATCCCATTATAGTTTGGATTATAATATTTAATTTATGTTTATGGTGTATTTATATGATTAAAAAATGTGCAGTCTTCACTATGCTTTTTTAGACCCTCACCTATATTCAACAACCTCTTATATATGAGGAGGGATGCACGTGGTAATGTGTAATTTCAGCTTGGACTTGTTGATCCAGGTTGATATGTTACAAAATACTAACAAATATTATTTTATATTATTATTATTTTGTTATTTTGGGTCATGGTAAAAATGAGATAGTATATGTGGAACTAAGACAAGGTTGTTTCCATATTCCTATCCCAATCATCTGTAATAGAACATAGAGACACTGATACTAGTAATTTTGTAACAATTTTTGTGTATTTGATTATGTTCATGAATTATGAGTTCGAATGTTGGATCAGATGTCATTTATATAATTATTATGTGCTACATATGTAACAAACCAAGCCTAGTATCCCACAGTTGGTCGAAATTTTACTAAATTGGCATAAAAAATCATGGATCACATCTCAATGTATTAAATAGTTTATTAGTCATTGAGGACTATATACATATATTATTCACACATTAAATATGAAAACATTATAAATAATGTAATTTTTTTGTAAATTTTTTATTATTTCTTATATTAAATCACTAATTTCATTCAAAGACCCCTTCATGATATCTTGGATAAAGGATAAATAAATAATGGGTGAGCATAGATGCTCAATAAAGAAAAATTTATAACAAAAGTTTTCATAAAGTAAATAAAACTCGAATAATATTGCTGAGATATATTTCTATCAAATATTATATATAACTAATTCAAAAAAATGTATAAATAAACTGATAACATAATAATATAAATAATCCCATAGATAAAAATTAATAGTTTCATAATGATATAATGTATAATTTCGAACATAGTAGTCTTACCATCAAGGACTTGTGGGAGAAAAATAACATAAATTGGTAAGATATATGTCGAATACCCAACCTAATTTGACTCATAAGGCCTACCAATTAATCATGAATCTATAATAAAATACACAAATTAAATACACAGTCCAATTAATTTATTATATGAAGAAGGTTAATAAAAATTCAATAAATAATCAATCGAGGCATTTATATTGATAAATACTATACATACTATTAATATTTTTTATGATCAATAAATTTAAAAATGTGATCATAATCCATCCATTTAAATATATTGGATGATATTTTAAAATTATATCCCTATTAAAGAGTAAAATTAATCAAAATATATTTACATAGTGAAAATACTTTATAAAGATCACATGAATAATTCTTGAAGAAAATAACCCTTTCATTTTGAGAGAACATATATTAAAATTAAAAAATTAAAAAATAATGAGGATAAAATTTCTTCAAAAAGAACAATGGAAATATAAATATGAATATTTAAAGAATATATTAGACATGAAAATTTAGAAACTCATTCATATGGTGTATGTTAAAACAAATATTATGTTCACTCATTTGATAAAAATTTCCTCATTCATGAAATGACATGATGAATCATTTTGAAACATTTTATTGAAATTAACAGAAGGATATAAATTTCACTAATAAATGCTTGTATTATAATACAAAAAATCATGAAAATATTTTATATAAAATATCAAAATACAATAAAAATATAATTGATCAAGTTGAAATATAGTTTGAACTTCCCATTAGGATATTATTTTTGTATTATTGAGTGACAATGATGGTGAAAAATGATACAATACATGAAAAACCTAGGAATAACCATATGAGATGAAAATTTATCGTTTTTATGGTATATATATCATATAATTTCTCCATCAAAAACATAAACATAAAAAATCCCAAATAATGATGATGTTTGGAAATAAATGCTTAAATCAGGTTATAATTACATTGTAAGTCATTTAGCCTCTAGTATAATAAATTAAAATTTGTTACAATTATTTAATAAAACAAAATAAAAACTTATAATATAATATATTATTCACTTATATAATTTCAACACATTTTTATTAAATATTATTTATTAAAATAATTGTTTTTTGACTATTAATGTATGTTTTGTTTCAATAGTTTTAGACCTTCAACCTATCTCATGGATCCATCATCTAATTTTTTTATCAGGTTAAAAATAACATATTAATTAACTAAAAATATATATAATCACCCTTGAAGATTGGACATTAAAAACGAATCACATCTCTTTATGGAGTTGTTGGTCCATAGGTACACAAAAACGATGTTATAAATTTTTAACAAGTGAATGGGAAAAAAGGTAGATTATATATTATATTTCCATTGTAAATATTTATGTCATAAATATCATATATATCAATTAGTCTCATATTTATAACCATCCATATAATGTGGTGATAAAAAATGAAATATATAGCTATGTGGAGATTATTATCCACACATATACACAACAGATGTTTTTCATTTTTTTGTGATGAAAAGGCAATGGAAAATGTTTTTCCTACAATAATAATAATATTTAAATATTTTTATGATACTAGAGTTGTTATTTTATTTTGGGTATAATTTTTTTCATGAGTTAGAAGAAGAAATAAATTTTAAGGAGACACTAAAGATGATTTCCTCTTCACTAGTATAAATCCAAAAGATATATATTTAATGACCCATGGAATGACCTTTTAATAATAAGATAACCCATACTTTGTTTCGAATAATTTTTATAAGAGAATAAATTAGGGTTAAGTAAATCTAGGTTACTCAAGTTGGTGTAAAGAAGAGTGTGGAGGGGTTTCTTTGATATGGGAGGTATGGGGAACCCCAAGAAATACATGAATTAATAAATTAATATAAATTATTTTTAAGATATAATAAAGATGAGTTTAAATATTGTCATAAAATAATATTTTCCTAATTTTAATTGATTTTATAATCCTTATCTTTATGTTTTACCTCCTTTTGATAATCACTATAAAATCAATGTTTTAATTGATTAAGGGTCAATAATAATACCCTAAAATGAAAAATTGCCTATAAATTTAAAATTTGTGATATATTGAAGCATATAAATTTCACTTTTTGAAATATGTGAAATCAATGAATTTTAATTTATTTAATAAAAAATTGATTATTATAAAACATAATTAATGTATTTTAGAAACAATTAATTTTTGATAATAAAAATGTTATCAATATAGTTGTGGAATTAAAATATATACACTTAAATATTATAAAATATTTTATATTTATATAATAAATTCATGGAAAAAAATTCACTCATATTTTTTTATTTTTAATATTTTTAATATCAGTTCATTTTATTTTTCTTTTTAATTGGATAAATATTGTTTTAATGCTCCATAAAAATTTATGGTAATTATATTTTCTCACAAATAAAAAATAAACTACCATCATGAAAATAATTTCAATATTATAAAAATAACATTTAATATCCATTCAGAACTTATTTTTATAACCATGTGAACATACATGATATATTTAAATAAAATAGTGTTACATTTGGTATTTATATTTACATAAAATATTATATGTGTTATTTTCAGGGAAAAGTGTCCCATAAGAAATTTAATTTAGATCATAATTTTATAAGGTAAAAAATACCTTATCCACTAATAATTAATATGAAACATGATGGCTTTAAATCCTAGTTCTATCATATGTTAATAGAACTTACCTTTCACCATGATGATTTTTTACTATTGATACTATTCATTATGACTACAAATTAAGTTGAGTTTATTAAATAATATTGATTATTCCAATTATAAATATTAAATCAATTTAAAAAAAATCAATATCCATAAATTTTATACATTCAATTTATAATAATACAACCATGTGTGATGAGAAATATTTCTCTGGAAAATGCCTTTTTAAGTCTATAAGTAATTTTTTACCAATATAATGTATAATTTTGATTCCCCTATAAATGATTAGATTTTTTATAAATAATTTATACTTATAATAATATTTAAACAAATTAAAAATATTAAGGTTCATTTCAATGAAATGGAAATCCATTTTTACAGAAATTAGAATTTTTCGTTATTCAGTAAAAAATCATTATTTTCACAAAAAATCTTAAATGTTCACTATAAGATAAATATGATGTGATGATTTCAAAAATTAATTTAATTTAATTAAGAAAAATAAATTATTTGGGAATTTAGGTCTTAATCACATCCTGGTTTAAAATAATGTATATTTTGTTATTTTTTTTCTAGAAAAAAGATCACTAGAAATGAATATTAGGTGTTACATTCCTCGCACATTCAAAATATTCAGCCTTGAAATTATAAGAATGTCACCACATAAATATATTTTTTTATTTATTCATCAAAAGATATTCTTGTTCCCACATCGCCTCTCATATATTATGATATCACTAAAGTTCCTTTATCAATCGAGTTGTGAGATTTTATAATGTTTGTTCTCTTATATAAGTAATCTAGATAGGATCTTCATAGTAATATGGATCATGTTCTAATTATATTTCCTCATTTTCATAGAACACTTGTTTCATCTAGAATGAAATTCACCAATAAAGATATATGTAATAAACCATCAACATCAGAGATAATAGGTTTCATTTCCAAATGGTAATCCACAACTCTAATTATTTCTAGAATTTCAAAAGGGATGATATATTTGGGGATAATTTTTTCATTATTACCAATCATTATAACACCCTTCAATGGAGATACATTAATGAAATCATGATATATAACTTTAAATTACAACCCATTCATTTAGTTATCGTAATATCACTTTTAACTACCTTGAGATACATTAATATGGATATGAATATTCATTAGCTTTTTTACGATGTCCTCATCATGTTCTGGTCCAAAAAACATGGTTTCACCACCTTCTTCCAAAAAAGATATAGTATAGAATCTCTATCTATATAGTTATTAACACATATACATTTAAATACTTTAATAGATACTTTTGTTATAGGAAAACTCTACCAATGGTAAATGTTGATCCAATATACATTTAAATTCATATAATAATGACCTTAACATGTCTTCTAATATTTGAACAGTTCTCTAATTCTACCTATCAATTTGAGGATGATAGGTTCTTCTCAGATAAATCGTTGTATCAATTAAATTTATTATATTTTTGAAAAATTAAAATTTAAATCATGGATCATAATCATACACAATAGAAATCATTTCACCATGATGACATAAAAATTCATTATTATTGACTCTTATAAGACGTTAAATAGGTAAATAATTTCATAAAGAGTGAAAATAAGATGATTTGATAAAATTATAAATAATAATCCATACTGTATCATTTAATCTATGAGTATTTGGTAATTTAGTGACAATTTATATAATAATGCCATCCCATTTCCATATTTAATTAGTTTTATAATGGAGAAAAAATTAGAGAAAATCACTAAATGCAACATGATAATCTAAGGAAACAATATACCTTGATTATGTTTATTAGTATAATTCATTCTATAACCACCTTTTTTTTATGGATAAACTAGTATTTCAGCCATATAGAAAATATTTCTAGGAAAAGGAACTTCTCAAATGCAGAATTCACACTTACTAAATTTATCATATTACTCAATTTCTACAGGAGTCGCAAAAATGATTCTTCAATGGATTATATCAATACTAAAAACACGACCTTTATCATTGCTAAAATGGCCTTTATCAGTACTAGAAAATCACTGATAAAGCCAGCGTAGATAAAGGGGGAGTCCCATTTATCAGCGCTCCGAAAAGCGCTGATATAGGACCCCTTTATCAGCGCTCCGAAAAGCGCTGATATAGGACCCCTTTATCAGCACTAAAAATAGCGCTGATAAAAGTACCCCTTTATCAGCGCTTTTTTTGCGCTGATAAAGGGGTCATATATCAGCGCTCTCATTTTAGCGCTGATAAAGGTCCCTTTTATCAGCGCTTTTAAATAAGCGCTGATAAAAGTTAAAAAAATATAAAAAAATTTAAAAAATACTGCCAATCGGGGGGAGATTTTATAGCGCTTGAACCCCCCCCCCTTTTACAGTGCTTTTCGGCCCCTATAAAACACCCCACGCACCCCATGCACCCCCCTCCACCCTTTAACAACGCTTTCTCCAATATTCCCCATGCGCGCGCACCCCTGCCTCCACCAGGATTTGAACTCGAGACCTCCCTTATGCGTGCCTAAGCCCTTACCAATACTCTATTTTGATTTTCTTTCCAATTCATGATATCTCTATATATATTTATTTATATATTTAGTTATATTTATTCGTATAGTAATATATATTTATATTAATATATATATATATAGTTATATTATAATATATATATATATAGTTATATTTTAATATATATAGTAATATTAATATATATATAGTAATATTAATATATATATATAGTGGTATTAATATATATCTATATCTATATAAATATATTTAGTTATATTTATTCGTATAGTAATATATATTTATATTAATATATTGTTATATTAACATATATATAGTCATATTAACATATATATAGTTATATTCACATATATATAGTTATATGAATATATATTTATATAGTTATATTAATATATATATGGGGATATTAATATATATATTTATAGTGATATTAATATATATATTTATAGTAATACTAATATATATATGTAGTTATATTAATATATATATAGTTATTAGATTAATATATATATAGTTAGATTAATATATATATATATATAGTTAGATTAATATATAGGTATATAAATATTCATATATTGGTATTTTAAATAAAATGGATATTAGTTATTATTTAGATAAAGCTAATATATTTTATATGTAAATATGTTTAATTATTTATTTAAAAATTTTAATTTTTAGGTGCGAATATATAAAAAATATGTACATATAGTTATATATTTGATAATAAATAGAAGTTCATTATAAAAAAGGATGAAATTTCAAAGGCATAATATCAATATGAATGTTATACCTTGGAATAAATTTAGTCCCCACAAAAAAATCCAATAATACCCCCTTAAATGAGGGTGAAAATCCACAAAATGTTAAAAAATCGGGGTACCCCGACTAAAAACTCAGTTTTAAAGGCCTTCTGGGCCTCTTTTGGCCTCTAAAGTCGCTTGACTGGGGCCCCCCGAGTCACAACGACGTAGATCTCGTCGCAGGCTTCGATTTGATATGTGGTAGAGCTCAAACGGACACCCGGATCAAAAGTTATGGCCGTTTGAAGTTTGAGTTGTGTTTTCAACATATTTTGGATCTTTTTTTAATTTTTTTAATTTTTTTAGTCCTCAAATTGTTATTAAATGACTATTAGTCCATAATGATTATAAAAATATTGATTAAAAATAATTTTTTAATTTTTTAAGAAGTCATTTTCACTAAATATCTTAAATATTAAGTATAATAAGTGTAAATGTAAATTTATACTAATCTAAAATATATTTAAAAATTATATATTATATTTATATAACTATATAACTATATTTATATATTAATATATTTATAATTTTTTTTGAAGCTTACCCTTTATCAGCACTAAAAAAGTGCTGATAAAGGCCCCCTTTATCAGTGCTACTAAGAAAGCGCTGAGAAAGGGGGCCCTTTATCAGCGCTACTAAGCAAGCGCTGATAAAGGGGGGCGCTGCGAAAAACTGTTTTTGTGGTAGTGTATACTATTAATAAAATTTGGGGTATATAATGATATTATTAATGAATACCATAATAAAAAATTTTGTATATTCCTTGATCACTTATTTCATTAGATCTATAAAAATAGATGATGTATTATAAAATCTAAAGAAAATTACTATAAAATCCCATTTTTTACTTTGAATGAAACATTTTATTTAGAATATATTTATTCCTTAAATGTAATTGATGATACCCAAAATTATGTCTAATAATTTATAAATATTATTCTCTTTGATGTTGGTCAATAATGTTGCCAATACGAGACGTGGAATACTTTTTCTCCATGGTAGTGGTATTGATTTCCCTATAATGAATTCCTAGCCTCATATTCCCATCCTTATTTTACATATACAAAATAGGATACAAATTGAACACAAATACATGGAAATATCAATCACATATCACAAAACTATTTTTGTTAATTCTTTAACTCCACTATCTCTATGGTAGCCATACTATATGGAGTCTTAGATATAAGTTTTAATTTGGGTTGAGTTCAATACATTACTCAACTTATTTCTCATTTGGGTCTCCAATTAGTTCTTAAGGAAACATATTAGCATATTCTTGAACAATAAAAAAAATTATATTATATGGTTTCCATTCCATTCCATAGGTTTTTTATGATCTTCTAATCACATGATTTCATTATATAGCACTACAAGAGGTGGATCAAGATATCTTTAAAATGATTTAGTCTCTCCTATAGATATGAGGGATTCCATACCCTCATCACAAATCATAATACCAATTTCTGTATAATGAATTTTATTCCTTATAATATAAAATCCAACCAAATAAAGTATTATTTCAAATTTCATTGTAGGTATAATAATTATTTTTTCATATAAGTAAATTTTATGTTTCAAAATGGGAGATGTCTTAAATATATTTATTGTAGTAATATTATCACTAGGAGTCTTGAATAAAAATTCCCTTATTTTGTTTCTAGGTAATGGTATAATTTTATTTCAAAATATAAAATATATAAATGACTATGATGATCCAGAATCAATTAAAGGAATAGCTAAATTTGATTTTGTCATCAATGTAAATACTATAACATCTTTAGGAACACAAATCTATACTATAATTATTATATAATCATGGCCTTTCTCCCTTGGCCTTTACTATATAAGATTCCCTTAATGATATTGAGATTCATTCTCTTAATTCCCCATCAACTTGTAGTAGAATCATTTAACATTGTAAGCTTATTACTTTCCTTTCAAATCACGATACTATTGTTCTTTTTCTCCATATTAAAATAAAAATCCCATTCTTAGTAATCAGGTTCCAATATTTTGCTTTCCAAATTTAATAAAACTTATAAATTCCACACATCCCATCTTCCCTTTTTCTAATATTTAATTTTATAGAGTACTTGGGAACCATCTCATTATCTTTATTTAATTTTAAGTCATATGACAAAGAGAATTATTTCTTTATCTTTGAATAACATGATTCTATATCCTTGTATGATAAGAATTATTGTGAGACTAGTACCCATTGATGTTATTAAATTAGACCGTTAAATAAATGGTAAATTTTACTCTTTTTATTAGATATATTGTCCACAATATTCATTTATATCATTATAAGGTTGGATTTATAGTTAGTAACATTCTCATCTTACTTTTTCCTTATACTAAAGAACTTTCTCTCCACATCGTCTTTTTTCTCATGAAGATGATATTATTGCATGAAAGGTTCCATAAAATAAATTTTCTCTAAGTTTTATATTTCCTATTCATCATTATTTTTTTAATCAATAACCACCATTTATCCACATTCCATGAGAGATGATAAAATATTAGGAAAAAATTTCCCCTTTCATTAATTTCAATTGAATGAAATATTTACCCTAAGAAACATATCTGTTTCTCATCTTCAAATGGGTCAATAGTCCCATTGAATTATGGAGGATTATAATGTATGATGTAGTCCAAAATTTTGGAACTACATTTTGGAATAACTAAATGATATATGTGAACATGTTTATTGGTCATAACCTGATTCATCTACCCTAATATAGTTATAATTGTTCAGCTCTAGAAAAAACTCCAATTCTAACTCTCGTTTAATATTCTTACCTAAAAAGGAAAATACCTATATAGATTACAAAATTTAATATTGTTTCCAGGAATCACGTTAAAATAATGATATACACTATATTAGATCATAACATAATGAATCCTTATGTATAATTATGAACATTTGAATCATTAAATATACAATTAAAATTTTTGTGTAACTAACCATAAAATCAGATCCATCGTATTATTGGAAATACTATAAAATAGTAAAAATATTTTTAAATAGTTTATAATGGTTTTTATTAAAATTTTAAATTAAACCAATAACGACTTATAAGAGTGAAAAACCATGTGCATAGTAATGGAACATTCAAAATGCACCAGAATTGTGGTCATGATATACTAAACCAACTATTTTTGAGGTTATTACTTCTAGGTTTATCTATTACAAAAACATATCCACTTATAGTATCTATACTAGGATGTATTACAATAAAAACCACATATTCTATTATTTATCAAAAAAAATATGATATTATTTTAAAATTAATTACATCCTTATGGTTTATCATAAAGTTATTTTATCAGATCAATATTTTAAAAAATCTAGTTACCAAGGATTCCAAAAATATTAATATGATACCAAATATAACAACCCAATTATAGTATCATAATGTATGTGGTTATTTTACTACATTAGGAAAAAATAAAATGGATCAAATCCTTATATATCGAATAGTTTAGTTGTATTGGGAGACTAGATACATACATGATTCACACATTACATCTGGAAACAAGAGTTATAATATAAATTATTTTGATAAAATTGTTATTTACTCAATTAAATACATATTTTCAATAATATATCCCTTATTGGTACCTCAGTGTATAGAAAACACAATAAAGGGTGAAATTTTGTTCTTAGTTAGGGAAAACATACAATAGAATCTATCATAAAGCATATAAAATATGAATATTATGATCTAGATTTAAAATAATAAAATATTAAATATAACCAATACCATAAAGGGGAAAATATATCGATTAAATCAAAACAGAAATTATCACATGGATAACAATAACAAGTTTCATAATGATATAATGCATAATTACAGACATCTTAATAGTACGGTTGAGGAATTGTGCCAAGAAATAATATTTAAATAGGGAAGGAATATTCTAAATAGACAATCTAGTTTTTCTCATGAGGCCTATTGATGAATTAAGGGATGATAATGAGCCTCATAAATCACATAATATGCTCAATTCATTTATCATATGAATGGTTGAATAAAAATTTAGTACATAATCAATATAATCATTTTTATTAAAAATATAGAATATCGATTGATAATATATTTAAAATTAAGTAATAAAATAATATGAAAATAATCAATCTAGATAAATTTTATATATGGTTTTAGTATATTATATCAAAAGTAAATCATATGGCTCAACAAAAAATATTTACATTGAAAACAATACTTTATAAAGTTCACTGGAAGTTATCTTAAATAAAATACCCTTGTCATTTACAGGTCACTTATATTAAAACCCAGAAATTTATATAATATTGTGAAAAAATATTCATTTAAATGAATAATGGAAAATTATAATGGAATATTTGATGTAATGAGTTTTCAGGATGGCCATAAAATTTTTCATGTTGCTTATGTTTAAAAAATATTTCATTCACACATTAAATAACACGTTTATTTTCCATAAAATGATGAATATGATACCTTTTTAAAAAAAAGTAGATATTCAAAATAGTGTAAAATATTTATTAATAAATAAATTGAGGAAAAATAAATCTACTAAAATATTGAAATGGTACAAAATATTTCCTCACAGAATTAAAAAATATGGCTGGTTTTCCATTAAAACATTCATTTGGTGTTTTGAGTTCCAAAATAAGTAAAAAATGGAACTAAAAATTCAAAACCATATAAATCATAATATTAGAAGAAAAAATATGGTGTTTATTATATAAAATAATATAATTTCCTCAATTTAAATTTAAATACAAATATTCCCTCATAATGATGCTATTTTGAAAATAACCATTACCTCTGGTACAAATTGCATTGTATGTTCTTTTACACACCTATATAATAAATATTAATTTATTATAATTATATATCATAATCATAATCATACTTATAATATCCTATATTATTGATTTATAAAATTTTATTACCTTTTAATTAATAAATAATAATTATAATCATCATTTCAGAGTGTTAACTACTGCATTTTTCATGTGTGTTTTGGTTTGTTAGTTTTGGTCCATGCATCATAAACATTTTTCAAACAAAAAATGATGTTAATATTGATAACAATATGATATTTATATATTATAAACATATTTATAATCTTAATTGAGAGGCATACATGAAAAATGAATCACATCTCTTTATGAAGATGGCAGTCCACACATACGCATGAGAAATATTAATAATTTTCAACAAGTGAAAGGGTATAAAGGATATTAGTATCATATATTTACATAATTTTTTTCATATATATATATATAAATTATATTTCATAGTTTTATATTTATAATTTTTAATGTTAAGTGGTGAAGAAAAGCATATTACACTGCTACATGGAGACAATAAGTCGTATATATGCACAAGTGATGGTTTTTATTTACAAAGGTTGTAAAAGTGACGTAAAACTACTTTCAAATAATCATAATAACATATAATAATAATTTTTTACCAAATTTATAATTTATATATGGGTATAATATATTTATTGGAACAATTAGAATATTTTTCTTTTAAGGAGTCGGTAATGATGATTACCTATTCTTTAGTAGAATTAATTTATATATTTCGTTAATTAACCTTGGATTAGTATTTTAATAATACTAGAACCAATAATTCATGTATATGTAATTTTATGTGATTATTGAGTAGGTTTCTAAAGGTGGTGTAAAGAAGAGTGAGAGTTTCTTTTTATATGTAAGGGGAGGGGAACTCTTGAAAATACATAAATTATTTAATTAATATAAATTACATTGCATTTAAAAGTTGAAATAAATTTTAAATATTTCAATTATATGATGATTATGAATCTAAATCCTCTCATCAAATATTATTTTAAAATGTTTATGTAATGTTTTAACCCTTATCCCTTAGTTTTAACCCCCTTTTGAAAATTTCCACAAAATCAATGTTTTCTAATATTTATAGGTCCATAATTTTATATATAATGAAAACTTACCCCTACTTATACATTTGTTGATATGGGAACACATATAAAATTTACTTGGATAAATATGTTATTTTTATAAATTTATAACCATTTACAAAAATAATATTTGTTTATAAAATATCATTAAATTTATTTTTATAACTATTCATTTTCATTAACATTAATGTCACCAATATTGTTATCTAATTATTATGAGGACCTTTTAAACAACCCAATATATAATATATTGATAATTATATTTATTTTAAGAGAATAATTAACCCAAATTGTATTTTTTTCACAGTATAAGAATAATTATTATTAATATTATATAAATTGAATAATTATTATGTCAGTGTCACATAAGCATTTAAGGTAATTATATAATCACTAAAAATTATAAATAAATTACCATCATGAATATAATTACATTTTTTTAAATCTAATATTTAATATTCATTAAAAACATATTTTTATCCCATTATGAATATATGATAAGAATTTAAATGTAAGAGAATGATAATTTCTATTTTTCAAAACTAAAAATATTTTATATGTCATTTTCCATGAAAATATAACAACCTTTCTCTTTATTTCTCACTTAAACAAAATTTATTACATAAAATATTCACATGATAAAAAATAATATATCTATAGGTCTAGTGTCATTGGGGGTTAGAAACATTACATAACATTTTAAAACATGAAATACACATTTTTATTGAAAACAACTTTTACATGACCACACTGATTCCTTCGTACTTAGCATTGCATGGGATAACCTGAGGACATGCATAAGAAATGGGTGAGCTATAAATCCCATTAAGGGAGTAAACATGGAATCCCTTGTAGAATATAGTACATTTTGGGCAATAAGAATATCAATGGAGAACAAGAGAAACATGAATGTAAAGGCATGATATAGCATGATTATCATGTCATGGAAATTGAGAAACAACATTTAACATGATATTAGCATGATCCATGGATAATTGCACATAGAGAATGAGTAAAACCTCATTCAATTTTAATTATCATTATTAAACCCTCATTTCACTTGACTTATCATGATACTAATCTTTACCCAATGCATTGGAGCGCTACACTACTAGAAAAATACCCTATACAAACGGTTTGGAACAATTGGTATGGGCCTCCAAACCGTTGGTATAGCCTATACCAACGGTTTGGAGAACCGAGGCCAAATAAGCTGTGAGGATAGGTCTATACCAACGGTTTTACCAAAACCATTGGTATATACCTATACCAACGATTTTCAAAACCATTGGTATAAGTAATATGAAAAATCTATACCAACAGTTCTATAAAACTGTTGGTATGTATATTTCAAAAAAGAATCATTCGATGGGTTTTGATCTCAGTACCTCCAGTTTATTATTGAACAACCTAACCACTAACCTAACTTGACTTTTGAGAACATAATTTCATAAATATATATATATAATCATAATTATTTTAAATTTTTATTTATTTAATGTTCTCGGTAAGAAGATTCCATAAAAAATACATGTAACTATACCAAAAATTCTCAAAACCATTAGAATAGACCTATACCAACGGTTTTGAGAACCTTTGCTATAGGATATTTTATTTTGGCCCCTATACCACCAGTTTTAGACAAACCATTAGTATAGGGGGGACCTATACCAACAGTTTGGCCAAACCATTGGTATAGGGTCACTATAATGGACCTATACTAATGGTTTTGGCCAAACCGTTGGTAAAGGTCCAAATTAGTTACCTATTCCAACAGTTTTACCAAAACCATTGGTATAAGTCATATTTCTTGTAGTGTTATTAGGGCGCCCCATTCTTAATCATTTCATTTCATGCATAAGTGTGCCACATGGATCATACAACATGGAATCATTAAACACCATAATTTATTCCATGATAAAAGAATGTGGAATATATACTTGAAACTATATAATAAATATGTAAATGTGTGTAAAGGTGAATACCCTTGATAGAGAAATGGGAATGGTATTCACTACACAATGACTTTGGCTTGGAAAATCACTGTGTAATTCCGGCAGCATAACAGTGTGACATAATAATTCATAAAAATGGTTGATGAGAGAGAAAGGGGTATATAATAATATTTACATTAAATGGATATTATTGGGAGGGGGTCATGTAGAAACATTTCCCAACATATGTAATAGAATTTAGATACATAATATAAAATAATTTCTTTAATGTAAATGAAAAGAGACAAATTCCTTATGGAATTTAGGCATGGTAACAAGTGTACATGTGAAGCATTAATAAGAGATAAAGAGGTGTATACTAATTCAAACATATGTATGGTAGTTTAGGTGAGGTGAAAAATAATACCCCAAAATTTTTAATAGAAAACAAAAGGGTATAACAATATAATGAAATTTTGACAAAAATGAGAAAGGAAGAAATCCCTTACGAGGAAGTGTGATCTTAAAGGCTTGGGAGAGGATTAAGACAGGCTTATTGGGAGAATAGGGAACCTTGTAAGGATTTTATAGAGATGAGGGAAGATTTTGGTTGAGCTAAAAAGGCTTTTAGTGAAAAGGAAGTGGGATCGTGGGTGGGTTTATATAGGGAAAGAGAGGGATTTATTTATTATTTAGGTTTTGGACACCACATATTAAACTAATCAAATCAAAAAACCATCCCATGGTTTTTTCCCAGGGTTTTTTCCTAAGGGTTGGTAAAAATTATTTTATAAGGACAATGGCCTAACATCTTAAAATATTTGTCTTACTTATGTGGAGGTGAGTTACACTCACAAGGAAATCAATTTACAAGTTAAAATGTTTTATAAGTCATGGAGGGTCTACTAAGGCACCATGAGATTTATCAAACAAATAAAAAATCAAATTAATTTGAAGATAAAACATAGATTGTGTGAACCTCAATTTTATAGTATTTTATTATATCACTATTGGTTCATTATGATTTGATAAAACACATTATATATTTAAACGGTATTTAATTTTTACGCAAAAAATCAACACTCAGAAAATTATGAAAAAATCACCTTTGGAAAATTTCGACATCCTCATTCAAAAATTAACATTCATTTTATCTAAATAATTTTTCATATATGTGCATTTTACCTTCTAAAATAAATACCGAAATTTACTGAAAATTCATGAGTTTTGACAAAAATAGTTTTCAAACCTTAATAAAAATTACAATTGTATTAATAAAATTATATGATCATTTATATTTAATAAAATGTAATTTATTAATAATAATATTGTATTAAAATATTATTTAATTCCAAAAATCCAGTAATTCATGAAAATAGATTTCTTAATTAAATATTAACTAAAAATACTATTTTTTCTTTAAAACCCATTTACAATGTAACAATAGTGAAATGGATGAATATTAGTTATACAAAAAAATAAAGCACATAATCATAGTGCTAGTGTATTGTTACATAACCCCTTATAACACCCATATAATACCTAAGGGCAAGGTGTAAAATGGTGATAGACTCCTAGGGTGGCTCGGATAATATCGCTCGGGTGGTAATTTCTATCAACTTCCCCTTATCCCATAGTCAGTTGCGTTCAAGATTAAAAAGTTGAATCTTGGTTTGGTCTTGGTTAGGAGAGAAGCCCAGTGATGCTACCTCCATTCAAAGCTCTTACAAATGGTCTTCGTAAGTTTCAATTCTACTGGATGAGGCCATTACTTCCTTTGTCTGGGTAAATTGGATTAGTTAAAGCCATATATTTATACTAATCATGGGATCACTATTCTATGGATATATTATAAATGGTAACAATTCTTAAAGTTATTTTGAAATCCAAAATCATAAAACCAATTATTTGCATATATTATATAACCATTTTACATAATAAGACATTTAATTAGATCAAGAGGAAATTTCATTAATAATTTTTTTGGTCGTTAGAAAAAAGATTTTGATAAATAATTAAATATTATTATTAAAGTGATAATGGTTGAAATTACATAAAATAATAATAATTAATATGAAAAATGATGTCTTTATCACTTATTTTTAACTTAAGTTAACTCGATTTAACTTACTACCTTGGTGAAAATTATTACATTTTTTACTATTCATTATAAAAAAAACTAGGATGTAATTATTCATCTTCCAATTATGGATCATGCTTTAAGAAATTCAATTTCTATATGTGGTATAAGTTAATTTTATAATAATTCCACAAAGCGTGTTGAAATATGATTTAAAACAAAAAATTATTTTAATGTATATTATTATTTCAGTACCAAGATTAGGTATACTATTGATTTATATATAATTAATTCAATTACATATATCTAAATGAGGATTATATTTAATTATTATCAGATTAAAAATATTATGGTTCATTTTAAATGAAAATAAATGATAGTTTCACAAAAGACTACATTTTTACTATTCATTGTAAAATCAATCATTTCAAAAATATCCCAAAATTTCACTCGAAGATAATTTCAAAAGTAAAAATAAATTCGTAGAACAAAATTTATAAAATATAATAATTTATATGTAATCACATTCTTGAATAAAGAAATTTTTATTGAGTTATTTTTTCTAGGGAAAGGAAAGATTATGATAAATCATGTTATAGTGTTATAGAATAATAGTTCATTAATAAAATTACATTAAATTTTATTTTTATATCATATATATTAAATACCTATAGTTTTATATATCTATGTTGGTATTATTTTGTTTTACATGATCATGCAGTTTTGTTTTGTGTATATATATGATTGTGAAAAATGTTCAAGTATTGTAGTCTAGGCCATAGCCTTGGGTAATACATGGTGAGTAATTTGTGTTGTATGGGTATCTCCTAGGATAGTTCCCATAATATAAATTCCTTTAGAGTTACTTTTAAATTCATATCATATAATTATAATAAACATTTTGTAGGTGTTATAAAGGTTAACATGGTGTTTTAGAAAATATTTCCTAAGAGATGCTTGATTTTAATTCATAGTGAAAATACCATAATGCTTCAACTAGGTAGAATATTATAGATACTCCATAGGATGTGATAGAATATTAAATAAATAATATACTACACATGTGATAGTGGTTTATGAATTAGATCCAATTCAAGTAAGATTCTTTCAGATTATACTTATGCATGGAGTATGATTACCAAAGACCACTGTAGACTACACCCATAACTTCCACAACAGAACTCTCTAACCATATAGAGAATTGGTGGGAAAAGGGATTATTAGGATTGGAATGAATTTATTCCGGGCCTATTAAACTTGTTTGAGAAACCATAGGACCAATGGTTTATGATATTGGAATTTATGATACAAGGACCTTCCAAGAGATAATGGGGTATTATGGGAAAATTCAACATAGGTGAGGGTCTTTATTGAGATGTATTAAAGAAGTGGTTATTTAGGGAATTTGTTCCCAACATGTTGAAGCAAGAAATTTCATATGACTTCAACATTATATTGTAGATATTTATGGTGGTATCTTCTTAATCATCTCATTTCACTACACTACTTTGTTTCCATCCCCTATATTCCAAAATCATGGCACATAAGTCTAGGAATTTAGAGATCAGTAATTACATTATTATTAGATAAAAGGATAGGATTTTATCCCTAAAAACATACTACGAGGTTCTATAAAAGGTCTTGACTATTGAGAAGGGACCAATGAAAGATAGAGTAGTTGGTATTCTTCCATCCTTTAATGCTTTTTGGGTGGACCTCCTAAAACCATGTTGAGGGTGAATTCCATTACTAGGATGAAGAAGATTGAGTATAGTAATTAGGGTGGAGGAATGAAGGATGAGTACAATTTGGATTATTTATTCCCCATTGGAGGTGTTCCATAGTTCTATACATACGGGATAGTGAGTCATAGCCATACATTTTTTAAAACATCATAGAATGTTTTAGTAGTGTGGCATGATAGGGAATCTCTAGAAATACTACTCTAGATCTTCGACATCAGGATTCCAATAGGATAGAGGAAATACACGATCTATGACTAAATGATCAGGATAGGGTACTAAGTGTTAGGTTCTTTTTTCATACTTGATGTTTACAAAGAATTTCATTCCCCTCAAGTTCAAGCTCATGGAGTTGAGGCACGAAGAGTGTTTTTAGTACACTAGGTTCTAGCTAACTGTGGAGAATGTACATTAATCATTTGATATAAATTCATGATTAAATCTTATATTTCTACAAGTATTTTTTATTCTGTTTTTTCCCATTATTTTATATCTAATCATGTTATTACTACTTTTGAAATGACGATTATGTTGTCTTATAAGTTTCATTCTATCAAAAACCCTTGGGGAAGAGAGTTGATCATATGTAGTGATGTACCCAATGTTCTATATATATTTATGGAAATATAAATTTATGGGGCTTCTTGAACCTCAAGATGAAATGATTTTATACGATCCTTGGAATAGAGTAGTTAAATATCTTTCTTTCTTGAATTAAATATTATTATATAGCGATTTTATTTTTATAACTATGGGAGTAAAGTCTATAATTTCCAATTAGTTGGATTTTAAATTATGTTTCGTGGGAAAATATTTTAGATAGATTTGATCCATCATAGATCAGGTATAATTCTTAGCTCTCAACATGGAAATGGTTGTTGGTTCTTGTTCATTTCCTCCACTTTTTGGTCACTATTGAGATGTCCTTCTTGGTGAATTCTCTGGAATTAATTTGGAACAAAAGTATATTATTATATTGAATTTATGCTAAGGGTGAAATCAGTTTATATTCCTCTATATCTTGTGTCACCTTCTGAATTCGAGATTCTTAAAATTTATCATTAGGACCTAGAGGCAGAATTATTCATCAAATAAAAATCATATCCATGGGATTAACCAATTTTTTCTTCAAGAATTTAGAAGGTATTCATTGGATCACTTTGTACTATAGTAATATGAATCTATTGATGGTGAATAACATGTATCCTTTTCACTAGTTTTAAAATCTCTTTGATCATTTATATGGATCCTACTCATTCTCCATGATTCGTATTTACATAGGCTACCATCAATTTCGAGTCCGGAAGGAGGATATTTATAAAGTGGCACTTAGGAGTAGATATAAATAGTTTGAGTACAATATAAGACAATTTTTTTAGATGAATTCCCCGAGAGTTTTGATGGTTTTAAGGAAGAATATGTTTCACCCATATCTCTTCTCTATGATCTTGTTATTTGTTGATGACATCCTTATGTATTAATAGAATTCTATGGTACATTCTAGACTCATTGAGTTCATGTTGAGGGAACTCTAATGGAATAATCTTTATTTATAAAATTATAATTATTACTTCAAGATCCAAGATGTATGTTTTATTTTATATATTATCTCTATGACAAGAATTTATATTAACATGGATAAGGTGGAAATAGTATTCTCTTGGTCAAATCATAGGAATATGCTTAAGAGTAGGAGATTCCATTAGATTTTTGGGTACAATCAATGATTATCCTAGAATATCTATAACATAGCATCACTGATGATAGGGATTACTAAAAAAATGATGATTTTTTAATATATTGTTTAGTGTGATTAGTTTTTTCTTACGCTAAAGTGTTGTTTGATGACAAGTCAAGTTTTGATTTATCTAGAGCCTAAGATTAGATACTTGTGATATTATGACTCCTCAGGAGTTCATTTAGGTTTTGTATTTATGTTGAGGAATTTGGTAGTTTCTTATGATTCAGTTATGTTTTGACCTGATGAGAATAAATACCCAACATATGACTTAGATTTGGAAGTTATGGTCTGTTATCTATACTGTTGGTGAAATTACCACTTCGATGAGTGGGTTGTTGTTTACATAGAACATAATTGCCTCTAATATATATTCTATCAATGAGATCAAGATTTGAGGTAAAGGGGTCGGATAGTGTATATGTATACATTTGACTTCTAGATGACCTATTATCCAAGAAAAGGAAATGTCACTATATATTCTCACAGTAATAAAACATTAGGAATGCATGATCATGGTGAGGAGAAATCACCAGAGGATTGGTGTCTTATAAGTTTAGGGTGGAATGTCTTATGGATTAATATGAGGATTATTGAGTCATAACATGCAAAAGTTGGTAATAACATATTCATTAATGGATTAGTGAAGACTATCTAATAGGAAGATTTTGAGTTTGTGGTGATTTAAGAAAAAAAATTCGGAATTTACTTATTCATAGGATAAATAGTATAAAACAATAACATAAAAAGTGTTCATGGGTAGATTATTATTTTATCCTTATTTATAATGGATATAAAGAGAAACTCTTGATTAAAATGGTCAGTGCATATAATATAAATAATGATATACCATTACATCCAAATATTGTTCTAGTGGCCAGGTATGAATAGGGAAATCTCTAATTTTATATCATGATATATTACCTTCCATAGTATAAATGTCAAAAATCAAAATACTAGTAGTTTCCTTCCACCAAATCCAGTGACAATGTGGATATGGGATGATGTAAAAAATTTACATCATGGTAGGGTTTTCTTTAATCATGATGAGTTATGATGTAGTTTGAGTAATAATTGATCTTCTAATTAATGTTTTTAATTTATTGTTCACATGTTAGTCTCACATAGTAGTTGAGTTTAGAATTATGTACATATAGAATATTGAAAGCTAGCATGTAGTTCCCATGGGAATTATATCTAATAGAGTTATGAATTTTATATCACAGTTTTTGGCATGGTTTGTATAAGGATTTGGGTATAAAGATAAAACTGTGCGTAATATATCATCCTCAAACCATTTTTTAAGAAGAGATGATTATACCAATATTGGAGTATATAATATGATTATGTGTCCTCCAATATGATGGATATTACAGTGATCATATAGATTTCATTGAATATTCATACAATAATAACTATTAGGCTTCTATTAAGATGGCACCTTTTGAGGCTCTCTATATCAAGACATGTTGTTTACCTATCTGATGAAGTGAGTTAAGTGAGACAATTATTGTGTGGATGAGAATAGTGTAGTAGATCACTATGTTGGTTCATTTAATCAGGAAGCAGTTACCCACAATTTATAGTAGGTGGGGATGGTATGGTAACTGATGGAGGTGACCATTAGAGATTTTTGTTTCTGATAATGTATTATGGTGGGTGAGTCATTTGTTAGTGAATATATATTTAAATAATAATGGAAAAATTGAATTGATATTTATTGTTATGTTTGATAATTATGAGAATATTGGGACTGTGAATTATTATCTGGAACATCCTCCTTGTTAGTCAGGTATGCATGATGTGTTTCATGTGTCTTAGAAATGGAAGAACATTCCAGTTACTATGGATATAAATGAAAATGAGAATATTGACAAGGATCCTAACACATCACAAGTGAAACTATCAATGAATATTGTAGACTAGATAGATAAGCTATTGAGGGAAATAAAGTGGAACATATTCAGATCCTACGGTCTCAAAGATGGATGCAGAAAAATTCATGGCAGTGAGAGTCTAATATTAAATAATAGTGTCCTGAGTAGTTCAAACAATATACCGAGATACAATTTATGAGTATGAAAAGTATTTAATGGGGAATTTTTTAACTGACTCCTATTTTTTATGTTAATTATTTGTAAATTTCAATATTTTTATAATGTGAAATCAAACAATGAATTTCTAAGGCTATGGTTCATGTGTTTCTGGTTGGTTTTGGATATTTTTGGTGGCCTTTTTTAATGAACCATGGTTGAAGAATGATTTTTCTAGTCTGTGGTGATTCTATAAGGAAATGAGGGCCTAGTGGAGGAGGCACTTTTGATGGAGCACAATTAAGGTGAAAATTTTATCAAACCATATATCCTCGCTTTAGAATCCATGAAATATGTTCCTAAATCTACATGAAATTATATAGAATAGTATGAAAAACCATAAAACAATACCCTGTGTGTTCCCAAGAGAGGTCGTAGGCCTCATGCGGTTGGGGAATGGTTTTGAAAACTATGGGACCAAACAATGTGTAGACGGATTAATGATATGAAAATAATATATCAGGTACTTCAATTTCCTAATATGACTCATAATTCATTATTAAATTATAATTCTAAAACATAGAGACTCTTCAACCTTCCATCAATATTTTCCATTACTTGAAAGATTAATTCTAGAAGTTCTAATTTTTTGGATGATAATGAATTAATTTATGGGAACAATGAAATATAATTCATTGTATTTTTGTTATATTTAACCTTTTTCACATGAAAAAAATCATAGATAAACCATTTAATTTTCAAATAAATTTATTTTTATTCTATATAACATTAAATAATTCAATCACTTCTAGAATATTATAAAATATAGATTCATAGTGAAAATGCATCCAATCATTTTCAACGTTAACATCACTAGCAGATAATGGGAGGTGTGTTTTTATCCAATCCCATAGACATATATTTTCCGTGAATTTTATTTCTATAACAAAAATTTATTTGAGTTGTGATTGGTTCAAGAGGTTTTTTGGTTAATGATAGATCTTGTAGGAGCTCAGGTTTTAGTAAGTTATTTCTCCTTGACAGGTTTTAAAGATCATCATTTACAAGATAATGGTTAAAAATTATGTACCATTTAGAGACCTTGTGTACTCTTGTTTCTTTGATATGATATTTTCATTGGTGTATATTCTTCGACCATTATTGATAATGATCTTATGTGTTTATGTAGCCATTAAGACCCATTTAGGATTTTTGATTTCAGGAGTATACTAATGTATCTTGTTACAATTTTCTCTATCGATAAAAATTTATTTATTTGTTTCTATTGAATTTACATGATGACGTCGTATGTTATATATTTATATTATTTATCATATCATGTGTAATTAACAAACATTTAGAGGTATTTTTTTATTACTCAGAACTGATAGACCACCATAATATAGTTATCCATTAGGGGATGTATACTCATGACATGTGATGATGATGACGGTGGACCTGAACAAAGGGAAATTTCCTAATGTCCTTGATACCAAACCAGTGGAAGTATGGGTGTGATGGCCTTGATGAAATACCCAATGAATAGATCGGATATAATGACCTTGAGTCCTAACCTGTGACTGAGATGGGGTGTAATGGTTATTAGGCTTGACCTTTGGTGGAATTAGGATAAAATGACCCTACAACCAGATCTGACATTATGTATTGAGACTATCATGATACATTTTCACCAAAATTGTGGTGATATCTTGATCACTTTTTAAATCCATTACAACTAGTCTTCTTGTATCTAGATGGTGCAGGTATGGACAAGGCCCATGGTATCTTGGTTAGAATAGGATTTCTCAACATTTTATTCTTGATACAATCATTCACATTTACACTTATCATGGAATTTACCTTTTACAAAAGTAAACTAATGTTATATACACATTAGTGGCATCTTACATGGTTATATTATTCACACCCTACATGAGCATCTCGATGTCCTTATTGAATTAATTCATAGGTATGTAGGTAAGGAAAATGGGCATAAGATAGTTAGTTGAGATATGGAGAATTATGAATATAGAAATACCAAGATGAACATTGGTGGATTCTGGATTGTTTCTTCCTTTTTCTTCTTCCACGATTTATACTATGGTATGGTTTTCCACATTGGGATCCTAATTTTTTTTCATTTTTGACACACATTTCATTTTTTACTACAATATTTTTACCTTTTATTTCATTATGATACTCTGGTTTATTTTATTTTATTGATGTTTATGGTGTATGGTTACTATTATATTTGGTATATTCACCCTATAGTACCCTTAAAAACTTTTTTCTAGTCATAATCCTCTTACGTATAGTGAGGTAACACGATTTCTTGTGGAAATTTGATTCAAAACTAAGTATTTCGGTCTAGGTCATACACGCTAAATATTCCATTGGGTATATACTGATTAGATTTTGTAGGATAAAAGTAATAGTAAGGGATTCATATAGCTTAATGATATATCTTGGTTCATGTTATATTCATATTAGGATGGTATGTTAGATATGCATAGTCAAATAAATACTTGGTTTGGTTTTATTTGGTTTTTCTTATAGGTTTTTCCTTTTGATAAGGTTTTTTATATCTATTGGTTGTGAATATTTCATCCATCGTATAGTCGTGGTTTTTAACTTTACATTGTAATACATGGATCATGTTGTGTTATCATTCTAGGTGAAATCATTCCTCGGGTTTTCTATGTTGATACCGAGGTGATTGTATCCGACCTGCGGTGATTGGGAAGATGCTCTAAGCCTTTTTCCAAGCGAGGTTCGGTGATGTGTCATTTTAAACTGAGTTGTTTAATTAGAGTAAATTTAATTATTCTAGTGTCATAGTTCAATATTTTTAAATTCTTTTAAGACTCATAACCATAACACTTTGGGAAAAAGTATCAAACTTTAAGTGAATATCCCTTATCTCAAATTTTATTTTAGTTTTTTTTCATGTTCTATATTGAAATATTTAATTTTAATATTTCACCATATCATAATTTGACCCTTGTAAATCATCATTAGTTTGAAATAATGATTCATTGTTTGAGTTTGAATGATTCGTGGAAGATCCAACAAGATGAGTAGATAAGAAGAGGTCTTAATATTGAATTTCAAAGGTGATTATGACCCTAAGGTAGGGAAATATAGATCAAAACATATAATATTTAAGATGAATACCCATATGTTATTTATGATATCTTGATGCACTATGTAATCCATGTAGGAGTATTTTACTTCATTGGTGTATCAATACATGAATATTTTTCAAGTGGACATTCTATGTTTACCCTCATCGATATATTGTATTTTTATTTTTTACATTCATCCAATACTATTTTTATAAAATACATAGATTATTGGAAATCCTAGTAAATAATATGGTTTCAATGCTGGATTTGTAGTAAATTCAAGGAAAAATAAATCAAGGGTGACAATGTGGATTCATAAATCTATAAATAATTATAGAGGTTACATTTAAATCTAATTGTCATAAATTTTCATATAATGCATAAAAAATTACATCATAGTATTTTAGGTGTTGTTAATGATATTGGGAGATTATAATGATGTGGAGGGGAGTAATTAATACCTATTTATGGTTTGTTAGTCCCATGGATCATTTGTAGTGTTCTTCATTGATGAAAAAATACTCTGAGAAAAACTAGTGGGAAAATAGTCTAATTGGTTGGAGAAGGTTCCTTATTTTCTCATGGATCTATAAATACATTGTGTTAGGCACAAGTGATTTTTTGTTTCATTTATTATAAATATATAAATATTCATTTTATGATAATTCTCTCTAATAATGATAAATTATTAATATGACTAATAATGTTTCTTAAATAATATTCTTAGGGATGTTACTTAACAATGTTGTTGAATCATTTTGTATGGATTATAAGGAGGATTCTTATGAAGATAATAAAATTGTAATTTGATGTCTAAAATTCCTAACATGATGAAAATTTATGATCCATGTTATGTATGCATGATTTTTTAAAATGATTATTAAGTATATATTTGATGAATATTCGAGATGATTTCCATTAAATATAATATTTTTAGAATGTTTCATAATGTGAATTAGATAAAAAGAATGTTTTTAACATCTATTTGTATGTGCTAAAAGTGGGGTAATGTTTTTCATAGAAAACGTTCACCAGATAGACATTATTAGAAAAATTTCACTACAAAGAGGTTTTATTAAAATTATCACTATAAAATAAATCAGATGAAAATTTGTTTGAAGTATGAGTTTTTGTGTTTATACACTTTTATACAAAGTTAAAATAAATAAAAAATGGAAAAATGAAAAGAAAGATAATTCATATTATAGTTTCAATAAAAATTCAATGCAGATAATTCAAAAATTGAAGCCAACATTTTTAGACTTATAGGTTTCATGTAACACGAGTCTTTAAAAGTTACAATAATATAGTCAGCCATTATTAGTGGCTAGATTTTTATTGAAAAATGGTTTTAAATGATGTTTAAAAATGGAATAATATTTTTTATATAAAATTTAAAGTGTTATATTAAGAATATAAGAATTTTAAAATTTAGGGAATTAATTTTGATTGATTCCATTTGAAAATGATCCATTATATGGTTAGAAATTTTACAAACATTCACAATGTCACTAGATGAAAATTTTAGAGAAAGTGATGTACAATGTGTTTGGATATATAAATAAAAATTCATTATACAAACGTATCATAATTCTCATAGAAATATGATTATTATAAAGAGAACTGATTGAAGTGATACTAATGATGAGTGTTTATAAAATAGAAATTGATTGAATGTTTATAGTGAATTCATCATACCAACATTCATCTGATATACAATTTGGGGGAATCTTTTTTGGAGTAAATTTTTCGTTAATATGACTAGATGGAGTTAGTTGAAGAATGAAATATGAAAATGTTGAGTTCTAATATGATCTAAAATGTTCTAAATTGATTTATAGGACCAACATTATACCAGACATTAAAATTATGAGGAACCATACAAACATTTTTAAAAACATTTATCATTTTTTATGTTGGTCTGTCTATCAATGTTTGTTATCTATATAAGGATAATGGTGTTTAATAATGTTCATTGTCTATGAGCTGAAATTAATTATGAATAATGTTCAATATATTAAGAAACTAAGGAGTATTTAGAATAAAATAAAATTGAGCCAGATATTTGATTTTAGAATATGGATATGTAGGAAAAACATTTTTGTTCCGACCCAAAATTCATAAATCACACCCCTATAAAAGAGAGTTCTTATGGTATGAACTGGAATTGTTCATGTGTAAAAAGTGGTTGTTTTGAATAATTGATTATATTATTTCCAAATAGATTTATTACTGAGTTGAAGAAGAGTTCATTGGATAGAAAATATTTGATTACAGATGTAGTGTTTAGTGATAAAATTTGTATAAAACCATAATATAGATGTATATTAAATTAAATCATCTTATACTTATTCTAAAAAAATAATGCTCAATTAATGTGTAATGAGGAGTATCAAATGGTGATAAAATGGATAATGACCTTCAGACAAAAGTTACGAAACAAATCCATAATATTAACTTTTCAGAAGGTCACTTTTAGAGATATTATAGAATGTTTTATTGAACATATCATGGTCTTATAATGACCTAGAGGAAATTTGAAGTCCAAAAAAATATTATGTGAGTTATTGACTATCATGATTTTTTCTTCACACAGGTGAAGGTGATCCATCATTATTATTGAGTAAGAGAATATATTTATATATAGGATAAAAATATATGGAGGAATTAACTTGTAGATGAGGTGTGGAACAAGATGTTGAGAAGGATTGTTGTAGGGTTTTATAAACATCTCTGGAGAAAGAGGATACAATTGGGGTAGTTTGGGGGTATAACCAACTATGGAAGAAGAGTTTATTTCATGGTTTTATATTTTTGGTTAGTTGGAGGGTTGATTACTGCGGTGTTGGTTGAGTTTATTCTTATTCCATTGTAATCCTACGAAGATAGTAAAATAATCCTTGTTGGCGGTAATAAACATTATGGTATGGAATGGATCTTTATACAAAAACATCTAAATATCATGTGTTTAACTGTCTTTATATTTTTTGTGTACAAACGTTTAAGATGATATTTATATTTGATTGGATCATAAATATAATTTTTTTAGAGGATGCGAATATTTCAACATGGATTTTAAAAACATTATTATAAAAGGAAAATTGATCACTAATTCACCTAACCAGTGATCTTATAAATAATCCTTGGGGTCTAAAAGTCATACTAGAGTGGTAGGTTCCCTCTGTAATTTCCAACTTTTAGGGTAGAATATTTAAATCCATTAAATAACAGGTTTGTTCTATTTTTTTTGGAAAACATTGTATCTGTTGGAATAATAGGTTGTTATATTATATTTTCTCTATCAGACATTATGTAATAGATACTACAATAAAAGTATTTCCATATATTAATGAGTTTACTTTGACATTTTCTGATAATATTAACTTTTTAATTTATGGAATAACATATAATACAATGTTGATGGATCTTATAAAAAAATTATAAATAGATTATATTATTTCCAAATTCTAAAACAAAGTTAGATAAATTCATAAGTAGATATAAAGGCAATTGTTAAGTTATGTAATCTAAGATATAAATATGTAGGAATAGATTTGATGATATTAAGATGGCTAATAGAGAAATTATTTATGATTACATTTCAAGAATAAATTTCTTCATCAGTAATATTAGAGGATTCAATTATAAGTTAGAATATTTTTCTATCATTAAAAATGATTATAAATTTTAAAGATAGATTTTATTCAAATGAATAATATTTTGAGGATTTAGAATATTGATAAATGGTTGAACTTCAGAATATTCGTGTGGTATATGAAATGAGAAAATCTATTTTCTTTATGAGAAAATTTATAAATGAAATGGACATTGAAGATTTATTAAAAGGGAAGAAAAGGGAAAAATAAGATGAATAAAAATAAAATGACTCAAAGTTAGATAAATAAGAAGAGAACAATAACAGAATTATTTCTCTTCAATATTTGAAACATAAAAAGAGTATTTAGAAAGGAAAAGTGAAATTATTTCTTAAATGTGGAATTTTAATGATAAATTCCATGTTTCATAATATTTTATTAAGAATAAAGTTGACCATTCTAATTCAAATAAGTAAGATAATCAGTCTATAAAATAAAAGTTAAAGAAACAAAAAAATAATTTTCCTTAATATTGGAAGAAATGTTTTTTTGAGAATAATGGTGTGGGATGGTTCTTTATACAATAATGAATTTGATCACAATTTTATCTTCATTACTCATGTTAAGAAGGAAATTTATTAATTAGGTTGTGATGTTGATGGTGAAGAGAATAAAGAACATAAGATAATTATAAAAAATGGGAATCAAAACATACAGAAAATACTAAACTTAATAAGTAGAGGATTAGTTTAAAGAAATATATTAAGGAAATAATTTTGTAAAATTGTGAGAAAATCCAAAATGTGTAGATAATCCTCAATGTGATTAGATATCATAAAATGAAAATTGGGGAGCTTAAAACTAAACATATATTTTTTTGTAGAAATTAGAGCATGATATGAAATAATTAACTTGGATGATATCACACATTTTGAGTCTACATAGAATAAAAGGATGATTTTATCTAAACTCAAGAATATGTTGGATGTTATTAAAGAATGCTCAGATAATAAAGAAGATAAGTTTTCATAAATACAATAAATTTCTCTCAGAAAATAAGAGTTACTGAAATGAGAGAGTACATCAACAAAATAGCCTAAGCTACAATTAAATTGTAATTTTATGATATTGTAAAAGGAAACACTATTTTCTTTATAGTATAAGATACACCACATCGATATGAAACAAAAAAAATATTATTATTTAAATGTGATCACCATACCATAGATGTTAAATTGGTGTTTATGAATACAAATAACTTATTAATGAAATAAATTTAAATTTCTAACTCGATATGAATGTATTGGTAAGTTATTATAAAACAATCACACTTTTTTAGTAATGCTCTTTTCTTTCTCAACGATTCGTTTTCTTCAAAAAGGAGTTTTTATTTTTATTATTAGTGAATATTATAATTTCTAGATGTTCCTAAAATTTTATTTAATAAAATTGCTTTAATTTTTAATTATTATCAAAATTATCTTAAAAAATCTATAATTTTCTAAAAATATTGAATTTTTAATAAATAGTTAAAATAGTAATTTTTATTTAAAATTTCTATTTATTTTAAATTATTTAAAAAGTCTAATTATTTTTTATATTATTTTTTAAAAATATTTGGTTAATATTGATTTTTAATAATCTATTTATTGTTATTTAAATTAAGTTTATACTTGAATTTATTATAATAATATTATGTTTTTTAAATGAATTTTTTTCCACAAAACTGGTCATTGATGCATTTTATCAATTTAATTTTCAATTTAATTCTTGAAATTCTTGTGAATTTAACTACAAAAAAATTATTTAATATTTCTAATTAGTGCGTCCATATTTAGAAAATATTTCCCTTTTATTTTGGCTCATTATGAATAATAATTGTACTAATATTAGTTACTACCATAAATGGTAAATTAGATAATTTAGGTTATAAATTAAAATAAAGATCAATAAAATGACCTAAATATTTTTCAAAAATGAATAATTATGAGTATAATTCAAAATATTCATTCAATAGACTAATTTATGACCTTTTTTTGCCTATTAAATTAGATTATGACATGTATATAATTTTATTTAATGAAATGTAAAACATATCACACTCTTTTTTTTAATAAGTGTAATATTAATAATTTGTTTTTATCTATGAATATCATAAAATATAAATAGTATTCATAAAAATAAAAATAAAATCTTTATATTAAGGTATTTTTATTTTACGGAATAAAAATTTACATTAAATTATTATAGTACATTGTTGCAGTAATTACCCAATAGATCAAAAAAATCATAAAAAATGATATTAAAATTATTAAAATTAATATATTTTTGGATATTTAAGGAGATAAAATAATCATTTGGATGACCATGACATGTTTATTATATAACAAAATAGCTGGTTTAATTTTTACTTGGTTTCATGTTGTTTTTAAAGATGAAGTAATGAATAGTATCAAAATTGAATATAATGATATTTTATAAGATTAATATTTTATTAAATTATATAAAAATAACAAAAATATTAAATAATCACATAAAAGATAATATATAGTCTAAAATTTCATCCTATATGTATTTTTATTCCATTTTTAAGAATTTCACTTTACAATAGTCTTCTTATATTTAAATATTTTGAGAAATTCCAAGAGTTCCCCTCCCATCTTCTATAAAATATCACATATTATCATCAATAATTTAAACTTAAAAACACATTTTGTTTATATTATTCACATAAAAAACCCTTATAAGAATCCCTAACCAAATTCTGTAGGTCATGAAATATGAATAACACATACCATCATGATCTTATTGTGTTATGTAATAGAGATCGTCTGAAGAAGAGGTATCATTTTTCATTGAGCATTCCTAGTTTGTTTAATATAACACATTACTCAAAAATTATTCAACCATTATAAAATATAAACCCCAGTATCATCCATATAAAAATATATTATTATGTTAGTGGCATAACCTATATATATCTCCACTTCTATAAAAATGGAAAAGAATTAAACGTTCTTGTCTATCGTGGACTACTACCTTGAGAATCGATGTAAGTTAGTTTCCATCAACATCTATCAATAATGGTTATAATTATAGAATTAATATTAGTATATTTTATTCATGAAATATTTATCATTTAGGAAACATAATATATCATTTATGTTCTTACTTTTCCAGGCACAGAAAATTGATAATATCGATCATGCGTACGTGTGGTCTACCATCCCAACCAAATGATGTGATGCTTTTTTCATCACCACATAATAGGAATGGTATCAATAATTTTATTATCATAAGTAATATGATACTTATAATATTATGATCATTATTTAATTGTAAAATAATACTTACCTTCTTTTAATGATGATAATTGAATAATGGAATTGGTATCTATGCTTATGTGTTTCCTATAGTCTCCATGACTGTAACTTAGTACATTTTTCATAGCCACATTTCATAGTAGGATTTAAAATTATAATTAATGAATAAAATTTATAATTATTTCATTAATTTTTTTCTTGAGGTGATGGAATTCTGATCTCTATGACCATATTCACCAATGGAATTTGTTTTGTACTTATGAACCAAATATCATCAAGATGTCCAACGTGAATTTAAATGATTATGTAATTGTATAAAAGTTGATTATATGTAATATAAAAAGTATAATAACATGATAAATTTTATTAATCAAGTATAAGTCCCCAAAATTTTATTATTCAATAATTTAAATAACATACATGATGAGTTAGACCTAGGGAAGAACCTATAACAAACCATCTTTAAATGTTTTCCATAGGATGAACATCTTTTTCCATATCCATATGAATGTTCTATAAAAATGTTCCAAATATTGTTTTGAATATTCTAATACTATTATTTAATAAAAATTAACCATGTTTTACTTTTTTTAAAATGTTTCAAATGAATCATTTTTTCATATTCTAAGTGAGGTACTTTTAGACTTCTCTAATAATAATACAGAAGGAATGTTTTTTATCTTACACAATAAGAGAATATTTTTATTCCTTCATGAATACACAATTAATTGAATCATGAATTAGAGTTTAACAAGGTTTTTAAAATAAATTTTCTCCTTTTCTATGTGAATATTGTTTTATAAAAAAATTAGTTATTTTAAAATGAAATGATTATTTTCATTAAGAATTTTTTATCATGAAATATTTAATAATTTATATTTATGATATGGTTCATAGGAATTTTATATGATGATCTGTGGTTATGTTATTAAACAAGGATGGGTGGTAGAATTTTGAACCATGTACACATGGAAAAATTTTTAACCAAGGATTTGCAGTTACGTTATAACCTCCAATGCATTGGGTACTTGTTCCTACCTACGACCCACCATATCCATAATTTTACTATAGTTATGTCTTGAAAACCATATTTCATTTTTTTAATTAAAATTGTAAATAATTTTTAAATTTTATTATTAATTATTTAATATTATTCTACTGGTGATGGAATTCTAACCTCTTTGACCAAGGTAAACTGACAAATGTCATTCTGTACTTCTGAACTGAATATTGTCAAAACATCAGATGTGAGCATAACTTTTTACGCAATTACATATAAAATGATAATAATTGATATAAAAGAATGATAAAACTATAATATAGTTTGTAATAAATTATAAATTAACCCAATTTTATTATTCATGATGATAAATAGTGTCTGTGATGCATGTTTCTCAAGGTATGGGACTTTCTTTAAAAAAAATATTTAAATGTTTTCCTTAAAAATCTATTTTTCATAAATATAGATATGATTTTTTATAAAAACGTTTTAAATATGAGTTTTACTATTATCCTATGACTTATTAAATTCATTTTTAACCATGTTTTACTTTTTACAATATTTTTTGAAATGCACCAATTTTATGTTTTCCAAACAATGTACTATTTAACTTTTCATGAAAAATTAAGGAATGGATTTTTTTAACTTATATAGAATTAGTGTATATTGGCTCCATAATGATACTATAACTCATTGAATCTTACTTTAAAATATTGTTTTGTTATTTTTAATGGAAATGGTTCCCATTTTATGTGTTTAGTTTTTCTAAAAAAAGTGATTCATAATGAGAAGGTTATTTTTATTAATAAAATTTTTATAATACAATATTTTTTTATTTATGTTTATGATATGGTTTATTGAAATTTTATATATTTCTGGGTGGTTATGTTATTAACCAAATATGGGTGGTTATTTTATTAAACAAGGATATTTTTCCACGTAATTAACCATGTATGGGTGGTTACATTATAACCTACAATGCATTGGGTACTCTGATGATTGAAGTTTAAAATATTGGTTATTACATTTATAAGAGTGATATGGGAAATGACTTCCTAGGATACCTAATTTATATTTATATTCCTTATAATTTTCTTTCATGTAAATTTTATGATTTTAAAAATTTATGATAATGAGCTGTGGGAAGAGTTGATTCCCTTTTTCAGGTATAACAATATATTATAAGAAATATTTTTCATGGGATTTCAAGTTTTTCACTGGACTAACATATTTATTTCATCTTTTTACCTTAATGAGAATTTTTTTCTCATCCCATATTTTTAAAATAAATCATATGTTTTAAGGATTTATATGAACAATGAATAATTAATGTTTAATGTCGTGATGATTTTTAATGATAATAAAATATGTTTATTTTTAAATATTTTATATTATAGAAAAAAGGATATTTAGTACAAGTATCCACATGTAATTTTTGGGTTTACTATGTAATATTTAGTCCTAATTGCCTTAAAATATAAACTAAAAATATCCTAGTAATTATTGGAATGTTAATTCAAGTTCAAAAATAAAATAAAATATGTAATACAGAAGGCTAGGTCCATACAGTTGGTATTAAAAGAGGTTCTAGATAACTCTAGAGATTTTTATGTTTTAATGTGAGGTTGTCTTATGATTTATGGAAACCTTGATTGGTTTATAGTTTTATGTTTGATCATAATTTCAATGTATTAGAAATAAATTTTGGGGATCAATGTGATGAAATTTTATGTTAACTAATGATATTTTTATAGAATTTTATTTCTGAGGAAATTAAGAGTTTTTTAATTTGAAAACATAAGTATTATTGAAAATCATTTTTGTGATTAAGTGATTAAATATAATTTTATAGGAGTTAAATATAATTTTGGGAACCATATTTGATACAATTAGATTTTATTTGAGATATAAAGGTTGAATTATCTTTTGGAAGTATGTATGATATTAATTTAGCCTTATAGAGTTTCTGTTTAGTTATTTAAATGATTATAATATCTAAGATATTATGTTATTAGGGAAATAAAATTTGTATTATGATACATTAATATTTATTTATATTTTTTGGTGATAAATTTCAAATTTATCTTGGATGTATATGTGATCAAATCCTTATGATTTTTGGGTTTCAATATTAGTCCATAATACTTTTGATTAATTGTAAGGATAGTTATTTATTTAATTATCTATTTTGGAAATTTATTTTTACTATATAATATTTTATATGAATGTAATTTTTCCTTACATAAAGGTTTATTATTTTTTTATAATTATTATATCTTTCACTTAACATTTTTTGGATAATTTAAAAATATAGGTGGAAAATATAGTTATTATTATTAGGATTTTTTGATCCATGGTAGTTGATTCTAGAGATCAAGGCATGGAAAATTAATCTTGGAGACTCATCATTTGGAAAAAAACATGAGTTTCTCAAGTAAATTTATTAAATTATAACCTTATTCTTGTAATGTATATATATTTCCCCATGTTATTAGTATAAATAGAAATGAAATTCATCAAATCTAGGAAATGAATCAGGAAATGAAAATATTATTTGTTTATTTTTCTTATCGATAAATCAATTCCCTTTAACACATCATAGATTTACGATTTTTTGGTGGTAATATTTATCATGACCATGTTCTATATCAGTCTCTATAAGTCCATGGGAGTTATATTTTTCATCCATTATCCATTTTTTTCACTTCCTAGTAATGTTACCAAACATGGAAACCTAGTATGTTTCATTCAATATGACCATCATACTTACCTTTTATCTCTTTTCATGTGGATGTTTTATTAAACCTTCTTACGATATAAAATTTAAAAAATTTATTTTAAATAGTCAAAACTTGTTTACAAAACCCCTGTTCAAATTGAAAGGATTAAATTTTTTAAAGAGTGGAATGTAAAAACCCAATATGTTAAAAGAAAACCCCATGCTTCATAGCATACAAGATACACCACGTTAAGTTTAAACAAACTACTAAATGTTATTATTAAAATGGGAACGTTATAACATATCCATTAAAGTGGAGGGTATGAATAGAAATAAATGACTAATGATATAAATATAATGGTATAACTCAATATTATTGTATTGGTAAGTGATTATAAAATGATCACATATTTATTATAAAAGTCATTTTAATATTTAAAAACATATTTTCTATTAGAAATGAGATATTCTTATATTTATCAGTGAATATTATAATTTATAGAAGTTATAGAAAATTCAATTCATAATCCTAATATAATATTTTTATTCATAATTTCATAATTTTTTTATTTTTTAAATTTTTATGAAAGTATTCATTTTTCACGGAATGGTGAAAAGTACTGATTTATATGGAAAAATACATTTTATTCTAATTTAATTACAAGGATAAATTACATTTTTATAATTCTGAAATTGTAATTTTTTAATTATGATTTAAAGTAATATAATTAGGGGTTCTTAATTAGATTTTATACTTTAATTTATTATAATAACATATTATATTTAAAAAGGGAATTTTTTTCGAAAAAGTGTTTATTCTAATTTTTGTTATATAATTTTAAATTAATTATTGTAACATATTTTTTTCTTGTGAATTTGAATAATTTATTTCATATTTTGAATCTATGGGTCTATATTTAGTAAATAGTTCCCTTTTTTGTCAATATGTATACTAACTATAGAAATTTTGGTTAGCATAGAAAAAGGAAAATCATGTATTTTTTGTTATAAATTATAAGATATGAATGAAACTATGACCTAAACATTTTTTTAAATCATATTGGATGAGTATAACTTGACCATAATCATCCATGGGTCGAAATTATGATCTTTTCAGGGTAGTTGGATAAGATTGTGAAATTTATAGTATTTTATTTAATGAAATGAGAAACATATAACACTGTTGTTTTTAATAAGTTTAACATTTTATATTGGTTTTATCTATAGGATATATTTATTTAGAAGTAGTATTATTAAGTTTAATAGAATTTTATTAATTTTTTTAATTTTTAGAAAAAATTTAGGGATGATATAATTACAAAAAACTATTGCATAGTGCTGCTGTAGTAATTAACAAACTAATGATCTAATCAAATAAATAATTTTAAAATGATTAAAATAAATAAAATTTGAGATATTTTAGGTTATCTAATAAATATATATATTTAAATGACATGTTTATGATATAATAGTTTTTTTTAAGTTTTAAATTTTTTTTATGTTTTAAAGTCACTATAATGAATAGTATCAAAATTAACAATAATGATATTTTATGGAATTAATATTTTATTAAATTATATAAAAACAATAAAAATATTAAATAAGAAAAAGGGGATAACATATGCTCTCAAATTTCATACCATAAACCTTTATAGGAAATTTGGAATAATTTGGATCTAGAATAATCTTACTATATTTTAAATTTTTTAGAAATTCCATGTGTGACACCCCACACTTCTAATAGAGAAACTCTTCTTCAAAATACTTCTGTTTGAATCATGGATTTTCACATATGAAAATATTTTATATATTGTATTTTTTTCAATCCAAAATGGGTGGAACATGTATTTTTCAAGCCTATTGATCTTATATTGTAGGTGGATTTAGTGTTTACGGTTTCATCATTTCTCAGTGTTTTTTAAATTTTAATGTCCAACATTTGGATGATGGGGATAGTTGTTTATAGAAAAAGTAAGGATTTTCATGTAAATAAAATAGTTGTTTAGAAATTTTATGGGGGTTTCTAGAGATGAATTGAAATACTTATTCATTCCCACTCTCAAAATATGGCTTAGTAAAGTGTTTCATGAATGTATATAGGTTTCATAAAAATAAATGTTGAGAAAACTTTTGAAATATAGATAGAGTTGCGCGTAAAAGGTGATATAAAAATGTTGATGTTTATAGAACAATTATGTTTTATTATTGGTAAGGTTCATGGATGGAAGTTGTGATATTAGTTACTAATGTATAAAAATATCTGGGTACCTCCAGTCTAGAACACATGAATCTCATTGAAGATAAAAAGCCTTTATTTCATGAAAGTGTTGTGTGAATTAGAGTTTCTCAATTTATATTTACATTAATTAGAGTTTATATAATATTTTGAATTATGTATATCATATATTCAATTTAGGTGAAAGATAATGTCTCATTAAAAATGAAGTGTTGTTTGAAAGTCCAAATGTTGTGAAAAACTAAGGATTTTTTCCAGAGTAAAAGTTATGGGAAACTAATGTGTTCTACAGAAGTCCAAATGTTTTGTGAAACTGAGAATTTTTTTAATGTGAATATGTCTTTAAAAACTATAGTGTCGATCCAAAGTGAAAAATTTGTGTGCAATATTTTTATTACCAATAGGTCTTGAATATCATTTTGAGTGATCAAAGCATGCAAGTGCATCAATTAAGTAAAATGGTGAAATAGGAGCCTCATAATAATTAGGGGAAAAGAAATATGTAACCAATATATTGAGGCCACCTCATGTTGATAAATTGAGTACGAATTATCTCATGTTAATGAGAAGTTAGAGTCGATAGATGGGATCTAGGGGAGTTAATATTTTATCCCTAAAATTACTATAAAGGCACCAGTGAAAGCAAGAAGTGACAATGTCTAAAAAATTATATTTTCCAATAACTAGTTATGATTCGTAGATCCATGTACAAATGATGGATTATATAAATATTATCTATGGACTATCCCTTAATGGTTAATCTTGTAAACCTATTACGTTATGTTTCTATTTAATCTTATGGGTTTTAATATTTTCACAATCCCATTAAATAGCTATAACATGTTCATATGAACATGGGGACAAGATTTATATCAATTAATGAAAACATTGACATCCTAATTCACCCAAACCATCTCATGGTGTTTTAGTGCCCTATAAGTTGAATCAAAGCATACATGTTATAGGTGTTAAATGCATCCTTTTTTGTTTCTTCCATATAGAATCAAGTCAATGTTAAGGGAGTTGCCATTTTTAGGGATTCTTGTTCTTCATATGGGAGTATAAAATGATATATCATATTTAATCACTTTGGTTTGAAGTTATCAATTACACGGTTCAATATATTTAGGTTAGTGATATGATAGGTCTTTCTATGACTGAAGAAGATAAAAAATGATTGATATAGATTCTAAATCTCAAAATTATCTTACTACAACATTATATGATCAAATATATTGGAAGGTGGTGAGCTTCACCATAACCAAGTCCATGTGGTAGAAACTAGGAAATATATAAAAATACAATAAAAAGGTGAATGAGTCCAAACTTAATGTTTTTATCAATGAGTACGATGATCTGAAAATGCACCCAGATGAAAATGTAGCTAGTTTATTTACTCACATTGATGAAGTTTTTAGAGATATTTGAGGAACATAGGGAAGGAATAAATGAATTTACTATTGTGAAGAAAATAATTAAAAGCATCCCCCAAATATATAATCTAGATGTCTCTTCCCTAAAGGAAAGATATATGTCAAATATTTCTCTAGATGATCTCCTAATCTATTGAGAAGATTATGAAATAGGAGTCAAACTCGAAGATCAAAAATATGAGTATGCAAGGAAATGTAATTTAAATACATGAAAAATATGACATTTTGAGATTTAGTTATGATGGAGACAATGTGGATGAAAAACATATTCTTCATTTTTGAAAATATAAGTAGTTAAAAGGGGAGATTTGAATTCATTATTTGTTTAGCTTGATTTTGGTGTGGTAAAGTAGGGAACATTATGGCTCAGTAATCAAGGAGATTCAATGATGTCTAAAATGAATTCAAAATCATGAAGATTACTTGGAGGATGTTAATGCAAAATGAACATTTAAAAGTATGTAATTAATTATATATAATGATCTTCTTCTGGAACGTGGAATAAGATAATAAGAAATTTTGGAGGATATAGAACCATAGTTCAGATCTTATATTTATAAATCCATTATGGTTATAGTTGAAAAGTTATAAGCTATAAATGATAAAGAAAATAGGTGTAATGATATTTTAGATATCAAGGTGGAATTGGTGGTTCTCTTGATGATCTTAACATTCAAAGAAATAAAAATACAGATATTGGAGCTATGTTGAAAGAGTCATGTGAGTATGTGGATAGGAATAGTGTAGAGATTTATAGACTACTGGTGAAGGAAGAAAGATATTTGAAAACTCATGAAAACTCATAAGAGTTTGTGGAGTTTAAACTCAGTGTTATAGGTCAGGAAAAAGTCATCAATGGGATTAATTAAACACTAGGGGATAACTATAAAATATTTGAGTTATTTGAATAAGGAGATATTTACTTAGGGATTAAACTTGAAACTAAATCAAAATCAAGTTAAAATAATAATGAATTAAAGTTTGGAAGTATTTCAAATGAATAGTTGTTTAAAAGAGTTTAATGTGGTTCCAAAAGAGTTGAGATAGCCTTGATTGATCAATGATCTAAAATTAGGTGAAACAAAAAATTTGTATATGATAACGAAACATCGAAGGTTGTAAATGAGATAATACAAATAAAAAGAAAGAATAAAATTTGATATATCACAAAGTTTCATGATATACTAATTGTTATATCTTTAAACCAAATATATAAGATAGAAAAAAAAATCCTCAATTATCCATAGGGAATCATTGGTCAAATACCTATAAAAAAGAAGGGTACTTGTAGATGAATGGAAGTGATACGATATTTCCTCTTATGAAATGTCAATTATGTGGCTTTCTAGGACATACCAGGTTTTACTATGAAGAGTAAAAGAGCTATCGGGATGATGAAGCACCTAGAAGTAAAAAAATTAGAATGAGACCATATGCTTCATCAAATAGAATAAAATATTTCTATGGATGTTGTTTTCACTATTGTAACTATGTCCATAAAGAAATTTATTTATGGAAAAGTAATGGTGATAATAATAACTATAGAACCCCTAGAGAAGTCAATACTGGTCATCTGAGAATAATTACCCTTGAAAATAGGTATTATAATATGGAATAAGAATATGAGTATGATTAAACCATACATGTTGAAAATATATTGGAAATGAAATGTTTTACCTCCACTAAATCATTTATCTTCATGAAGGAATAGAAGAAGATTGAGAATACCATCATGGTATAAATTACTCTCAAGGATACTAAGAATAGTATCACCTATACTATTTATAGAGTATGCCCCTACTAAAAAAATGGGAATATCAATATTATTAAGAACATTATGAAAGGGTTAATGGAATAGTGAGATTCGACATTGATTGTGCCTCAAATATCAAAGATAGTAAAAATATAAAAATAGAAAATGATGAAATAATGAAAATAGAAGTACTCTACATAGAAAAATTGAATCATAATCTCTTTAGTGTGAATAAACTCTATGACTCAAGTATGTTATTGAAATTTAACCGATGTGGTGCACCATAAACAGTATGATATGTAATTAGGTCATGGAACCCTTCATGAAAAATGGTAATTTATACCAGGTTTATGGTAATTAAAACACTTATTTATTTACTATTGAGGTGGAAAAAACACCTAGAAACAAAGGTTATATAACATTAATAATAGGAGAATGTAAAACATATCCATGATAAAGGTATTTATCTACATTTCTAATATGAAGAGTTCTGTAGAAAAAGAATGCGATGCTTGCCTGTAGGGAAAGATGGTGAGAAACTATTATCATCCAAGGAATAAAAGGGAATACTGTTTTCTTGATATTGTTTACATATAACTATGTGGTCCCATAAATTTTTTCCGGAACATATGGAGAGAGTAACTTAATTATTTTTATTGTTGATTATAGTATAATGGCATGTTTGGTGTTTATGCAGATGAAACATAGAGTGATTTACTGAATGAAGATATGTATCTCAAGAATCGAGAATGAATATTGGAGCACAATCAAGATATTACACTCTAACAATGTAACTAAATTCATATCCATTTAAATTAAATATTATCTAAAAATGTGAACAAGTATGAGGTGTCATTCATGAGAACACCTCAATAAAATGGGTTCATTGAACATAGAATCCCATAGGTTAATAATATGGATAGAACTATATTTATTTAGAGTTTTGTTTCTTTTTATTACTGCAAAGAGGCTATTCATGTTATAATGTACACTCAAAATCATGGATACACACACACACACAAAACCTTATGAGATATAGTAGGAATGAAATCCCTCAATAAAGTGTTTTTGTGTTTTTTTGATAAATATGATTTATATGAAATAATTATAGAAATAAAGGAAATTATGGTGATGCTACATATAAGGTAATGTTCCATGGATAAACAGTGTAGAATAATGCATAAAAATGATACAATAATTATCATAAAAGGATTGTAGAAATAAATAATATTAATTTCATGGAGGATAAAAATATGAACAACTCAAGGGGATAAAATTTTGATATGATTGAAAATGAATAATAAGGTGGGAAACAGAAATATTCAAATACATAAATTATGGATGGATTTACTAATATTTTGGGTTCTCAAAATAATGACTTTTCAGGAGTTGAATCATAAGTGTAAACAATTTCTAAAGAAACTCTACCAAAATCTCACAGGATAAATAGAAGAGAGGATGTTGACCAATCCAACATCATTGGGGATTGTATCTCACATACAAAAATAAGGAAAATTAGGAATGATATACATTATTATCTCTTATAAATTGTATATCCAAGAACATTTTAAGATATAGCAAAGGAAGAATCAAGGGTTCAGACCATTAATGATGAACAGGATCAGATTGAAAAACACAAAACTTCAGATCTTGTCCTGATACCATAAAATGATAATTTGATTAGAACTGTAACGCCCCGACCCCAGCTACCCAGAGCCGGTGCATTACTTCGTAACATTGGCATGATCCCAAAAGATCAAGTCTCGAAAGACCGATTAGTTTAGTAGCCTTGGAAACACTAGATACATTCATAAGTCTTTCATTACATCAAAATTAAACAAACTACAAAAAAACATGGTCTTCATAGTCCACACTCATATCTTCACTGATTATTCTTGCAAGTCAGTCATAAAATACTTCTTCACAACCTGGAAAATTTTTAAACATTGAAAGGGGTGAGCTCAAATGCTCAGTAAGGATAACAATAATGCGGAAGCTTTCATAAATAAACATTAAAATTTAAGGCAATGTATAACTAAAACAAAAGCCTCTTAAACATGAACTTCAACATAATATGGCAAAAGTAAAATGAGATAATGCCATTTACTTCTTCACATGGATATTCTACTGGTCGAATAATCACATGTAATATCAATAACCACATTCATAATGATGGAATGTATAATGCCGGACATTCTGAAACATTTTGTCAAGGCCTCGGCCAAGACATCTAAAATGATTAAGGCCTCGGCCAAAACCATAAATCAAATTGGGAAAGGGCCTCGGCCAATTCCATGTCTAGTTGTCTCATGAGACCTACCGATGCATCGAGGAGCTATAGCGGGCTCCACCCGTCACTTATTAAGTCCAATACATTCCTCATATGAATAGGTTTAAACATATCATAAACCATAACATAATCATATCACATAAAACATGGATAAAGGAAACATAACATTTCCACATTTCAATCACAAGATATCAATACAACACATTGATATAATAAAAATGCTTTCAAAACCATTTTCAATAAAATAAAAGAAAGTTAAAACTTTGTATTTATTTTTCATTAAAAAAGGTAAGGCTTGAAGAGGAAGCTGAAACTCAAATAGTGGTCACGGCGGTGGAGAAGTCATTGTCGCCGCATACGTATGACAAAAACATTCCATTTTGTCGTTTAGTAAACGCTTCGTATAAAAAATATTCCTTTTGAATAAACGTAAAAGTCAAAGGGGTTTATACACCGTATAAAAGAAATTTGTGTATAAAACAAAGTATGCCTCAATGAAAGGAGATTGAGACGAAGTCCTTAAAAAGATCATTTTTAAAATAAAATAGATATATTATGTGTATTCACTATAGGTACACATAAAGAAAGTAAAAATACAAAATAAGACATAATAATATCATGACATAATTTGAAAGTAGGAGATTAACCCAAAGAATGGAAGTTGGGTTAAGAAGTTCCCTTACCTCGTGTCTGACTTGACTCAACCGTTCTTTAACCTCCTGAATAATAAACTAGAGTTAATATATACCTTATTAAGAACCATTTTCAACTTCATTATCCTTATTATATCACTTATTACAATGATATGAACATTATGTAATTATTTAAGTTAATAATGTTCATTTTGTCGGTATTTGGTTCTTAAGTCAAAAATAGGCTTCTTACACTTACATGTTGTTAATTTGGTCAAAGTTTCATTATATCCAGAATGGTATTCATGATGTAGATATCATATATGTCATATATATCCAGTACATACATTCATTTATAATATTACATCACATTTAGAGGTAAGAAATGAAATGCACCGTTCATGGAGACGGTAAGCCGTACGTACGCATGAACGCTACTTCCATTTCTATTTCATATTTTCTGGAATGGAATCATAATGATATGAGAGTATATTATAATTCCAGTATAATAACATATATAATATCATTAACTTTATCCTTCACACATCCCACATATGGTATTAACGAATCAAATCACTTTCAGGGGGCGGTAGTCCGCGCTTCCTAAAATGAAGATATCGTGTTTTACCCATAATGGAAACCATAAAGGTATGCCCAAAATGAAAAAAAACAGAAGCTTAAGGAAAACATAAACATATTATATATCATATATAAAAATAGTGACATCATAATGGCCACCTTTGAAGGTGTTAAATGAGTGTTGAACAATCATCGTTTCGGGAGGCAGAATTTCGCCATCCACGGAAACCTTATGTTCTTTAACCATTTGATGTAGTTGTGTGGAAGTGTAGCTCAAATAAATCTTATAACAACATCCTAGTATATTTAAGATACTGGTTTTGTTACAAAAGAAGTAAATAAAAAGAGTTTAGGGGGTTGGAGAAGCAAAATAAAACCAAAGAACATGAGAGAATGAATTACCTTAAAAAGTGTAACTCCTTTTGAGTTGAGCCTAAAGGCTTCCTTTGAAAGGATTCTGCCCAAAGGGAATCCTCTAGGATGAGGAGAGGGATGTGGAGAGAGCAAATGGGCAGGGGTTGGCCGAGCCAATGGCTTGAAGAGTGTGTGAAATGAGGTAGAGGTGGGGGCCTTTTATAAGAGGAGAGGAGGGGCACTTTTGGAAAGTAAAGGAACATTACATTATTTGAAAATGTGTTTCGGTTTTAAAAGGTCCCACATTGATAGAATTCGTGGATAAGGTGATAAGGCATCGAAATCCACTCATCCAATTGGTTTTGGCCATGTGTAGTTCATAGATTTTATATTATCTTTCCATTTTATTTAAATCGTCAAATAATGATGTCATCGCTGCATCATTATTATGTCATAAATAATTAAATTTATTTAATGTCTAAAAATTATAAAAAAAATACTATGATATAGGAAATCTTTTTATATTTCCAATGACTATTTATAATCAAAATTTGGACTTGTGTAACCCTACTTAAAAATTGTTTTAGTAAAACACTTTATGTTAGTGTCATTTTCACTTTAACATTAAATAAAAAGTAATTTATGTTATTTCCCAACAAAAGTGGATCCATGGGGTCCCCAAGTTAGGCCATGGCTTGTCTTGGTCTGCCATGACACAACCAATGAGGTTGGGACATGTGTCTAGGTCATTTAATATTATTAAAGTATTATTTATACCTTAAACTACCCTAATTACCACTAATCGCGATTAAGAACTTAATAAGTTACTATTCACCAAAAAATTATTTTTATCCCATTGAACCACATTTTACTTCTTAATGACAACCATGTATGTCGGATTTTTGAAAATCAAATCACAGAAGTGGTAATATTTCATTTAAACGAAAAATCAGTTATTTAACTACCACTTAGTGGTTTCACTATTCATCAAAAATTGAAGTTTTTCAGAACAATGCCAAAATTTCACCCTAAGCTATAATTGATATTCCGAATTCAAAAATGATGTCTATTTTACAAAATTCCAAACATATAAGTTGCATTAATTAATTTTATAATTAATTCCCGCTGTCACAACAAATAGCGTGTTTTTAAGAAACAATTTATATCAAAAGATTGGCAATTGTTTATGTCCAATTTCAATGTTAAATTAATTGTAATGACCACCATTGGATAAAATGGTAAAAATATTTTCTAATTATAACTTAAAACCACTAAATAGTATAATTTATCAGTATAAATTATTTTGATTAAAAAAGTTGTTTTTAAGTATTTTTCACTATTCATAAAAAAATAGAAGTTCTCAGAAAAATACCAAAAATTCAACATAGGCTAATTTCGATATTACGAATACAAAAATGAAGTCCATTTTGAAATATAAAATTTCTATAATTTTAAAAAGTGGTTATTACTATTCATAACGGCTACTTTGATTAGTCGCGGTGTTTTAGAACTCGAAGTTGCGTTAAATGCAAGCTATTTCATTATTGAATGAGAAGCGTATCGTGGAAGATCGGGGTGTTACATTCTCCCCTCCTTCAATAAATTGCGTCCTCGCAATTTGAAATTTTTCTTGGAAAATAAAAGGTTGAAAATAGAAAATACCTTTGTGGAAAACCCACATCGGAAATAAGGTTAATAGAATTTAGTCTTAATAAGAGGGAAATGGAAATAAGAAAGTCACCACCAAATCATGATCTCGATAAGGAGAACATTGGTGGCAATTAGAGACATATAATTTGAGGAAAAACGTAAATATTTGTAGGGATTGATTGAGGTCATCAATCACAATCAACTGTCAAATTGAGGGCCTCAAAGCCTTCAATCTATGTTGATTTAAAATATCATCAGTTCAACAAAACATAAGTTATTAGGATAACACATTTTTTTTGTTTTAATATCCCTTTACTAAAGTTTAAGAATTAATTTATTCATTGAATAAGAGATAGGTATATATATATATATGTGTTTGACATTAGAGTTTCAACCTTCAACTCATCTTTCACTCAAAAGATAATAGAACTCAAAAATATTATACTTATCCTAATTGTATAAGGTTCCAAATGTTAACACATACCATTTAGATTAGTAAAATTATTTTGTAATAACCGGGGACTTCCTGTAGGCTAGTGGTAGGAAATAAAGGCCTGTCGCACTATGATTGTGGGTTCGATTCCTGCAGCTTTGTCCGACGCGACGGGTTATGCCCCACCCTACAGGTTGTCCTTTTCCTAAAACTATAGTATCATAATATTCCAAAAATAATCTTCATAAATTTTTTAACCTTAAACAATACTATCCATGGTTCAACTTAATCCATTCCAACCTTAATAGTTATCCAAAATACATCTGTCCAGACTTTCTCTAAAAGGTCTCTTAATTCCAAAATCAATTTATCAGATTCCCCAAACAAAGAAATGTTTCTCTTATTGTCACATACCAAAAATATGATTACCTTAATCATATTAAAACCTTACTGAAATCAAAAAGTAATGCAGTACAATCCTTATATAGATCACATTATTCTAATAACCAGAATATAATCCATGAGTCCGAAAGCATCAATACATTAGTTATTTTGCTTCAACTGTAGTAATAGCATAAGATTGTCCTTGATCCCTTGGCCTTTTCTGAGGTAAGATTCCTTGACGCTTAGGACATTCATTTCCGTAATGACCCATTTCTCTACAATTGTAGCATTCAACTTTGACAGCCTCTTTCTTTCCCTTGCAATCACGTGCCTGATGACCTTTTTCTCCACATTTATAACAGACTCCCATTCCTTTTAGGCAAGTACCAGGGTGATTCTTCCCACAATTATCACATAATGGAAAATCCTTCTTTCCCTTTTTCCCTTTATCTGTCTCTTGTTCCACCGTTCTCTTCTTCTCTTGCTTTACTTTGTTGTCATAAGACTTAGAGAATTCCTTTTCTGTCTTGATAGCACATGAGACTATATCTTCGTATGATGAGAAGGATTGTGATACTAAAGCTCGACGGAGAAATGGTTTTAACCCATCAAAGAAACGATCAATCTTACTCCTTGGGTTACGTATATAATCGGCAGCATGCCTCGCTAACCTTGTAAAGTTAGCCTCATACTTTGCGACATTCTCATCCTCCTTCTGCCTCAGACTCAGAAATTGCCTTTCCATATCTGCTCGATGGTCACGAGGAAAGTATTTTTCTAAGAAAAGCTCTTTGAACTCCCTCCATTCCATATTCGATACGTCATCATCTTCCTTTGTGTTTTGAATCAGTGACCACCACTGATCGGCATCTCCAGTGAGGCGGTAAACTGTCATGACAACCTTCTCCCTTTCACTACTCCCCAAGGCATGGAATATTTTCTCTAAGGAATTTATCCATTGCTCAGCTACTGTAGGATTTGTACTCCCATTGAAGGTTGGCGGTTGTTGCCTCATGAAACGGTCTAGCATTGATCCTCCACGTTGCGAATCAGGGTGCTCCATACGAGTAAGGTTGTTATTCATAACCTGCGTGAGTTGTCCCAGTATGGTAATAAGTTGATCAGCACCAGTTGTATCTTCAGGTCCACAATAATTATCTTGAGCAGGAGGGCAATCCCTACACGGAGTTCGTGCATTGATACAGTTTCCATTCCTTCTACTAGGCGCCATTTCTAAACAATGGCATAAACTAGATTAGTTTATGAATCAAAATACATAATTCCATACTTGTATAATACTTAACATAAATTGAACTATTTATGGATATAATCCATAATCATAAAAAGAAATGTTTCCTTTGAGGAAGTATGTACTCATAAACCTTACATAATGGTTTGTAAAGAAAATGAGAATTATCCTAAGCATATCCCCCGGGAGTGTCATAACCAAGAGTGCAGCAAGGCCCGTTGTCGTGCACCAGTTCCCGTTTGAGTCTAGCTCAAAGCGGTGTTTTCGGGTTTTACCCCTAGGTACATCTGTGCCAGAGCCACCTCTACCTGCTCGTATCCAGACAGGGATGTATTGCTCGGAAAACTCACAACATCTCTACAATACTAAAATTCTAGGAAGTTCTTCTATACTAATCCTCGAAGCCTATCTTTGGGCTATGCGTTCTAATCAGAGTTTATCTAAATCTAGCTTCCAAGGTTAGTACTAAACTGCCTCTGATACCAACTGTAACGCCCCGACCCCAGCTACCCAGAGCCGGTGCATTACTTCGTAACATTGGCATGATCCCAAAAGATCAAGTCTCGAAAGACCGATTAGTTTAGTAGCCTTGGAAACACTAGATACATTCATAAGTCTTTCATTACATCAAAATTAAACAAACTACAAAAAAACATGGTCTTCATAGTCCACACTCATATCTTCACTGATTATTCTTGCAAGTCAGTCATAAAATACTTCTTCACAACCTGGAAAATTTTTAAACATTGAAAGGGGTGAGCTCAAATGCTCAGTAAGGATAACAATAATGCGGAAGCTTTCATAAATAAACATTAACATTTAAGGCAATGTATAACTAAAACAAAAGCCTCTTAAACATGAACTTCAACATAATATGGCAAAAGTAAAATGAGATAATGCCATTTACTTCTTCACATGGATATTCTACTGGTCGAATAATCACATGTAATATCAATAACCACATTCATAATGATGGAATGTATAATGCCGGACATTCTGAAACATTTTGTCAAGGCCTCGGCCAAGACATCTAAAATGATTAAGGCCTCGGCCAAAACCATAAATCAAATTGGGAAAGGGCCTCGGCCAATTCCACGTCTAGTTGTCTCATGAGACCTACCGATGCATCGAGGAGCTATAGCGGGCTCCACACGTCACTTATTAAGTCCAATACATTCCTCATATGAATAGGTTTAAACATATCATAAACCATAACATAATCATATCACATAAAACATGGATAAAGGAAACATAACATTTCCACATTTCAATCACAAGATATCAATACAACACATTGATATAATAAAAATGCTTTCAAAACCATTTTCAATAAAATAAAAGAAAGTTAAAACTTTGTATTTATTTTTCATTAAAAAAGGTAAGGCTTGAAGAGGAAGCTGAAACTCAAATAGTGGTCACGGCGGTGGAGAAGTCATTGTCGCCGCATACGTATGACAAAAACATTCCATTTTGTCGTTTAGTAAACGCTTCGTATAAAAAATATTCCTTTTGAATAAACGTAAAAGTCAAAGGGGTTTATACACCGTATAAAAGAAATTTGTGTATAAAACAAAGTATGCCTCAATGAAAGGAGATTGAGACGAAGTCCTTAAAAAGATCATTTTTAAAATAAAATAGATATATTATGTGTATTCACTATAGGTACACATAAAGAAAGTAAAAATACAAAATAAGACATAATAATATCATGACATAATTTGAAAGTAGGAGATTAACCCAAAGAATGGAAGTTGGGTTAAGAAGTTCCCTTACCTCGTGTCTGACTTGACTCAACCGTTCTTTAACCTCCTGAATAATAAACTAGAGTTAATATATACCTTATTAAGAACCATTTTCAACTTCATTATCCTTATTATATCACTTATTACAATGATATGAACATTATGTAATTATTTAAGTTAATAATGTTCATTTTGTCGGTATTTGGTTCTTAAGTCAAAAATAGGCTTCTTACACTTACATGTTGTTAATTTGGTCAAAGTTTCATTATATCCAGAATGGTATTCATGATGTAGATATCATATATGTCATATATATCCAGTACATACATTCATTTATAATATTACATCACATTTAGAGGTAAGAAATGAAATGCACCGTTCATGGAGACGGTAAGCCGTACGTACGCATGAACGCTACTTCCATTTCTATTTCATATTTTCTGGAATGGAATCATAATGATATGAGAGTATATTATAATTCCAGTATAATAACATATATAATATCATTAACTTTATCCTTCACACATCCCACATATGGTATTAACGAATCAAATCACTTTCAGGGGGCGGTAGTCCGCGCTTCCTAAAATGAAGATATCGTGTTTTACCCATAATGGAAACCATAAAGGTATGCCCAAAATGAAAAAAAACAGAAGCTTAAGGAAAACATAAACATATTATATATCATATATAAAAATAGTGACATCATAATGGCCACCTTTGAAGGTGTTAAATGAGTGTTGAACAATCATCGTTTCGGGAGGCAGAATTTCGCCATCCACGGAAACCTTATGTTCTTTAACCATTTGATGTAGTTGTGTGGAAGTGTAGCTCAAATAAATCTTATAAAAACATCCTAGTATATTTAAGATACTGGTTTTGTTACAAAAGAAGTAAATAAAAAGAGTTTAGGGGGTTGGAGAAGCAAAATAAAACCAAAGAACATGAGAGAATGAATTACCTTAAAAAGTGTAACTCCTTTTGAGTTGAGCCTAAAGGCTTCCTTTGAAAGGATTCTGCCCAAAGGGAATCCTCTAGGATGAGGAGAGGGATGTGGAGAGAGCAAATGGGCAGGGGTTGGCCGAGCCAATGGCTTGAAGAGTGTGTGAAATGAGGTAGAGGTGGGGGCCTTTTATAAGAGGAGAGGAGGGGCACTTTTGGAAAGTAAAGGAACATTACATTATTTGAAAATGTGTTTCGGTTTAAAAGGTCCCACATTGATAGAATTCGTGGATAAGGTGATAAGGCATCTAAATCCACTCATCCAATTGGTTTTGGCCATGTGTAGTTCATAGATTTTATATTATCTTTCCATTTTATTTAAATCGTCAAATAATGATGTCATAGCTGCATCATTATTATGTCATAAATAATTAAATTTATTTAATGTCTAAAAATTATTAAAAAAATACTATGATATAGGAAATCTTTTTATCTTTCCAATGACTATTTATAATCAAAATTTGGACTTGTGTAACCCTACTTAAAAATTGTTTTAGTAAAACACTTTATGTTAGTGTCATTTTCACTTTAACATTAAATAAAAAGTAATTTATGTTATTTCCCAACAAAAGTGGATCCATGGGGTCCCCAAGTTAGGCCATGGCTTGTCTTGGTCGGCCATGACACAACCAATGAGGTTGGGACATGTGTCTAGGTCATTTAATATTATTAAAGTATTATTTATACCTTAAACTACCCTAATTACCACTAATCGCGATTAAGAACTTAATAAGTTACTATTCACCAAAAAATTATTTTTATCCCATTGAACCACATATTACTTCTTAATGACAACCATGTATGTCGGATTTTTGAAAATCAAATCACAGAAGTGGTAATATTTCATTTAAACGAAAAATCAGTTATTTAACTACCACTTAGTGGTTTCACTATTCATCAAAAATTGAAGTTTTTCAGAACAATGCCAAAATTTCACCCTAAGCTATAATTGATATTCCGAATTCAAAAATGATGTCTATTTTACAAAATTCCAAACATATAAGTTGCATTAATTAATTTTATAATTAATTCCCGCTGTCACAACAAATAGCGTGTTTTTAAGAAACAATTTATATCAAAAGATTGGCAATTGTTTATGTCCAATTTCAATGTTAAATTAATTGTAATGACCACCATTGGATAAAATGGTAAAAATATTTTCTAATTATAACTTAAAACCACTAAATAGTATAATTTATCAGTATAAATTATTTTGATTAAAAAAGTTGTTTTTAAGTATTTTTCACTATTCATAAAAAAATAGAAGTTCTCAGAAAAATACCAAAAATTCAACATAGGCTAATTTCGATATTACGAATACAAAAATGAAGTCCATTTTGAAATATAAAATTTCTATAATTTTAAAAAGTGGTTATTACTATTCATAACGGCTACTTTGATTAGTCGCGGTGTTTTAGAACTCGAAGTTGCGTTAAATGCAAGCTATTTCATTATTGAATGAGAAGCGTATCGTGGAAGATCGGGGTGTTACAAGAACAAAGATAATCTTAAAAAAAAATTGATGATAGGAGAAATCTTATTAGAAATAAGGCTTTCTGGGTGTGAATAGTCTTTTCACATATTATTATCATTGATGTTGAAGAATTTGTTTCTCCAATATCGCAACTAGAATCAATTAGGATCTTCCTATAAATTGAAATTTAAAGATAGATCAATTTTAATTATATGGATGTAAAAACAAAATTCTTAAATGGTTTTCTTGAAGAATAATTCTACATTGAACAACTAGTGGTATTTCTAAATAAAAGTTATGAAACAAGGGTATTATGATTTATGAAGGCTCTTTACAGTCTCAAATAGGGACCACAAGAATGGTTTTCTAGATGAGATATTTATATAATGAAGCTATAACTTAAAAGGGGTGGTGTCGATCATAATCTATGTGTGAATAATTCTCTAGGAGATCAATTCATTGTGCTTGTATGTGTGGATGGTACTATTTTTTGGTGGAAGTGGTAATGGATCGGTGGAATAATTTTCTAACCTCATTAAATTATAATTTTAAATGCCCATGATTGGTGAAATCCTATTATTTTTGGGGTTGGGGGTGTTTCAAAATGAGGACTACACCATCTTTTATCCAGAAAAGTATGTAAGAGAGATTATGAAGAAATATAACATGAATGAATCCAAATCAATGTCAACTCTGTTTGATGTTTGTAAAAAAAATGGATAGAATGAGGATGTGAAATATGTGGACCCCAACTTGTACATGAGGATTATTGGATGATTATTATAGTTGACTAAAACATGGATTGATATGTAATGGTTCATGCCCTCCTGATCTGTTACATGGCCATTTTTGGTTGTTGGAGGTGTTTAGAGGAGGCTCAGAGGAGTTTAAAAAAGCTCAGTTACAAAAATAATAAAGAAGGGGGAATACATGTCTTGTAACTATATTACACGACATGAAGATTTGTTTCACATATTTTCTAGGTTGGTTCATGAAATGAAACGTTTTGGGGTATAAAAATATAATAAATTAAGTGGTGATGGTTTTTTTGGCAGAAGTCGACCGCATAGCATTACACGACGTGAAAGGGTATTACACGTCTTGTAATACTTTGCTACAATAACATTTTAAATGTTATTCCAGATGCTCCAAATATCAATCCCAATGGATGAAATGATAAAGCATTGAACCTAGGTGACCCAAAAACCCCACTCTATCATATTGAGGATTCCTTCATCATGGATCTATTCTTAGATTTAGTCATTTTATCTGTAGCAATCCAGATTCAATATAAGGTGTGTTCTTAATCTTTTCTACAATTTATTTTGGATTGGTCCCTATATTCCTCTAATTATTCTTTCCATGTGATGTAGGATGTTCTTCCTTGATTCTAATTTGTTCTACTTAAGTTTTTGTTGGTGTGGTGGCGTCGTTGCATCCTTGGGTGGATGCAGATCTTTTGGGAGAGGGAATTGGAGGACCGTTACATGATTTTTTTCTATGTGAAGAATGATGACACCCTTTTTAAGTTGGTTTGATTAATTTCTCTTATTTGTTGATCATGTGGGAGGGATTTTATTTGGTTTACCTATGTATTTTGTTTCTTCAATATTAATCAAAGATATGAATTAGTTAAATGAAATTGAAAGGGGAAGAGGGATTAATTTTTCATTCCATTTTAGTTTTGATATTATGATTGTGATATTAGGACAATACGGGATAAAAACCCCACTAAAAATCATTTCAATTGAGGTCCCTTGTTTGTGTACTAAATGGTTTTCATGTTTTTTGGTTTCTATTGAACACTTATATTTAGAAATATCTTAATCACGTAAATATGGCTAATGAATGGATGCACCAAGATCATGTAGTTTCTATGATAACCCCAGAGTTAACAAGTGGCATTAAATAACGAATTGCTTATCATATCTAGAATTTTGTTATTCCTTGGTTCATGGGTTGTTTTGATGTGTGGGTTTTATTTTGTTTGTGTTGTGGTATGTGTGTGGGAATGGTTTTGGGTTGAGGGTTGTCTTGGATAGTGTAATTAATAAGCATGTAGATAATACATCACCCTACCCATGTAATGGAATCCTAGGTTGAGAGATTTATTGATTGTGAAATCGAAGAGATGTGTGGTCCAGCGAGTCTAGGGGATTTTGGTTGAGGTGTGATGTGTTTTAGATGGGTTTGTGAGTTGGGGTTTTGTTTTTTTTTGTGCTTGACTTAAGCAGGATCAGTTTGAAAAATGATAGTAGTAGTAGAATGAGTGTTGAACATAGAGGATGTGTGAATTCCCATTAGGGATCTTCACCTTCTGAGATACATTTTGTTGTTTTTCCAATTGTGTGTTGTTCTTAGTAGTTTCTCGGATAGTGATGGAAGTGATAAATAAATCATTTAATGAAAATTGTATGTTTTTAAATGGAATTGGTTGGAAACGTGATTTTTATGGTGGCATGTTGTGTGTTGTTGTGCATTTAGTGGTAGAAAAAAAGGTGGTGGTAGTTGTGGGTTGTTTTTTCAATTCAAAAACCATAGGTTGGGATTGAGTGTTTGGTATCATATATGTATATGAACTGGTATTTTCCATGTGGTTTCAATACACACCCCACCATAGTTGAGAAATATGTTCCAAACACCCCCTTTTTCATGGGGGATGGTGTCAACCCCAAACACCCCGATGAGAGGATGGATGGCAGGCCACCCACCCTTTCCTACCCACTCTTCCATACAGTGATAACCCAATTTTCTTTAGGTAGTTTGTGCTTTGTGAGGCCCAGGTGTTTGTGGTTGAGTTGTGCATTCCCATGTGTCTTTGAGATGAAATTTGTTGTTCTTTTCTAGGTGTCTTCAGGATTAGGTGCGGTTATTTCCCAGGTGTTTACAGGTAAGATATGATGTGGTTTGAGGCCCATGTGTTTGCGAACAAGATATGATGTGGTTTGTGGACCAAGTGTCTACAGGCGTGATGTGATGTGGTTGGTGTCCTAGGTGTATGAGAGAGGGATATGGTGTGGTTTATGAGGCCTAGGAGTGTTCGAGCGGGTTGTGATGTGTGATAATTTTAGAAGATCTGGGAGCGCGAGGACGTTTTCCATTAGGCAAGAGTGTATAATCCATAGGAAGTGGTGTGGGGTACCCTATTGTCGATGTTTATTATATTACCTTACTTGACTACTGTTATTTTGTGATCAATCCTTGGGGTGTTTTGAATGGTTAGTATATCTTTTGGTGGTATCTGGTTCTGTTGTTTTCTCACTGGGGCATTGGTATGCTTCTATCACATGTTTATTAGAAAATTTGTTTTTCCTACTGAGTATAAATGTATGCTCATCCAACACATATAAAACTATTTTTAGGTTTCCAGGAGGATTTTTTGGATTGTGATTGACCCTACTAGATTGGATCTTGACAGTTGTTATATCACTACTTAGATTTACTTCGGAAAATTTTGTACTTGTAATAGTTCTACTCTATCCATAAATGTGGGATGGTTTTTGGAATTATTATATATATATATATGTCTTGGATTTGTTTTGTGGATGATCCATCATGTCTACCAATCTTGTTTAAAAAAATGGGAATACCTCTAATATTGTGGGATCCATATAACCTTGGTGATAATCGTCAAACCGAGGCCTACTTAGGGTAGGACTCAAAGGTCATTATCTCCCTTGCCCATTGCCATCCCAAGTGGGGTATCTTTAGAGGGAGGTGACTGTGAAAGAATGGTATCATTGCTGATGGTTGATAGATAGGATGGTGTTTGGGGTTAGGCATAGTGAGGATTGCATGGGTTGGTAGGGAAACATTGACAGTCAATCTTGGTGCATGAGATAGGACATGGAATTCTAGCTAGGACATGATATTATAGGGCCCCCCTAAGATTCAATTGGAGGACTCTAAGCCTACCAAACAACCAAGTGAGGCTACACCACTTTAAAGTTAGAGACCCTAATAAAGGAACATGTATAAGGATGACTTGTGTTCTTATTTAGATTGGGTTTTATTAATAAGGATGAAATAAATAACCAAATTAGTTAAATGGGTTAAAATACATATTAATACAAACTCCATACTACTCAGTATTAGGAAATCTTTGTTTACCATTTCAAATATGTCTCCTTTTCAACACCCATATGTGGATGAGGCAGTAGAGGTACAATAGGCTAATTAGATTGATCGATGGAGGGTTGATCTAGTTGTAGAGGATGACCAGTGGTAGTGGATGCTGCATGCTTTCTGGCGGAAGACTTTGGGAAATTACATGGGTAGTGTTTTAGACATGGATACATAGAGATGGATTAAGGAGCTCGAGATCGCATTTTGTTTTTTTCTAGGCCCTGACAGAGTAATAGGTTCCATTAATATTCAGTGAGATGTGAGGATTCACTCATTAGTGGTGGACGCTATACCTAGGGGAGAGGAAGGAGGCTGATGTTATGTTGGTTAATATCAAGAAAGAGTTATATAAAGAATTTCTTTAACCAACTAGGAAAAATGATAAGAGGTAGGAGCTACTCTCCCTTCAATAATGGAATATGACAATATATGAGTTGGGGATCATGTTTAAGGATCTCCTTCATTTTTTCCCAGATCTTAGTCCAGATGAAGAGTCTCATGGAAGACATCTTGAGGATGCATTTTGTCCCTCTATCTAGTATTCAGTTACTCCTTTTACATTTACAATATACATAGAATTTTAGAAAAGTGAAGAGGTTTTAAAGAGGATTAACTCGTGAGAAATGTTCCAGCAAGAGGGGAGCCATTAGGGATCTTTGAGAGGTAGGGTTACCAGTGGCAGGCCACATGTTCCAGGAGTCTACCTAAGGAGCATCCTTTTCGACCATATAGTCCTCATTCCTTTCTTATGAACTTGTGACCAAAGTGTTTCTTTTTCATATATCGTTGACATCTTCCAAATCAGTTCCCAATTACATTTCAAGATCAGTTTGGTGGAGGTGGACATGTTCAACACCAGTTTCAGCAGTAGTTTCTAATCAGGCAGTTTTAGTAGTAGGGACAACAATAATTTTCTCCAATAATGGGAGAAGAAGTATGTAGAGTCCTAACGTAAGATGTTCCTTTTTTTTCAGGTTCCTTGAATCATGAAACTTCCTGGAGGTAGTCATTATTACAGATAAAGGGGTGTTGGGCATGGTCACATGTATGCAGTGGAGGCGACAGTTCCAGTAGGACCAGATATTGTTAGAGGTACGATCCATTGGTTTAGTACCCTTGATTCTTATTTTTTTGATTCAGGATCCTAAAAATTATTTTTTTCACCCTCTATATCCCATGATATGGTGATAAATATATAGAGGCTTTCCATGCCTTTGGTGTAGAGTACTCTAGTCGGAGGCCAGACCATATTGTTTGATGTGTGTCAGGGATATAGACTGATGATGGGACCACATTAGTCATATGGAGATCTTTTCATTCTATAGATGAAATCATATGATGTCATTATAATAATTTACTAGTTGTATTTTATGAATTATATTATCAAATATTTCTAGAGGAGAGTTGTGTTTTCAAAAATGGATATCCAGCATGTGGTTTTCATTAGAGAGAGGAGGTGTCATATGGGTTTTTAGCATGTAAATCACCTTTTCTCCTTGTTAACTGAACAATAAGTGGAATTAATGAACGTAGGAATGATATATGTTCTCTGGGTTGTTGGGGAGTTGTTTTATGTTTTTCCAGATGAGGTTGTGACACTATCTTCTCGACATGATGACGAGTTCGGGATAGATTTTCAGCTCGAGGGTTCTTTGATTTAGATAAAAAAATATTTGATGTAGCTTATGAGCTGTATGATTTGATGATTAAAATAGATGATCTAGTGAATAAGTGTTTTATCTGGCCCTGTGTGTCTCTTTGGGGTCCTCTTATGTGGTTCTCCAAGAAGAAAAACGGTAGTCCGAGGTAGTGTATAGAATATAAGATGTTGAATCATGTAACAATAAATAACCATTACACTCTTTCAATGATATATGATCTTTTTGACTAGCTGAGAAAAGAAACATGGTTTTCCAAGAACGATCTACGGTCTGGATATCACCAGTTGAGGGTAAAGGAGAGAGATATCATGAAAATTACCTTTAGGTGAAGGTATGAGCACTTTGCGTTTTTGGTCATGCCATTCAGTGCTATGAATGCACTAGATATGTTCATGGGGATTATGAAATATATGTTCATTGAGTTACTAGACCGGTTCATCATCATGTTCAATGATGATATCATAATCTACTCAAATTATGAGGAGGAGAATGTCGATCAACTCGAAACTGTCTTTCAGGTTCTTCGATGCCACCATCTATATGGAATGTTTTCCAAATGCATGTTCGAAACATGAGAGTTGAATTACCTCTGTAATGTGGTGTCCTAGAATGGTGTAGTAGTAGATCCATTGAATTTTGAAGTAGTTATTTCTTGAGAAACACCCAAGAATGTGGAAGGAGTTCATATTTTTCTCTATCTTGTAAGCTATTATATGAGATTTGTACCTGATTCTCTTGATTTGAAGCCCATTTTACATCATTAATGAATAATGAACATGTTTTTTGGTAGATCTTTTAGTGTTATTAAGTGTTAAATTACATGAATGGGATTTTGGTTAGTGCTCCAGTTCTCCAGTTTACTAAGGAAGGGGTGATGTTTGAGGTGTTTTTTGGATGCTTCTCATCTGAGTTTAGGATGCATGATGATGTAGTATCAAGAGGTGATCTCTTATGGGTCCAAGAATTTACATCCCCATGAGTGTAACTATTCCACCAATGATCTAGTTAGCAGTAGTGGTTTTGACACTAATTTTGGGGTAGAATTACCTCATTGAGGAACTCTTTATAGTCTACACGGATGACAAGAAATTGAGGTATATCTTTTCCCAACATGATCTGAACATACGTTAGCAGAGGTGGATGTATTTTCATGAGGACAATAATTTTTAGATATCCTAACCATCAAAAAAATGGATCGTCATGGTTGATTCCTTAAGTAAGAAGTCGAAGAAGGAGTTTGTTTATGAATCTTCAGATTCGTAGAGGGATATACAGTAGTTAACAACCTTGCACATGGATGCATGAGTGGATGGTAGTAGAAGATGTTTGTTTAAGATGAGGGTGATATATTCCATGATTCATCATGTGGATGAGTCTTAGTAGGGATAATCATTGGAAGAGGTTTTTCATAATCGTTTTGGATATAGTGATCCTCTAGAGGAATAGTTAGAAGATGGTCAGAATCAGATGTTGTGCTTTAGGAATTTTTTATTTCTTATGGTGATGTGTGAGGGACTCTGTTGTGAGTTCCATATCTCACATTTTGTGGTACACCAATTAGATTCTAAGATATATCATCACATGAGGACAAAGTTTTAGTGGCTCAGGGTGAAGTTGGCAGTGGCAGAGTTTGTGGAGAAGTGCTTGGTCTAGTGGAAGTAAAATCCATGAACCATATTCTCGGTTGTTTTTACCTCTATTGGATGTTCCTGAGTGGAAGTGGGATTAAATATTTATGGATTTAATCATAGTGTTACCCAGAGCTCAAGGAGGTTATGATTCAATCTAGGTAATAGTGGATTGGTTGAAAAAAATAGCATAGTTATTAGAGATCAAGGTTTTGGGAACAATGGATGCCTTGGGAAAGAGGTATGTGGATGGGGTGGTGTGGATTCATAGAGTTATGAGATTTATAGTATTGTATCAAGACACGTGTTTTACATCATGAGTTTGGAGGGGATTTTTGTATTCTTTTGGCACCCAGTTAAACCTCATCACTGCCTTCCACCCTCAGATAGATGGGCAGATATAATAGACTTTCCAGACGTTGCAGTACATGTTGCAAACATGTGTCTTGGACTTTGGAAGTTCTTGGGTATAACACCCACCCTTTGTAGAGTTTTATTTTGATAATAGATATCACTCTTCCATTGGCATGACTCTGTTTGAAGCATTGTACAGAAGCTCGTGTCATTCTCCATTGTGCTGGACAGAGGTTTGGGAGATAGCTATTCTCAGTCCTGAGGTATTGTAGAGCACGATAGAGAAGGTTACACTTGTTTGTGAGAAGATAAAATTAGTGAAGGACCGGTATAATTATTATGTTGATCATAGAAGGAGGCCTTTGGAGTTCGAGGTTGGGGACCATGTGTTCTTGAAGGTTTCACCTTGATGTGGCAAGAAAAGGGTAGGCAGAGGGGGTAAGATAACTTCAAGGTCTATTGGACCCTTTTAGGTATTGGGGATAGTTAACAAGGTGGAATACAAGTTGTAGTTTCTACCACAGTTGGCTAGAATCCATGAAATCTTCCACATCATTCATCTTCATCAGTATATTCATGATGACTCCCATGTCATTGATTAGAGAGAGTTGGATGTTGATTATGTTGTTATGTTTGTGGAGAAACCAATAGATATCCATGATCATCAATATATGGTACTACATGGGTGGACCATTCCCTTAGTTCATGTGTTGTGAAGGCTTGGTGGTTAGGAGAAGAGTACATGGGAGTGAGAAACACAGATGTGTGCTGATTTCCCGGAGTTGTTTTGAGTTTTCCTTGATCTATTTTTTTTTTGAAATGTAATGATTAAACCTTATTTTATAATATGATCTATTTTCCTTTGGTTTGAGATGTGTGTGGTATGGTATGTGAAAAATTCAGGACATACAGAGATGGGAGGACCAGATTCCTAATAGAGACACATTAATTGTGAAGCGATTAAACATATTTGGGTGAGTCAGTGCTACCTAGAGTGTATTGTATCTTGACATGAAGGATGGAATTCCCTGATTTGTGTATTTAGGACATTGTATTTCTTTATCCATATCAGTTTTTGGTTTGGGAAATGAATAGGTTGAGAAGATTGTTTGGATGTTGTTTATAAGTATGGTTGTGAGAGAGGATACGTTTTTTGTTATGGTGGTGAGGTTGTGTAGTGTGTTTGTGGTTGTTTAGTGTAGTTTATTTGGCTCACAGTAACGTTTAATGTATAATGAGATCCTTGAGTGGTATCTCACTTGGTGATAGTTTAGACCTGTTTTCTTCTGGGTCTAGTTTTGGATTCTTGTGGGAAATAGTATCTTGATAGGTATCATATGTATAAATTCATTCCCTCCAGATCCATTAATTTTTTATTTTTGGTTTTTGGAGGTGTTTGGAGGAGGATTAGAGGAGTTTGGATAAGTTCAGTTTTAAAAAGCATAAAGAAGTGGTATTACACCTGATCTAACTATATTAAACAATGTGATGTTTTGTTTCACACCTTTTATAGGCTATTTCATGGAATGAAACATTTTGGAATCTAAAAAATAAAATAAATAGGGAGGCGACAGGTTTTTCGGTGAAAGTTGACCATGAGGAATTACATGGTGTGAAATAGTCTTACACGTATTGTTATACCCCACTGTTGTAACATTTTAAACATTTTTCCCGATGCTCGAGTTATCAAACCATATAGCTACATTGATATACCCTCATCCCTAGGTGTCATAGAGACCCCTATTCAATATCTTGAGGATTCCGTTATCAAGGATCGATTCGCATCTTCTCACCTTCGATCCGTAGTGATCTTCCTTCAATAAAAGATGATTTTATCCCTGTTTCTATAATTTCTTATGGTTTGGTCCCACTTTTCCACTTGTTATTATTTCCATGTGATGGGTGATGTTCTTACTTTATTCTAATGTGTTCTTCTTTAGTTTTTGTTAGTGCAGTGGTCCCGTTGTATCCCCAAGTGGACGAAGATATTTTAGAAGAGGAAATCAGAGGACTGATGCATGATCTGTTTCTATGTGAAGAATGGTGTCACCCTTTTTTAGTATGTTTTCGTTCATTTAAATTATTTTTTCATCATAATGGAGGGGTTCTCTTTTGTTTACTTATGTATTTTGGTTATTCTTGATTAATCAAAGTCAATAATCAGTTAATTTAAATTGAAAGGGGTAGTTGGATTCATTTTTCATGCCCCTGCAATTTTGATATTATTATTGTGAAACTGTGACTATACGGGTTAGACGCCCCACAAAAAATCATTTTCATTAGGGGACCTTGTTTGTGCACTAAATGGTTTTCATGTATTTTTTCTTTTATTGAACACTTATATATGGAATTCCGTTAATAACATAAATATGGATAATGAATGTATTCCCCATGATCATATAGTTGTGGTAATTACCCCAGAATTAACAAGTGTAATTAAATAAGGGATTCTTTGTCATATACAAAATTATGTTACGCCTTGGTGCATGGGGTGTTTTAATGTGTGGTTTGGATCTGGTTGTTGAGTTAATAATGTTTCCTTATGACTTTTCCAATCCTTTATGTTTTGAAAATCACAAACACTCTATCTCAAGGAAAATTTTAATCCCTATAAAATTTATCTCATTAAGAAAAATATTCATTCCCGAAGGAAATTTTCTCCTTAACTTTCTTTTTATTTTTCATTTTATAGTTTCTCTTACCATAACACCTTTTATTTCTAATGTATGAAAATCAGTTTCATATCCAAAACCTCGAAATTCTATAAATTCATAGTTATAGAGTATTCTATTTTTTGATTCCGAATTCTCTAAAATACAGATTCCAAATTCTCTAAAATTCAGATTCATAATTCTCTAAAATTCAGATTCCAAATTCTATTAAATACATATTTTGAATTCTCTGAAGTTTAGATTCTGAATTCTCAAAAATATATATTCCAAATTCTTTGGAATTTAGATTCCAAATTCTTTGAAATTATCATTCAAAATTCCTCATAATTTAGACTCCGAATTACTCAGAATTCAAGCTCCAAATTCCTCAAAGTTTAGACTTCGAATTCCTCAAGATTCAGACTATGAATTCCTCATAATTCAGATTCTGAATTCCCCATAATTCAGGTTTTCAATTCCTCAAAATCATGGTTTGTAATTATTCAAAATTTAGATCTAGAATTCTTTAAAATTCAGACTCCAAATTCATTAGAATTCAGATTCTGAAATCTATAGAATTGAGGTTCCGAATTCCTTGAAAAATAGAATCCAGATATTTATGATTTATAGTCCCGAAGGGTTTATTTACTTTGATTTTGAACTTTATTTTCCTTAGAATCTGGATAATTTTATTTGTTTAAACAACCATATTTTTCATACCTCGTTATAGTTATGAAATGATGTCATAAAATATGTTTCTAACTAACCGTTTTTTGAGTGACCTATGTACAAGTCCCTTTGAGATTCAAGAAAAAATATGACCATTGGAGGAGGGAGCTGACCATTTAAGAAATTATTATAAATAGGATATCATTTGAGAATGCTCATTGCTAAAAACGGAGATAACTGATCCATCAATCTAGATATTACATCCAACTAAAGTGATTTATAGAGAGAGAGAATATCATTCCTTGTGCATACTAAACATCTTGTTCAGCTTTATTCGTGAGACTCTGATTGTTGCTATGAACAATCAAGGACTTACAGGGACAGGAAGATAGAGGTACGGACTACCTTAAAGTTCGAGGACATACTTGATTAGGAAGATAGAGGTATTGGCTACCTTAAAGATCGATAATATCCTTGATTAGAAAGACAGAGGTGCTGACTTCTGTGAAGTTAGAGGATTGTAGGGATAGCAAAACATATTTTTATATTTCTATCGAGGACTTACCGTGGTGTAGGTAATATAGAATTTCTTGAAATTATAAATCAAGGGACCTTTATCTATGGTTGTTGGAAACCCTACTCTTTGGGTTAAAATATTCCATACTTGTTACCTATTTTTATTTCAAGTTCATTTTCCACTGCATTTTGATTAATAAGGAAAGTATAACTATATTATACTTTCTTGTACTTGTATACTCTGATTAATAAGATTATATACTCTTTAAGTTAGAATCTTTTCCATGTAAACTATTCTTAAGTTTCATTTCTAGAACCATATTTCGTGAACCTAACAATGTTTGTAGAACTAAGAGGCCTTGTGAATTTACCTTGTTTAACATTATTAAATATAGTTTTTATTAAGGTTAAAAAAAAGTTTAATACCAACTTTAATGGTTACAAAGTATTTTTTAAAGAATACAATTCACCCCCTCTTGTAAATTGATCGTCTACATCATATTTCAATCCTACACTGGTTTGTGTTGTGGAATGTCTGTGGGCATGGTTGTGTGTTATGGGTTGGCTTGGGTAGTATTATGGATGAACTTTTAGACAATACATTATCCTAACCATGTAATGTAATATTAGGTTAAGAGATTTATTGATTTTTAAATGGATGAGATGTGTTATGAAATGAGGGTGGGGGAGGATGGTTGTGGTGTGATGTGTTACTATATGGGGTTTTGAGTTGGGGTTAAGTTATTTGGGTACATGACATGAGTTGGATATCTTTCAAGAATGATAGTAGTTGTTGAATAATGGTTTAATGTAGAAGAAATGTGAATTCCCTTTAGGGATATTCACCTTATGATATGGCTTCTGTTGTGTTTCTTATTGTGTGTTGTGCTTAGTAGTTTCTTGGATAGTTATCAAATGGATAAATGAAATTTTTAATAAAGAATAGATTTTGTTAAATGGAATTAGTTTGAAACATGTATGGGTTTGTGGCATGTTGTGTTTTTCAGTGAATTTAGAGGTAGTATCAAAAAGGCGGTGGTTGTTTTGGGTTGGTTTTTTAGGAACCATCGGTAGGGAATGGGTTTTGTTATAAAATAAGTATATGTACGAGTATTTTCCTTGTGATTTAAATATGCACCCTACTATAGTTGGGTACTATATGCCTGACACCCCCATCATCATGGGAGAGTGTGTCTTTCCCAAACATCCTGATGGGAGGATGGATAGTTTTCCACCCACTCTTCTATGCTCCCTATTCTAGGTGGTGATAGCCCAAGATTCTTTAGGAAGGTTGTGGTTTGTGAGGCGCAAGTGTTTGTGGGTGAGTTGTTCTTTCCCAAGTGTTTTTAGGATGAGATGTGTTATTATTTACTAGTTATCTTTGAGATGGGTTATAGTTGTGGCCAATGTGTCTGTAGGTCTAATGTGATGTGGTTTGTGGCCTAGTTGTCTACGGGTGGAATGTGATGTGATTTGTGGCCCAAGTGTCTATGGGTGGAATGTTATGTGGTTTGTAACCCAAGTTTCTGTGGGAAGAATGTGATGTTTATGGTGGCCTAGGTGTCTCTAGGTGGGATGATTTGTGGTTTTTGAGGTCCAGGTGTGTGCATGCATGTTGTGATGTGGTACATTAGGAATATGTAGGAGCATGAGGATGTTTGTCATTAGTCAAGATCATCTAATTAGTGGCCAACTATTGGTGGGACTAAAGGTTTATTATCTCCAATTCTCTATTTCTATCCTAAGAGGGGTGTCATTAGTGGTAGGGGTTTTGGAAAGATATAATATTTTCAAAATTTGTAGAAGCTCTTTCACTAAGTAATCACAAAGAGGATCATTTTTCATATGTTAAAAGAATCATGAAATATATTCGTGGTACTATAAAAATTTTACAATACTTTTCATTTGGTAGAGATAATTATTTATTGGAATTTTAGAATGCTTATTTTAAAGGATGTGTGGTTAAATGAGAGTCCACAAGTTTGGGTTCATTATTTGTTAGAAAAAAATGTCTGGGGTAGTTGAGAAAGAAAAAATAAATAACTTCTCTAATTTTGGATGAAGAAGATTATATCTCTATGGAAAAGGCATTCAATTAGAAATTTTGGATGAATAGACTACCTACTAATATTGGTGATGAGGTTAAACAACCAATGGTGACTCGGTGTGACTACTAAAGAATGATTGATATTTGGAAAAATATGGTTTAATAATCTTATTCCAAACAAATTGAAATCATTTATCACTTCATCAAAGAAAATGTTAAAAATGTGTGATGGAAATAGAGAATTTGCAAACTAATTGTCAAGAGACTTATGACTTGAATAAGGCTTCAGGAGCACCAATGTTTGAGAAACATTAGTTAAACCAAGGTGTTCAACCACCTCACAATGAATTTGGAGGTTATGGTTTATCCCCTATCCTCATTTTCGAATTCTATTTTAAACTATTTGTGGATTTAATGTTGGTTTATGGTTGAGATATGATCTATTGGATGTTTTTTTCAATATATTTAGGCGTCAATATAGTTTCTTGGTATTTATTTCCAAAGGGAGAGAATGAAATTTATGGAATATTAGGTTTGCAGGATATGTGTGTTTGTTTATAGAGTGGAATAAAAATCTCTTTATCTACTATTATTTTCTACAATGATCTTTGATCACATTTATATACAATCATGGATGAATTATTTCATTCCTGTTAGGTTTTTGATCAAGGATCGTCCATTAAAAAAATACTCAATAGATTTCCAATAATCAAGTGGAGGACATTTTTGGAACCAAAGATTTTCATAGCTCGAAATGGATTTTATTTTTTGTCTGTTTTCAATCCACTCTAGGTTAAATGGGGATATATCAAGACATGTGATCTTATAGTGTAGGTTTATTTAGTGCTTAAGGTGGCTTCAAATCCCAGAGTATACAAATTTTTTAGGTCCAAAATTTGGAGGACGGAGAAAGCTATTTTGGGAAATTGAAAGATAGTCATGGATATCTAAAAGTCGATTGAAAGGTCTATGGAGTTTTATAGAGTTGTACACAAATACAAAATTAGGAACACCTCATTAAAATAATTACAAGGTAACTATTTCATGCATGTATTTATGTTGAAATAAAATCCAAGTTATGAAGACCCTAAAAATATAGAGAGAATTGTGCACAAAAGGTGACATCAAAACATTGATGTTCAGTGAACCAATAAGATTCATTCAAGGGATGTGGCATGCAAGGAATTTGTGTAAAGGGTTTAAAACATATATAAATATGTATGTACCTCAAATATATAACATTAGACTCACATCAAAGATCATGACAATTTTATTCATTAATGATTTATACAAAGTTTAGCTGAACTAAGATGAGTTGCGTGAATTGGTCTAGCATGAATCATGTTACTTCAATATATCAAACATTCCAATTGTGTGAAATTTAATGTTTTTGGAAAACTAAAGTGTTGTTTGATATTCCAAAATTTTCGTGGGAAATAGGAGTTTAAAAAAAGATAAAGCATCACAAAAACTAACGTGTTGTGAAAAATTCAAAAAGTTTCTCAAAATGGAGGAGTTTCATGAAAATAAATAAGTTGCGTTAAATAGAGGAGTTGTATGTAAGTGAAAAAATTGTGTTGTAGTGAAACATTTATGGGACTAGTAGGGTTTTAATACATATATTAAGTGATTAGTGATACAATTTGCATCAATTTAGGACTATGGAGAAACAATAGTGTCATGATAATCATGTACAAAGACAAATTTTCCCAATCTATTGAGGTGAACTTCAAGTCGATAAACTGAGTAGGACATCTCCCTAGGCCATGAGAAGGGGGAGTCAATTGATTTTATACAAGGGATGTAGACATATATCAATAATACTCATATAAAGGAAGTGGTCCTGGAATATAGTGACCATGTCTAAATAATTTAAATCCATAATAAATAGTGAAGCTTAGTGGATTCTGGTAAAACTGACACATTATCCGCGTATTCTCCGTGGACTGGCCCTTGTTGGTGATCTAAGTAAAACTATTGTGTCATGTTTTTATTTATACATATGGGTGTATAATATTATTAAAATTTCATCAGTCATGATTAAAAAGTTCCTACCAGTGTTGGGGAGAGATCCTACACATTGAATGAAACATTTGTCACCCTTATTCTCCCCTCCCCTATTAGGGTATTATAAGTTCTCACATAGTCACTCATCAATAAAATTTATTTAGACAAGACCTAAAAAAAATCCTATAATATCTCCCCTCAATCTAGAGGTCATATTTTAGGTAGACTACACACCATAGTTTTCTTAAGGTGTTAAAAAATGGAGATTATCCTAAGAAGATGTATCAATTTTAATCGAACATTTTTTATATTTATTCTTCCACATACCATAATCATTATTCAATAAGGATAAAATAATACAAAATTTATACCACATATACTGATATTTTATTATATTAGTTTCATGATATATTTTCATCACCACTTACATTCAATGGGGAAAAAATTCATCATTCTTGTGTACAGAGGATGACCGTCTTGTGAATGAAGTTAATTCATTTTACATCACTATCTATCAAGACCAGTTATAAGGATGGAATTAATGGTTTTATTTGATAATAATGAATTATTTATCATTATAAAAATAACATATATCATTTAAATTTTTACAATTCCAAGCATAGAAAAATTAAAACTCTGTTAATGGGTATAGGTGTAATACCACCTCCATAAAGTGATGTAATTCATTTTGCATCACCACATTAAATGAATTACATATATAAGTATATTTGAAGAAGTAATATGATATTTAAGATATTTTTGTAATTTTATAAGTATTAAATAATTCTTTAATTCTTTCAAGAATGATCATTGTTAAATGGAAGTGTTACTCATGCATATGTATGACCTACCATCTCCATTTTTTTAATGTTGTTCATTTTTCATAACCTTATTTTACGATTGGATTTAGAAGTTAAATTAAATTATAAAATTTATAATTAATTCATGAATATTATACTATAGGTATTGGAGTGATTATATATTTTACCAGAGTCAACCTACCAATGTCATTACATTAGGAACTGAATATCCTCAAAACATTTAACATGAATTTAAATGATTACATAATTGTAAATAACATGATTGTATTTAATATAAAAAGAATAGTAAACATAAAATAGGTTCTTAAGAAAGTATAAATTAACCTATTTTTATTATTGAAAAATTTAAATATCACATGTGAAGATTTAGACTCATGTTAAGGGACATCATTATTAAAAAATCATCTTTAAATTTTTCCCTTAAAAATCATTTTTTATTCCATATTTGTATTATATTTTTCTAAAAATTTATTAATGATGGTTTTTAATATTCTACAAGGATTGTTTAAAATAATTTTTTTATAGGTTTTACTTTTAATGAAATGGTTTCAGAGGATTTTTTTTCATTTTCCTAATGAGGTACTTTGTGACTTTTCTGATAAAAATATAGGACATTTTTATCTTATACAAAATGGGTGAATTTTTTTACCATTATCAAGCTATTATTATTTTAACCATGAATTAAATTTTTAAATTTTTATTTTTCATGAAAATAATTTAATTTTAATGTTCATAGTTTTTCAAAAACCATACATGATTTCAAAATTAAAATGGTGATTTTCCTTACGAAAGTTTTTATTATGCAATATTTAATTATTTATGTTTGTGATTTGGTTTTTGGGCATTATATATGATTACATGTAGTTATATTGTTAACCAAGAATTAGTTGGTATATTGTATATCAATGATGGGTGTTTACGTTATTAACCAAGGATGGGTGGTTACATTATAACCTCCAATTTATAGGGTACATCAGAGATGGAAGTTTACCATATTGGTTATTTGGTATCACTCAAATTTAAACTAGATTTTATGGTTATGTAATAACTTGTAGTTAAGCTTGGTTTGTCGAATCCTCAGTGACCTAAGAAGTATCCTATAAACACATAAATTCTATGAATTATTTGTGTCTATGAAGAGCCAACTTGTTCTGATTTTAGATGGGTTTAAGTAAATTCTAAGATTCGTTAGATAATTCAATTTAAAAGAATGAGTTAATACTAGGTAATCACTCATGGTGGATTGGATGCATTCCTTTTTCAACTATTTTAGTTTCTAATATTTTAGATGTGTTCATTTTGATAAGATCAAACAATATCATCACTTACTAGTTAAATATGTATAATCCAAAATACTAATCACCTATACACTTAAAGGATCAATGTTTTTAGAAATCCAAGGTAAATATTTTTATTAGCACTTGAAGTGTGTGGCCTTAAATTAAACAAGGACGAAGGAGTTTAAAGATCTTCAAACAAATTTCTAAATTAAAATAAGTAGTTAGACATTAATGTAGTGATAAATAAAATTCAATCCATACCCTTGATACTCCTTTGGATAAACCCATAAGTGGTTTATACCTCTATTTATGTTATAGTTTCAACAGAAGCGGGATGTAGACACATGATGGAGGAATTGAAGAAGTAAAAAAATACAATGAAATATCAATCACTCCACCATTATGTGACAACTTCACAAGGTTTGGTGTGAATAAATTCACACATTGAGCCCAAGGTATCAATATGATATGAAGAAGAATAAAATAAGAGGACAAGAAGAAATTTTATTAAGAAACTAAGGTGAATTGAATAACTTACATGTGGAAGAAATGAAATTACAAACACAAGGTGCCATCATAACAATAAACTTGAACCAAGCACCAAAAATGATCAAATACTCCACCAAAATTGCCTTAAATAGGAAATTAGGAAGCCTTGGGTAGATCCCCCAACAATCCATGTCTTCCCACTTCAGTATGGTAGGCCTAGGGTGGTGGAAAACTTGTGATACTTGGAATTTTCTCCCATCGACCCTAAATGGTAGCCATCCTACATCCAAAAAAATAGAGGCACCTAAATTAAGTTATATAAGGAAAATTTTGGGTGGTCCATAGAAGAAAAAAATGATGATTCAGATGTCCCCTGATAACCTGTAAAATTTGAGAATAAAATGGTGTTTTGTATTTACGATATGTATAGAATAGTGGGACGTTTTTATGGGCCGCAGAATCTGGCCCATAATTTTATCCCCAATTTGGGATGCGTGGAACTACCATTATCAATCTAAATTAGCTCTTGTAACTATTGGATGAAATGTTTTACATGATTTATTATCTCTTTAGTTCAATTTTTAGAATTATTGGGCTTGGATATTGGCTGCTATCATCTCATTATTGGGCTGATTTCCAATATATATTGCCCAAAATGTTATTGGTTCAAGGACAACATTGGTGGTCTTCCAATTTGAATGTTCATGTTATCCAAAATAATGAATTTTTACTTATATCATGGGAGACATTAAAATAAAATATTAAAATAATATCAATGTAATTTTTTATTTTATGAGTTGTTCAAGAGTGTACAATACAATAGTGCATCTTATCAAAGAATTACTATGATAATGTGAAATAATGTTCAAATTGTATAATGTACTAAAAATGATGTTTATGAAAAATAAATATCCTGAATATTATAATATAAACAATGAATTTTATCCTCTTTTAGTTTCTAATCACACCCAAACTCGATTTTTTCTAGTCTTAATCAAAAATATATCTCAAAAATATGAAATTCAAATTCCATTTTCCAAGAACATTTTAATACACATTTCTCAACATGGGACTTCATACCAAATAATTATGACACCCATCAAAATAATTTAAAACAAGCTATATCCATAGTCATATCCCAACCCCAATCCAATTATTTTGTTCAAATTCATCACCTCATTTCATCCAATTTTAATTAAGCTTGATGAATTTTTGTGCGTCACAATAGACATGGGGGTTCATATTTATTCAAGAGAGAAAAGATGAAAGTAGTAGGTGGAATCAAATTTTAATATTAAGATTATTATTCAATTATTATTATTATTATTTTCATTTTTTTTCATTTTTTCCATGGTAATTGAAATTGAACTCAATTGAGTCAACCCATGTAGAAAGACATTGTCGATAAATCCAAGTCTCAAATACCATAAGGAACCATGTGATGCTCAAGTACATGAGAATAATCTCAGGTTTACTCAATACAAAAATTCAAATTACCACAAATAGAGGAAAAATTCCCAACTCTGGGCCAGAAAACTATGGATTCATGATACCAAAGTTCCAAAACCCACACATAAGGTCAATCCAATGCTCTAATTGATTTTTTGTTATTCTTGATTTTTTAAATAATCATTATAAAATTAAAATTATCACCGAATCTACTCCATTTATTATGGGACCCCAATTACTAAAACTAATACCCCAAAATCCAGAAGATGTGCATTATGATTTTTGTTATTAAATGGATAAAAATATAAATGGTTAATAAACACATTAGACAACCGAAATTTCCAAAATATATGAATATGAACTTAAATATGAATTAAAATATGAATCAAGGCATTAAAAATTATTTGATGTTCAATTTAAGTGTGTGAAATGTGTATTATCATGATCAAGTTTAAAGAAATGTTTCCTTCCACACATTTTTTATCCACACAAAAGAAAAAAAATTTATTTCATCTCCCCCAACTTAAAATAACACTATCCCCGGTTTTTAAAGAAAAGAAAAATTACATGGGGGTAGAGGTAGTGGATATGATAAATAAAATTAATTCCAAATAATAAACCTAGGACAAATTCACCTGGTTTTTGAATTCTAAGTTCATGAAACTCCTGATTACTCCTTTGATCTCTATGTCACTCAAAGAATCCACATAAATGATGGTAGTTTGTGTTTGTACACCTATGATATGGCTAAAAACTCATGAATCTCAGTCTCCCCTGAATCTTACACACCAACACAATTAGAACACAATGGGAACCCCTTGAGGTTACCTTAACTAAAATAATACAAAAATACACAAAATAAAATCAATGCAGAAGATGGGTTGCATCCCAAAAAGTGATTAGTTTACTGTCATTAGCTCGACATGAACCCCCAAACATACCAAACACAAACATTTAAAATCTTAAGGATTATATTTATCAAAAATTCCATTATATCATTATTGAGTCTCCATTGGGTTTGGTGGGACGGTTTGGAAATTTTTTTAAGAATAATATAGGTCCCATTGAATTGGATAATCCCATGAATATCAAAATGGGTCCATCCAATTTATTTTTTAATCTTTCTTACAGAATCATGGAGAATTTTATTATTATTAGAATTTAGAGAGGTTAAAATTATAACAAAATTTTTTTGATTATCCACCATAAAGGAAGACTTGAGATAGGATGTATGGACCTTGAATTAGAGCTCACGTTGGCTAATAGATTCAAAAACATGTTGGGACATTGAATCAAAGTAAATTTCATTTTCAAAATTTTTCAATAGGCTTGGTTGATTTTGAATAGAATATTAAACCAAAAAATTGTAAATATTAATTTCAGAAATGGATAGATACATTAATTATTTTATTTCTCCTATTGGTTCAGTGATTTTTGGTTCATTAAGCTCATTAATGGATCAATATTCAGAACACTCAATACATGATGTCAAATTTACCTCTTGTGAATACAGAAAATCAGTTTACTCTTGATTTAAACTCCCATAAAAAATTATTCATGTTATTCGGGTCTCTTAGATTCAAAGGAGTCTTTTTTAGCATTTTCATGAGAGGTTTGTGTGTAACAATATTCTTCAATCAATGTTGATGATGGGAAAACCTGAGTGGGAATGGGTTCCAAAACCGTTTCAATGCTTAGAAGTTCTAATATCAATGAAGAATCATAAAAATCCATCATCTCCATTTTTGACACAATTTCTCTAGTAAGGGTTGTGGATCACGATGGAAAAGAGGTTGAGACAAATGGTCTATTCTAGGAGGATAATTAAGTTATGGGAATTGAATAATATGATGTTTAGATTTCCTTTTAAGGGATTTAAACACATTATATGTTGGAATTATTTGTGGAGAATATGAGTTAAAACATTTTGGTTGATTATGTTGTTGATTACCCAGACAATAGAAACTAGGATGTTCATTGTACATCATAATTTTTATGGGGTATTCAAAGTTGGGAAAGGTTCGCCATGTTTGGATTTGTTCAAAAGTGATTTCCATAGGAGTGAAATAGATGATGAGAATAGATATGCGGGGTATTAAAATGAGTTTAGTGACTAAGATAACTTATTTAGGTACCCAGAAACAGTGCCAAGTTTTTTTATTTTCTAAATTTACCCAACATATTAGGGTTAATAGGTCACTTGTAGTTTAGCTTGGGTTGTCGAATCTTCAGAGACCTAAGAAGTATCCTACAGACACATACACTCTATGAATTTTTTGTTGGCTATGAATTGGAAAATTTGGGTTAATTTTATATGGGTCTATGTAAATTCTATGAAACTTAATTGAATTCAATTTAAAATAATGAGTTGATCCTTGGTTATCACTTGGTGTGGATTGGGTTTAATCCTTTTTCAACTGTTTCAGTTTCTTATATTTGAGATAGGTTCATTTAAGTAGATCAAAAAACATAATCACTTACTAGTTTAATAACTACACAACATAATACTAATCAACTATACACTTGGAGGATCAAAGTTTTGAGCACCCCAAGGTAAACGTTCATATTAGCACTTGAAGTGTGTGACCTTAAATTCAATAAGGACAAAGGAGTTTAAAGATCTTCAAACAAAATTCTCAATTAAAAGAAGTTATTAGACATTAATAGAGTGATAAATAACATAAAATCTAGACCCTTTATACTCCCTTGTATCAACCTATAAGTGGGTTATCCCTCCTTTGATTCTATTGCTTCAATGGAAGTAGGAAGTAGACCCATGAAGGAGGAATTTGATAAGTAAAAAAAAGACAATGAAATAACGATCACTCCACCATTGTGTGATAATTTCATAGGGTTTGGTGTGAATAAATTCACACATTAAGCCAACAGTATCAAATTTATATGAATCACAATAGAATAATAGGATAATAAAATAATTTATTAAGAAACTAAGGTGAATTGAACAACTTACATGAGGAATAAATGTAATTACAAACACAAGGTGACAACATAACTATACAATTAAACCTAGCACCAAAAATGATCAACTACTCCACCACCAATACCTTAAATATGAATTTTAGAATACTTTGGTATAGCCCCAAACATTCCATTTCTTCCAATTAGAGTATGGTAGTCCTAGGGTGGTGGAAAGATTGTGGAATTTTCACTTTTTCACCAATGACCTGAAATGAAAACCAATTGGAATCCAAAAAATATAGGTTCCTAAATGAGGTTCTAGATGGATGAATTTGGGTGGGCCATATAACAAACAAATGGATATTTATATGTTCCCTAATAGTATGTAAAGTTTCATAATAAAATGATATATTTTATTTGAGATAGGTGTATAATAGTGGAATGTTTTTATGGGCCACAGAATCTAGCCCCTAATTTTATCTCCAACATGGTCCGAATAGTACACCATTTATCACTCAGAATTATATATTACCACTATTTGATGAAATTTTCCCCATTATGTATTATATATTTAGTTCAAATTTCATAATTATTAGTCTTTGATCTTGGCCACTACCATGTCTTTATTGGGATGTTGTCCAGTTTACTTATCCCAAAATGTTGTTGGTTCAAGGACAACATTGGTGGTCTTCCAATTTGAATATTCAAGTTCTCCAAAAGCATTAATTGTTCCTTATAACATTAGAGACCTGAAAATAAAATATGAAAATAAAATCAAGCCAATTTTTTTAGGTTTTATGAGATGTTCAAAAATGTACATTGTAATGGTGAATTTTAACAAATAATTGAAATGAAAATGTAAAATAATGTTCAAATTGTGAAATGTAATAAATATGATGTTAATGAATAATTAAGTACATGAATATTATAATTTAAAAAATTAATATTATCATATTTCAGTGGATAATCATTATTCTATTTGTAATATTGACATGTTAATTGATGTATCATGATACCTACATAAATTTTATATGCTTTATAATTATTTTTAAGGGAAATATTATTATTATTAAAAGTTAATATATTGATATTTTATAAAATATGCTTCCCTTTTCTAGAAAAAAAAAAACATGATTTAAGAAATTTTTTTGTAGGGTACCTTGTTTTTCATTGTGCTAAAATATTTCATTCTATTATGCCCCATGTTGATAGTTTTCTTCTCATCACATATATTTAAAAAATATTGTTATGAGTATGTGTATAAACTAATTATAATTAATTTTGAATGTTTGGAAGATTTTTCATGAATTAATAACATGTTTATTTTTAAAAGAGTTATTTGATGAATAAAATGGATAGATAGTATAAGTGTCCACACTTAAAATACAGGTATACTATGTAATATTTTTTCTTAATTATATATGACTAAACTGAAATGATCCTTGTAATTTTATGAAATTGAAATATAATTCAAAAATACTGGAATAATATAATTCATATGGTCAGGTCCTTGCATGAATTTTACTAAGTTGGTGAATTGAAAGTATTATAGAAGAAGGATGTTTATTTTCAAAAAAAATATCATTGTACATATTATTTTAATGAATAATAAAGTAAAAAATGGTTATGTTTGAGAAATATTAATCCTCTATGAACGAGTGGAATTCATCAAAGATTTTTATCCTTGAACCAAATCTCCCACAGTTTCTAAAAAGGACACTACAAAAAACGTCATAGGTCACTATAGTGTTCTACAGTTTTTGGGAATAGAACATACTCGTGTTTGTACAAAATTTCTCTACTAGTGAATTTTTATTAATAATGGGGATCTATTATGAACATTTAAGAATAAAATTTATAATAATTTAGGATTAGAAAGAATATAATGTTTAGTAAGTGATGAATTAGGAAGATTCATGAGAGACAAATATGAAGATTAATTATGTTATAGTTGGAATTGAACTTTATAAAGTTTAGAAGGGAAATAAAATTTTGCAATAAATATAAAGGGTTATTAATTATTCGACTTGAAAAATGGTCATGGATAGAAATATAGGCCAAGAAAAAAATCTATTTTATAAAAATGAAAGATTTGTTTCCCAAAAATGAGAATAGGGTTGATAATAAAAATTCAAATATATAGTGGAATTAAAATTCAGAAAAAGTTTAAGATGTGTGACCAATATGGGATGTTATAAAAGCATTCATTACTATCATAACATCATGTTATAAAATTTTGAAGAAAGTGATAAAACTCTGTGTAACAAAGATTCTATAAATGATAAAGAAAATATGACATACTTATTTAATGATTCTTCACATGATAATAAATAAATTACAAAATTAGTGGAGTTTGATAATATGAAAGAAATACCATCCAATTAAAATTCATCAAGAATATGAAGTTGAAACTTATAAATTATTTTCATTGTGAACATTATTTCTAAGTAGTACTGAGGTTACTCCTTATTCGTAATATATTTGTTTATATATACTAACTAGTAGTGAATTGAAGGGGAATAAGTATGGAGACTATTTGAGGGAAGAGGATGTTTTTTAGCTATTTTAAGATGCTCACCATGGTACATTTTTACCAACATGATAATTAACATTATGATACCCTTGTGGGGGATAAAATTGGATGATGATGTGTGAGAATCACACTATACCTCAAATAATGAACATTGAAAAGAAATTTTGGATGTCGAGGAATGTGTGTTTATACACTTAAACTATTTTGATATGTCTATTGAGATTGGTGAAATCTTTTATTTAAAATATTGACTAATATTGAAAATAATATAAAGATTGTGGATGCAACATATGGAGATTATTTCATGAAAGATTTTTTTTGGACACCATTTTTCACCATTATTAAACACTCTTGTTTTCTACATTGAGTTATCACTCATAAAAGTATCTTTGTTATACAACTCATGTGATTCTATATTTCTCATGAGAAAAGTGTCCATGTTTTTGTGATGAAATATTATAACTTTGAATTTGATTTTCAACATGTGTGTGAAGTAAAATAGGGGGAGAAAGAAGATAAAAATATCATATGGGTAGAAATATTTGTGTACACATATTGATGATTAACATGTTTTTTTTTTGAGTTTAGTAAAAATATTGATGATGAATAATATTTTATTTCTTATGTGGGTTTTAAAAACATACGTATAGGGGGAGGTTGTTAGGCCTAGTGAGTCTAGGATTAATGTTTTCTCAATATATCAATATTTTTTGAATGAAAATGTTCATTAAAAATTTACTAATGGTTGTTTCTTATGATTTTTCCTTAAGGATATTTATTATGGAATTTTCTTAAACTTGTAAAATCATAACATATAGAGAATAGGGACATTTCTTAAGAAAATAAGAACATTTTAAACTAATCATAAATTTTTATAACATCATGAAAATTCATTATCCAAGAAAGCATAATAAGAGTTTTTATAATGTGGGGGATGTGGTTCTATGAATAATGTTCGATTTGATTTCTATCAGATTGAGTATTTGTACAATGTTAGAAATTATGAATGAGATCGATAAAATTTTGTTATAGAAAATTATTTTTACATTGTCAAAGGTGTAGATGAACATTGATACCGAAAAAGACATAAAAGTGAAAACTTTTGAGAAAATGAACTCTAGAAAGATATTTCTTTCAAATTATCATGATTGATGAAACTTGATAACCATTTCTGAGAAGCACATGTTTCTTATTTTTTACAATTTTTAAATTAGATAAAATTATTAAAAAGGTGAAAATTTCCATGGTATTAAAACATGACATTTAATATCTAGTAAAATTCAAATTGGATAATTCGATAGTTGAATCCAATGTTTTTAGATAGAGAGGTTCCACGAAACACGAGTCTTTAGAAGTTTCAAAAACATTTCCAAACATCTTCTGTGACTAAATATTTGTAAGAAATTAGTTTTTTTAGTTTTTTGTTCAAATAAATAAATATTTATTAAATACCATATAAATTTTGAAACCCATAAGATATAAAATGTGTAGTTGAAGGATAGAAAGTGGATATATTCCATCAGATGAAGATCCATCATATGGATAGACATCAGAAAGAATTTCATGATTTCACTGGATGAATGTTTTATATAAATTGACATAAAAATTTACTAGAAATATAATTGTTAAACCATTAGAAAAAAATTCTTGACTCTATTTGAAATAGGGTCATTATAATTATTGTTGTTAAAAGTGATTTTCATGATGACTATTTATAAAAATATAACCAGATGTAATGTTTGTAATGAATTAATTGGATAATCATTCATAAGAAGGTTGATTTAGAGATGTTCATTTATAGTAAATACAGAGTAATGAAGATCAGGTAGAGTTAGCTTGAAATATCCATGTGAATAAGTGAATTTTTTCATGTGAAATGTTATTAATGATGTTACTAAAAAACAATTCCATCATACTGATTAATTCTAAGGATCTTTAAAAACACAATACAGAGTCATTTATTGTTGGTGATGTTGTGTTGGTCATCAAAATTTTTATATCCATGAGGATAATAAGGTTTTATAAAGTTATCTTCCACTAATTTTAATGGAATATCAATGAAAGGGACATCATTCTTGAAACTTCAAGAGTATTAGAGACTTTTTTAGAATAATTGATAATAATTCCATAAAAAATTATTTGAGAGATACATTTCATTTGGGCATTTGGATGAGCAAGAAAAAATGTTTTAGTTCCCTCAGGTAATGTATAAAAACACCTATATAATGTTTCTTTTGTTCAAAAAATTAGAACACTGATCACATAAAAAATTTAGAAGCTATATATAATTTATTGTATGAGTTCCAAAGGGATTTCTTATTAGTTGAACAAGAGTGCATCAGATGATGAATCATTGATCATAGATCCAATGGATTAAGACCCAATGGATTAAGAACCATTAGACAGATCTATACAATATTAAGTCATATAATATAGACACTAATCAAATCCTACAATACTGAATCATATTTAGGATCACCTGATGGAGACCATAATACAGAGGTTACTGGATAAAGTCATCATTAGAACTATTAATAATGATGTTATAAAAATTCTAAAATGTTTTAATTTATAATATTTTAGTCTTATAATTATTAGGATTAACATTAAAGGAAAAAATAATCCTAATAAAATTACTGATGATTATGATTTATTACATAGTATAAGGTGATCCAACATGATTGTTGAGGAAGAGAAGATTCTTATACAGTAGATCATAAAAAATAAGGAAACAACTTGCATCTTGAATATAGAATATGTTTCTAAAAATCCTACTATAGGGGTGTTCAAAAAGTTATGAAGAAATAGGATATGGGAAGGAAGTTTAGAGGTATAACCAACTATTTTAGAAGATTTTATTATTTTGATGTAGAACCAAGGTTATACGGTGGAATGATTACTTGGGTGTACACCAATTGAATCATATGCCTTTGTAATCATGTGATGAAAGTAACATAATCAATTTTTGGTAGAATATATAGCATGATGGGGAGTATTTAATTATATTGATCCTTTTAAAATTAACCTTATATTATCATTATATTTTTATATGAATGGTGAGTCTCAAATTTATATTTTTGTGGATCATAAATTAAAACAGTATTCAATAGTTATGAATGATTCATTATAGTGTTGAGAAACATTATTATAACAAAAAATGACCACTAATTCACCCCACCCATCTTAATGATTCTATAATTTATCCATGGGATATACACATTGTTCACATTATATGTGAAAGTTCAAGATTAATGATATTATTATTTTATGTTTGCGTTTTCATGGATGTTGGAAAAACATTTACCATTTTTGATTTTCATGGGTATGAAGGATTATGTGGAAATAATCATGTAATATTTATTTTGTAACTGATTCATCGAGTGTGATTTCAAGTCTTTTCAGGTAGATGATACATTTGAGAAGATAGTTTTTCTTTGTTTGGTTTTGATAAATTCAAAAGTGTTTGTGTGATTGTAATCATTAAAAATTCTTATTCACATATAAATGAGGGTTGGGGGTCCAGAATAACAACATAAATTGGGGGATCTGTTGGATATATGCTAAATGTGAGATCATACATTGATCGAGGATTTGTTATATAATGATCTTAGGATTATTTTCAGTTAAATAACAAGAAGATCTATATGTAATGTTTTGGAATTGAAGGGATAGATGAGAATTAATTCTAGCAAGATTTTTTTATGGGTTAGAATATAGTCTACACATTCAATGGAAGATAATGTGTGTCTATGGATTTTTTGTTTTTTCTTACTCTTGTTTAGGATATTTTTGGATTTATAGATTTAGATTTTATGTTGATAAATTGGTGTGTGTGTATTGGGGACTTAGTAAAATGGGTCTTCACGTTGTCAATATTCGTCTCAAATTAGAGTCTTGAAGTTATACATCCTCTAAAGGGGTTAAGTGATATTATTTCCTTAGTAAATTAGTTTTGAATTTTTTTATAATTCCATTCAACTCAGGTCATGGTATTACCCCTGGTAAAGTTTTGGTTGAATTCATAGTTAGTCATGTATTATGGGATGTTAAATATTTATAAAATAGAAAAATATGTGTCTCATTATAGATAATATCAATATATTTAAAATTATTTCCTTGATGAAAATTCTGACATAATGTTTAATTATGGATCATGGGTTTTCACAAGGATATGTTTTCTATTTGAAAAGGTTCTAGTCTTTGTTATGGTCTATTTTGAGTTATTAATTTATACTATAGTCTAACAAATTCAAGAGATAGATATTCCCATTTTTTGATTTCATTATTTTTTTATCCATTTTCAAATGGAATAAATGTATAATGGAAGGGGAATAGTGAAATAAATTTATTCATTATTGCGATCAGTATCAGATTCTAGTCGAGGGAATGATCTGATCACAAGGAGTTTTCGAATGAATCAATGTTAGAATAATTCTCCGTCAGGTAAGGGTTTTTTCCATTTAAATTTCCTTGATCATCATTCATTTCTTAATATAATGAATTATTTATAATTGTAAAGATTATTTATATTCATTTAAGCTTTTTACTTTTATAGAAAAAAACCTTCAATTGGGATATTTACTGATAATTGAAAATTTTTCATCTATTCCAAAATGTAACATAGGATATTTGATCTCATGATCAATAATTTCAATGACCAAAGAGACTAAATGTTACAAAATTCCTCAATCTCTATAATATTTCACCTATATGTTATGGTTCATTCACAAACAATCATAGGTTCAATGATAAAATTCAATAGGTTGGTATGGTTATAAACTCAAGGGAGGAAATGATGGATCTCAACTGATAAGATGATTTTGAGGAACTAGTTATCTAGTATAATAGATGATAGAGTCTGGGGTGGATATTTAGATATAGTGGGGGTGGAAAAATGTTTTGTAGGAATGATAGTGATGGGTTCATCACTAATAGTAAACCAAGTAGTAATTGGGAACTGTTGGTGTCATGTCAGGCACATGTGATGATGAAGACATGAAATATAACATGTCAATGATGATATATAGTTTTTTCAAAAAAATATGGTGTTATAATGAAGCCTACACAATAAAGTCATAATAACTAAAATCATGTTGGGTTTTTGGTTACAATACATGGGCATCAGAGGATTACAAATATCACATTGTGTGTAAAAATTGTAGATAAAATACTCGAGAACATATTTTAGTGATATTTTTTTAAATTAAATGATTATTTAAACTACTAATAAATGATATATTAGGATTTTAATACTATATATTTTTTACTAAGTAAGGTATTAATTTGTGATGATCATGGAGAACCTATGTTAATCCATAATTTATTTTAGTTTCCAAAAATAAAAATATTCATTGATGTGGTTTTCAAAATGAAACTATTATTATATTTATAATTGTTTTTAACCATACATGGAATATATCATACAATTTTCTTTAATTATATATTTTTTCATAAATTATTGGTTCTTAAAAACACTCTAAATTAATTATTAAGTTTATATTTGTGAAATACATAATATAATAGAGGTTTAAATGTTTCTAGATGTGTTTAGAACTATATATTTTTAAATACAACATGGTTTAAAAATTTTCTAAACACCTTAAACTTTTGATAGGAAACTGGTGGCCAAGGAATTAATCAATAATGGTAATTTAAAATAATGATATATTTAAAACATAGAACACACAGTTATTTCAACAATCTCACAAAGAAAAAAATATATGATGAAGTAAATAATTGACTGTTTCAGTGAAATGCTCTAAATAAAATATATATATGTGTGTGTGTGTGTATGTTTTTTAGAGAAATACAAAACAAATAAAATGGGGGATAAAACTTTAATGATACCTCTCTATATGAAGCTCACATACCTATATGATTTCCATTCCTGATGAACCTACCGAGTAATACCCTATAGTACATTTGATCACTATGTTAAATGTAATTTCAAATATACTTTTTATTAATTTCATATTTATCATTTAAAATATATCTATAAAATTAATCATAATTATATAAAAATTTTAAAATAAATGTTGAATATTCAATACAAATCATATCAAGGATTAAATGTCTTAATGAATACACCATTCATGCCCTAAAATACTGAAGTATATACACTTCAAATCACTATAAATTTCTAACCCAATATATACATCATGACCCCCACGTATGTATTCACTTATCAAGCACCATAATTTCATTTCTAGACTATAATTTCTTCATATCATTAAAAGTACTCATATTTATAGGATAATTCATAAAAATAAATGACATTGTTATCCTTCCAATGTCTCATGAGGTGGATGGTCTTGTAACTAAAAATTACACACAACTGACATGAGAATTCCGAAAACATGGGAAGTAAAATAACTATGGGAGACTTATGATTACTATGTTGATTCACATCCCCTTTCACCTGAACAATTTTTTTTAAGTGGAAAAAAATTTAATCGCATATACAAAAAATAATTATACTTTAAAAATATAATAAATTTCATGTAACATACGTTATAAACAATAATTTTCCTTATAATATATTCAAAAACTATTAAAAACCCATAAATTTGAATAATTAAATTTATATAGGTGTTTCATGTTTCATCTTTACTCATTGCTGTTATTTTTAGTCTATGTCCAACATAAATATGAATATAAAATAGAATCAATAATAACATGTACCAACCTCATGGAAAATATATATAACATTAATATCTAGGTAACTCAAGATTTCATGAGCCACAAACTAAAATGGTAACCCTCTTCGAAAAAATTAATGAAGAAAGATAATGACCTCTATGTCCCACACTAATTAGGCCTTGTAGTGGAGCTTTCATGGAGAGTAATAAATATAACATATGGAAGGAAATACCCTCAATGGAAAAATAATGATTTATTATAGGATTAGAATAAAAATGAAACTCATGACATAAATAAATAGGAAAACAAAAACCATCCCCCACTTCATGTATAATGTAAAGAAATACAAATAGACTCTAAGTAAATGGATAAAATAAATCCTAATGATGTTTCTTAAAAACATCTCCAATGTTCAGGCTAGTAATGTCATGATCAGACATAGAAGTCCCAAAACATGAAATATAGTTCATATATATGTGGTGTGAGAATAATATGTATAAATAATAAGATCATACCCAATGTATCACATTCACATGTGAAAATAACAAATTAATGCACCAATGAGAAAAAAATATATCAAATACGCACCTAAATCTATCAACTAACCAATCACATCCTCACCTCACATGGTCACTAAATAATGAATTCAATAGTTGTAATATAATATTAATAATATCAATAAAAATGGTAACCTATAGAATTTTACCATTGATTTGAATCTGTAACACCCCAATATCACACATCAATGAATACCCGTCACTTCTATAGATTCCTTCACAATGATATATTGGTTATACACTATACTAAGCCCCCACATGGAACTGGTCATTATATGCCTCCAAAAGACACTTCGGAAATCACATCATTTCAAGAACCCCTTTTACAATTAGTCATCACATCCTCATCCTCAAATAACCAATTCCATATCCAAGTTAGTAGTGTATCATTAACATGATAGACATTAACCCCATTCTCACCTCCTACCATACATGAAACCACTATAAAAAACATCATCAATATCATTATCCTAACCATAAATGTAATGCCCCAACCCTAGTTACCCAGAGTTGGTGCATTATTACATAAAATTAGCATGATCACAAGGAACTCATGTCTCGAAAGACCGATCAGTTTAGTATTATTCGAAATAAGATTCATACATAAGATCAAATCTATAAATTTAAAATAAATACAACACTAATTTATTCCATTAGAAACATCCAAGCCTCTAAGATTAATCCCGTATGTAACTCATAATTAACTTCTTCATATCCTTGGAAAATTAAACATAATAAAGGGGTGAGCTCAAATTCTCAGTAAAATACAACGAAAGATAACATAAATGTTAAGCATGGTGAATAATTGAAAACACATGCCTTTAACAATAATGAAAACTTTTAGGAGCTTAGTAAATAATGCCATAATAAAACATAATATAGGGTATTCTATTAGTCGACTGACCATGTGAACCATCAAAATTATTTTCATAATGAGGGAATGTATAATGTCTGACATTCTAAAACATTTTGTCAAGGCCTTGACCAAGATGTCTAAAAATGATTAAGGCCTCGGCCAAAACCATACATCAAATTGGGAAATGCCTCGGTCAATTCCACATCTAGTTGTCTCATGAGACCTACCGATGCATCAAGGAGCTATAGTGGGCTCCACCCATCACTTACTAAGTCCAATACAATCCTCATATGAAAAGGTTGAAATATAACATAAACATTCATATTAAAACTAGCATACGAAATTTCAATACTTTAACCATAAAAAATGAATGGTATAAAAATAACACACCCAAAATCAAACATATCAAAAATCCTTCAATACAATATGGAATATTTTTATCATAATGAATCGACTTCAAACAAGTATAAAATCCATCAAATGATGTTGACATAGAGGAAATCAAAACCATTTAAGAGAAATATCTCTTTCTTTTTTTAAATCATTTAATGTTACATAATTATAAATGAAATATTTATTTTGAAAATATTCTTATAAGCTTTTAAGGGAAGCTTTGATGATTTTATAACAGTGTAAAATAGCTTCACCCGCCGTATAAGTTAAAAAAACATTTTTTCCTTAATTTTGTCGAAATGGTCGTAAAGTACCTTGTTTGGAAAATGATAGAAAGATTCATTTCAAAAAATCTTATAAAAAGTAAAAAAAGGGTATAAATGAAATTCACCCATTGTCTAGTAAATAGTAAAAAAAAATTAATAAATTTTTATGAAAACACGGATGTGGATGATAAAGAGGTCCTTGTAGATAATTACATATAAGCAACCTTGAATAATGAAGAGGTTGTTGAATTAACCCTTACCTTGTACTTTTCCTTGGTCAAGGGTAGTTTAACCTCATGTATAATGGTGAAATAAATATTATTAAATTATACAAGAATCATATACATTAATATGATATCATATATGATCTTTTAATATTACTTTGTTAATAATATTTTAGTATTATCGTCGTTTTGGGTGTTAACTATTTCATTTTCCTTTATATGATTTATTATGTAAGTAATGTTTTTTATGGATAGGATGTATCTTATTAATATTAATAATAATATTAAATCTTTAAAAATTATTTTTAATCATCTAATTAAAATTAATCTTGAATGGATACGATGGGGAAAGAATCTCATCGTGTTCGTGGAGACGGTAATCCATATGTACGCACGAGCGACAATATCATTATTTTGATATTAAAATAGTATATAATTAGATGGTATATAATATATACAGAATCATTAACATGTTATATTTATTATTTACATCATTTATACATCATTATTATACCCATCCAAATATTAATGTATTTAATAACAAATACACCAAGACGTGGAGACGGTAAGCTGTATGTATGCACGTATGGTGACATGTCATTCAAATGATGAATAGAATAATGAATATGGTTGTACCACAATTATAATAACATAAAAATATTTATAATATACTGGATTTATTATTTTATAATGGAAACAACAAGGAAATAAGAAGTGTAAGAAGAAAGGAACTTGAAAGATGTAATGAAATATTTACCTTTTTTTCAGGTTCTTCCTTTTGATTTGTTCAAAAGGGATCCTTAGGTTGGATTTATAACTAAATTAAATCATCTAATATTAAGGTAGGAAATTTTAGAGGGTATTTGGTAGGGGTTTTCTGAACCAAATGGCTTTTAAGTTGTGAATTAGAGAGAATGGGAAGTTCCCTTTTATAAGAGGGTGATGGGTACCTTAGGAAAAGCTACGAATATCATTTCATAATAAAATTATTTTCGGTTTCTAATGGATAAAAAATAAATTATTTAAAGGATAAGGTGGGTATGGGTCAAAAAACTCCCAACCAATAGGTTTTAGATAGGTTTGGATCACTATATTATCCTTATCTTTTAGATTTAACTCTTAGTTAAATAGTGTGACATTTACCATGTCTCTTTGTATTTTTATATTATATCATTAATAAAATTTCTATAAAGTTCCAAGAGAACCCAAAGTGGTTAATTAATGATATAAATATCATTATATATGTCTTTTAGACTAACCATAGATTTTTAGGATTATTATATCAACCAATAATATTGTACTTTTTTAAAAAACTCATTTATGTCAATTTGGACATTATTTAATATTTGATTTTTTGGTAAAGTCCTATAAAATTTATTACGTAGAAATAAATTCATTTAATAAACCCTAACATGTCATAGTCACCTATAAAAAAATTTTATGGCATAAAAACTTTCAAATTATATTTTTTTTAGTATTTATAATATCATTTATTTGATTGTTTAATTAATAAGGAAAATACCGCAACATTATTGTCTAATAAATAAATATATTTATATTATGTCTAAAAAATATAAATAAAATATCCTGAGGTAGGAAATATTTTTATATTTCTAATGAATATTTATAGTCTAATAGATAAAATATATAACCTCATATAAAAATTGTTTTACTAAAAGATATTTTCTTTTCCTATTTTTGTCTTTACTTTAGATTATTTAATATAAAATGTCATTATCAATCACATGTGGCTCAATGGGGTCCCAAAATCGACCCAAGGATGACCATGGTCGGACATTTATTATAAAATAGGTTTAGGACACATGTTAGGGTAATTTAATATTATTATAATATTTTTTTTAACCTTATTTACTGGATTTACCCCTTTGAGCATGGTAAATAAAATATTTACTGAAGTAATTATTCAAAATGTTTATAAATAAAAGTTACCTATTTACACAATTTTTACTTCATGATTCTAAATATGGAATCCATTTTTATAATTTCAAAATACAGAAGTGGTAGAAATTAATTTAAAATTAATTCCCGTTGTCAAAACAAAAAGCTTGTTTTTAAGAAATAATAACGATCAAAATATTGACACTTGCTTATGTCCGGTTTAAATGTGAAATTATGTTCAATTGCCAAAATTGGATTAAATGGTAAAAATATAATCTAATTATAATTAAAATCCAGTCAATAGTATAATTTATCACTATAAATTATTTTTATTAAAAATGTTGTTTTTAATTAAAATTTAGTATTTTTCACTATTCATCAAAAATTGAATGTTTTAACAAAAATACCAAAAATTAACCCTACACTAATATCGATATTCCAAACCCAAAAATGAATTCCATTTTGAAAAATAAAATTTATAAAATTTTAAAAAGTGGTTATTAGTATTCATAACGGCTAGTTTGATTGGTTGTGGTGTGTTTGAACTCGAAGTTGCTTACAACACAAGCTACTGTATTATTCAAAAAGAAGTGTACCATGGAAGCTTGGGGTGTTACAATATGTTCTATATATATTAAAATAATTACAAATCATACATTTTAATTTTTCCTTGAAGAGGTGGTGGAAGAGGGGGCAATGATCCAAACATCCTCACCATGTTGTATATTAATAAAAATAAACACAAATCATTTGGGTGTCAACACGTGGTGGTCAATTTGGTATACTTTCATAATGAAATAACAATGAAAATTTAATATAAAATAGAGAAAAACATAAGTTTATATAACACTTTTACATAAAATCACCACCAAAAATTGAAAAAATCACCAAAAGGAATCACAACCATCACCACTTCATCATCCACTCCTAAATGCATTAATCATCACAGGCAATCCACAAATCACAAAAAAAATAATTTCAGTCCCTTTCAAGTTATGAAATTTCAAGATTTTCCAATTATCACCCATTACCATTTATCAATCCCTCTCATTTCATGTTTAACATAAACCACTTTAACAACATCCCATTTTAATTGAATAGTTCATTAGAAATTTCAACCCATTCCATTTTAGATTCATCATAAAAATGTTATCCCACCACTATCAAGAAACTATAAAAATACAACACAAAAAACAACAACCCATCTTTCCTATATCAACAACCCATGAATCACAGTCAAAAAAATAATAACCTCTACACATATCAAAACCACAACACACATCTAAACCACCACATATAAAATACACCAAAAATTACATTTTTATTTAAATAAATAAAAATAATTATATTTAACTATACATTTTCAAGAGAATTCTCACACGAAAAATGTTTCATTGGGAAATCAGTTTATTAAGTAGATATACATTATTATAATTTTTTGTGTGTGGTTAGTAAAATAAATATTCACAAAAAAGTTCACCAATATAACTTCCACATAAAATTAATTAATCTCAACATAATCCAAAAAATAATAATGCCAAGAAAGATCAATCATGTTGAAATAAACATAAGAACAAGTAAAACACATTAGATTTATTACAATGCCATTCAATGAAAATTTAACCAATTAATTATCATTATTTTTCATCTTTATAATGTCCCACAAAGGGAAATAAAGTTTTTTATTCCAACATATAAATCTAATATAAGAAATAAAAAGGAAACTCTACCTCAAATACATATTTTCAATTTTCCACACATTCATAGAAAAAGAGGAAGAGACCACCAAGAAAAAAAACCAAAGAAAACACCATTATCAACAAAGAATATTATAGCTCACATAGTCCTCAAAACAAATCATCACCAAAACCAATTGTTGCAATTATGAAATCCTTCTCTTTTTAAGTAAACAAGTGAAAAAATTGAAGAGACATGAAATGAACTCACCGAGAATAACCATGTATTGATCACCTTGGACCAGGGTCAAAATATAATGAAAATTATAGTAAAATATCTCCAAGGGACACACCTGAATCACCCAAGGAATAATATAAATGTTTTTAGAAGGTATCCTTCAAAGGGGATTTGATAATTTATCAGTTTTTTATAAAATAAATGGCCATGAAAATACACACATTACTACAGTGTAAAAGTGCATACACCATATAAGATTAGGGTGTAATGGGAAGGGACTATGTTGTATTGGGGCTGGTTAATGCTACATTAGAAAAATATAGTGAGGTCCATGCCAAAGATCTGATAATCCAAGAAAATGATAATGACATAAGATGAAGAACCATGTTTTAAGACATAAGTGCAAATGAGGATACGTTGTAGCCCCGTTAAATGGTGTAGGTACCTCAGAAAATATATAACTATATGAATACTTTTTCAATACTCCACACCACAGACTATATCTCTATATTGTAGCTATAAAGAAAATAGAATGACCATAAGTACACAATCTCTAAGACTCTATGAAAAAACTAACTAGTCCATATCATATATACACATTTTATAGAACATCATAATAATCCATTCCTCAAAATCCTTCCAAACATAAAAAAAAGATTCACCTTCATTGTCCACTCCCCAAATACATCTGAACATCCCCCCAAAACCACTATTAGCAACATTATTACAATTTAATGGATTATATGGATTGAATCATTACATTATATACCTATGAGACAATTTTCATCCTCAATAATTAAAACCAAACCCATGAAAGGGGAAAAGGTTTAGGTACGAACAACCACCCTATGAGATACCTATGAATGATTTTCTTATAACCCAATAAAAACCACACCATATCATAGTATCCATTAGCTACCATTCTTCCACATAATAATTCACACCAAAATATCATCCTCTATATAAAAAATGAAAATTAATTCCATAACCATCAAGCAATATTGCCTCACTCACTAAAATTAGGTAAATCAACTTTACATATTATGATATTATCCCCTTTGAGATGCACTAACTCACCTGAACATTTTTAAATCATATAATAATATAACATTTCCTAATTAGGAAGGTTTTATCCACTATTAATACAGTTGATGTCTTAACAAACATCATTAGAAAAATAAGGATCTGCATTTCATAAATAAAAAAGTTATAGGAATCACATCATCAAGGAAAACAATGAATAATAAATCTCTAATTTGAACAAGGTAGTAAGAATGAATATATCCCATGTATTCCAAATTATTATTCCCCAAGCCACTATTATTCCAAAAAACATGAAACAATCAATTTTATATCCTCAATACATCTCCTTCTTATGTTCATGTGATTTTATTAGTCAATATAAGAACACCATGTCATCCTCAATATCCATCTCTTTCTAGTCTGTAACATGGGTGTAATCATGAAGATATTGATTAATATGAGACATGTAAAGTATTTCATGGATCTATTTCAACCATAGTGTAAACAATAATAGATACTACACCTCAAAAACATACCCCAACAGCTCGAAGGGTCTAACCAATATAGGGAGAAATATTACACCCCCAACCAATCCTTTGATTCCCATTATGAGGGTAAACCATTAAGAACATATGTTCCCAAACCTAAAATTCGAAGGGTATCCTACTAAAATCAACATAATATTTTGATTGGTTCTATAAAACATTCAAAATATGAAGAAAAATATGAAACTTCCTTTTTATGATTTATTCCCATTTTGGACCGAGAATTGATGAATCCCCAACAACATCCTAGTAAAATAAAGAATGAAACTACCACCCATAAAAAACCTAAAATAGTTCTAGGATGATTGGTGTGTCCTAGATTTTATTATTAATGAACTCAACCCAAATAAATTTCTTTTCCCAATATCCAACATTGTCCAAAATGCACACTCATGATATTTCCTCTATAATTTGTATGGCCCTCTCCATATTTCTATCCATTTGAGGGTGAAAATAGTTATAATGAATACATGATCGCAAAATACAATATGTAACACCCAAAAGAATTTTGAGGTAAAATAATGATCATTACATATGACAATGTACCTACGAAAACTAGGAAACTATACAACTTTATCCATACACTTCCTTTCCAAAACAACCATGACGCATGACTCCTTGATTACTATGAAGTGATATAATTTAGTTAGTTGATCCATGATTACCTAGATTACATCATACCCTCCCAAATACTAGGGTAATCCTATAATTAAATCCATTGATATGCATCCCGCTTCTACTAGGGGACCTCCGTGGTATGAAACAAACCACTAGGAACATTGTTTTTTCACAATTACATGTTGAAAAACTAGACCTCAAGTCATAGAATCTTTGACCACTTCATTCACCCCCGGACACCAAAATTGTTCCCTAAAACCTTGGGGAATCTTAGATACTCTTATGTTTGATAGTAATGATGATATATAAAAGACATGAATTAATTACTTATGAATATACATCAGAATAAATGACCTATGAGGGAACAATATTCGATTTTTTCCATCCTCTGATCACCCCTATGGAGCATAGCTGTGGAAAATATGGTCACAGATCACCTCTTCTACCGAGATTCCCCACTGAGACTCCTCCACCTACTATGTCATAGAATACTATAACATAAAATAAAATTGTAAACCATAACCATTAACCAAACCTACATCTAGATTTACAACTATCAAATCCTTAATCACCCCATAGAATCTAAAAACTCTTGAAAAAATCCCTTAATGACTTCCTACTCAGTACTTCATCTAGGACATTACGTTTTCATATGGTGCAGCAGATCTCAATATCATAGTCTAAAAGAAACTCAACCACATCTCTTATCATATATTTAGATCATGTTGGGAGAATATATACCTTAAGATCTTGTAATAATTAATTACCATCAATTGTTCTATGAAGAGGTATTGTCGCCGCAAATTCAGGGAAACCAAAACTGCTTCAAGATCCAAATCATGAGAGGAATAGATATACTAATGTTGATATAAGTATCTATAATTATATGAGATCCTTGACTTCTCCGATATAATGATGAAACCCATTCCCAATTGGGTATAATCATAGAAAAAAACAAACATCACCCCTTCCTCTGGAAACCAAAGCATTGGGGAAGTAATCAATTCCCCATAATTTAGTGAAACATATCATAAAAATGAATAGTATATATGAAAACATGATCAAGGCCAAAATACATGATAAATCAGATACGAACATATGACAATAGATCATGAGGCCATGGGAACTACAAACCTCCACCAAATTCATTGGTACTTCCAATGAAACCAAAACCTTGTTATTGAATGAGTCCATGACCTACTCCACCAGGGAACAACTTTCTAAAGTAATTTCACCTGCAAATTCTAAATTTTAATCATGGACCCATTTATATAGAGTTGGGGTAATAGAAGGACCTTAATTATAACAATTGTATGATTGAAATGATTATACCCTGACATCATGTAGATCAGGTTGTTATTGATGAATTGGACTATAAACTATTCCATGAACACATAGAATAAAATTTTTATCATCCCCATGTACCTAACTACTAAGATAGTGACACTAAATGACATGACCATGAATTTTAGTTCCCATTATTTCACCGGAAGGAACCCATGGGATATCATCCTCATTCACCCTCAACCAGTGATATCCTAGCCAGATATCAATAATAGATAACCAACTAGAACCTCTCATCATTTAAAAAATATCATAAATTATATAAATAATATAGAAATTTTTTATCATTAACAAATTAAGTCCTTAATATTTTATTCATGTCCTTCAACTACCATCTTCATTCTTGTTGAATAACATTAGATCACCACACAATGATACACTAGGCCTGATTAATACCATCCATATTAGGTCTTCAATCATAATAATCATATACAATAACTTACATGATTACATATAGTAAGGATCCATTGAAATTAGAGAGATTATTGGCTTTAAATCTATCATAAACATGATATCACTTCCTGGGGGTAGTGTCAAAACCTCTTAAGGATAAAAATCCAAAAATTCCATGAAAACACATTATTTCTCCACTATTCCAAACCAATATTTCCATAAAACTTATAACATAAAGTATGTATGGGGATCCAAATTTCTACTTACCATCCAATATCCTCATTCTTTCAGTAAAACTACACACTAACCATCCACATCTGAGAATACTACCCTCTATTATGAGTAGTCAATAGAAACATGAATTAAATATGAAAAATTATTGTTGAGGGTCATATCATACTAATATATCTATATAAAAATGACCCCATCGTGACTGGTGTTAACCTATCATTAGTGTAAACCCCTAACACACATCGACCATGATATTTTGGCCTCCGGATAGAATAGTTAACACAAAGGGAAAAAGAATCATCTCTATATCTAGTTCCAAAACATGGTATATGGTAGTGAAAAATAAAATTTCAAGTATCATAAATCGAATAAGGCATAATAAATAGTAAATAACAAGATGAACATATTGTTGATGATCTATGGACCCTCTTGATCCGACACCTCTATTGTATACAAGTATCCATGTATTAATCCAATATATCACTACTGAAACAAACCTCCATAACCATGATATATTTTTGGTCACTAATGATAGGGAATAAGTTTAGTTTGTCCCTTTATTATGCCATCTCCTCTCAGCTGATCACATGCCTTCTTTCCATGATGCTGAAATGAACATACTGGTGGTTTCTATAGGAGATTATACTGAATCAGATCACCTAAACTATGCTAATATTCTAAATCAAATAGTTATTAATAATGAATATTATCCTGGACCAAAATGAAATAACACACTAGTCCAAATTACATCGGAAAACCATAAAATATTCTAACCCTGAATGGATAAAAAGGAATCCTCAGAGGTTAACTACCCACTCTTTGGATACTAAATTTCCGTGGAACATGATACCTAATCTAGTAACTATCTCCATGAGGAACTATCATGGTTACCTTATTATAGTATCCATCTTTGTGTGATAATATGATGGATTTCCTCATCCTTATTTTATACCTCTAAATATTTTAGTAACAAAGATGTGGAAGCTTTATACTTGATAGGAGGGAGAAGCTCGTCCTCAATGTGATGTGGATGAGACTAGTTATAAGGGAAATATTATGATAAAAACATAAAAAAACCTTGAACTTCATCCCAAGATCTAAGAAAGTACATACTTTTCAATTGAAGGGAAAAAATATTCTACCACTTCAATTATATCTTGCTAGATTATAGGAATTATCCTCAAAACTCCTACTAGAATCTTTCCTATGAAGCTTCAACCTCCTTCAAATGTCTATGGTGTAATACCAATAATTAACATGTTGCACCACTAATCTAGTTGACTGTCAGTGGTACCGAGTACTCTTCCTAGGAAAAAATAAAAATGAAAGTGATCTATAGCTAATCCAACAAATTATTTTTCTCTATAATAGTGATTGCACCCTTAAATATCATTGAATATTTCCGATGAAAGGGACATAAAATTTTCTACCAATAATTATCCTTTTTAATCAGGAATAACCATAAACATTTAACCCGGTCAACTTTCTAAACCTCACCATCCAAAACCATGTGAAAATGTCATCATTGAGAAATAATTGAATGGAAAAATAATATTTATTATGTTTGGTAATACTGAAATTTTATTAAGGGTAATTATGTTAATTCATTTTAACTTTCCAAGAAGACCCAATTTATATAAGAAAAAACAAATCCTAATTAACATACATTTCCTAGTTATCTATCCTTCAAGTGGAATTGATTTATGTGGTCATTATATAAATTTAGTTTCCTTTCATCAGATCATAGGAGGACCAAATATCATTAGTACTTTCTAGTCTCCCTAGCCTAAGTCACAAACCAATATTGAATGGAATTGTTCCCCTAGAAACCAATGAAATCCACATAGTGACAGACTCCAAACATCATCCAATCTTTCAACCTAACTAAATTGATAGAACTTTTTCATTACCCATCCATCTAAAGGTACCCATCCGAGACTGGTACTGAATGATATCAAATAATGATACATGAGTCCCACCTTAAATAGACCCTTCATTAGAAACAAGAACTGAGGATAAAAAATCTCACATAAAGAATACATTACCCTCAACTTATAAATTATTATTGGTAAATAGGATAAATATTTCCAATAAAATACAATTAATAAAAAAGGAAAACTAAAACCTTCACAAAATGAAATTATAAAGTAAAAAATATTTAAATAGTCTCCAAATTAATACTCAAAAGATATCCTAAGGTAATGAATCAGAAAAAACTCTAATTTAAGAGGTATTATTATCCATCTCATTCCCCAAAGTATCCCTGGAATCCTAAAAAATGGTTAATAATTACATGGGTTACTATAACCTATATAATCTGAAGGTTTATACCCAAGATATTTCACGCACATGTGAAAGGAGAGTACTAATGCATCTATGAGTTAACATAAAAAATAAAACACACCTAAATGATAGACTAACCAATCTCATCTTCACTATAACACGTTCATAAAATAACACATCCTTGTATGGGAACATAATATATATCCTATTGAAAAGCTATTACCCTACACTAATTTTACAATAATTTTACTCTCTCACATCTCAATGTCATATTCCATAATGATTTCATTCCTTACATATAGTCCTACCAAGAGAAACCTCAGTAATATCATAATACCATGCACCACACATGCAACTTTTCATCTCAACCCACCTGAAGAAACCTGGGGAAATACATCATATGAAGCACACCACATGCAAGTAGTCATCGCATACTCATACTCACAAAACTACATACATAACCAAGATAGTAGGTTATCGTGAAATTTAATAAAATTAACATTTTCATTCCTCTTACAAAGCATTACCACCACTATGAACAAACTCATCAATCAAATATTCCCTATTATAATTGAAATATATCAAAAAGATATCACAACCCCTGTGTAAGAACCTCCTTAGAAGATATATCGGGGAATAAGGTGTATTATTTGATCCATCCTCACCATAAATAATGTTTTTAAATCACCCCCAATACATTTTTGTGTTAGAAAAGGGTGATCAATGAAAGTGGGGATCATTTAGAAATCAAAGTGGAAATAAAAAATATATTACTAACTCAAAAAATCCCCAAAAATTAGCTTGTAAAACGAGCATTGTCAACTCTCACAATTTCACCACAAGTCCTCCCAACCATCTCCACATTCTCTCCCGCCTCTAAATGATTTACACCACACTTGTAATCCAAAATCCACATATCAAATTCCATCTTTCTCATTAATTTTAATCAATTTCCAAATTTTCAAATTATCATCCTTTTCCTTTCATCAATCCCATTAATTTCATGATTAAAAATATCCACCTTAACTACACATACCATTTTAATTCATGAGTTCATGAGTAATTATAAACTATTCTATTTCAGGTTTTTAATAATCTTTTATCCCACCACTACAAGGATACTATAATTACAAAATATGACATAAATATCCCATCTTCCTCATATTAGAAATACCTGTATCACTACCTCAAAAATAACCTCCTCATATCCTCAAAACTAATTCATTAATCAAAATAACTACACTCATCTCAATCTCTAAGGATAACATTTCAGTTTATAAATATATTTCATCATATTTAAACAAATATTTTCACAGAAACCCACAGAAAACCCAAGATTCCATTGGAAACTAGTTTATTAGTCTGATATAGGTTCTTAGAATTTTTCATGTGTGGTGAATCAAATAAAAAGTATAAAAAGGTTCAGAAATTAAATAGCCAAATCAATGTAATAAATATCAACATAATCCAATACCAAAAATAATAGTAAGAATTTCCAATCTTGTATACAAAACAAAAGATCAATTAAAACTTGTGTGATTTCTTCACATCATCATCCACTTCAATTTAACCAAATATTTTTCTTTATTAACTCTGTACATAATATCACCCCAATGAAAAAATATATATTTTCCAACATATACATCTAAAGGAGGAAATATGAAGGTCTCCCACCCTAGATAGATCATTCCATTTTTTTGAATATGGTTAAATGAAAAGGAAGATGGTTTTTATGCATAATAAAGAAAGAAAACCCCTTGATCAACCATGAAAACAAAAACCCATAACATCCTATTATGAAATTATCACAAAAAATATTCATTCCATTTATGAAAAACATCTCATGACAATGTATCGAGATAAAATATTGAAGGGAATGGATGTGAACTGTCCTAGAATCCTAATGGATTAATATCATAAGGTTGGGGATGGAATCTGATGAAAAAATTGAATGAGAAAAATCCTATGGATTCACCTAGATCACCCAAGGAATAATAAATATAGTAAAATAAATGTAATATTTAAAGGGTATTTTAGAATTTATAAGATAACATGAAAATATTCAATAATAATAAAACACAATTTACTACAACACAAAAGAGTTAACACATAACCAGAATACAACATAAGAGGAAAGGACCATGCCAAAGAAGGTAAGATCAAAGAAGAAAACTATAAATATTGTGAGGTGAATGCTTCATACCCTATAAACCAGGAAAAGAAAAATTACATAAGAGGAACCACCATCCCTTACGACTCAACAACAAAGATGAAGGCCATGTCACAGCCCAACTCTGCAATTTTTCTAAGAAGAATGGGATATAACTACATGAATTATCCTCTATGACTTCATGTCGCAACATATATATCCATGATTAAACAATATTTAATATGGTATAACCATTAATAATCAACCTCTATAACTCTTTGTTGCAACTGACCTTTTCCCATTACAGAAGCCCATTTAATAGTGAATCAACAACTTCAATGATGTATAATCCTTCCTAGTTAAAACCTCAATTAAAAATATATGATCCACTCCCCTAATATTTCAATACATACCTTATACAAAACTATTACTAGAATTTACAAAAATTAATTGGTCTAAATATCCATACTATTACACAATAATGAATGTATATATTATTGTTTATTTTTTTCAAATGTTGGTATATATTCTAGTTCATGTGAGATCAAAAAGTAATTATGATATAAAAATATAAATTAATTAAATGAAATATATTAAATCTATACATTCATAAGGAGTATTAAAAATTTATAAAATAATGAATATTATCATATAATAATATATAATAATCATTTAAAATGTTAAGGTATCAATTTATTAATGTACCCACAACAATTCCACCAAAATTACTAAAATAATTATATATTTTAATCACATTTTAAAATATTCAATGTATCATTTACTATATAAATAATATAATAGTTAATTATTTATATGTAATAATTTTTTTAATAAAATCAATATATTATAAATAATTATATGATAAATAATATTATCAAAGGACATAATAAACCAATAAATTATGATGATTTCATTATTTCATAACCACCCTGTTAATCAAAAAATTATATTAATTTTTTTCTAATTATTTTAACTAAATCATTATTGTAATTCCTATAAGTATTCTTGTCCAAATTAAGAAACATGTTGATTCGATTGACCTCATAAATAACATCATTCACTTCTTTTAAATTCTATCCACTTTTTCTACAAACTTTTCAATTTCATTGACACGTTACCATGTATACTGTAACATCCCCGACCCAGAAGTAACTAAACCGGTGCCCCGAGCTGGGTGGTTTCATGACCTTAAGCAGGCCTCCCCGTACTCCAAAGGATGCCGACTAGCAGCGGGGGTCAATGTAGACAAGTGGGGAGACTATACCCCCTTTTTATCATAGTAAGCCACAACAGAGATAAAACAAATAGAGTAAAAATTAACCAACAACGAGGAACATGTACTACAACCAAATCCAATAATAATAAATATGCCATGTCATACTACAAGTGAAAAGTGAACGAAAGCCCAAATTAAAGGCAATGACCAAAATCCCCCAAATGGTCCTGACTCCAAGTATGGATCCTCCACCAAGTGCTACCCATGTCTACTCATATATCTAAAAAAGAACCCTTGCCCTTGTCCTGACCTACAAACTTGAAGTCTTCTTGGGTATCAAACGGTGGCCCGAGCAGGGTGTGAGTACAACTCAGTAGGCTACCACCAACGGTGTCTACAAAATATCCAATATAAACAAGAAGTGCATGAAAAAGGAAAATTAATGATAAATGCCAAGTAATTATTTGAGGATCCATTAACTAGTTCAAAGCCAAGACATTTCCACCATCATTACCATCCATTTCACAGCAATCAACATCACTTACCATTTCATCAAACTTCCATGGGTTAATCACATTCATCATGTTACATGGGTCTAAGACCAAAAATCATATGAAAGAGGGTAAACACATCTTTATCCTATCTCACTAGGATTAACACCCTCATAGAAACCATACCTCACCTTGAAGCCTTAGTCTGGGTGGATAACCATACCCTCACCTCGAAGCATCAGACCGGGTGGATGCAACCGTTAAAAGAATAGATCATCAGTCCTCATTCCTAACCCGTGCATTTAGGGTGGAGTTTGGAGCCTCAGTATTCACTCGACCCGTGGGCGTAGATCCTCAAGTCATACCCCACACTACCAAGACATGTGCACATGCTTATATATATATGTAACCATCAACCTTCCAACCATTGCCTGTTGGAAAACATCGTTCACAACAACCCACATGGGAAACCACATCATTCTTTAAACCATTAACACATTACCATTTAACATCATTTAACCATTCACCCAATTCCCATGTGTTATGCTTATCTCACTAAGCATTCAATACATGACCCCTAATCCACCCCATTATGGTCTTTGAATCAGTTTATACATTAACCCATTTAACCTGTTTATCATTCCTATGAATCAACCATTCATCCCATTCCAACAACCCATTGGGTTGTTACCAAGTCTAGGTGCATCACCTAAATTCTAGTCTAAGTTCGACCAAACATGCCAACATGTTCATCAAGGCTCTACAATTCATTACAACAAGGTCACATGTTTAATAATAATCCCCATACCCGGGACAAACTGGAATATCCCATAGATGGCCCTAAATTAAGTCAAGTCAATACCAACACATCCCAAAAGGATCTTTAGGGTTCCCATTATGCCATTTTAACCAACATTATTACCAATCATGCCAAGGCCATCAAAACAAAACCATGGGAAAACAAGAACACAAGTAAACATACACAAAACCCTAATTAACCCTGGGATATAACTTGTAAACCACCTACCTCGAATCCGTGGTTGAATGCACCGTCAATCGAGTCCTTAGACCTCGATTCGACCAACCCTTGGAGCTTCAACCTAGAACTCACCCAAAGATAGGGTTTAGGGTTTCGGAACAAGAGGAAGAGAATACACAAACCCTAAACCAAGAAAAGAACGAAGGAGGAGATTATCCTTACCCAGAGCTTCAATCTGCAACCAACGGCACCCAAAATGCCTTAGGATCTAAGGAGATTGATCTCTTAGAGCCATTTGGAGGTATGGTTCACACCTAGGGTGAAGAGGAGAAGATGGGAGGAAAATCCCGAGTTGGGGTTATAAAGCCCAGAGTGGAAAACTTGTAATTTTTCAACTTTAAGTGGTCGCACGGTTTAGCAGCACGATTTAGAAAATGGTGCACAAACCATGCGCAAGCAACTATCTAGAGGAGGAAGGGTCACACTGTTTTTCCTGGGCAGGTCGCACAGTTTTCCAAATTGTGCGCAAGTCGTGCACCCAGCCCTGTCTTGGCCAGACTTCCCTTCTTTCATGCCCTGAACCCCTGGAACACCCCCAAGGCCTCTCATACCTTTGTGAAACATTTTAAAAACCCAAAAACAAGGGATTTAACCAAAACACAACAAAAAAATAACATTCCAAAAAAAAAACGGGATCTTACAACCTCCCCACCTTATAACGACTCGTCCTTGAGCCGAGGTCCCAAGCCTCATTGCTCCACCGAAGAGAAGAGTTCGGGCCACTGAGCCCGCACATCCGATTCCCGCTCCCATGTTTCTTCCTGAACTTTCCAATACTGCCATAGTACTCGCACTAATGGCACAACCTTGCCTCGCAAGATATTTTCACTACGATCCACCACACGAACCGGATGCTCCTAAAAGGATACATTAACCTCAAGCTCCACATCCTCAACATTGACAACATGAGATGTGTTAGGGTGATACCGTCGATGCTGTGACACTTGAAACACATCGTGCATCCCACCATACCACTGTGGAAGAGCCAATCGGTAAGCCACTAGTCTGATCCTCTCCACAATCTAAAAAGGTCCCACATACCTGGACACCAACTTACCCTACTTCCGAATCCGACGGTGACCCAACCTTGGTGACACCTGAAGGAAAACTTTATCACCCACCGAAAACTCAAGAGTTATACGCCTCCAATCTGCATACGACTTCTATCTACTCTGAGCCACAGCCATCCTCTTCCTAATCAACTAAACTCTCTCTGAAGTGTCCTGCACGAGACTTGGCCCCAAAAACTCAGATTCACCAGCCTCCAGCCAACACAACAGAGATCTACACGGCCTCCCGTAGAGTGCCTCAAATGGTGCCATCTGAATTGTAGCCTGAAAACTGTTGTTGTAGGCAAACACAACCAACGATAGGTGCCTCTCCCAAAAACCACCAAAGTGCAAGACACAAGCTCTCAACATGTCTTCCAAAACATCGATCATACGTTATGACTGCCTATCCATCTGCGGGTGGAAATCCATACTCAAAACACCTGCGTACCAAGTGCCTTATTCAACCCTTTCCAGAAACTTGACGTGAAACGCGAATCTCAGTCCGAAACTATGGTTCTCGGAACACCATGCAACTGCACTATCTCACGAACGTACATCTCACCCAACTGGTCGACTGTATAGGTATCCTGAATCAGTAATAAATGATCCACTTTTGTTAATCGATCCATGACCACCCAAATTGTATCATTTTTCTGTGGCATCCTCAGAAGACCCATGAAAAAATCCATTGTTACATCATCCCACTTCCATTCTGGAATGCTCAATGGATGCAACAAACCACCTGGGCGTTGATGTTGGGCCATCACCTGCTAACAGGTAAGGCACCGTGCCAGAAAGCCCGCCACTTCCTTTTTCATTCCAGGCCACCAAAACTGCCTTTGGATATCCCGGTACATCATGGTCAAACCAGGATGCACTTCCCACTTTGATGCATGGAACTCATGCATCAAATATTCCCGCATACACTTTGGCACAACCACGCGATCATGAACATGAACAGCGTCCATATCGACGGCCCAACCAGAAGGTAACTCTCCACCTTTATGCTTTTCCTTCATGCTCAAAAACTCAGGATCACCAAGATGACTCTCCCTAACTCGACTCAAAAGCGTCAACTCCATCATTATGGAAGCAATAGTGACCTGAACTCTCTCCTCTTGCACCTCCAGGTGCATGTCTGCAAACAAATCCATCACCTTCCATTCGATGTTGGACTCCTGAACCGCCCGATTCTGAACCTTCCGACTCAGAGCATCAGCAACACTGTTTCCCTTTCCCGGTGTGTACACCAAATCAAATTCAAAAGACTGGAGATATTCAACCCATCTTCGCTGCCGAAGATTCAGATCCACCTATGAGAAGATGTACTTTAAACTCTTACGGTCGGTAAACACAGTAAACAGTTCCCCCAACAGATAGTGCCTCCAGCACTTCAAGACGTACACCACTACAACCAACTCAAGGTCATGAGTGGGATAATTCCACTCATGGGGCCTCAACTACCTCGACCCATAAGCCACAACCCGCTCACCATGCATCAACACAACCCCAAGTCCGTTTCCGGATGCATCACAAAACACGATGTACTTCTTACCCGGATCAGGTAAGGTCAAGATAGGTACGGTCGTCAACAGCTTCTTCAACTAATGGAAAGAATTCTAACAAGACCCAGACCACTAAAACCTGATTCCCTTCTTAGTCAAGCCCAAGAGTGGTGCTTAAAAGCGAGAGAAATCCTGAATGAACCTTCGGTAATACCCAGCCAAACCCAGAAAAATCTGAACATCAGAAACACTATTGGGTTACTCCCATGATACAATTGCCTGCACCTTCTATAAATCCACTGACACACCTGCCTCCGAGATGATGTGACCCAGAAAATGCACATCACCTATCCAGAATTGACACTTTGAAAGCTTGCGTATAGCCGGTGCTCTCTTAGCGTTCCCAAGACGATGTCAAGATGTTGGTCATGATCATCATGAGTTTTCGAGTACACTATGATTTCATCATCAAAAACAACCACAAAATAATCTAGATATGGATAAAAGATCCATTTCATCAAATCCATAAACACCGTCAGTGCATTGGTCAAGCCGAAAGGCATTGCTACAAACTCAAACGACCCGTACCGACTTCGAAAGTCTAGCTGCGGTATGTCGGAAGACCTCACCCTCAACTGGTGATAACATGACCTCAGATAAATCTTATAAAACACTGATGCACCCCTCAACTAATCAGACAGGTCATCAATTCTAGGAAGAGGGTACCGGTTCTTCACTGTCATTGGGTTCAACTTTCGATAGTCAACATACAGCCTCAACGACCCATCGACCTTCTTTGCAAAAAGCACAAGAGATCCCCAAGGAGACGTACTAGGACGGATAAACCCCTTACGCTCCAACTCCTCAAGATGAACCTTTAGTTCCTGGAGTTCTGTCAGTGCCATTCGGTATGGCGGAATAGAAATTGGCTCTGCTCCCGGTAGCACCTCGATCGTGAACTCTACATCCCTCTCAGGTGGCAACCCCGATAAATCCTCAAGAAACACATCCTGAAATCGATCCACCAAAGGAAGAAAAATAGTTTTTTCCCATATTTCACCATCATCAAGCATGATACATGACACGTGATCCATACTTCCACTCATATGTTGACAAAACGTCCATGCACGCCCTGCTCAAACATCCCACTCGCCACGATGGACATAAGTGTCACCCTCAAGCAACCTGAACGATACTCTGTGAAGATAGAAGTCTATATGCGTCCAATAAAACACAAACCAATCCATTCCCAGGATTAGGTAAAAACCTGACATCTTGACAATGAACAACTTCCACAGAAAACGATACCCACCAACTTCCAATTCACATCCCTTGCACTGCTTGATATCCTCAACCCGCACTCCCAACGGAGTTTCAATCGACATAAATCCACATACTCTCTCCACAGGTAAAGCCAACACTACCACAAGTTGAGAAGAGATAAAAGAGTGTGTGGCACCTGTGTCAAATAATATACTAGAAAACATAGAAGCTACAAGGATCGTACCTCGAATAGTTGACAGTCTGGCCTCACCATCATCTGGCGCAAACTGAACTGCCTGGAACTGACTCGCCCCTCTACCCTGGGCCCCAGCCTGAATGCCCTATGATGCACTGCCCTACTGGCGTGCGCGATCTTTCCCTAGAGTTCCATGTCCACCGCCCCTGCCATTAAGGCTTATGGAGCTCCAACTTCCTACCTGATACGGAGAAACTAATCCCCTTCTCGTATCTGGTACCTGCTTCACACCATCATACTCACCCACCTGTCGTGGGTTCCTGCAGAACCTCTGCACATGCCCCATCCTGCCGTACGAACGAAACTCAACTAGAGGTCGAGGAAACTAACCACACACATGCCCCAGTCTACCGCACTGATAGCAGAACACCTAATTCCCACTCTGATAGGTTGACCCTCTCTTCTGACCACCATGCTGAAAACCTTCCAAACAATGCTTCTGATTTTCGGATGATGCACCACTTATCCGCCCCAGCAGGCATGACAAGCCCACCACCCGAAGCTCCCTTCAGGTTCCCTTCAGAGATGAGTGCCTGATCCATCAACTCTACAAACCTTTTCAAGCGGAAGATATTCACTTGATACCTGATCTCATGTCTCAACCCATCCTGGAAACGCCTTTTTATCGCTATCTCATCCCCGGCTAACACTGGGATTAAGCGTCTCAAATCAGTGAAGCGACTAGCATAGTCCATCACCGATAGCGATCCCTGAGTCAGGCTCATAAACTCTGCAGCCCGCTCCTACCTCCAAGTCTCTGGGTAGAAATGCTCCAGAAACATTTCCTGAAAAACCTTCCATGACATCCCCTTAGCCTGCTCGGTCTGAGCCTGAATTTTCCACCAACGCCTTGCTTGGCCCCACAACATATAAACGGCTAGCTTTACCCGCTTTTCAATAGGTGTTTCCAGATGATCTAGTATCATCTGGACAGACTCTAACCAGAACTCTACTGCCACTGGCCCACCCTCTCCAGTGAATGTCGGAGGGTACTGCAGCTAGAACTCCCTGGTCAGCTCAAACATACTCGGTGCAACCCGCCCTGGGTCCCGATCCATCATCTACACAAGTCGATCCAAGTTCTCCCAGAACTGGTCTTCTCTAACTTCATTTATCACCACATTCTATTGCTCCTCTACAATAGGAGTGTTCTCAGCAACACCCTCTTGTTTCCCAACTGGAAAACGACGTTGTGGTGGCATCTCTCTACAATTCCAACCACAAGATTTAGAACGCATACCATAAAACTTTCATGACTTCCTTAAAAATCTATTTAATAGCTACAAAATCCCATTTTCATATGCAAATTTAACAACATTATCGCCTAAATTCACCGCCCCGACAATCCCTATCGCGGGCCATGGTCCACATGGGGTAAACAACCAGGCACTACCACCAACTCACACAACATTTTTACCAAACATTTCCACTTCATTTCAAACCCTTATATTTCGTTAAACATCATTTATCCACTTTTTTTCATTTCGTTCTTCTCATTATTTCATAGATTCATGAAATGAATGATACACCCTACTTTCCTACCTAACACACCCATCCCTTGCGTGTGCCTAACACAATGAATGTCACATATCCCCTAGGTTCCTACAATAATACATGAATGCAAATCCTCGTGTCGTTAAGGCCATGCGCCAAAGTATGATAAAATAGTCACATCAAGCCACATGTGCATCACCCAACGGTGAAATATCATCAACTGTAACAACACACAACAAAGAATAACATTTCCCACCCAGGGTGACTTGGGATTTCCCTCGTATATGGGTTATCTACTCCCAAGCACAAGCTCATTACCAAGGCCCGACACATATTAACCCTTGGATACCAATCCCAAATAACAAGACCTCAAAGAAGGATAAGAAAGAATGCCTCTGATACCACTTTGTAACTTCCCCGGCCCAGAAGCCACTAAACCGGTGCCCTGAGCCTAGTGGTTATGTGACCTTAAGTGTGCCTCCTCGTACACCAAAGGATGACGACTAGCAGGGGGGTCGATGTAGTCATGTTGGGAGACTATACCCCCTTTTTATTAGAGTAAGCCATAGCAGAGATAAAACAAATAATGGAAACAATAACCAACAATGAGGAACATGTACTAAAACCAATTCTAATAACAATAAATATGCCATGTCATACTACAAGTGCAATGTGAACGAAAGCCCAAATTAAAGGCAGTGACCAAAATCCCTAAAATGGTCCCGACCCCATGTCTGGATCCTCGACCAAGTGATACCCATGTCCAGTCAGCTATCTAGCAAGGACCCATGCCATTGTTCTAACCTAAAAACATGAAGTCTGCTCGAGCACCCAACGGTGGCCCGAGCAAGGTGTGAGTGTAACTCAGTAGGCCACCACCAATGGTGTCTACAAAATATCCAGTATAAACAAGAAGTGCATGAAAAAGTAAAATGAATGATAAATTCCAAGTAATTATTTAAGGATCCATTAACTTGTTCAAATCCAAGCCATTTCCACCCTCATTACCATCCATTTCACACCAATCAACATCACTTACCATTTCATCACACTTCAATGGGTTAATCACATTCATCATGTTACATGGGTCTAAGGCCAACAATCATATTCAAGAGGGTAAACACATCGTTATCCTATCTCACTACGATGAACTCCCTCATAGAAACCATACCTCACCTCCAAGCCTCAGTCCGGGCGGATAACCATACCCTCACCTCGAAGCATTAGTCAGGGTGGATGCAACCATTAAGAGAATAGAGCACCAATTCTCATTCCTAACCCATGCATTTTGGGTGGAGTTCGGAGCCTCGGTCTTCACTCGACCTATGGGCATAGATCCTCAAGTCATACCTCACACTACCAAGCCATGTGCACATGCTTATATATATATATATATATATATATATTTAACCATCAACCTTCCAACCATTGCCCGTCGACAAACATCGTTCACAACAACCCACATGGGAAACCACATCATTCCTTAACCCATTAAGACATTACCATTTCACATCATTTAACCATTCACCCAATTCCCATGTGTTATGCTTATCTCACTAAGAATTCAATACTTGACCATAATCCACCCCATTATGGTATTTGGATCAGTTTACACATTAACCCGTTTAACCCGTTTATCATTCCCATGAATCAACCATTCATCCTATTCCAACAACCCCTTGGGTTGTTCCCAAGTCTAGGTGCATCACCTAACTTCTAGTCCATGTTCAACTAGACATGCCAAAATTTTCATCAAGGCTCTAAAATTCATTACAATAAGGTCACTTGTTTAATAACAATACCCAAACCTGGAACAAACCAGCACATCCCATAGATGGCCCTAAATTAAGTAAAGTCATTCCCAACACATCCCACGGGGATCGTAAGGGTTCCCATTATGCCATTTTATCCACCATTATTACCAATCACGAAAAGTCCATCAAAACATAACCAAGGGAAAACAAGAACACAAGTAAACATGCACAAAACCCTAATTAACCATGGGATATAACTTTTAGACAACCTACCTCAAATCTGTGGTTGAACGCACCCTCAATCGAGTCCTTAGACCTCGATTCGACCAAACCTTGGAGCTTCAACCTATAACTCACCCAAAAGATAGGTTTTTAGGGTTTCGGAAAAAGAGGAAGAGAAGACACAAACCCTAAACTAGAAAAGAACCATGTAGGAGATTATCCTTACCTAGAGCTTCAATCTGCAACCAACGGCACCAAACATGCCATAGGATCGAAGGATATTGATCTCTTGGAGCCCTTGGGAGGTCTGTTTCGCACCTAGGGTGAAGAGGAGAAGATGGGAGGAAAATCCCGAGTTGGGGTTATAAAGACCAGAGTGGAAAACCTGTAATTTTTCCAACTTTAAGTGGTCGCCCGGTTTAGCTGCCCGGTTTAGAAAATGGTGCGCAAACCGTGTGCAAGCTACTGTCCAAAGGAGGAGGGGTCAAACGGTTTTTCCTGGGCAGGTCGCACAGTTTTCCAAATCGTGCGCAAGTCGTGCACCCAGCCCTGTCTTGGACAGACTTCCCTTTTTTCGTGCCCCGAGCCCCCGGAACACCCCCAAGGCCTCTCATACCTTCGGGAAACATTTTAAAAACACGAAAACAAGGTATTTAACCAAAACACAACAAAAACATACCTTTTTTTAAAAAAATCGGGATCTTACATATCCAAATTCAAAATAAAAATTTATCTACATATTAGATATGGAAAAAATAAACAAACATATATTTGATATGAATATAAATGAAAATAAAATATAAATATTTATTTTTACTTACTTTTAAATTTTTATCAAATATATCAATGTTTTAAGTTATGGTAATACTCACCCAATCCTGATTCATCATACGAATGGGTGTCATATCACAAGAAAACTAAACAAAGATATACCTGTATCGAATATCAACATCATCTATAGAAATCCAATGAAAATTTAAATGGAATAATGACATGAAATTATTTCATCTTCCAAACAACATATGTATTAATTTTTATATCTATCATGTTATAATATGAATCTATTTAACAAATATATTCAACAATTAGTATGCTGATGTAACATAAACTTCTTTTCACAATACCAATTATATACCAATAGTGATCACCTCCCAATATCCCTATAGTGGTAACTATAAAATGATATCCTCGACCAAGTGATACCCATGTCCAGTTAGCTATATTGGATAGGGAATGATTTAATTACACCCTATTTTTATCAGCTTCATGTGATAAGTATGCTATAAAATTTATTAATATTAATAAAATTAATATATTTCCCTCATGACATAATATGGGTGGTAAGAAAATTATTGTATCCTTGTTTCATAGAAATAAATTATTTTACATGACATAGAATAATTTTGGATTAAATGTTCACTACTTAAAATATTCAGCACAATCTCCAATTATTTTCTTAAAATACATGGTCATGATCATATAAATTAAATTAATAATGATTATAGATATTCAAAAAAAATTTGGTATTTTCATATGATGATTTCATACGTCAAAAATTTAAAATCTATTAACAAACTAGCTAATGTCAAAAAAATATTAGACTCAAATAATTACCCTATAGTTGAATGAAAAATTATATTCCAAAAATTGATATAAACACATATATATATATAACAATAATAGACATAGAGAGTTAAAAGTTTTTTAATTAAACCTAGACTAACTATAGGTCTTGTCCCGAAATAAGTTGATAAACATATTATATACCTCAGTTACAGTAAATTCATTCAAAAACGGATTATTTAATATTTCTATCCATTTATTAGTAGATGTAGAACATAATATTTAGTTAAATATTTTTAGAAAAAACTATATATCATATTTCTAAACAATAAATTAAATTCTAAAAAATAAAATTAAACAAGTATTTACAAAAACTATAAAATAAAACATATATATTATTTAATTATTTTTTCCAAAAAATATATGATAGTTATAATATTTATAACACATGAAACTATAATGTTATTGAAAAATGATCATGAATTCCCTAAATATAAAATATGTTTTCTATTAACCTCTAATATGTTTATAAATTACTAGATTTTTATGGATATAATCAAGGGATTAGAATAATTACTTTGGAATTATTTTCCTTATTTAACCAAATTTGATCACATATTGGTTTTATTGTAAAATTTCAATATTAAATGACCATAAATATGATATCCATACCTATTAAATGTTTAATAGAGTCTCACAACTAGATGTCTAATAATATTATTAATACTATAAAAATTATAAAAAAAGATAGGCATTTATATGCATGATCCAAAATAATTTTTTTAATATAAAATACTCAATAGGATGAGACATTAAAAAATAATAAAATGAATGGGGAATTTATCCCAATATAAAAAACATCCACTCTTCGTTTATTATCCTCCTTTATTCCAACAATCATGAACCATAATCTCCACTGAGAGATTCTCCCCATCAATCTTATAAAAAAATTTCTATATAATAACATAAACAACACCTCATACATGGGACACATTTCTAAATATGTAAAAATTAATTATATTTTCCATACTAATATAAGTGGAAATCATTGATCAATGGTAAAAATTATTATAGTAGGATATTATTATGGGACATAAAAAAGATTGTATTTATCATCCCATGTAATTTCCATTAAACCAAGAGACTTTATCTAATTTTTTCTTCCTTTTATGGTGGTTTTCCCATGTGGTGGTGTGCTTACTGGTTGATATTTCTCATTCATTAATTTTTATATATATTAATAGTTTTTTCAAAATGTTGGTATTATTAGATATATTTCATATTTCTTCTGTATGATTATTGTAGGTTGTTATAGTAAAAGTCTTATCACTTGTGATAAACATTCATAGTCCTAGCCATTATCCCCTAGAATACTGGAGGCAATCTTGAGGCTATATAGTTGGAATACACATAACCTAGGAAGGGTAATAGAGTGTTTTGTTATATCATATTAGTCAAGTGTCATCATAATGTTATAAAATATTATATGTATAATGTAAATCTAGGTGAAATATTATATCATAAATATAATTCATTCTCAATAAATTGACACCACTAACTATATACCACTTTAACTATGACTAGAAATTTCAAAGAATATCATCTTAAGGGGACCATACCACTCAAAACATAATATAAAAAATATTTCCTCATTTGATAGATTGATTTAGTGGAAATAAATATTTTACACTTTTGGAATAAAATAATATTTATTTCATGAAAATATGCGGTTTCCAAAAAATCTAAACAATAACATCCTGTAATAAAAATGGTCAATAATAAATTAATTGAAACCCAAATTGACATTAAAAAAAATATTTATGAGAATTTTTTTATAAGTTAAAATCCATACTCTTTTGGTGTTGTTTGTAAATCATATCTCTAGACATGAGTGTCCTTTTTTAAATATATTTCATTACCCCTTTCATGTTATAGAGAGGACATGTGTGAAATTATTTTACACTAAGAACTTTCTCTAGGATTTATAAAACATAAAATATATTTATTATAAATTTATCATGTATTTGTTTTTAGTACTATTCATATACATTATTAAGACGATATAGATTTATATTTTCTATTGAAAATTAATTTTCTATACATGTGATAGAAAACATTATGTTTTATATTTTATTCAATTTTTTATTAATGAAACATTTTGGGTGTCACACTTAATGCCTTGGTTAAATCAGGTAAATTCATATTGATGTCAGGTAATGTGTGATTTATAATTGAATGGGTGTTTTTATAATAATTTTTTGGGTTTAAATTGGATAGACTTTATATGGGGTAAATTATAATAATATAAATTGAATCATATATGTAATGTATATTAAAGAAACTAAAAATAAGAAAAAATTACATAGTTATCATTAAGAGGAATATAAATCCTAAAAATCATTAAGGAAATAATATCTAACTTTAGGGAACCATTATATAAATTTAGTCAATTAATTTATTTTATTTAGTCAAAATGATCTCACAAGTTTTATATATGATATTGGTTCATGTGTTGTAATCTTATTTTATTTATTTTCAATAGTTTAAAAGTTGGGTTCTTTTATTTTCCATTTTAAAGATACATAAACATTTTAAGAAATAATAATGCTAAATTTTAGGTTCCTTAAGCTTCCAAAAAATCCTAAGGGATGAATTCCCTTGGAATTGTGATATTATGTTATAAAATAAAAATGGATGAATATTTTACTTTTTTCTGGTGTTGAATAATTGTTGGTATTGTGATATTAAGTATTAATATAAAAATTTAAATTGTTTCTTATTATTTTCACTGGTTTGCATGGACAACATTGGGAGGCCAACATAACTTGCATTGGAAGCTGATACTAAGACTCTACACAAATATAATCATATGAATGATTATTGATAATGAATTAAACTTCCAATATAGGCTTCCCCATCTTCTTGAATTACCCTATTCTCTGACATATCCTATCAAATGTCATTTAGAAGGCACTCCCACACAAACCTAGCCACATATCCGTTTTTCACATTGCATTCCAACCGAACATTTTCCTCTAGTTAAGTCATACAATACCTTTTTTATCAGTATCTATGAGGACTGTCCTATGTTATTTTACAAAAAAAATATCATGATTACCTAATTCCCATCAGAAAATAATGGTTATGTACACATTATTTATATTCTGTTATTTTGGGGAATTTTAAACATATAGAAATGTAAATTTTGACATGTCAATTGAACATTATAGGAAAACACACCATCTGTCACCCAACTGATAAAATATAAATATCTAATGATTATTATCTATGATTTCTATAATTATTACACTACCTAATGTTCATTACATTGTATTAATATATACTTTCAACCAGCACATGGAATATAATAATCTGTCATGGAATTTGATTAGAAAAGAGGACCACATAACAAATTTGTATGACCCAAGAGAACTATATGGGATATTTGAATCAATTTTTTAACACAATTAATAAATTATATAATGAAAATTGAATTATGTTCCAAAAATTTTGGAACTGATATAGAGAAGAAACATCATACTTTTTAATATTTTCAAAATTATGCTAATAAATATATCTCATTGTCCTCGTGGAAGAATACACTAAGAACCCTCATCTACGTGGTATTAATCAATGAATCCATAATATCAATTATTGGGTACAAATTATAAACTGTAGATATAAAATGAGGGTTATTGATACTTTTTTTAACCATGTGGAATTGATCTAAGAGTACTTTGTTTTTATTTTCAACATTTTCATTCTAAAATCATGATCTATCCATCTATTCCTCACCTCTATATTCTAGGAAGGATAATACACTCTTGTTAGTCCATTGTATATCATATATGAAATTCATAAGTTCTATAAAAAAATTATTTAATATTTCAAACTATTCTCTTATCCTTATTTCTCAATATGAAAATTTATAAAGTCGAGTCTAAGGGGTTTCCTAAAAATTATCTTACTTTATTGAATAATAAATATCATTATCTATACATTATAATTTTTTATGAACCCCCTCGTGGATAATATGTTATATGAAATGGAATATATATTTTTATAGAGAAAATTTCACATGAAAGTTCCTATGTTATATAGATTATTTACATGCTTCCATCATTCAATAGCATTTCATGAGAGATAATATAAGTAAGATTATTGTACACCAAAATACCCATGTAGTGTAGTATAGTTACCCAAAGAAGAATGGAATCATTGAAATTTGAGAGCATTACCAGAATTTTCACTGATTGTTGGTTGAGTTGGCTAAAGGAACATTGGGTCTAAAAGGGGAAATAATGTTGTGTTACATCATACTAAATGGAAATGATATGATTTCTTTATTGATCATCAGAGGATAAGGTACTACTAATCTAAAAATATTATTTATCAATATCTTTATTTTTCTTTTCCCATCAGAGTGACTTCACTACATTATTAATTCTCCCAGTTTTTCGTTAATCAAAAACGTAAAATTTCAATAATATTAATCAAAAGGATCAATTTATGATTTTTTTACTCCTTGAGAGACGTCCTAATTGTCAACCATATCATAGCTATCATATAAGGTCTATCATTTATATAGTGTATATCAATCCCTAGTGACATGATTTTTGAGCTACATTCTATTTTTATAGTCCTGACAGAAACCATTTCACCCATTGATAATGATAACATTTTATATTACTTCATTTATGTTTCTATATTCAAATAAGTCGTACTTTTCTTGGTAAAAATTTCAGAGGCATATTTTATCAATTTTTATGTTTATTATTTTAGTTTTTTCAATTAATCCTTTTATATTGAAGATTAAGCACTATAGTAAACCATATAGATTTATGAAGAAAAGGAACATCTAATGGGAGCAGCTTCTGAATAAGAACGTGAAAAATAAAAAAGTTTGAGTGTTCTATTTTTTGATTTTATCAATTAAAATTTAGGGGATGAGGTTAGAGAGATATAGAGAGATATATAGGAGGAAATAATTCTTTATGAATCCCTTGATTAATGTACCCATATGTATTTTATAAGGAGAAATTATTATATTACTTGATAATAAAGGGAAATATTTATTCTTTTCAATCATTTCAATTCTATATTCTTGAGATCGAACTATTTTTTGATTCTTAATATATTGATATTTCATTATTTTCATCATAGATGAATTCCTGAGTAGATTCTTATATAGAGTCCAAATGGGATGTCAGTGAAATTGAAGAGAGGATGTAACTATCAATTTAGTCATCCCCTACTAAATAAGTTAATGTTTAAAAAAATCTAGAAGATAAAAAAAACCATTTTCTCAATTCATTGATTACCATACAGTCTATAAAATAAATAATAAAACAAGGATACCATTTCTAGTTGAGAAGAATATGCAGACGAGTCATACATTCATCCACCCCTCAAAAGATGATATTTTTTCCACTGAATACACAGTGGAAAAGTTCAGTTTTTATGAAGGGTACATGAAGATCCAAATTAGGTTGATGAGTACTTTGATAATTTTGACATGGGTTTTTAAATCCCAAAAAATAGACATAAACTAGTGATAGAGGATAATATAATTCCACCATGTAGATTTAAATAGATATTATTATGTCATCTCTTAGGGGTACATTCATATTAATGATAATTGTGTTAGAATAATCATTATAAAATTTCCATCTATACACAAAGTTAGCATTTCAAAAATAAACAATTAAGTCTCATATTTGATGGTCATAAATAGTTGACATTAATTAAGTTGTATTGAAGATAATTGAATTTGATTATGAAAACTCTACATTAGTAAACATAATCTACTGTAATATATATTAAATATAAATGTAAATACTCAGGAAGACATCATAAAAAACAATTATTTTACTCGTACAAACTATAATAAATAGAGTATATGAGATCTAGTGATATCATTCATAAGGTGTATTGGAAATGGGTGTGTGATTGAAAAATAAAATTCATTAAGAATATTAAAAAATAAATTTAAGAGCAGGAAATCCTTAAATTTCATCGATGACCTGACTGTTATAGTTTTTCAGTGGGATGTGTATTATTTTTGGACCATTTAGTTCCCAATTAATCATGATTGAAAAATAGATGCATTTCATAACAGATATAATTAAGATAAACAATATGTGTATGATTTTATAAAGGATGAAACACCATAAGGGGAATTCTGAACTAAATTAAAAAGGGGTATATTATTTTTCAAATAATTGTATAGGATGTGGAAATGATTTATAAAATTGAACATAAAATTGGGATATTAAGAACATTGGAATTAAAACTGTTATAAATATAGTAAATTCTATTTAACAATTTCTATATCACTTATCACTAAGTAACCAAATTCAATATATAAGATAAAATAAAAAATGGTTCAAATTTTGTTGAGAGAAAACACCTGAGGACAAGTAATCACTCTTGTACAGTGTAAAAGTCCATACATAGTTTTGTTAATTTTTTTTAAAAAAATGAATTATTAGATTTTATTATATGTATACTATATTATAATTTTACAAAAATTGATTAGGGAACATAATTTTGATACTTGGAGTAAAGGGAATAATCCCATTTGAAATAAAATATTATGTGATACAATTTTTATAGTAGAAAAATTTAATCGTGTTTTATATTAACAATGATTAGGAATTTTATTTGAAATATTTAATCAAAAAATAGTAGGTCTTATCTAATTTATATTGTTTAGTTGAGATTATATTTGAGGGTAACATAACATATTCTAGAGGTTGAGATTATAACACCTTTTAAATGATTCCCCACATACACAACATGATGTGGAATTGAAATGAAAATATATCCTTCACCAACCATTGAGATTATAATGGTTACCAATATAGATTGTAGAAATACCATGAGAAGGAAAAACAATGAAAATAGTGAAACTAAAAAATCACTAACATTTTATTCTAATGACTACATTGCCTTGTAGTTGAGACTCACACTATATATATCAAATAGGATTAGTATGAACTATAAAATATTACATCACATAACCGATTATACCATGTAAAATAATTCAAATAAAAAATCATGTTAATATACTCAACATTTTGGTACCCTACATTTGTGGTATTTGAAATAACATGATTATGTTACATCAATCATTAATATATATACTCAAGAGACAATAAAAAATATATCACTGATCAAATAGTATTTAACAACCAATATAGATTATTTCTACCAAGTTACACAATCATAGTAGGAAACACACAATATATCAATGGAGGATATTGTTTAAATCTATAAAATAATCTTTTTTTCCTCTCATAGCCCTTGATTTGGGAATAGGACCTAGTGTATAATATGAATGAACCAAAGGGTCCATTTAGGATATTTTAATATATTAAATAATAATAATATTAAATTCACTAAAACACCAATTCAGGATCTCCATGATCTATGAAAGAGTCATAATAATATAATAGTCACCAATACAATTTTCTGATGATTTCCACTGAAGACATCTAGCTAACCATATGGAATCACATATTTTGGAACTCATGTACACATAGTATAAATCCCACCTAAAAAATCCAAATTATGGGGATTAATTTTTATGTAAATTGGGTGGAATGATTCCTCATGGTTAGGTTCCCACCAAGGGTTTGATTTTAATGTTTATAGATTTTTTTTCTATATTTTCATTCAATATGGTTCCCTCTCTATTTTTTATCACTTACACATCCATGGAATTATAATACATTATGATTATTCTTAAGAATATCGCATATATAATTCATGATTTCAATAAGTTATATTTTCATCAATTTTATAGAAATTAGTAAAAAATTTGTTCATATAAAATTTCGATTGTTGGGTGATTGATAAAAAAACCATCCATTCTTACTTTAAATTGAACCCATATACCATGGAAAATTATTTGAATCCCTTACAAACCATGTATTCAAATTAAAATACTATGTGGTTGAGTAGTGAATGGTCCATGATTTTGGCTAGATATTTTGTAGTATACATTAGGGTTGATTCCTTCCAAATGAGCATCAGAAAAATCATAATGGAATAAAAACATGAATATGGATATTATTTTCCCATAGATCCAAAGAAGATTAAGGAGGTGAAATACTGGTCGATCACATAATCCAATAAGAGAGATATGATCTTGTGACTGTCATAATGACCAGTGAATGTTCATGTAAATAATATAACCTATGGAAGATCTTGTGAATACCCTTCAAAAAAATCCATTTTCTTTCACAAAGGCTCTCTAGATAATCGCAGATCATGTGGAGGAAGCTAGATGAGCTCACCTAGGTCAAGCAGCCTAGAAACCCGCACACACCCAAAAAATCCTCCCAAAATCCTTCAGAAATTGGAGGAAAATATCTACAAGGTGAGAGCCTCTAACAATCACAAAACTCATGCAACACATCACTGATTAGAATAATTATTGTCCTTAATGACATTCATGAAAAATATAAGGATCCCTATCATTTCTAAAATGAATAAATAAAATAAAAATGGGAGGAGGAGGAAGCCTCATGTGGTCATAAAAAGCACATGATTAATCCCTGTAAATTTTCAAGACACTGAATAAACCCGATGAGAAGTCTTCCTCATCTCACGAAACCCCATGGCCAAGTCGTCCTCATCATGAAAAGGTCTCCAGGTATGTTTAGGTGACTTCTCACTCTCCATTTATCTCTATAAGGACAAATATAAAAAATTTTCTATGAAACTCTCAAGCCTCTCTATAGGATCTTTCATTTTCACACAAAGCATCACCCAGTGGTAGAATTATTATCCTCGAAAAAAATTAAAGAAACCTCAAGAAATTCCCAAACATTGTAACATAAATGAATGAAATAAAAAATCAGAATAAGGCGAAAGACTCTCATGGCTGTAAAACTAAAGAGACATTCATGGGTTGTCCACAACATGGTCTCATAAGACCCCTCAACAAGCCAGCCTAATTTCAAAAGGCTCCCTTGAAAATCCATCATTATATCGTGTAAAGATCAATACAAATTTCCAAGAATAAGATGAAATCATTTTGATAGTTTCCCATGTCTCGTAAAATCACATGGACATGTCAACCTAACAATATGGAATTACCTTGGAATGTCTATGAAATAAAACAAGACCCCATAAATTAGAAGTAATCCAATAAATGGGACATTTATGGGACGGTATTGTGGTCATTGAAAGAAATGTGACGTCCCTATGGTGATTTATGGATGTACCTCACAAATAAGCATGACATTGAGGCCCTCCAACTGATTCCAACATAAAATCACATGATACACACTGTGTAAAGAATTTAACAAATAGTGTGAATAAGACTATAATACCTCCACCCTATCCTCATTGAGGAGGTAGTCCTTTTTAAAAATGATACACTACCACACCCAATCCAAAGAGAGGATTTCTCAGAGTTTCTTATCTCAGGACTAGAAAAGCTTCCCATCAGGTAAGATCCAAGTAACAACTAGAGTGATCATCAAGAATGCATAAATTACATTTCATCATCAATCATAAATGTAATGAAAAACATGACATTCTATGTATTATTCAATTTATAATTAATGAAACATTTTGGGGATCACACTCAATCTCTTTGTTGGATCATGTAAAGTAATATTGAATCCATTTAATGTATGATTTATATTTTAATGAGTGTTTTTGTTATATTTATTATGGTTTAAATTGGATGGAATTTCTATGGTTAATATTATAATAATATCAATTGAATCATATATGCAATTTATATTAAGGAAACCAAAAAGATATAAATGTTCCATTGTTATAATTAAGAGAACATTGTATCCAAAAAATAATTATAAAGAGAATAATATCTTTCTTTATGGAACCATTATAGAAATTTATTCAATTAATTTATTTTATTTAGTTGAAATGATTTCACAGGTTTTATATATATTGGTGGTTCAAGTGTTATACTCTTTTTTTATTTATTTTCATTAGATTATGTGTTTTATTTTGTTATTTTCCATTGTAAAGATACATAAATATTTTAAGAAATAATAATGTTAAATTTTAGGTTCCTTAACCATCCAAAATAGCATAAGGGATGAATTCCCTTGGAATTTTGATATTATGTTATAAAATGAATATGGATGAATATTTTTACTTTGTGTTGGTGTTGAATAATGGCTGGTCTTTTGATATTAAGGATTTATATAACAATTTCAATGGTTTATTATGATTTTCACTTGTACACTTAGACAATGTTGGGAGCCCAACATAACCAATATTGGATCCTGATACTAAGCCTATACCCATGTATGATACTTTGAATGATTCCAGAGAATGAAGTAAATATCCAATATAGGCTTCCCCATCTTCTTACATTAACCTATTTTTTGACATATCCTATCAAAATAATTTGAGAAGGCACTGCCACAAAAACCTTGATACATATCCATTTTTCACGTTGCATTCCAACCCCAACATTTTCTTCTATTAGAGGCATACACTAAATTTTTTAAGAGTTTCTATAATGACTGTTCTAGATTATGTTACACTACCAATATACCACGATTACATAATTCACATTAGAAATTCATGGTAATTTAAACATTATTTATATTCCATTATTTTGGGTAATTTGAAACTTTTTAGAAATGTAAACTGAAACATGACAATGAATCATTATTGAAAAACACACCATATGTCACCTAACTGATATAATCTAAACATACAATGAATATTTTCTATAATATATAGAGTTGTTCCACTATCTAATGTTTAGTACATTATATTAATATATACTCTAAACCTTCACATGGAATATACCGATTCGTCATGGCATTTGATTAGAAAAGAGGACCACATATCCAATCTATATGACCCAAGAGATCCATATGGGATATCTAAATCAATTTTTTTAACACTATCAATAAATTATATATTGAAAAAAGAATTATGTTTCAAAAATTATGGAATTGATATGGAGAAGGCCAAACATACTTTTTACCATTTTTAAAATGTTACTAATAAATATATCTCATTTTACATGTGGAATAAACCACTGAAGAACTATCATCTATGTGGTAGTAATAAAAGCACCCAAACAATAAATTATTGGGTATAGAGTACAAAATATAGATATATAATGAGGGTTCTTGATACTTTTCCTAACAATAAGGGATTGATCTAAGAGTAATTTGGTTTTATTTTCTATATTTTCATTAATTAATCATGTTTATCCCTCTATTTCTCACCACTATATTCAGTGAAGGATAATCCCCTCTTGTTAGTCAATGCGATATCATCTATGAAATTCTTAGTTTCACTAAATAATATATCCAAATTATATTTTAAACTATTCTCTTTTCCTTGTTTCTCAATATGAAACTTTATAAAGTCAAATATAGGGTGTTTCATGAACATTATCTTGCATCATTCATTAATAAATCTCATTATCTGTAATTTATAATTTTCCATGTACCCCATCATGAATAATATGTTATATGAAATAATATATATATATTTATAGATAAAATGTCCCATGAATGTTCCTATTTAATATATATTATTTACAATCCTACATCGTTCCAGAGAATACCATGAGATAGAATGTAATTAAGATCAATGTGCATTAAAATACCCATGTAGAGTAGTCCAGTAACCCAAAAAAGAATTGAGTAATTGAAATTTGGGAGTATGACATGAATTTTCCCAAATAGGTGGTTGAGTTGGCTAATGTAACATTATACCTAAAGGGGAAATAATGTGGAGTTACACCCTATTATAAGAAAATGATATAATTTAGTTATTTATCATCAAAGTATAAGGAACTACTAATACCAAAATTTATTTGTCAACATCTTCATTTTTCATTTCCAATCCTTTTGAAATCACACCATTCTTAATGAGCCTTTTTTATAAATCAAAAACCTAAAATTTCAATAATATAAAACTGGCCTCTTTATGAGGTGTCCAAGTGGTAAACCATTGAATTACTATCATATAATGTGTATCACTTATATAGAGTATGTCAATAAATAATGACATGATTTTTTGAGCAATATTCTTTTTTTCATTGTTACGATAGAAACCATTTCACCCATTTATATTGATCACATTTTACATTCCTTTATTTATGTTTTCTATATTCAAAATAGTCTCAATTTTTTTGGTAAAAAGGAATATTTTATCTATTTTTATGCTTATTAATATAGTTTCTTATATTAATCCTTTTTTTATGATCAAGAACTATAGTGGCCAAAATAGATTGAAGAAGAAAATGAACATGTAATGGGAGTGGCTTCTGAAAAAGAAAATGAATATGAAAAAATTTTAAGGGTGTTTTATTGTTTGATGTTTTTAATTAAAATTTTTAGGATGAGGTTAGAGAGATCTGGAGAGAGCTATAGGTGGAAATCCTTCTTCATAACTCACTGGATTAATTTTACCCATAAGTATTTTAAAATGAGAATTTGATATATTTCTTGACAATAAAGAGAGAAATTTATTATTTTCAGTAATTTCAATTCTGTGAGATTGAGATCAAACTATATTATGATTCCCCATATGTTGATATTTCATTATTTTCATCATTGATTAATTCATTAGGAGATTCTTATATAGAGTCCATGTGGGGTGTGGATAAAATTTAAGATAGGATGAAACTACCAGTTTAGTGACCCCCATTAAATAATTTAATGTTTGTAGAAATTTGGAAGATAGATAAAACCATTTTTCAGTTCATAGATTACCATACACTATCTAAAATGAAGAATAAAAAATTTATACCATTACTAGTAGAAACTAATATGCTAAATAATCATACATCTTCCCACCCCTCAAAAGATGATAATTTTTTATTGAGTAGGCGGTGGATAAAATCATTTTTTATGAAGGGGCCATAAAGATACAAATCATCTTGATGAGGACATTGATAATTATGAAATGGGTATTCAAATACCAAAATAATCATAATATAGTGGATAGAGGATAATATAATTCCACAATGTAGAATTAAATAATGATTATTATGCTATATCATAGAGGTACATTCTTATTAATGATCAATATGTCAGTGTAATTATTTTAATATTTCCATATTTACACAATGTTATAGTTTCAAACTAAAACACTTTTTCTTCATGTTTGATGGTCATGAATAGTGGACATTAACTATGTTTTATTGAAGGTAATTTAAATTGATTATGAAAAATCTAGATTATTGAACATAATCTAGTGTAATATCTGGAGACATCATAAAAAACAATTATTTTAGTCATATTAACTATAATAACATGAATATATGAGACCAAATGACATCTTTTATAAGGAATCTTGGAAATGGATGTGTTATTGAAAAATAAAATTCATTAAGAATATTATAAAATAAATCTAAGAGAAGATAATTATTACATCTCATCTATGACCGGACTATTATAATTTTTAGTGGGATGTGTATTATTTTTTGACTGTTTATTTTTTGATTAATCATAACTAAAAAATAGTTGCAATTTGTTTCATATGGAATTAACAGAAACAATGATTATATTTTTATTTAGGGAGAAACATCGTATGGGGAATTTTGAACTAAATAAACAATGGAAAGATTATATTATAAATAGTTTCATAACGTGTGTAAATGATTTATAAAATTGAGCATCAGATTAGGATATTAGGAATGTTGGAATTAAAAATATTAGATTATATTCAATTACATTAAACTAAATCCATATCACTTATCATTAAGTAACCAAATTCTACATATGAGATAAAATAAAATGTGGTACAAATTTTTTTACAAGAAAACCGACGAGGACAAGTAATCACTCATGTATGGTGTAAAAAGAATTATATTGTTTTTTTATTTTAGTTATTTTTAGATATGAATTATTATTTTTACTTATATGTATACTATAATAAAATATGAAAAAAAATTGTTTAGGGAACATAATTTTGATACTTGGAGTAAAGGGTGGAATCCCATTTGAAATCAATTATTCTATGACAGAATGTTTATAGTATCAAATTTTGATTTTTTTATAGATTAATAACAATGGGGAATTATATTTGAAATATTTAAACCAAAAATAATATGTGGTTTTTTATTTACATTGGAAAGTGGAGACTATATTGGAGGGAAACATAATATTTTCTAGAGGTAGATATTATACCACCTTTTCTAGGATTTCCCACGAACACAACTTGAGAGGGAATTGAAATGAAAATTAATCCTAGAGTAACCCTTTTGATTATAAGGGTTTACAACATTTCATGTCGAAATACAATTAGAAGGATAATTCATGAAAATAGATACACTTAATAATCACTCACATCTTATTCCAAGGACAAAATATTCATACAGTTGAGCCTCAGACTATATCTTATCAAATAGAATTAGTATGGACGAGCCAATATTACATCACATAACTAATGAACCCTTTTAAAATAACTCAAATAAAAAAATCAAGTAAATATGATAACCATTTCTGTACCCATCATTTTTGGAATTTGAAATTACATGTTTATTTTATATCAATCATTAATATATATAATCAAGAGACAAAAAAAAATATCCCCTAAAAAAAATATTTAACATCCAACATAGATTATTTCTACCAAGTCACATCGAGTCAGTAGGAAATAGACACTATCTCAACATAGGAAATTGAATAAATCTATAAAAGAAACTTTTCAACCTTTCATGGAACTTGATTTTTGAATATGACCTAGTGTATAATATAAATAAACCAAGGGGAAATTTTAATATTTTTGAATATATTGAATAATAATAATAGTAAATTAAATAAAAAACCAAGTCAAGAGTTCATGATCTAATAGAGTCCCAATAATATCATAGTCACTAATACTATTTTCTGATTCATTCTAATTAATACATCTTACTACCCATGTGGAATCACATATTTTAAAACTCATGTACACATAGTAGTAATCCCACCTAAAAAATCCAAATTATGGATATTAATTGTGAAGTAAATTAGGTTGAACGAGTCCTCATTGTTTGGTTCCCACTAGGGGGTTGATTTAAATTTTTTAGATTTTATTTTCTATATTTTCATTCAATAATGGTACCCTCTCCATTTTTTATCACTTACAAATCCCTAGAATGATAATAAACTATACTTATTCATAGGAATATCATAAATATAATTAATTATTTCTATAAGTGATACTGTTATATATTTTATAGAAATTATTAATAAATTTTCTGATATAATATATTTATTCATGGGTGATTGATAAAAAATTCCATCCATTCTCATTTAATCTACACCCCTATACCAGGGAAAATTAGTTAAATAGCTTCCCAAATCATATAATAATAGTAAAATACTATGTGGTTGAGTAGTGAATGGTCTATGATGGTGGATAGATAATTTTTATTATAAGTAATAAATACATAAACATGGCTATTATTTTCCCCAGAGAACTAGGGAAAATTAAGGTGGATAAATACTCATTTATCACATAATCCTATAAGAGAGACTTGATCTTGAGCCCATCATAATGGAATGTGAATGTTCATTCACATCACATAACCTATGGATGATCCAATAAATCCCATTATAACATGTACATTTTCATTTGTAAAGGCACCCTTGATATTCATAAATCCTGTGGTAGAAGCTAGATGAGATCCCCCATCTTAGGTAGCCTGGCATCCAGCACAAGCCTGAAAATCCTCTTAAAGACCTTTAGAAATTGAGAGAAAATAACTAAAATGTGAGAGCCTCTTGCGGTCATAAAATTCAAATGACAAATCATTTATAGGAATAAACATTTTCATTAATGGCATTCATGAAAACTTCCAGGATCCCCATAATTTGTAAAATAAATAATGGAATTAAAATGGAGGGAGGAGGAAACCTCACGTGGTCATAAAAATCACACTATGCACCCCTATAAATTTGAGATACACTACAAGAAATCGGTGAAATTACTGCCTCAACACAAGAAACCCCTTTGGCATGTCTTCATCATCATGCTAAGGGCCTCAGGTGTATCTAGGTTACTCTTCCCTTCCCATTTACTCCATAAGAATAAATAGAATATTTTTTTTTTGAAATTAAGATAAATCTTTATAGGATCTTTCATGTTCACAAAACACATCACCAAGAGGTAGAATGAGTATCCTTGAAATCATTCAAGAAACCATGAGAAATCCCCAAGCATTATAAAAGAAATAAAAGAAATAAAAATGAGGAAGGTGGCAGAAGAATATCACAGCCGTAAAACTAAAGATACATGCTTGAAATGTCCACAACATGGTCTCACAAGACCCCTAAACAAGCCATCATAATTTCAATTAGGCCCCTTGACAAGACATCCTTGTATTGTGAAAATATCAAGAAAAATATCCAAGGATAACAAGATATCCTTTCGCCAGGTTCCCTGGCCTCATGAAATCACATGGACATGTTAACCTAACAATATGGAATTCCCATGGCATGTTTGTGTATGAGAATAATATACCAGCAATAAGAAATAATCCAATAAATGGGATGTTGATGATATGATCCCACAGTCACTGAAAGACATGTGAATCCCCCAGAGTGATTTTTGGAAGGACCTCACAAAGAAGCATGACACTGAGTCCCTCCAACTAACTCCAACCTGGTATATCATGATACACGCTACACAAATCATGAACAAATAGGGAGGATAATACTATAATTCCCCCAACATAGCCTCAATGAAGAGTCATCCCTTTTTATCCAGATGCACTGTCACACCCAATCAATAGAGAATATTTCTCGGAGCGATTAATCTTGTGCCTGGAAAAGCTTCCCATCAGGTAAGATCCGAGGAACAACCTGAGCGATCATGCAACATGCTTAAAGTACATCACATAATCAATCAGACATGTGATGGAAAACATTATGTTCTATATAATATTCAATTTCTCATTACTGATACATTTTTTGGGTCACACTCAATCTCTTTTTTGATTCATGTGAAGTCATATTAAGGTTAGTTAATATTTGATTTATATTTTAATGAGTGTTTTTATAATAGTTATTAGGGTTTGAATTGGATGTAATTTCTATGGGTGATATTATAATAATATAAATTGAATCATATATGAAATATATATTAATGAAACAAAAAAGATTTAAATTTTCCATAGTTATTTTTAAGAGGACTTTGTATCCTACAACTCATTATAAAGGAAATAATATATTACTTTTGTGAAAAATTATACAAATTTAGACAATTAATATATTTTATTTTGTCAAAATTATTTCACAGGTTTTATATATAAAAGTGGTTCATTTTTTGTACTCTTTTGTTATTTATTTTCACTATATCTATGTTGTGTTTTTCAATTTTCCATTGTAATGATATATAAATATTTTATGAAATAATAATGTTTAATTTTAGGTTCCTTATCCTTACAATATATCCTAAGGGATGAATTCCAATTGAATTTTGATATTATGTTATAAAATGAATATTGATGAATATTTTACTTTATCGTAGTGTTTAATAATGATTGGTCTTGTGATATTAAGGATTAATCTAAAAATTTAAAAGGTTATTTAAGATATTCATTGGTATGATCGGAAAACATTAGGATTCCAACAAAGCCTTTGTTGGATGCTGATACTAATCCTATACACAAATATAATCCTATGAAATATTCTTGAGAATGAATTAAATTTCCAATATAAGATTCCATATCTTCTTAAATTACCCTATTCTCTGACATATCCTATCAAAATACATTTAGAAGTCACATCCACATAAACCTAGCCACATATCAATTTTTTCGCATTGCATTCCAACCCCAACATTTTCCCCTAGTTAAGACATACACTTCCTTTTTTAATAGTATCTATGGAGATTTCCTAATATTATGTTACACTACAAATACATAATCATTAACTAATTAACATTATAAAACCATGTTAATGTACACATTATTTATATTATATTTTTTTTGGGAATTTGAAACTTTCTAAAAATGTAAACTGAAACATGACTATGGAACATTATGGGAAAACAAACCATTTGTCACCCAACCGATATAATATAAACATCCAGTGAATATTAATTATCATATCTAGCATTGTTCCACTATCAAATGTTCAGTACATTATATTAATATGTACTCTCAACCTACACATAGGATATACCGATCTGTTTGGGAATTTGATTAGAATAAAGGACCAGATAAGTAATATGTATGAACTAGGAGGACCATCTTGGATATCTGAATCAATTTTTCAACACTATCAAGAAATATTTATAATGAACAAGTAATTATGGTTCAAAAATTATGGAACTGAGATTGAGAAGAACCATATTATTTTTTACCCTTTTAAAAATGATGTTGATAAATATATCTCATTGTCCATGTGGAAGAATCCCCGGAAGAACTATCATATGTGTGGGAGTAATACATGCACCCAAACTATCAATTATTGGGTATAAAGTATAAACTATAGAAAGAAAATGAGGGTTCTTGATATTTTTTCTAACCATAGGGGGTTCATATGATTGTATTTTATTTTTTATTTTTTACATTTCCATTCTATAATCATGATTTACCCCTCTATTAATAACCTCTATATTTAGGGAAGGATAATCCTCTCTTATTAGTCCAATGGAGACCACCAATGAAATTCATAGGTTCTCTAAATAATATATCCAATTAATATATTAAAGTATTATATTATCCATATTTCTCAATATACAAATTTATAGTGTTGGTTCTAGGGGGCTTCATGAACATTATCTTACTTCATTCATTAATAAATCTCATTCTCTATACATTATAATTTTATATGAACACACTCATGAATAATATGTTATATGAAATAAATTTTATATTTTTAAAGATAAAATATCCCATTAATGTTCCCATTTAATATATATTATTTACATGACTCCATAATTCTAGAGAATACCATGAGAGATAATTTAAGTAAGATGAATGTACATCAAAATACCAATGTAGTGTAGTCCAGTTACCCAAAAAAGAATGTAATCATTGAAATTTGGGAGCATGACATGAATTTTCTCTAATAGGTGGTTTATTTGGATAAAGGAACATTGGGCTGTAAAGGGAAAATAATTTTGAGTTACATCCTATTACAATAAAATGATATGATCACATTACTGATTATCATAGGATAAGGAACTAATAATCCCAAAATTTATTTATCAATATATCATTTTTCATTTCCTATTATAGTGAATTCACTCCATACTTATTGATCACTTTTTTTCATTAATCAGAATCCTAAATTTTCAATTATATAAAACCAGAGGATCAATCTATGTTTTTGGCCTCCTTGAGAGCTTTCATAGTGGTCAACCATTGAACTTATATCATATAAGGTCTATAATGTATATAGAGTATGTCAATATCTAGTGAAATGAATTTTTGAACTACATTCTATTCTCAGTGTCATGATAGAAAACATTTCACCCATTGATATTGATAACATTTTCCATTCCTTTATTTATGTTTTCTACATTCAATGTAGTCACACATTTTTGGGAAATTTTTTTAGATCCATATTTTATCTATTTTTATATTTATTATTATAGTTTCTTTCATTAATACTTTTATTTTGAAGATCAAGCACTATAGTGACCAACATAGAGTAGTGAAGAAAAGGAACATGTAATAGGAGTCGCTTTTGAATAAGAACCTGAATAAGAAAAAAGTTGATGGTGTTATATTGTTTTCTATTTTCAATTTCAATTTTGAGGACATGGTTAGAGAGATTTGGAGATAGCTATAGGAGGAAATCCTTCTACATGACTCACTTGAGTAAGTGTACCCATAATTATTTTAGAAGGAGAAATTATTATATTGCTTGAAAATAAAGGGATAAATTTATTCTTTTCAGTAATTTCAATTATATTTTATTGTTATCAAACTATATTATGATTCCCCATATTTTGATATTTAATTATTTTCATCATCGGTGAATTCTAGATGAGATTCTTATACAGAATCCAAATGGGATGTGGATGAAATTTAAGAGGGGATGGAACTACCAATTTATTCATCCCTCATTAAATAATTTAATTTTTGTTAAAATCTAAATGATAATTTTTTAATTCATAGATTACCATAAACTCTTTAAAATTAAGAATAAAAGAATGGATAATATTTCTAGTTGAGTAGAATATGCAAATTAATAATACACCCTTCCACCCCACAAAAGATGATTTCTTTCACTAAATAGGTGGTGGACAAGATTAGTTTTTATGAATGGGACTTGAAGTTCCTAATCAGCTTGATGAGAACTATGATAATTATTACATGGGTATTGTAATCCCAAAATAGACATAAACTAGTGGATAGAGGATAATATACTTCCACTATGTAGCTTTAAATAGTTATTGTTGAGTCATTTCTTAGGGGTACATTCTTATTAAGGATCATTATTTTAGCATAATTATTTTAATATTTCCATTTATTCACAAAGGTGTAGTTTTAAACAAAAACAATTAAGTATCATGTTTTATGGTCGTCAATAGTGGACATTATTGAGTTGTATTGAAGATAATTGAAATTACTTAAGAAAACCCAAGATTAGTGAACATAATATACTGTAATATATATTTAATATAAATGTAACTACTTAGGGAGACATCATAAAAAACAATTATTCTAGTCATATAAACTATATTGAATAGACTATATGGGATCTGGTGATATCTTTCATAAGGTATCTTGGAAATGAGTGTGTGATTGAAAAATAAAATTTATTATTAATATTAGAAAATAAATCTAAGAGCAGTTGATCCTTATATTTCACCAATGACCAAAGTATTATATTTTTTCAGTGGGATGTGTACTATTTTTGGATTTTTTAGTTCATGGTTAATCATGGTTGAAAAGTAAGTGAATTTCATATCATATGGGATTAAGAGAAACAATGTGTGTACGATTTTTTATGGTAGAAACATCATACAGTGAATTCTGAAATAAATAAACAATGGGTAGATTATTTTTTAAATAGTTTTATAAGATGTGTAAATGATTTATAAAACTAAACATCAGATTGGGATATTAAATACATTTAAATTAAAAAAATTATTACAATATTCAATTAAATTTAATTAATTCTATATCACTTAACATTAACTAACACAATTCTACATATGTGATGAAATAAAAAGTGGTTTGAATTTTTTTTTGTGAAAAAACACCCGAGGACAAGTTATCACTCATGTATTGTGTAATAGGACTTACATAGTTTTTTTATTTTTTATTTTTATCAGATATACATTATTAGTTTTACTTATATGTATACTATATTAATATATGAAAAAAATTAGGTAACATAATTTTGATACTTGGAGTAAAGGGAGGAATCCCATTTGAAATCAAATATTATGTGATACAATGTTTATAATAGAAAATTTTAGTTGTTTTTTTATTAATAATTCTTGGGAATTTTATTTTAGATATTTAAACAAAAAATAATATGTGTTTTCTGTTTTACATTGGTATGTTGAGACAATATTGGAGGAAAAAATAACATATGCTAGAGGTTGTGATTATGCTACCTTTTCAATGATGTCCCATGAACACAACTTGAGAGGGAATTGAAATTAAAATATATTCTTAACTAACCATTGATTCTATAATGGTTACCAACATAGCATGTAGAAATACCATGAGAAGGATAATCCATGAAAATGGAGACACTTAATAACTAGTCAAATTTTATTCCAATGGAATTATTTTCCAACAGTTGATCCTCAAACAATATCTTATGTAATCATATTAGTATGGACTAGCCAATATTACATCACATGACCTATTAACCCATATAAAATAATTCAAATAAGAAAATAAATTAAATATACTCAACATTTTGGTTCCTTGAATTGGTGAAATTTGAAATTCCATTTTGATGTTACATAAATCATTAATATATATACTCAAGAGATAATAAAAAATCTACCACTGATCAAATAATATTAACATCCGACATAGATTATTTCTACTTAGCCCCATCATATCAGTTGTAAAAACCACTATGTCAATTGAAGACAATGAATAAATCTATAAAAGAATCTTTTCTACCTCTCATGGACCTTGATTTGATAATAATACCAAGTGGATAATATGAATGAACCAAGGGCTCGATTTAGGATCTCTGAATCTATTGAATAATTATAATAGTAAATTCACCAAAAAACCCAGTCATGATGATAATTATCTATGAAAGAGTAACAATAATATCATAGCCACTAATACCATTTTATCATGCTTTCCAATGAATAAATCTAATTACCCATGTTGAATAGCATATTTTGGAACTCACTCACACATAGTATTAATCCAACATAAAAAATTTAAATTATGGAAATTAATTGTGAAGTAAATTAGAGGGAATGAGTTCTCATGGTTATGTTCCCACAATGCCGGTTGATTTAAATGTTCATAGATTTTATTTTCTATATTTTCATTCAATATTGGTTCCCTCTCCCTTTTTTATCACTTACACATCAATGGAAAGATAATACACTATGATCATTCTTAAGAAGATCAAATATATAATTCATGATTTCTATAAGTGATAATTCCATCTATTTTATATAAAATATTAATAAATTTGGTGATATACAATATTGATTGTTGGGTGATTGATAAAAAATGTCATCCCTTCTTCATTGAATCTGCACCTCTATATCATGAGGAATTAGATGAATCCCATCATAGTCCATATTGTGAAAGTAAATTACTACGTGGTTGAGTCATGAATGGTCCCAAATGGGGGCCAGATAATTTTTAGTATACATTATTTTTGATTCCTACCAAATGAGCATTGAAACAATCATAAATAAATAAATACTTGAATTTTTCTATTATTTTCCCCACAGATCCTAGGAAGATTAAGGTCCTTAAATACATTCAGATCACATTATCCTATAAGAGAGACATGATTTTGTGACCATCATAATGACATGTGAATGTTCATGAACATCACATAACCTACGTAAGATCCCATGAATCCTATTTTGGTAAGTCCGTTTTCTTTCGTGAAGGCACCCTGGATAATCACATATCATGTGGAGGAAGTGGGATGAGATCCCCCAGGTCAGGAAGCCTAGCATCTGGAACATGCCTAAATTATTTTCCCAAAATCCATCAAAAATAGGAGAAAACTATCAAAAACCTGAGATCATATTGTGGTCATAAAACTCACCTAACACAACACTAATTAGAATAATTATTGTCCATAACTACATTCAAGAAATTTCATAGGATCCCCAACATTGGTCAAACAAATAATGGAAGTAAAATAGGGGAAGAGTAGGAATCCACATGTGGTAAAAAAAATCACATGATTCACCCCAGTAAATTTGGGATACACTACAAGAAATCCGTGAAATGTCAGCCTCATCTCACAAAACATTATTGGAATGTCATTATCATCGTGCAAAAGGGATCATGTAAGTCTAGGTGAATTTTCCGTCCCCCATTGGATCCATAAGAAAAAATAGAAGAAATTTTCCATGAAATGCTCAGGAATATCTATTGGATCATTCATGTTTACGAAATGCATCACAAAGAGGTAGAATTATTATCCTTGAAAACATTCAAGAAACCTTGGTAAATCCCCAATCATTATAAAATAATTGAAAGAAATAATAAAGCATAAGGAGGTGGATGACTCTCGTAGCTGTAAAACTCATGAGACATGATTAGGATGTCCACAACATGTTATCATAAGACCCCTCAACAATCCTTTCTAATTTCACTATGGACCTTTGACAAGCCATCCTTTACACACATAAATATCAGGAAAATTTTCCTATGATGACACAAATTTCATTAGGCAGGTTCCCTGATCTCGCGAAATCACATAGACATGTCAAATTGACAATATGGGATTCCCTGGGAATGTATTTTAAATAAATATAGTCCCCATAAATTATAAATAATCCAATAAATGGGATGTTTATAGGATGGTCTTGTGGTCACTAAAAGACATGTGACGCCCGAGAGTGATTTATAGAAGGACCTCACAATAATGTGTGATGTTGAGTCCCTCCAACTAACTGTAACCTAGAATCACATGATACAAGATACAAAAACAAGTGAACAAATATGGTGTATAAAACTATAATTCCCCCACCCTGGCCTCAATTAAGTGGTAGTCTTTTTTTCGTACAAATACAATGGCACACCGAATCAGTAGGGCAGTTTTCTTGGAGAAACTAATCTCACAATAATAAAATATTCCCATCAGTTAAGATCTATGGAACCTATGGACTGCTTATGAAACATGCATAATGTGCATCACATCATCAATCATTTCTTGTGAAAAGGAAATTTGTTAGGGATGTGATGAAAATACCACATATCTTATAGAATAAGAAATATTTAAAATAAGAATACACTGAACAAATATAAGGTGACCGCAATAAACGCCTTGAACAAATACCAGGGTCTATAGACTTAAGAAATAATTATATACAGTAATCCTTATTTTCTTCTCAAGAACCACCCAAGTCATGCAATTACACCATGAAATTTCACATAGATCACACAGCGCTCCCTAGATTGATCATGTGATGTCCTCTGGACATGTTATGGGAAGCTAGATGGAACCCTTGGGTATGCCACCCATGTGTCATGAAGTGCTACAAAATTTACATCCAAAACCTTCAGTGTCATTCAGAAATTTTTTCCGACAAATATAATGACACCATCTCATGTTAGAGTAGTATGTTGTTAGAACCCATATGTGTCAAAAACCTATCGCAATTCCCTTCAGGCATGCCTTCTAGGTCACATAATGTCGTCTAGAAATGTCAACCATAACATGTGTCACCCTCTGAGATATGTTGCATTGAAACTCGTGACACCCTCCAGGGGTGTCAGTTAGCACAAAATATGACACTGGGGTATGTTATATATATCATACGACACTCTTTAAGAAAGTCAGCTAGTGTCATGCGGTGGATTCCAGGACAAGCCAAGAAGATCTCGTGATGTCCTCTGGAAAAATAATCCATGATAATGTGAGAAACCTCAAACATGAAATCCGTTATATGAAATGTACCTCGAATAAGTCAAATGGATCATGCAGTTGGATTTAGATTTTTTTGGAAGACATCTTCTGACATCTCAAGTAGAAAACCAAGGCATGTTGAGAAAACAATCTAATGCATGGCAGGTAGGCAAGCAGGCGAGGCCCTAAGGTAATCCCAAGACTTGATATTATTATTTATCCTTGGTGTGTAAGCCCTTAATAACAAGGAAAAGTCAGTGTGTAATCTCCTAACCACTGAACATTAATGATTCTGATTCTTCCAATAATCAAGATATATAGGATGCATCCTTGAGTCTAGATCTCTACATTCACTATCCAAAGAGAATTCCTAGAAAATAAGTTCCATATCCGCAATAAATGGTCCTAATTATTTTCCATCTCTTGTTTGTCACATAGAGAGTATATCACATGGGCATAGGGATTTACAAAAATCATATCATTTACATCAAACTTCTATACAAATACAATGGTAACCTTAATGTGTAAGCCTTGACCAGTGGAATAATATGATATGTCTCTCCTATAAGGGAATCCTTAGTGTTTAGGCCTCGATCAACTAAACTACTAGGACACTAATTCTGAAAATAATTAGAATATATAGGATACCTTGAAAAAGAAAAAGAATGAACACAAATGGGAATACATATTATAGTAAGCCCTGCACAACGACATAATATGATATGTCCTTCATACCAAGGAAGCCTCACTATGTAAACCCCTATAAACTGAACTAAAGGGACTCTATTTCCTGCCAAAATTAGGATACATATGATTCCTTTTAAAGTCCCAAGAATAAACACAAATTAGAATCCATATTGGTTTAATCTATTCGATGTCTCTGACATTTAATCCATCAGGACCCAATCATTACCTCAAGATTATTTTCATTCCTCACCCATATGTAGACTGAGAGACCAAATGATCTGTAAGAACTATGATTCCAAAAATAACCAATATATGTTGGATACCTTCCTAAGGTCCAAGATCCATTTTAAAATATTCCATTGGAAGAACTAGTAAGTAATCCCCACATTCATATGTAACAAGAATAATTACTAGTTATCCCTTATTTCCCACATCGAGCATGTCACACATGGGATTAGGGAGTTATGATAGTCATCTCATTTGCCTCATGAATCTCCACCATCCAGGTCAATCTCAGTATGTAATCCCCCATGTGTGGAAGGATATAAACTCCCTCTTTTATAAGGGAATCTACCTCAAGGCTAGTCCCAAGGGAATGGATGGTCTTTAATAACTCTGATTCAATCTATAACTGGGATACATAGGATGTCACCTCGAGACACAAGTCCAAAATATCTGGTGCCTCAGTTCTTGCACATATATCATTTCCATATGTTGTTAAGATGCATGGGTTTAATGAACTATTTGGGGATTGATTCCTATAATAACAAGAATACATAGGATTCCACATAATGGCTCAATCCTCTCCTCAATATATTAACCGCCTCCCATAATGGTTAAAAATAAGGAAGCACCTAGTTATAAAACTTCATCATATAAGTATATATTCATTATAGAGAAGTATAGTAAAAACCTAGGATATATATAGATGGATTAATCCATTATATCCTCTTATTCTATGCATAATGAGATTTTACCCTTGATCATCCTGTTAGGGTAATCGGTCACGTATCAAGATTTGGATGAGATTCTAGAGCATATATTAAATCTATATAAGAGTCCAAAAGTGGGGAATTATCCCCCCCTAAATGGTGTGATGAGCCTGACCTCCCAACATATCAATTGATGTATGTCCCTAAGTGTCATTGGGTAAAATACCAATTGACAACCTTCCTTTGAAAAGTATGTATATACGCAGTTATGAATGAGTGGTCCTTTTGGAGATTCTATTACAAATTAATATATTAAACTAATGTTAATGATTGTGAAAGAAATAAATCCCCCCATAATTGACCATCAGGGAAAAACAAACCCACTTCCAAAAGGGTTTCCCAGTCCTGTCTTCTCCATCGAAAAAAATTATGATACCGATGTGAATGTATCAAATATCCAAATGATTGGGATATTATCTGTGATTCCCTTTTTAAATACTATACATGAAAAAATGGTGAACTCAACATGAAACTCTCAAAAAAAATGAATGGGTTATTATCCATCGGACCATTGTTTTAACACTATACACAAAAATAGTTAACCTGACAAGAATCTACAAATAAAAAACGATTTCATTATTATGAATCAATCCATTTTGTTTTCACACTATACAATAAGAATAATGGTGGACTTAATACAAAATTATCAAATAAAAGGATGGTCATTTTTTCATATGTTAGGACACTTTTTTGTTATATAAACTAAAGAAGATAAGCCGAACAAAAATTCTATAGCTATGTCTATATAACTGGGGTTTCTATGAATATGCATATCCTTGCATTAACATGTCAGAGTTACCAGAATGTCCTGATCAGGAATAAAAGAAAATTTGTGTTAAACATGAAAATCTAATTGATTGCATCAAGAATATTATATTTGACTAATAAGTGACCATTTTATTTGTTTTCTCCAGAACATCGGATACAAATCTAATAAAAATAATTCTAATCTGAGATAATTTCATCATGTTATGACAATTCCAGTAGGTAAACTATTGTTACTACCCCTGTGGGTCAAACAATAATCTCACCTTACATAAAAGTTCAATGTTAGGTGGAAAAGTAGATGTTTTGAGAGTACCATCAATGTTGAACAATCCCAAACATCGAGAATACTCATGAGGGTCTTTAAGCATGGAAGCTGGCGAGTCTGCATCATCTAGGTAATGATATTACTAAGCAAGTGTCTCTTACATCCACAACCAATCACATCAGGATATTATCCCTAGGACACAACAACCACCACCTTCAGTCACTAATGAAGGTGGACTATGAATCCAAATATGATTGTCTTCTCATTTAGGAGCATCAAAGGAGGACTCTTGTTGACCACTACCACCAGTGTCATCCAACCAATCCCCACTAGTCTCTAGCTAAAGGGACCACCCAACAAACTTCCACCTCTAAATACCATGTATGGAAAGCAAGGAAGAGGCATTGAGAGAGTTAGGTTTGGATAATTATGAGTTCCATCATACACCCACTCCCACTGACGATATTTACCAAAATATTCTGGTAGCAACCAACGAGTAGGCTCGTATCCCTACTCACTCGGAACATGTTTTTGGTGATATTCACATAGTAGGAGAATATATATACCCCCATGCATGAATTCCATCATCATATTCTAGATGATCAAGGAGGATAGAAGTGAGATCATATCACCAACTTAATCGATGATATCTACATGTAGAAAGTGGGGACATTAAATTTGCAGGCCTATATACCTGAACAGACTTTTCTAAAATTCCAATACATATGAACAACAATTGAATAGATCCTTCAGAATATTTTGGTTCTAGTATAGATACAGGTACTAGAGCATATTCATATCCCGATATCCAAGACAACTCAACACTCTAATCATTATAAATAAGTGGATGCTTCGGATTAATCCAACAATACTTCTCCTATCTTGGAGGATTACATCCATATTTTGTTAAAGGATGTTGCACAAGAATAATTTCATATTCTCATTCCAACTAGGGCTCGCTAGGGGAGATTGTATCATACCTTGGGACAGAGGCACATTCATGTCAAAGAAATTTGGATACATATTCGAATGTCCTATGGACGAGCTCAGATCCTTGTTTAGGCCGGGACACACCAAGTGACATGGGAATGTGCCTCAGGAAGGCACATATTCCTATCAAAGAAGATCATCATCATACTCCAAATTCCCAGGATCATTCATATATCCCCTTTATATCTTATTCTAATCAATTGATATTGGTACATTCTTAAGGACATGCTCATATTCTTATCAGTGAATCTCTCTAGCATATTCCATCAAATCACGGAATCCAGGTGCATATTCCTACTTCTTTTTATGAATGAATACACTTGCATAATTATGTGGAAATAAATGAGAATTATTATATCCCTTATTCCATTCAATGTGTCCATCAATATATTCTGGAAGTGAATTCATATATAGACCTGGCTAATATTCCTACTCCAACCGGGGCTCACTAGGTGTGTGTGGCACATGCCTCAAGGTAGACTCATATTCATACCAATAAATACCTATCGAATATTCCAAAGGCCTAGTATTGGGATCATATACCCATTAAAATTTACAATAACCAAGTGAGAATTCCACACACATCGATTTGGGCTCATATTCCCATTAATGATGAGAAATATATTTAGCATATTAAAACATATTATTAATAATGGGATCATAATCCTACAACAGTATATAGTTATAAACAATGTTCTAGAAACCATAAAATAGTATGATTATATCCCATCACAATTCCAAAGGTAAGGATTTCATATTCCGACTATAATACAGAACATGACCCATATTCGTAATCTACTCAATGACAGTGTCCTTGATGTCATTCAAGACATATTCTCAATAACACAAGGGTCCGTCAAATCTTCAACCGAAGAAGAAGACAATTATTTCTATGATAGTCCTCCTCATGGTAGTGTAGAGATGGATTATATGTAATCTACTCCTAACATCCATCGTGGTCAACCCCTCCATGGAAATATCTCCAACGGACAAGGAAACCCTCCCCTTATCGAGATTGAAGGACCTCAGAACACCCTAAAAGGGGAGGGGTAAATCAGGGTGTCAACATTTTCTTTAAAAATAATGAATCTTGTTCCTAGGCTGTTAGGAACAAGTTAAACCTATATGATGGTTATTTATAATAATTAAGATATTCATAAGCAGCAAGACAACACAAAAATTTTACTTGGTCCACCACTAAGGGCTAGACTAAGGAGAATATGCTGACAATGTGTCAGTCGTAGAAAAATCCACTATTCTTCACTAGATGTGTAATAAAAAAGTTTAGACATTTTCACTCTATGATAGAAAAAATTCCTTAACAATATTTTATGGATAAAACACTACATCCCTTAGAACACTTCCATTGACTCCCCTTGGCTCACTACATTGAGAGAAGTCTAACTCAGTTTATCAACTTGAAGGTCACTTTAATAGACTATCATTGAAGACAATTTATCTATCTTGCATGAGACTCAACTTTAATTGATGTTTTGAATTGATTCACTTGAAATTACAGAACAAATGGACCAGATATTTCAAACTTGTATGAAGCACGCACTAGCACTTGCGCACAACATCTTCTCTTGAATGATTTTTTTTTATTTTCACATAAGATGACTTTCATGCAACACTTTCTTTCCTTGAAACGCTTATCCTTCATGCAACTACACCCAATGTTTCACATTGTCTTTAAAAACTAAAGGAAACCTTTGTGTGCAATATTTTATTTCTTCAATATTTGAAACCCAAATCTTTCGCAAGGCAGAGGAACTTGATCTTATTTCAAAAAGTTTGGAGTCTAGAGTGGGGGTGGTTGCCCATTTATAGGCATCTATGACCCTTTTTGTAAGATTATATACAAGAATGAAAAACCACTTTTGACGCCACATTGGGTGAGTAAATATTTCAATACTATTATCAACATGAAATGTAATATCCCTCAACTTACAAACCCCCTGATCTTATATGTAACAATTGAAAACAACAAAAAACCATAATACAACTTCATCAAAGAACATCCTTGGTTCAAAAAATCTCTCCCTTTGGGTTTGTTGGAAATATACAGATAAATTTATAAAGAAAAAATCACTATTAAAACCTGATGTGCAAGAAAAAACTCATCCAACACTCTAATTCTATGTGAGAAATGATCAATGTTGAAAACAAGAGGGGAAGCTTCAATTGGGTTATCATGTTTTGGAATACTTAATGATGTCCTAACTATTTTTGACCATGCCATAGAAGCATTATATTCCTTAAATGTTTTCCACATAAGACCAAATTATCACCATGTCACAAAATCATTACATGCTCAGAACTGTTTTCCCATAACAATAAGTTATCATCATGTCATTGAAGCATTACATTCCCAGTATTGTTTCCTCATAACACTGAATTCTCATTTCCCCCTTTACAACTCATAAAATTTCTCCATTCACCATTCTCATGCAACTAGAAAAACAATTCATACTCCTCCTTACACAATTGAATTTATTCATTCTCCCCCATTAGAAATAAACCCAAATGACCTAACATTTACATGTAGAGCTCAAAACAAACTCCCCTTAAATTTTATCTCCTCCATGAACCTTTATCACTTCCACAAATAGATTAAAATAGCTAATAAAACAAGGGAGAGGGGACACATTGTAACCTCCTCATGCATTGGGAAGTGTTTGAACACCTAGGTTCAATCTATACTTCTCAAATACACGGTTTAACAATGGATTGGTCAGTATTCCAGCCACTTGGTCATCAGTTCCAGTATGATCCTGTTTAATAAAGCCTTGTTCAAATGTTTCCTTGATAATGTGATATCATATTTCAATGTGATTCATACAAGAATGATGAACATGATTTTTTGTAAGATTAAGTGTTCTCATGTTTTTAGAATAAATAACCATTGGTTTTTTCACCTCATAACCAATATCACCCATCAGTTTCTTCATCCATAGTAGTTGAGTGCAATCCATTGTAAATAGATATACTCATCATCAAAAATATTAAGTGATGTTTTTTCCTATTTCTTACTTAACCATCCCACACATTTATTCCCAATAAATAATTCTCCACTACATGGGCAATTCATATCAACAATATATCTAACCCAGTCAGCATCATTAAATATGCACAGTTCACTATCTCTTCCTTCAGAAAAATATTGGCCATAATACTGGTTAGCTTGAATGTTCCACACGAGTCATCTAACTTCTTCCATATGTTCTTCTATTAGATTACTCTGAAAGAGGGCTTCTAGGCATGTTGAAAAGACAATATATTTCCATGTTTTTGTTATGTACAACCAAAGTCCAATGATTCTTCTATACCTGGTGGGATCTACAGAATTCTCATCAATATGATTTCCAAGTTTAGTTCCAAACACAATCAGAGTCTATATTGATTTCAAGTCATGCATATTGAATTTATTTAGGAACTCCCTTACATACATTTCCTAAAAAACAAAGGTGTTTTATTTCTTATGAATCACTTGCAGCCCAAAGAAGTATGTGAGTTCACCAATTATAGACATTTCAAATTCTAATTTCATGTGATTGGAAAATTCATCCCCTGATCCTTACCTACTTACACTAAATATAATATCATAAACATACACCGATACTATTAATTTATATTTGTGAGAATTATTCAAAAGAGATTGTGATGAACTCCTCCACTTTTAAATTTGATATTCTTTAGATATGAATACATTCGAGAATACCACGATTGATGTTCCTACTTTAATACATAGAGTTACTTATTTAATTTTAAAACCTTAATCTCATCATTACCAAGTAGAAAACCCAGTAGTGGTTCAATGTAGATATCATCTTCAATAACACAATTTAAGAATTCTATTTTGACATCCCTTTGTTTCACTTTGTATCCTCTTTTAATTTACATGGAATAAAAAAGCCTAATTGACTTCAGTCTTGTCATTGGAGAAAATGTTTCTTCAACATAAAAAAAATTCTATATGTGAATATCCTTTACACACAAATCACACCTTATTTTTTGTTACATTACCCCACACATTAAATTTATTCTTAATGATCCACATTTTACTAATCATATTGTGACTTTTGGGTCTCTTAACAGGATCCCATATTTGGTTCTTGTCAATTGATCTAACAATTCATTTGTGGATTTAACCCATGATTCATCCTTTGCATCTTCTTCAAATGAGGATGGTTACATATTAGATATGAAGGAATATTGGGCATTATTACTCATTATCCTTGTTTGTGTGGGTGATTTTCAATCCCCAATAATGATAGATTGATTAATCTATACTCTTAATTTTTTCATATGATGTTCTGAAGAATATTCATCATCCATGGTTTCCTCTCCCAATTCTTCTTATGAATAAAAATTGTGTTGTGACCCCTGAATGTTTTGAATGTCAAACTCTACTTCTGTATTTGGATCAGTTCCATGTCCACATTCATCATCATCCTCTATCATATCAGCAAAAGAATTCCTTGAGGCATTTTTTTCTTATCTTAAATTATATTCACATCACTAGTTTCTATAATTTTCCAATATGATTACTGATACATTTTTAGGATTTTATATTCATTGAATATTAGAGGAATATTCCTTCTTCTAAATCATCTCCATAATTCCCTTGATTTCTTTATATGTTTCTGATGAGAAAATTACTTCTAAAAACAAGAAAATTCCTCCAACATGGATTCCTTCCACGCCACAACTCATATAGAGTCTTATTTTCTACCATATAAATACTTGTTTGATTTTGAATATAAAATATAGCCTGAAAAACCTCTTTCTAATAATTTATAGGGATACAGATCTCAATCAACATAGTTCTTTCCATATTGTTCACATGTCCATTCTTGTTCTCAACAACTCAATTATTTTGTGGATTTATCACAGTAGGAACCTCGTGATGTATTCCATGTTTCTCCAAGTAATTTTCAAATTCAATGGATGTGTATTCCCCTCCATTGTCAGACTACAAAACATTGATTGTCTGTCTAATATCATTCTCGGCTATTCAGTGATATGTTTTCATGAAATCTTTCAATTGTCATTTCCAATGTATAACTATACCACAACCCATTTTTCTAAAATCAGTAATAAAAAAATGATGTACCTATCTCCATACGTTCCAACCACATTTATTGGTCCAAGTACATCTATGTAGATGAGATAAGGGAGATTAGATTCCCATTCCTTCTTTGGGTGATATAAATTATAGACCATATTTATTCATATAAAAGCATCAAAAGTCTTCTCCCATTCACCCTTCAGATTTGGGATATCAAATTAAATGTTTAGTTTAGATATATTTTTCAGTCCTTTCTCATTAATGTGAGAAAACCTATGGTTTAACAATGCATTTTCTTATTCAACTACCAGGTAACAAATGTTCTATTTACTATAAAAATGATATATGTTTCTATTTGTTCTCTATCGTTTTATGAGAGAATTCCATGTCCTTCCTTTTTATTGAACCCCTTTTGATATAATGTTACTACATGTCATGAGTCACTTAGTCAGCTCACACACAGAATATTATGATGCAAACCATCCACATAATGAAATTTTGTTTTCTTAGCCTCATCACTTTCAAATTCAGTACTCAAACTGCCTTCGATCTTCAAAGATCCATCATTACCAATCTTGACTATTCCATCAACCCATTTCATTACATTCTTCAATAAATTTTCATTTCTTGTTATATGGGATGATCGTCCTCTATGAAGAATCTGGGTGATACTATTCATTGTATAATTGAAAGATACTTCATAAATATTGGATTTATCGATCTTCTTCTTTTTCCTTCCATGAAATATTAAATTGAGTGAAGGATGAAAATGTATTTTCAAATATTTTTTCCATGTGTGTCGGTTCATCATACTCATACTCTTCTTCCTGATGAGAAAATATTTTTGTAAGAGAAACATCGTCTGGTTGATGAGTATTGGCATGTCTCTATGTTCTGTATGATTTTTTCAACCCTTTCTCTTCCTGCAATAAATAGCTTTATGGAAAAAGTTATAATAGTGAAAACAATTTCCATTAAAATTATTTCTTCTATAAGTAGTATATTAATTTTTCTCCATTCTTGACTTCCTAGATCTTCTCCATTCAAATAGCTCCTTACCTCTTCACAGTATGACATGGTATGGCCTAGATAGCCACAAAATTGACATTTCATAAAAGGAAATATCTTCTCACTTCTGTTTCTCCTCATGTCACCTTTTTTTACGGATATAATATGACTAAATTTTTTTTTTGGAAATTTTTCTATAGTTTTCAGTTCTCTTGTATGTTTGATTTGGGGTTTTCGTTGTTAATACTTCAGGAGAATTTATGATATGTCCTACATTAAACATACCTTTATTTTGGTTCATCTTGTTTCCATCCTTTAATATTTCTACATCACAACAAATTCCACCTTTTTCCCATGAATTTGGATCATTGATCTTCTAAATCCTTCTCTACACCCCTAGAACCACACTTGTGTCTCTCTATTAGTTCATCTTCTGAGAATCTTCCAAATTTTTATTTATTCTTTGTTTCCATTGAATTTTATTCACTTTCATGTTTACTAATAAGAGTAACAACAGGTTCTTCAAGACCCTCAACAGACTTGTAATTCTCCTCCCGTTTGGATATAAGGTCATTGATGATCATTTCCTATTCTTCACTTCTAATATTATATTCAACTACATATTGTTTGCATTCAAATGTTGTTGAGTTTTCTTTCATTACGTATTCCAATTGTTTTATTATAGCTAGAAGATTATCAACATATATTCATTATTCTTCCACAACTGATCTCCACATTTTTCATCTATTACATTGATTCTCATGCTTTAATGGTCATCCTTATGTTTAAAATTGAGATTATTATCCGCAATAAACTTATTATCTATAGCTTCATCTTTGGATGATTTTGAATTTTAAACTATAGAAATCATAGATGCATGGGTTCCAGATTCAAACTTCGGTTCATTTTATGATTATAAATCATTTTCATCATCCTATTATTTACAGAAAAAACTCATTCTATATAATATATTTCCATATTTGAATTCTCCCTTTTGATAAAACCTTTTTCAAGGATTTTGTGAATTTCCTGCTTCACTTTCTTCATCATCGAAATTCCTTTAAAACCATAAGAAAATGTTCCAAACTCTACGATAATGAAAACATGCCAAGGGAATATTTTCATAAAATATCCATTTTCCTTTATTTAATTAATTTTTCAAAGAGAGAAATAATTTCATATTCCCCATTATATTTATCAACTATATCTCTAGACACCTCATGTTTTTCATGGATTTGAAATCCATTTCCTGGGTTAATTGATCATTACATCTTCAGGTTTTATTCTAATTTCATATGCCACCAGATTACCGAGTAGATCATCCAATGAAAATTTAGATATATCCATTTTTCCAAGGGATGACACCTTTGTATTGTTGATAGGTGGAATCCTTTTCAAGATTTTTTTCCCAATGTAAATGTTGTCCATTTCATAACCAAGTCAATGTATAGATTTAAAAATCTATAGTAATTAAATTTAAAAAGGTATTTTCATTTTTATCAGGATTAATTTTCAAGTCATAAAACCTATTATGAAGGATATGATGTTTTTCCTCTTTCACTTTGATGTCTCCTTGAAAAATATTCTTTAGTTTTCCCACATAGACTTTACTGAAGTACCAATAATCACCATTAGATAGATTTGATCAGAAAGAGCTGTAGTGAGAGAATTCTAAGCATCAGAATCTACATCAATAATTTTCCTATCTTTATCCGTTATATACATCCATGTTGGTTAAGTGACCTGTATTCCTTGTGCAGTGGAAATGAGTACTTCCATTCCAAGAGATATTATAGGGGATCCTATCATGTTATTCCATATCTGAAAGTTTCTTACATCAAAGTGGGGGACTCCCCTAGCATTAATAGAATTCCCCATGAAACAAAAGAGGGACAGATTTAAAACTTGAAAACATTACCCTATAATACCACATGAAAACCCCAGAACACCCTGAGAGGGGAGGGGTGAATCACGGTCTCAACATTTTCATTTAAAACAATTGATCTTATTCCCATGTTGGTAGGAACCTTTTAAACCGGTATGATGGTAATGTGTTGTAATTAAAACATTCAAAAGAAGTAGGAAAACAAAAAAAATTCTTTGTTCACCACTAAGGTCTTGTCTAAGGAGCATATGTTTATAGTGTGTCATTCAAACCATAATGCAATATTCTTCATTATATGTGGAATAAATATGTTTATAAACAATCACTCTATTCCAAGAACAATACCTTCACAAGATTTTAGGGATAATACATTGTATCCCTCATAAAACATCTGTTAACACCCCGTAGATCACTATTTTTAGAGAATTATAATATAGTTTATTGACATGAAGGTCGCTAAAATAGACTTTCATTGAAGACTTTGCCTCTTCCATGTATGAGAATATTCTTGCATTGAAGTCCTAAATTGATGATCTTGAATGTACTGAAAAAAAAACATGATATTAAAAACTTGTTAGAATCACACACTAGAACTGTAACCCAACACCTTCAATTGAAAAAAATATTTGGGATTGTTATTTAAGATGAATTTCACGCAACCCTTACTTTCCACAAACCCCTTATATTTTTTTATTGCCACACGAAAAGTTTCGCATAGTATTTAAAGACTAAAGGAACACTTTTGACACTATATTTTCTTTCTCCAATCTTCTATTCATAAATATATCAGGAGGCAGAGGAACCTGATATTCATTTAAAATGTTCTGAGTCTGGAGTGGGGGTAACTACTTATTTATTGGCCTCGATGACCCTATGTGAATTATTCTCTATAAGCACAGAAAAAACCCTTTTGAAATCACACTGTGCATGTAAGTATCATTAGCCAAACCTTTTATTTCACAAAAAAATAAATATTTTGAATTCTTATTTCCTTTAAACTATTTTGATGTGGTGATCCTGAAACAAAACTTTTATGAAAAATTCGAAACCTCATTCAATATTTCATGAAACATTTTTTTCCAAAATCAACACTCCTTATTCTAAAATTTTTGAACCTAAAAATTTAGAAAACATGAGAAAATGATGCCGCCTTTAATACTATGATCATCTTGAACTGTAAGATTCCTCTCCTTGAAATCTACTAGATTTTATATCTGGAGATTAAAAACAATCACAAACCATAATCTATTTTCATCAAATAACATCCTATGTTCCCACAGAGACCCCTTTATATAGTGAGGTGTCCAAAACTCCAGAGCCTTTTTATATATAGGTTAAAAAAACATCAGGGTGAACTAAAAATAGTTCCCCCATAAAATTATAGCAACACTCCACTCAAGCTACCAGGTGAACCTCAGAATAAACATCTTTTTTCTAATCTAATATGGGAATGTTATTCTATTGAAGAGGATGCCAACAATAACATATATATATTTAGACTGAATCAACCTCCTCATAATTTTCTACCCCCTCTCTACTTCTAACTTTGAGGTACGAGATGATGTAGAAAAGAATTTCATGCCTCATCTATTCCAAAATATGTTGGATACGCATTAGAGGAAAATGGATAGTCCCCTCTCTTATCCAACGTATGATGGTATCCTTCATAACATCATGATACTTTGTATCCATCTTCGACTGGTTTCTATATCCATGGTCTAGAATCCAAAACCTGAATATCACAGCACACACATATAACATGATTTACTCCATTTCATCATAACACTTCGGTAGATGATATCTGAAGCCATGGAATGAATCTATATTCAACTACTGGGAAAGTATAAAGAGTTTTACTTTTACACAACCTTGGAATAATAGAACCCATTAAACATGGATTCCTATAGTTTCATAACCTCTGGATAAATTAGGGGATTGGGTAATGTTCGGTCTAGTTGGTCACTAAAAAAATTCCCCCACTTCAACAGTTCCAAAACATCATTTATAGAGGGAGAGGATAGAAAATAAGTCTTTGAACTTGGCCCTTCAAAGAAATGGGAATTAATTTCATACACGGAGGCTGCAATTGTGATTAGTTTGACAACATCTCGTAAATAATGATTCCCATAATGAGCTTCAATTGCACCTATCTCTTACAAGAGAAAAATTGTGCCACATAAAATGGTATAGAGTAACAGTTCCCACAAAAAACCTCAAGGATCTATCCCAATTCACCAGGCTGGGGGAATAACTACCACAAAATCTACATCTCAAATAATTAATTAGCAAGAGGATTTGGGATAGATCATCGTCATATTAATGAAAATTCCAACACACTAGGATGGGGTAATTTATATCTCAATCACCATCTCTACGTTCATCATCACCTAAAAAGGTCCTAGGTAAATAAACACTAAATCAAGATCAACCCCATCCCATTGGGATAGGGGAATTTATATCTCAATTTATATCCTATGAATCAACAAATCCTTAACTAGAATCATTAGATCCTCAAAAAAAGTATTAATAAATTCTTATTGTGGCCTCAAATAATGTAATTCCCCCACCCTAGTTACCCAGATTCGGTGCATTATTACATAACATTGGCATGATCACAAGGGATCAAATCCTAGAAGACCGATTAGTTTAGTAGCCTTGGAAGTACTAGATACATACATAAGTTTTACAATAAATTATAAAATAAAAAAACAACAAAAATGCCTCCTTTAACACATTCATATCCCTTATACTATCCCCACAGGTCAGTCATAATATACATCTTCACAAACTGGGAAAAATAAAACATAGAAAGGGGTGAGCTCAAATGCTCAGTAGGATAACAATATTGCAGAAAATTTCATAAATAAGCATAAAAATTTAAGGAAATTTATAATACTAAAACAAAGTCCTTTTAAACATAAAATTCAGCATAACATGAAAAATATAAATCAAATAATTCCATTTACTTATTTGCATGGATATTCCATGAGTAGAATAATAAAATGCAACATCAAGAGTTAATTTAATAATGAAGGAATGCATAATACCAGACTTCATAACCACATAGTCAAGGCCTCATACCAAGACTTTAAATAATATTTGGTCAAGGACTTTTTCAAAGATACAAGTTTTTCTCATGAGACCTACCTATGCATCGAGGATCTATATCGGGCTCCACACGTTAGTTATAAGTCCAATGCATTCCTCATATGAAAAGTTTGAATCATAACATAAACATACGTATTAAAACAAACACACACAAAGATAATACATTACCCATAAAAAATTAATGGTATAAAAATATAATATCCATAGTCAAACATATCAAAAACCTTCAATATAATATGTAATATTTTATCATAATAAATCAACTTCCAACAAGTGTAAAATCCATCAAAGAATGATGACATATATGAAATCAAAACTATTTGAGAAAAATATCTATTTCTATTTTGAAATAATTTAAAGTCACAAAATTATAAAAAAAAATCGTTTATTTATAAAATGTTATTATAAGCATGTAAGGGAAGCTTCTAAGATCTTATAATGAAGGAAAATAGCCGCACTCACCGTATAAGTTAAATAAACATTCTTTCCTAAATTTTTCCGAAAAGGATCATAAAGGACCTTGTCTGGAAAATGATGGAAAGATCCCATTATAAAAATTTTATAAAAAGTAAAAAAAGGGTATAAATGACTTTAACGCAATGTCTAGTAAATAGTAAAATTGTTTTGAAAAGCATTTTTATGAAACACGGATGTGTATGATAATGAAGTCCCAGTATATACTCACGTATAAACAACTTCGGATAATAAAGAGATTGTAAAATTAACCCTTACCTTAAACTTTTCCTTAGTCGATGGTATGTTAACCTATTCTATAATAGTTAAATAATTTTTATTAAATTATAAAATAACCACGTACAATAATATGATATCATATATGATCTTCTTATATTTATTTATTAATTATATTTCTATAGTATCATTGTTTCTGGTGTTAACTGATTCGTTTTCCTATATATGATTGGTTATGTAAGCCATGTTTGTTATGAATAGGATGTATTTGATTCATATATATAATGATATTATGTTCTTAAAAATTATTTTTAATCATAAAATGAATATTATTTTTGAATGTGTATGATGGGGAATGAATTTCATCGCGTTCGTGGAGACAGTAATTTGTACGTACGCACGAGCAACAATATCATTTTATTGATGGACAAATCATATGTTATTGGATGGTATATCACATATAAATTATCATTATCATTTTATTTTTATTATTTACATTAGTTATACTAATTTTTATACCCATAAACATAATGATGTGTTTGAATAACAAACTACACTACGACGTGGAGACGGTAAGCCGTACGTATGCACGTATGGTGACTTGTCATTCATAGAATGGATAGAATAATGAATATGGTCGTACCATATCTATAATAAATCACAGTATGTATAAGGTACTATATTTATTATTTTGTTATGGAAACAACAAATAAATAATAAGTGGAAGAAGAAAAGAACTTTGAAAGAGGTGGTGAAACTATTACCTCTTCTTCGGGTGTTTCCTTTTGAGTTGATCATAAGAACACAGTAGGTTGGCTTTTAGATAAAATTTAGGCCTCTAGATCAAAGGTATTATAGTTGGAAGGATATTTGGGTGGGGTTTTCCCAGAAAAATGGCTTTGGACATGTGATTGTGAGAGAAGGGGAATTACCTTTTTATAAGAGAGGTGAGGGTCACTTTAGGAAAAGAATGAAATATTATTTTATTATACAATCATATTCAGTTTATAATGGCCCCAAAATGATTTATTTTGAGGATAATATTGGGATGAATCGAAAAAATCTCAACCAATAGGTTTTAGATAGGTTTATGTCACCATATTAACCATATCTTTTAGATTTAACTCTTAGTTAAATAGTTTAACTTTTACCATGTATTCTTGTATTATTATATTATATGGTTAATAATCATACAATAAAATTCCAAGCGAAACACAAATGGTTAATTAATGATATATCTATTATTATATAAGTCCCTTGTCTGTGCATTAAATTTTTAGGACTATTATATCATTTAATAATACAGTATTTGTTTTAAAAACTCATTTATGTCAATTTTGACACTATTTAGCAATAGATTTTTTTGTGGAAGTAATAAGAACATGATTACTTCAAAAAAATCATTGAATAAGACTTAACATGTCAAATTAATCAATAAAATTAGTTTAATTCATCATAAGTATCAATTTACATTTATTTGGATATTTATAATATCAATTATTTTAATCTTTCATTAATAAAGTAATTATTGCATCATCATTGTATTATAAATAAATTTAATTATGTAATGTCTAAAAATTGTAAATAAAATACCATTATGTTGGAAATATTTTTATATTTATAATGAATATTCATAGTTTAATTTATCTTATGTATAAACCTATATTAAAAATAGTTTAGCTATTAAACTTTGAATTTAACACTTTTAACTCTTCTTGAAATAAAATAAAAATAAATGTCCTAATCTAATCCATGTGGAACAAAATGATCATATTTTATTTCTAAGGTTGATTTTGGTTGAAAAAATCTTATCCAATAGAATTAGTACATGTGTTAGGATAATTATAATATCAATTTTACCTTTAATTACCCAATTTACTTTTAACTGTGGTAAATAAAAGTCAAAAGTTACTATTCATGAAAAATTATTTTCATCTTATTGAACCACATTTTAATTACAGATGTCAATTGTGTCTCTAGGATTTTTGAAATTCAATTCAAAGAAGTGGTAGAATTACATTTTATGAATATTTGAAAATGCGCCTAGAAGGTGGGTAAAAGACGGTAAAAAGTTCAATAAATTATATATATCTAATATTATTACAAAATGACCCAAATTAATTAAATTGAACATATATAGGTATTATGTATATATTTTTAACTAATATAAATTTAAATAAATAACTAATTATTTAAATAAAAAAATTGTTTTAAACAATAACGCAGTGTTTTTCACTATTCATCAAAAATAGAAAGTTTTCAAGAAAATACTAAAAATTCACCCTAAGATAATTTTGATATTCCGAATCCAAAAATTAATTCCATTTTGAAAAATAAAATTTATAAAATTTCAAGTGTGTATTACTATTTATAACGGCTAGTTTGATTGGTCGTGGAGTGCTAGAACTCGAAGTTGTGTACAATGCATGCTATTGTATTATTCAAAGGGAAATGTACCATTGAATCTTGGGATGTTACAATCTCTAATCGATAAAATAATTTCATCATTGAAATTTATAGAATATTACTGTATAAAAAGATTCGGGTGGTTCTTTATCATATGTTCCTCGGGTTCCCACTTTGCCTCTTCCATGTTATGATTTCTCCATAGACCTTTCTCTAGAAGAGTCGTTAGGTTTCTTAGCACTTACTATCTAGTATAAAGAATCTTAATATGATCTTCACAATATGACAGATCGAGTTCTAGTACAATTTATTCACAGGTGAGTACATGCATAGGTTCAAGCATGTATTTTCTTAACAGTGATATGTGGAACACAACATGATCTTTTTAGAGACTTTGCGGCATTGCCAAATGATAAGAAATAACTACAATTCGTTCTAGAATTTAAAAGGGTTTGATGTAACTGAGACTTAATTTTATCTTCTTACCTAATCGTATAACACCCTTCTTTAAAGATACCTTCAAGAAAACATGATATCAAACTTGAAATTCCAAATCTTTCCATCTGTTATCATCATAGCTATTTTTTCTATATTGATTTGCTTTGATGTGGGTTTGGATAACCTTCACCTTTTCTATTACTTCCTCAACAAGTATTGGGCCTATGAGTTTTCTTTCACCAACGTCATCCCAACAAGTTGGTGTGTGACATCCCTTTCCATATTACGCTTCATATGGTGCCATCTGAATACATGAATGGAAGCTATTGTTGTAGGAAAACTCTTCTAGAGGTCAATATTGATCCCACATACCTTTAAAGTCAAGTGAGAACGATACCACATGTCTTCTAATGTTTGAATAATCTATCATTATTCTCCATAAATTTGAGGGTGGTAGGCAGTGCTCAAACGAAGTTCAGTATCCATGGCCTTTTGAAGGATTTTCATGAATTTTGATCTAAAACGGGGATCACGATCATAATCAATCGATAGGGGTACACCATGAAGTCTTAAAACTTCGTTAATATATAGTCTTTCTAAAAGTTCAAGTGGTAAATATTATCTTATAGTAAGAAAATGCACTAACTTGGTGATAGAACGCTGTCGTGGGCGCCCTCAAATGATTAGTGTAATTTGGGAACCTTAGGTGCAGAAGAGTGGCTGACCAAGGTCGTCTCTCAAAGGAGGAAGTGAATTTAACAACTTATTAGAGGTATTCTAAAAATAAAATAAAAGAGAATAAAATAAAAACACTAGTTTGAAGGATTGTGTTTTTTTTATAGTTTATGAATCTAGAAGAAATTTGTTGAAAGAAGATTGTATATTTTTTTTGTTTTTAGTTTTGAAATGATGTTCGATTAAAATGACACAACAAAAAGATGTTTTTTTAGACAATATTTAAAAGGTGTAATCGATCTAAATCTACCTCTTCATTCATTTATTAATCATTATCATTTAAATTAATATTCACTTAAGTATGATCCCCTAATTTTTTATCCCTCAAACCCTACGAGAGTTAACTTAACCACAAAGATGATGTGAATTTAACCCTAGGCTAACTTCGGAACATGCAATCGCAGCACCCTTCTTTGATTGATGTTCTAAGATTAGCTTATGGTCAGTGGTAAATTAAGCCTCACATCCATTCTGGAAATGAGGATGCATTGTGTTTAGGGATTATATTTGAACTCTACAAATTTATCCCGTGTGGTCTTGTGTTACCGATTAAGATTGCGCTCACACAATTTACACAAAATCCCGACCTCGCGTGTTTTTGTGTTAATTGTTCAATTGTTTTCTTAGTTTATTACAATTTAAAAACACAATTAATGGATCATATTATGTGAATTACAGTAGCTCAATGATTCAAAATAATTAAATGAAGAGGGTAGAAGATAGATCGATTACTAAAAGACTACTCTTCCATGGGTGGCGTAATCATCGTAGAAGCGTTTTGCATGTGCAAAGGTTTATAATGGGTATAACCCAATAACGCTTCTACTCAAGAATTCCAGACCAAAGAGGAAGATTAAGAGAATAATAAATTATAAAAACAGAAGAAAAGGGAAGAAATAAAAGAATAACAAAGAAGTTTATTACACAAATGAAAACATTACAAAATGAAGAAGAGAAGGAGGCTTCGATGAGGGGATCCTTGCTTCAAGAGCTACCCCTCTTACAATGGTTGGAGAATTTGGGTGAAACAAATTCTCCTCTACCTCCAATCTCTCAATTTACGTCCAAAACCCTCCAAATGATAAAAAATCCAATTTATATAGGGCAGGGGAGGAGAGGTTACAAGTGGTTTCATGTGTGAATGTGGAAATTCGGCCAAATATTTTAATGAAACTTTCACCGCCCATTTGACCACCACCCCGCGTGAATTGTCCGGCCTTCCAGAAGGATCAAATGTGAGGATAGGGGTACTCTATCACCTCTCCAAATTTGGGCTCAGTAAAAGCCCATAGGTAGGGGTTATGGCTGCAAAACAGAAGCTTATCCATTCTGGAGAGTCCAGACCAGCTTTGACTTTATGGCCCAATTACTCCATTAACATGAATTTTTTTGATCTAGTTTCCTGAATAAAAGTTGTATATAATTATGTTTGGAACACTTTTAAAAAATTTCAAATTCAAATAATAAATATAAAAATATTTATCTTCGAAATACTATAGTGAACTATAAAGGATAAACTGGAATTTTCATCAAATATTCAAATGAATGATCTAATCCCAAATATTTTATCAATAAAAATATTTAACACAATGTAAGGAAACTATATCATTTATTATCAATAAAATATTCAATAAAATAGTGTTTTATCAACTCCCCCACACTTACCCTTTTGCACTTCTGGGCAAAACCTCATGTCAAGTAAACATCAATATCAAATCAAAAACAATTTTAAAACACATATCCTTAAGATCAATCAAATTCACACAAAGATTCAAAAGATATAATGCCTCATAAAAAACCTTATTTAAAGTTCTCCATTTATATCATTCAATATTTTTCCACTTCATTTATCCGCCCATGCACAAAACACTTACCTCGCTTGAATTTTCTCTCATCACTCAAATATCAATTATTTTTGCAATGTCTTTCTCATCCAAACTCAAACAAGGGTCACCATAGGCTTGATAGATTCCTACATCGCTACCCGATGTGAGTCAAGGACATATCTTTATCATGAGGACTTTTCAAGGTTGTTCTGTGGCTTTCGGTTGGTAGGATTAAGATGTGAAAAAATATGAGGCTGAATGAGGAGGGCTTGAATCTTTTGAAGCAAAATTGCATTAATCTAATTTTCACTTAAATATGGTCATCTCTTCAATCTCCATAGTATCAATTCTGCTCCATCATCAAGAAAAGTCATGAAAGGTTTACACCATTCATCATTTCAGTATAAAAATGTCAATCTTCTCAAACATGATTTTCTTGAAAGATCCAGATGGGCACATTTTTCCACCACAATTAGAAGCTCCAGAAAAGGCATAGCTTCACTTGTCATGAAAACTCCAGAAAAGGCACAACATTCAATATAATGACATTATTTAGCAGCAAACACATCTCTTCAGAATTTAATTTTCCACCCAAAGTATCACAGAATGTGGTGGAAAAACACAAGACAACTTCCCCCACACTTAAGCTCAACTAGATTATGCAATTTCACTTCAAGAGTTGGTTGGATAGGGAAAATTGGCTTGTAATGTGGCTAACCTAACAGGCTTTGCATAGATTCTAAGGGCTAAAAGGATTAAATATTCAAGGATGGCCATTATAAAAAAGGATTCTTTGAAATAGGGGATTTAATACCAAATAAATGACTCAATCATTTAAACATAAGTACCTCAAACCCTCAATTTTTGATAGGAATAGATCAAATTCTAGTTAAATCAAGTATGGTTTGGTTCTCTCAAGAAGTGAGGTGAATGTAAAGAATATGAAAATAATGGTTTAGAAGCATCACAGGAAAGTGATTTCAAATATAAAGACAGTGAGATTGGCATGGGATTCAAAATTCAGCGTACTTTTCATGAAATTACTAAATATTTGAACTTGAAGCAAAGTCATTTCAGTATTCATTTAAGCTTAGTTTCAAGGGGTAAATTGTTTCACTTATTGATATGGATTTAAAAATGGTGATGAGAATCATTTCAGCCCCAAAGTTTCAAAAACACACAGAAAATTGTAAAATAAACACACAAAATTCGAAAAACCCACAATTTTTTTTGGTTTTTTTTAACAGGAAAGCAATTGAAATTACTAAACTAAAAGGTTCCCTCCCCCACACTTAAAATATTTCATTATACTCAATGTGAACCTATGAGATGATATATGCACATGAAATGCAGAATTTTTAAATAGGACAAATAATATAAAAGTGAAAGGGTTAGGAACAGCCTAATGTACTCAAGTGATGATGGGGTCATACAGTGTGATAAAATACACTACATCAGTAGGAAGTCCCTCAATGTATCTCTTCAAACGTTTCCCATTGACTGTAAAGCTCCTTCTATTGACTTCTTGTGTGATCTCCACTACACCATAAGTAAAAACATCAGTCACAACATAATAACCTAACCATCTGGAACACAACTTACCAGGAATCAGCTTCAGTCGTGAACTGTAGAGAAGGACTTTCTCTCCAACATGAAACTCCCTTTGTTGGATCATTTTGTCATGAGATGCTTTTGATCTATCCTTGTAGAGCCTTGAGTTCTCATATGATGATAATCTAATCTCCTCAAGCTCTTGAATTTGCGGCTTCCTTGGATTCCAGCTTGGGCCAAATCCATGTTGCATTTCTTTATAGCCCAATAAGCTCGATGCTCGACTTCCACTGGGAGATGAAATTCTTTCCCAAAAAAATCCGAAATGGGGACATACCAATGGGGGTCTTGTATGCTGTTCTATAAGCCCACAATGCATCATCCAAGCGCTTGCTCCAATCCTTCCTATTTGGATGCACGGTTTTCTCCAAGATTTGTTTCAACTCACGATTTGAAACCTCAGTCTGGACATTTGTTTGGGGGTGGTATGGTGTTGATGTTTTGTGTGTCACCCCATACTTTCGAAGGAGGGAAGAAAAATTCCTATTCCAAAAGTATGTCCCTTGGTCACTGATGATGGCCTTTGGTACTCAAAACCTGCAGAAAATTTGAGCCTTGACAAAATCCACTACAACCTGAGAATCATCAGTCCTGGTGGCCTTGGACTCCACCAATTTACTCACATGATCAAAAGCAACCAAAATATACAAAAATCCAAATGAACTAGGAAAAGGACTCATAAAATCAATTCCCCATACATAAAAAATCTCAAAGAATAGTATGGGTTGTTGGGGCATCTCATGTCTCTTAGAAATGTTCCCAGGGTGTTGGCAATGAGAGCATGACTTACAAAACACATGGGCATCATGGAATAATCTAGGCCAATATTATATAGAGTCCAAAACCTTCCTAGCTGTCCGTTGGGGTCCAAAGTGTCCACCACAAGCAAGTGTATGACAGAAATGAAAAACAGACTCAAACTCATTATCGGGAACACACCACCTAATGAATTGGTCACTACACATGCGCCATAAGTATGGATCATCCCAAACATAAAATCTTGACTCACTCTTTAATTTTTGGACTTGATGTTTCTTTAAATTTGCAGGGATTTCAGAAGCAACAAGGTAGTTAACTAAATCAGCATACCAAGGATGCGTACCTAAGATGGTATAGAGATGCTCATCAGGGAAAGTGTCCCAAAGTGGTACCTGATCCAAGGTGTCATCCTCTAGTGTGTGATTAACCCTACTCATGTGGTCCGCCACCATGTTTTCTGACCCCTTTTTTTCCTTTATCTTGATGTCAAACTCTTGAAGAAGGAGCATCCAATGGATAAGTTGTGGCTTTCCATCTGGCTTCTTCAGGAGGTACCTCAAAGCTGCATTGTTAGAAAAAACAACTACTTTAGAGCCCAGTAAATATGAACGGAATTTATCTAAAGAAAATATGACAGTAAGAAACTCCTTTTCTGTGGTTGTGTAGTTTTATTGGGCTTAATCCAATGTCATTGATGCATAGGCAATCACATGTGAACGTCCTTCCACCCTCTGAGATAAGACAGCTCCAACCACGAAGTTGGAGGCGTCACACATAAGCGCAAATGGAAGGTCCCACCGTGGGGGTTGTATGATAGGTGGAGTGGTCAGACACTTATTTATCTCATCAAAGGAAGTCCTACAAGAATCATCAAACAAAAAATCAGAATCTTTTTGAAGTAATCGTGACATAGGAAGAGAGATCTTGCTAAAATATTTGATGAAGCGCCGATAAAATCCTGCATGCCCTAGGAAAGATCTAACATCACGCACAGATGAAGGATAGGGTAAGGATGAAATGTTGTCTACCTTAGATCTATCAACCTCTATCCCATGTTTTGACACTACATGCCCTAAGACAATGCCATGCTCTACCATAAAAAGACACTTTTCAAAGTTCAGGACCAGAATCTTCTCAATACAACGATTCAACACCTTTCACAAACTACTTAGACATTCATCAAATGAAGACCCATACACTGTAAAATCATCCATAAATACCTCAATGCAGGTCTCAATAAAATCAGAAAAAATACTCACCATACATCTCTGGAAGGTACCTGGGGCGTTGCAAAGTCCAAATGGCATCCTCCGGTAGGGAAATGTGCCAAAAGGACAGGTTAATGTAGTCTTCTTCTGATCCTCTGGAGCAATAGGAACCTGAAAATATCCAGAAAATCCATCCAAGAAACAATAGTGTGTCTTCCCAGCTAGTCTCTCAAGCATGTGATCAATAAATGGGAGGGGGAAATGGTCCTTGCGAGTGGACTGATTTAGTTTCCTATAATCAATACACACATGCCAACTATTTTGCACCCTCATTGGAACTAAATCATCTTTCTCATATTTAACAACAGTAAAAACAGTTTTCTTAGGCACAACATGAATTGGACTTACCCACTGAGAATCTTAAATGGGAAAGATTATACCTGCCTTGAGCAATTTCTCAACTTCTTTTTTAACAACTTCCAGGAGGGTGGGATTGAGTCTCCTTTGTGGTTGTCTTACCGGTTTAGCCCCATCCTCTAAGAGAATCCTATGTATGTAAATGGAGTGGCTAATACCTGATATGTCAGCCAAGGTCCACCCAATCGCCCTGATGTTCTCCCATAAAATATTCAAAAGCTTTTCTTCATGTTCAAAAGGGAGATTGTTAGCAATGATAACAGGTAATCTCTCACCACTCAACAAGTATGAGTATTTCAGATTTGGTGGAAATGGCTTGAGTTCTAATGAAGGAGGGTGTAGTATTGACGGAGACATTGAAGGAACTAAAATATGTGCCCAAAGAGCATCAGTATCAGAATAGACATCATCAAAATCATAGAATAACGCATCAAATCCATCAGCATACTCAACAGCCATTTCATAATCAGAGTGAACATTTCAAAACCAGAATATGAATCCACAACAAAATCAAATCCAAGATAGGATTATGTATCAGCAACATGTGCGGAAGTGCTTTTAGACATCAAACTCAAACCAATACTCATAATCTCCCTAAGCATAGGACAATCAAATTCTATGGAGTTTTTATTTGGTGGTTCAAAATGGGAGATAACAAAAGCAGAATGGTCCTCTGAGGAGTACTTCATGGAATCCATAACATTAAATATCACAACTTCATCTCCAAACTCCATGGAAAGTGTACCTTCATTGACATTTATGATAGTTTTTTCAGTCTTGAGGAAGGGTCTACCTAAGATAATGGGGGCATGAGAACTTACCAGATCATCCTCCATGTTAAGCACATAGTAGTCTGCTGGAAAGACCATGTTTCTTACCCGAACAAGTTCATCCTCAAGAACTCCCGCTGGATATGCCGTATCTCTATTCGCCAATTGCACCACTACTCTTGTTGGCTTCAATTCACCAACCTACAAGGAAGAGAATACAGAGTGAGGCATCACATTTATTGGAGCTCCTAAATCACAAAGAGCATCAGAGAAGTGCAACTCCCCTATGGAACATGGGATGGTGAATGTCCCGGGATCCTTTCACTTTGTTGGCCTTTCTAGAGTTGGTGTAATGAGTGCCGATACATTCCTTCCAAGGTTTATCCTCTCATTTCCCTTGATCCCTCTTCGATTGGTACAATGTTCTTTTAAGAATTTCGCATACCTTGGAATTTTCTTAATGGCTTCAAGTAGAGGAATGTTGATCTCCACACGCTTGAATGTGTCCAAAACCTCCATTTTCATTGCATCTTCAGCCATATTCTTGGTTTGAACAACCCTGTTTGGAAAAGGAAGGGGTTTGGGAGGTACATCATCAATCTTTTTCTTACCTTTATCTTTCTCCTTGGATTGCTCATCAGTTGGTATGGAATGCGGCTTCTCTAGAGGAGAGGTGAATCTAGGTGGAATGGTAGGTCCAGATGTATCATTCATTTGCTTCCCACTTCTCAATGTGATGGCACTAACATTCCCCTTTGGATTTGGAGTGGGTTGGGAAGGTAGATTTCCAGAATTCTTACTCACAAGTTCATGGAGGGCGGTGGAAATCTTACTCATTTGAGTCTTCAACTATCTCAACTCTAAACCTTGAATCTTCAGCTCATTCTGTTGATTAAGAACAATTTGTTTCAAAAGATCATCAGTGTTAGAGTCTACCTTGTGTTGGATATTCCCTTGTTGCTGACTCATTGATGTTTGAGCTTTGAATCTCCTTTGGGGTTGTTGGAAACCCTGTTGGTAAGGTGGTGGCGGCTGGAAGTTTGGTTGAAAAGGGGTCCTTTGTTGTTGTCCAGAGCCATACCTCATGTCTGAATGATCTTTCCACCCTTGTTTGTATACTGTATCAAACTTCTTTTGGGGATATGGTTGTTGTTGTTGCTGTTGAAATGGTCTCCCGGGGAACACTGCTGCACAATATTTTGTCTCTTGTAGTTGTGGGAAACAGTCAGTTGGGTGGCTTGTCTCAGTGAAAATGCCACATGGCCTTCAAGGAGGGGGTTGGGAAGTCTTTTGAGCCAATGCAATTTGATGTACTCCTCGAACATGTGGTGTACCTCTATCACCGAATTGTTGAGATTTTTGGGACATTTTGTCGATCAATGCTCGTGCATCTACTGGTGTCTTGTCCACCAATGCTCCTCCAGCTACAGCATCCACGATGCTCTTCTCCATGGGTGTGAGTCCTTCATAGAAGTACCGGATGAGTAGTTTCTCACTAATTTGGTGATGTGGGCATCTTGCACACAACTTCTTGAATCGCTCACAGTACTCATACATTGACTCCCCTTGTGCTTTCTTGATCCCTGATATCTCCTTTCGAATGGATGTGGTCCTTGATGCTGGAAAAAATCATTTCAAGAAAAGGCGTTTCAAATCATTCCAACATGTTACATCTTCAGGTTGCAAATAATACATCCAATCTTTTGCAGCTCTATCAAGTGAGAATGGGAATGCTCTTAATTTGATTTGATTTTCAGAAACATTTCTTGGTTTAAGGTTTGAGCAAACCACATTAAATTATTTCAAATGTTTATTGGGATCCTCACCAGAGAGTCCATGAAACTTTGGAAGTAAGTGAATTAACCCAGATTTTAGTTCAAAGTCCGATTCGATATTTGGGTATGCAATACAATTTGGTTGATAGTTAACATCAGGTGCATCCAATTCTCGAATGGTTCTATTAAGTTAATTTCCCTCGTTTCCAGACATTGGTTCCTCTTTTTTGTTTGAATTTGAATTGCTTCCAATTTCAATGTTTCCAAAAGAGAGGAATTCACCAACTGGTTGAATATTGAAACTTCTCGTAGACTGAGAATTTCTGATTCGAGCCCTAATGCTACGTTCAATCTCAGGGTCAAGATCTAAGAGAACTTCAGGATTAGTTCGTGTCATAGATCAAATAAAAATGAAAAGAAAGAAAGTGGACCATAGTAAAATAAAAATGATAAGTTTGAGTTGAGGGTCCAAAAAGAAGTAGAAGAAAATAAAAGAAGAGGAAGAAAAATCAGATTGGGTACAGAAGGAAGAAAGAAGAGAGGAAGAGAATAAAATGTAAAATAAAATAAATACCTTTAATTGGTTGAAATAATTACTTGCCTCCCTGGCAATGGCGCCAATTTGAAAGATCACTGTCGTGGGTGCCCTCAAATGATTAGTTTAATTTGGGGTACTTAGGTGCAGCAGAGTGGCTGACCAAGGTCATCTCTCAAAAGAGGAAGTGAATTTAACAACTTATTAGAGGTATTGTAAAAATAAAATAAAAGAGAATAAAATAAAAACACTACTTTAATGTATTGGGTTTTTTATAGTTTATGAATCTAGAAGAAGTTTTATGGAAGAAGATTGTATATTTTTTTTGTTTTTAGTTTTGAAATGAAGTTCGATTAAAATGACACAACAAAAAGATGTTTTTTTAGACAATATTTAAAAGGTGTAATCGATCTAACTCTACCTCTTCATTCATTTATTAATCATTATCATTTAAATTAATATTAACTTAGTATTATCCCCTAATTTTTTATCCCTCGAACCCTACGAGAGTTAACTTAACCACAAAGATGATGTGAATTTAACCCTAGGATAACTTCGGAACATGCATTCGCAGCACCCTTCTTTGATTGATGTTCTAAGATTAGCTTATGGTCAGTGATAAATTAAGGCTCATATCCATTCTGGAAATGAGTATGAATTGTGTTTAGGTATTATATTTGAACTCTACAAATTTATCACATGTGGTCTTGTGTTACTGATTATGATCGCGCTCACACAATTTACACAAAATCCCGACCTCGCGTGTTTTTGTGTTAATTGTTCAATTTCTTGATAAGTTTATTACAATTTAAAAACACAATTCATGGATCATATTAATTGAATTACAGTAGCTCAATTATTCAAAATAATTAAATGAAGAGGGTAGAAGATAGATCGATTACTAAAATACTACTCTTCCATGGGTGGCGTAATCATCGTAGAAGTGTTTTGCATGTGCAATGGTTTATAATGGGTATAACCCAATAACGCTTCTACTCAAGAATTTCAGCCCAAAGAGGAAGATTAAGAGAATAAGAAATTTAAACAAAACAGAAGAAAAGAGAAGAAATAAATGAGGAACAAAGAAGTTTATTACACAAATGAAAACATTACAAAATGAAGAAGAGAAGGAGGCTTCGATGAGGGGATCCTTGTTTCAAGAGCTACCCCTCTTACAATGGTTGGAGAATTTGGGTGAAAAAAATTCAACTCTGCATCCAATATCCCAATGCACGTCCCAACCCCTCCAAATGAGAAAAACTCCAATTTATATAGGGGAGGGGAGGAGAGGTTACAAGTGGTTCCAAGTGTGAATGTGGAAATTCGGCCAAATATTTTAATGCAACTTGAACCACCCATTTTACCACCAAAACGCGTGAATTGTCCAACCTTTCAGAAGGATAAAATATGAGGATATTGGTCCTCTATCATCTCTCCAAATATGGGCTCAATACAAGCCCATATGTAGGAGTTATGGACGAAAAACATAAGATTATCCATTCTGGATAGTCCATCCCAGCTTTGACTTTATGGCCGAATTACTCCATTAACATGCATTCTTTTGATCTAGTTTCCTGAATAGAAGTTGTAGATAATTCCGTTAGGAACACTTTTACAAAATTTAAAATTCAAATAATAAATATAAAAATATTTATCTTCGAAATACTACAGTGAACTATAAAGGGTAAAACTGGAATTTTCATCAAATATTCAAATGAATGATATAATCCCAAATATTTTATAAATAAACATATTTAACACAATGTTAAGAAATTATATCATTTATTATCAATAAAATATTCAATAAAATAGTGTTTTATCACTTGGTAAGATGATCAACAATGACCCATATTGCATCATTCTTTTTAGGAGTATTTAGTTGTACCATGACAAATTCCATCATAATATCATCCCATTTCCACTCAGGTATGGGAATAGGTTGCTTTACTTTTCTAGGATGTTGTATTATATCCTTTACCAGTTCAAAAACCATACATATTGACCCATAATCATCAATATCCCACTTTATGTTGTCCCAAAAAAAATGTTCCTTCACATCTCTATACATTTTAGTTCTACTAGGGTGTATGAGGAAATTGGAGTTACAGGCATCATCCAAAATTTCCCTATTTAGATCAGGTATATTGGGAACACAAAGTCTCTTCCCAAATTTCAAATGTTCATCTTCATATAAAAAGTCACTCAATATCCCATCATTCACATATTTAATATTATTTTGAAACTCCTCATCATAATCCATAGAACTCTTTATCCTTTCTAGTAAATATGTGTTGGAAACCATTTGAAAAATTATTAATGTTTCACCTTCCATGTTTTTTACAATATCCATCTTTATAACATCCATGAAAACAAGATCCCTTTGAACTCTCATATTATTCAAACTCAATGATCCTTTATGATCAAATCATGTGCCATCTTATTTTCCTTCCCCAAGTGGTAGTGAGTAGTGTAATCATAATCCTTGAGTAGTTAAAGTCATCACATTTGCCTCATGTTGAGTTTTTTTTGTAATAAAATATACTTCAAACTCTTTTGATCAGTATAAATGCCACATTTTTCACCATAAAGATAATGTCTCCATATTTTTAGAGAAAATATTATAGTTTCTAACTCAAGATCATGATTTGGATAGTTTTACTCCTGAGTTTTTAGCTGCAATGATGCATTGGTGATAACTCTATCATTCTACAATAGGACCCAACCAAGTCCTTTCTTTTAAGCATTACTATAAATAAAATACCATCATTACATGATCGTAGAGTCAATATATAAGCATTGACTAATCTTCTCTTCAGTTATTCAAAAAATTCTTCACATTCTTTTGTCCAAACAAATTTAACCCCTTTACGTGTGAGATTGGATAATGGGTTAACCAATCGAGAAAATCTCTGGACAAAATTCTAATAATAACATTCTAAACCAATAAAATTGTGTTCCTCGGTTATACTCTTTAGTACTGGCCATTCATGCATTTCCATGGTCTTTTAAAGATCAATAGATATTCCATCCTTAAAGATAATATGGCCACGAAATGAAATCTTCTGATGCCAGAATTCACACTTGCTGAACTTCCCATATAATTCATTTCTTCTATGAGTCTTTAAATGAGTGAACAATTTATTATCATGATCTACATAGATTTTCGTGTATACAAAGATATCATCAATAAATACCACTACAAAGTCATCAGGATATTCCATGAAAACACAGTTCATTAGATTTATGAAGACATAGGGTGCATTATTCAGTCCAAAAGGTATTACTAGAAACTCATAATGCTTATACCTCGTATGAAATTCTATATTTGGAATATCTTCCTTCTTCACACACAACTGATGATATCTAGATCGAAGGTCAATCTTTGAAAAATATTGATCTCCATGATGTTGATCGAATAAATCATCAATGAAATGTATGGGATACTTGTTCTTTATTGTTATATCATTGATCTCCCTGTAGTAAATGCACAACCTCATAGATCCATATTTCTTCTTAACAAAAAGAAAAGGGGCTCCCCATGAAGATACAATAGGGAGAATAAATCCCTTATTACTCAATTACTTTATTTATTTCTTTAGTTACACTAATTATATAGTGTCCATTCTATAAGGTGTATTTGATATGGGCCTTGAACCATGAATTAAATCAATGGAAAACTCAATTTCGCATTCTTGAGGATGTCTAGGTAAATCATCTGGAAACACATCAGCATATTCTTGCACATAGGTACATCATCTATTTGAACATTATTTTCCTCACTCATAGTTATTTCATTATATTCCTCCTCGATAATTTAATTTAGTAGAGCTATTGGGTGTGTATTTAGATATGAATCTGGTGCTGACGTTTCTACTATAAAGATAAGGTACTCCTTATCATCATTGAGAATTGTAACCTCCTTCTTCTTATAATAAATTTTCACATCATGGTCCAAAAGACAATCCATTCAGAGAATTATATCAAATTTAAGCATGGTTATGATGATGATATAAGTAGATAAAGAATATTTATACGCCCTAATGGAAACTGATTCACAAAACTTTGTTGCAATGATACTTACCTTAAGAGTTTTAACTGAATACTCCCTTGTTAAATAAAATTTGAAATATCTAATTTTCCTAGAAAACTGGGAAGATATGAAACAATTTGATGATCCAGAATCAAATAAAGTATTTTATAAACATGAGAGAGCCATTAAATTACCTACCACCATGTCTTTTGGTGCTTCAACCTCAATAGCAGTGATCACATAAGTTTGGCCTTGCTCCCTTGGCCTTTTCTAAGGTATGTTTTTTAGCGCATAGGTCATTCATTTGCATAAGGCCCCTTTTTTCTATAATTGTGGCATTCAACATTGACAACATCTTTCTTTCCCTTGCAGTCACGAGATTGGTGGCCTTTTTCACCACACTTTTAACAAACTCCCATTCCCTTCAGGAAATTATCGGGGTGTTTCTTCCCACATTTATAATAGGATGGATATTCAATTTTTCCCTTTTTCCTATTATTTCCATTTCTAGAGTGTTCAACAGATCTATTCATCTCTTTCTTTGCTTTAAAGTCATAAGACTTAGTGAATTAATTTTTTCTCTTGATAGCACATGAGACAATATCATCATACGATGATAAGGATTGTGAGACTAATGCTCGACAGATAAGTGGTTTTATCCCATCAAATAATTGATCAATATTACTTCTTGGGTTACATATATAATCTGCTTCAGTCCTTCGTAACCTTTTAAAGTTATCCTCATAATTTGTGACATTCTAATCCTCCTATTGCCTCAAACATAGAAATTGTATTTCTATATCTACTCGATGGTCACGAGAAAAGTATTTTTCTAATAAAATCTCTTTAAACTCCTGCCATTACATATTTTATACTTATTCATCCTCCTTTGTGTTTTGAATTAATGACCACAATTGATCTGCATCTCCCGTGAGGTGATAAACTACCATGGAAACTTTTTCCTTTTCACTACTCCCTAAAGTATGAAGTATTTTATCTAAGGATCTTATACATGGATCATCTAAAAATTGATTTGTAGTCTTGTTTAATGTTTTTGGTTGTGGCCTCATGAATCGGTCTAACATTGATCCTCTGTTTTGTGTATTAGGGTGCACTATACAGGTAAGGTATTTTTCATATACTGAGTGAGTTTTCCCAGTTTGGTGATTAGATGGTCAGCAACAGTTGCATCAACAGCTCCACTAAAATTATCATGAGTAGGAGGTAAATCCCTACATGGATTATGTGCATTGATACAGTTTCCATTCCTTCCACTAAGAACCATTTCTAAACAATGGCATACACTACATTAGTTTATGAATCACAATAAATAATTCCAAACTTGTAAAACACTTAACATAAATTGAACAGTCTACGGATATATTCCATCATCATAAAAATTATTTATTTGAGGAGGTATATAATCATAAATCCTTCATAATGGTTTGTAAAGAAAATGTAAATTATCCAAATCATATCCCATGGGAGTGTCATAACCAAGAGTGCAGCAAGACCTGTTGTCGGGTACTAGGATACCCGGGGTCAAACCCAAAACTCCTTGTCAAAGTTTTCACTCCTAGGAACATCTGTACCAGAGCTTCCTCTACCTGATCATATCCAGATAGGGATGTATTTCTTAGAAAACTCACAAAATCAATACATTACCAAAATTATAGGAAGTTCTTCTATACTAATCCTCAAAGTCTATCATAGGGTAATGTTCTCTAATTAGATTTTTTCTAGATCTAGCTTCCAAGGTTTGTACTAAACATATTCGGATACCAATGGTATTTTCTAGAACCTAGTTACCAAGAGTTTGTGCATTATTAACTAACATTGGCATGACCACAAGGAATCAAATCCAGAAAGACCGATTAGTTTAGTAGCCTTGGAAGTTCTAGATACATACATAAGTTTTACATTACATTATAAAATAAAAAAAACAACGTTGTATCCTTGAACACATTCATATCATTTAGACCATCCCTACAGGTAAGTCATAATATACTTCTTCGCGTCCTAGGGAAAATAAAACATAGAAAGGGGTGACCTCAGATGCTCAGTAAGGATAACAATATAGTGTAAACTTTTATAAATAAGTATAAAACTTTAAGGAAATATATAAGTCTAAAACACAAGCCTATTAAACATAAACTTTAGTATAACATGGAAAATATAAATCGAATAGTCCCATTTACTTAATCACCTGGATATTATACTAGTTGAATAATCACATGAAATATCAATATCCAATTTCATAATGATAGAATGCATAATTCTAAACTTCATAACCACATAGTCAAGGCCTCATGCCAAGAATAAAAATAAGATTTTGTCAAGGACATGTTCCAATACACTATTTTTCCTCATGAGACCTACCGATGCATCAAGGATCTATAGCGGGCTCCATCTGTCACATACTAAGTCCAATGCATTCCTCATATGAAATGGTTGAAACCTAATATAAACATTTGTATTAAAAATAGAATACGAAATGTTAATACTTTAACCATAAAACATGAATGTTATAAAAATAGCACATACACAGTCAAACAAATAAAAAAAACCTTCAATAAAATATATAATATTGTATCATATTAAATAAACTTCAAAAAAGTTTAAAATCCATCAAAAGATGTTGACATAGATGAAATAAAAAATATTTGAGAGAAGTATCTCTTTCTATTTTGAAATAATTTAAAAGTAACATAACTATAAAATAAATAATTTATTTTTAAAATGTTCTTATAATTTTTTAATGGAATATTTGATGTTTTTTGGTCAATGGTAAATATCCACACTCTCCATATAAGTTAGAAAACATTCTTTCCTTAATTTTTTCGAAAAGGGTCATAAAGGTCCTTGTTTGGAAAACAACATAAAGAATCCTTTATAAATATTTTATAAAAAGTCAAAAAATGGTATAAATTACTTAAACCCATTTTATATGAAATATTAAATATGTTTTGAAATATATTTTTAAGAGACATAGATGTGGATGATAAAGAGGTCCTAGTAGATACTCATGTATAAACAACCTTGGAAAATAAAGTGATTTTAAAATTAACCCTTATCTTGTACTTTTCCTTGGTCTATGGTATGTTAACCTTTTGAATTATAGATAAATAATTGTTATTAAATTATACAATAATCACATACACAAATATGATATCATATATGTTCTTCTAATATTTCTTTTTTAATAATATTTCGATAGTATCTTTATTTCGGGTGTTAACTGATTCATTTTATTTTATATGATTGGTTACGTAATCCATGTTTGTTTTATGATAGGATGTATATGATTCCTATAAATAACTATATTAAGTTCAAAAAGGTTATTTTTAATCCTAAAATGAATGTTATTCTTGAATGGTTATGATGGTGGATGAATTCCATCGCGTTTGTGGAGACGGTAATATGTACGTACGCACGAGTGACTATATCATTCTATTGATGGTTAAATAGTATGTAATTGGATGGTATATAATTATTAAATAATCATTAACATGTTATATTTATTATTTAAATTAGTTATACTCATTATTATACCCATCCAAATAATGAATTGTTTGACTAACAAACTACAATACGACGTGGAGACGGTAAGCCGTACGTACGCACATATGGTGACTTTTCATTCATAGGATGGATAGAATAATGAATATGGTTGTACCATAATTATAATAACATAAAAATATGTATAAGGTAATGGAGTTATTATTTTTTTATGTAAACAACAATAAAAGAGGAAGTGGAAGAATAAAAGAACTTTGAAAGAGGTGGTGAAATTATTACCTCTTCTTCGGGCGTTTCCTATTGAGTTGATCAAAAGGGATCCTTAAGTTGGATTTATGATCAATATATGGACTCTGGATAAAATGGAGGGTAGTTGGGAGGATATTTGGGCAGGCTTTTTCTGGTCTAAATGGCTTTGGAGGTGTGATTTTGAGAGAGGGGGAAGTACCTTTTTATAAGATAGGTGAGGGTCACTTTAGGAAAAGAATGAAATATTATTTTATTATACAATAATTTTCGGTTTATAATGGCTCAAAAATGATTTATTTAGAGGATAAGGTGGGTATGTGTCGAAAACCTCTCAAATAATTTGTTTTATACAGGTTTAGGTCACCATATTAACTTTATCTTTTAGATTTAACTCTTAGTTAAATAGTTTTACTTTTACCATGTATTCTTGTATTATTATATTATATGGTTAATAATCTTGCTATAAAATTCTAAGAGAAACCCAAGTTGTTCATTAATGATATATCTATAATTATATAAGTCCTTTTTCCAAACCTTATAATTTTTTGACTATTAAATCATTTAATAATATAGTATTTGTTTTAAAAACTCATTTGTGTCGATTTTGATACTATTTAGTAATTGATTTTTTGTGGAATTCATAACCACAATATTACATCTAAAAAATTCATTGAATCAACCCTAAAATGTCATATTAATATAAAAAATTAGTTTAATTCATAATAAATCTCAATTTAAATTTATTTGGATATTTACAATATCAATTATTTTAACCATTCATTAATAAGGTAAATACTGCATCATCATTGTATCATAAATAAATTTAATTATAAAATGTATAAAAATTATAAATAAAATACCATTATATATGAATTATTTTTATATTTCTAAAAAATTTGTATATTCAACTTTTTCTTATGTATAACCCTATATTAAAAATGGTTTAGTTATTAATCATTGTAGTTAACACTTTTAACTCTTCTTGAAATAAAATAATAATGAATGTCCAAATCTAATACATGTGGACCAAAAGGCTCATATTTTATTCCTAAGGTTTATTTTGGTTGAAAAACACTTATCCAATATAATTAAGACATGTGTTAGGGTAATTATAATATCATTTTTACCTTTAATTACCCTATTTACTTTTAACTGTGGTAAATAAATGTCAAAAGTTACTATTCACCAAAAATTATGTTCATCTTATTGAACAACATTTTACATACTAATTTAAACAATGTCTATAGGTTTTTTGAAATTAAATTAAAATAAGTAGTATAATTATGTTTTATGCAAATTTGAAAATGCGCCTAGAAGGTCGGTAAAAGATTGTAAAAAGTTCAAAAAAATTTATATATCTAATTTTATTATAAAATGACTCCAATTAATTACATTGAACATATATAGGTATTATATAACTTCTTTCTTCTAATATAAATTTAAATAAAATAACTAATTATTTAAATAAAAAGTCAAATTTAAACAACAACGCAATGAATTTCACTATTCATCAAAAATTGAATGTTTTCAGAAAAATACAAAAAATTCACCCTAAGCTAATTTTGATATTGAAAATCCAAAAATATAGACCATTTTGAAAAATAAATTTACAAAATTTAAAAAATTATGTATTATTATTCATAATTACTAGTTCGATTGGTCGTGGTGTGCAAAAACTTGAAGTTGTGTACAACACAAGCTATTGTATTATTCAAAGGGAAACGTACCATGAAAGCATGGGGTGTTATAAATAAACGCATCATATAGTTTTGGCGGCATTTTCATCATCATCATAAATGAAAATAGAATCAATATTTTCTTAGTTGGGAGGAAAAAATCAAAAATTGACATTCCATCCTTTCCTCCCACCATAAGACAAACCTTTTATTCTAGGGGTTATTTTAGAAAACCCAACCAGAAAATCCCTCAAAGTTAGTATTCATAGACCAAGATGGGATGAACATAAAAAGAAGGTGATCAAAAACCATCGGGGTCACAATCCAGAATGGATAAATATATTTCTGGGTTTCAATAATGACCATGATGAAAGATGTGTAGAATAATCTTGTTGTTTCAAAAGTAATAAAACAACCAACATTTATAGATATTCTTATGTGAGTTTTATCACTATCAACACAATAGATAAGGAGGATAAAGATGAAAAACTAAGATTCCTTAGGATGGAAAACCTACCTAGAGAGGAGGGTGGTTTTGATGAACCAACTGAGGATGCACACACCAAGAACCAGAGGAGTATTAGAAACCTAGCACCTATAAATATTGATTTTTCACCACTACATTGGAGCACCAGCAAAGAAAAATAAAAGGTATGGCTATATCCCAATCAATTACCATAAGAGTCAATGTTCCTTCCATAGATTAATAGATTTCACAATAATAGAGTGAGATACAATATCTTATAAAGATCAATGAGGAGATACTCATGGGAAATATTGCCATTGGTTATCTTCTTCAGGAGGAGGTGAATATTCTTCCTCCCATTTCCAATCCATGAACAGTGGTGGTATCTAAATGTCATACTATCTCCAGATCCTGGAATCCTATCTAAATAAATGATGTTGTCAAAAATTATTATAACTTCCCTTTGCTATTAATAAATCCTCCCCCTCACTATGGAAATCATTATGTCTTAGGAATAATTGAGAATTAGAAAGAGATGAAGGCAGGGACACCTCATCAACCCCCAATAAATCCATTTATATGGGAGGTGGATCAGGTAGTATTTCCACTAGATAGTATTTCCCCTACAGCTTCTTAACATCATCAATTCCCTCTCTAATAGAACAGAATCCATGGAAGGCCGATTTGAACCTATACATCCTAAGAGGAATCCATATCTCGAATGGCTGGATGAATCTTTTCCTCCACCCAATTTCTAAAATCTTGGTATCTCGACCTTTGATGGTGTAGGGGGTCCCAATCAACATCTCACACACTTCGTATCCCAAAGTTGGATAATGATGGGCTCTCAATATCAACTATAGGAAACAAAGATGAAGTGTTTTATACATACTATGATAGGCTTAGAATTAATTTTAGAATATAAATATTTTATTAGGTTATATTGTGGGATGGGAAGGCCTTCATCATTAATTCCATTATCATTTCAGTTCCATTCTTAGGAAAATGACAATCATAGTCCTGATGAACTATAATAAATATCAAAATAATAGGGTTTCTAACTTTACTCCAAGGTGTAAAGGTTTTACCCATTCACTCTGCTTCTCTCTATCAAAGAGGAAACTATTAGAACTCTATGCTAAATATATTAGGAATGAGTTATAGACACCTCTGATCCCAATGAGTTTTCCAGTTGGGTTATGTGATTTTGTTGAAATGAAAAATATATCGAGGAATTCATCCACTGAACATGATGAAAATCTTGGATAATTCCCATATCATGGTGGGAAAGGATATAAAAAAGTAAAATCTACAGCTATCACTCTCAATCTAGTAGAAGTTATAATCCATTCACCTAAGAACATTATGAACAGCCCATCACCTCTTGTCGAGTGGAGAGAGCTACAAAATCTCCCTTATCTAAAAGACCCTAAAAATATGAGTCACCCAATATTTTAGGAATGGATGAATAATTAATACTCCTTACAAAATAAATGTTTATTTCATTATTTCTTGTCTTCCATGGATAATAACATGCTTATGATACTGCATCCTAGGAATCCCAATGAGGTTAACCTTGCTGACCATCTCGGCTACTTCCTTTTTCATAGATTGATGGTTCATAATATCTAGGACTACTTCACATTCAAATATTTACTTCAATTCATAGATTATTATAGATAGGTTATGTTAGATAACTTCTTAGAGAAATATTCCTACATAACCATTTCATAGGTAGAAGGTGAGGGTGATTTTTAAAAAGTTATAGCCAAGTGTGATCGGAAGTTCAAAAACATGGTGACTTGAAAAATAGTTGATCAAGACCATTCCATCCTCAGTGAACATCTGTGTAGACCCAAAATAGCTCCACCACCCAAAGAGGTAAAATAAAACGTTTTCCCCAAAAGTGGGTGTGGCAAACATAATCTTGGAGGACCAGAAGATGACGAGTATTATTCTACTCTAATACAAGATCGTATTCTTGGAGACTTCTTCCATGTAACATTAGAAGCATTGGAACTGACCCCCTAAATAGTGTTGTCATCATATTAAAATATCATATTTTTTTTCTATAAACATGATATAGTTGGAAGACCCCTTCTCTAAGGATGAATATTCCCTATAATATTTGTTTCTTACATATACCCATGGAATGGGAAGTCGCCTGCATAGGAACATGGGATACAGGGTATAACACGAGCATGGTCAAACTGAATATTTAGTCCACCTCCCCATTGAGGTCATATATGTATATTAGAACCACGGGAAAGGACTCCAACATGCCCAAATGAGTCATAAAGGTGTCCCAGAACCCTCCATCAGTCACCCATGATTTGTTTTCATGTATGACATCCTAGTTTTAGAGTGATTATCTGATCATACCAAGAAACAGGGAAGGCCAGCATGACCTACTCCACAGGAAGAAGATGCTACCACAACCTCTTCTCAAGAAAAAGGTAAGTCCATCATATATATATCGACTACTAAGACTCATGTTTTGAAGAATCCCCACACAGGGAAGTGATGACCACTGGCACAAAAGTACAATATTCTAAAATTTATTGCTTTTTTACCATCCAATATCTCATTCCTAGATTCACTCCATCTTTAATAATAACTCAAAGAGTCACTTTTTGAATACCTTCATATAAAAATGAAGTTTGAGATAGATGTATCTCTATTCAAGGATTATCAAGTGGATACCAATCCATATTAATGTTGTATCTCATCTCGTTTATAGACTAGGATCAGGAAGAGGTTATCCAAGGGAACGTCATGCCCCTATATGTTTCAGAAAGACTCAATGATATTGACATGCAAAGTGGTTTTGTTGATAATGGTTCTACTATCAACCTCATCTAGGTTCTAACCCTCTGACATCTGGGATATAATGAAGGGGATGTGCCTCCCACAAAGATGACCAATCAAGTGTATGATAAGCATAAGAAAAGACCTATCAAGAATATCAAACTCAATTATAATTTTAGGGACCTCACATATGATGTTGAGTTTATGTTTATCGATCAAGACACCATATAAAATTTCCAACATTGAAGTTCTTGGATCTATAACCACCTAGTGGTACCTTCAACATTTCACTGGTGTCTGAAATACCCCATTAATGGAAAGTTCAGAATACTTCATGGTGATAGTATCCCCTTTTAGACATACAAAGCAACATATACTGAATTATATTTCTAAAAATTGAATGAAAAATAAGAAATGTTAGATGATTATATACAGGTTTCATCCCCTAATGGATTGGGGAACACCCCTGTAAATCCCAAGATTTTTCTCAATAGTGGCTATGTGCTTCCCATAAATATAGTCGAGGTGATAAACATGACCCCATAAGTCCAAGACCATTATATCCCCAATGATATTGTAAAATAGAAGAATCTTATACATATCTTTATAATGAATCGGGAACAAGGGGATGATAATTTCTCTTATCATGATCTCTATCACATAGATATTGATAGAGAAGCCCCCCAATTTCAACCTACATCTAGAAATGTGTACATAGACATGGAGATGGAAGAATATGAGGATTAACTCAAGAATTATCATTCCTCATTAGAGTAAGGTTTCACCATCACCATCACTGAGATCAAGAAGATAAATCTGCGAACATAAGAAGACCCACATATTACAATTATTAGTTCCTCCATGCCCATCAAATAGAAAGAGTTTAACATTTCATTTCCAAAAAACAGCGATATGTTTTTTCTTGGAACTATACAAAAATACCTAGACTGAGTCCAAATGTGTCTATAGACCAACTCGGCTTAACCTAATACTATAAAGGCATCATGAAGGAATACAGAAGGATGTTCCCCTCTCATTACACCAATGTAGTTGAAGAAGTTGGCAGATTATTGAAAGAAGATTTGTTATGAGAGGTTAAATACCCAAGATGGCTTGCCAACATCGTCCCGGTTTAGAAAAAGAACAGACATATTACAGTGTGTACTTATTTCCAAGATCATAATCAACACTACCCAAATGACTATTTCTTATTTCCCATCATATAGATTTTGATTGATAAAACTTCTATATTCATGTACCATTCCTTCATGTATGAGTATTTAAGATACAGTTAAATAAAAATATCCCATGTAGATGAAGAAGTCAATAACATGAGAGTGACTTAGGGGATCTTTTACTATCTGTTCATGACCATTGTCTTAAATAATACTTGCACCACTTAACAATGTTTCATATATCATATCATTAATTCATCTATAGGATGGATAACTAAATGTCATGTTGATGCCCTAGTGGTCAAATCACAATAGTGATGTGATAAATATAGAATCTTTAAAAAATCATTGACAAGCTGCAACAACATAGTCTATAGATAAATCCACTAAAATTCTCTTTTGGGGTAACATTAGGGAAGTTATTTGGATTTTAGGCATTCCACCACAACATTGAGTTCGACCAAGAGAATACCAATGCTATTTTAGAAATTTCACCCCCATAAATTTCAAATAATTAATGGGAATCCAAGGGAAACTAACAAAAATTCAGGATTTCATAGCCAACCAAGATAGAAATCATCTCCCCATCACTATAATAGTGAAGGGGATTACCTATAAATGGGACTATGACTAACAAAAATACTTCAATAGTCGCATGCACTATATAATGATCCAACCATCACAATGCCTCTAGTATAAGGTAGGGTACTCACATTATATGATTCCACCACAGAATGCTCACAGGGATCCCTCCTCACATAGAAAAATTATGTAGAGAGTGAGAATAGTCTCTACAACCTCAGTCAAACAATGCTAGGTATTAAGACCCGGTATTCTGATGTTGATAATAACTTCCTTGCACTCATCTTCATAGTGAAAAAGATGACGCATTACATACAACACAATGATGTACATATGGTCTCTCGTATTGATCCAATCAAGTACATAATTTTCTTGTTCAATGTTTACTAGGAGATTTCCCCGATGTGCAGTCATTATATGGAAATATGAAATTCAGTTCACAACATAAAATTCTGTGAAATGGAAATCCCTAGATGATATCCTCCCAGCACATCCTGTCCTAAATAATAAATTGGTGGACACTAACATCTAAAATGAGTAGGTATTCTATGCCCATGACACTCATTAAACAAAGGAGATGTATTTTGATAGTTCTTCCTAGAGTCCTTTCAGAAGAAGGATGGAATCCTTGAAAATCAATAAAGTTGGATTGGGTATTGTATTTGTCTCTCCAGAAAAATAATTGTTTCCTTACTCTTTCTCACTATTTGAAGGCTTCAAAAATATTTAAGAAGAACACCTATATCTAATCACTATCTTGAAAATAAACCTACAACTAAAAATATCCTACTAGAATATCAAAGGGGATTTGGATCTATTGATGAAGTAGATCAATGGTAAATTTGCCACCAAAAAGGAGGAATTGTTCCCTCTCACTATCTACGTCAGGGTATTAATGGAAGAGTTCCCTTTTGATCCCATATTACATCATGTTCACAAATCATACAATGCTCGATCCTTTTTGATGGATAATTTAGCCACTATCCTAGATGACCCTAATCAGGAGGAAGAAATTTTCTATATCACGCACTAAAAAATTGTCTCCTAGATCACCATCTGTGATATGGAAAAAAAATCAACCAATATGGTAGAGACCACCCAAAGGGTGATGAACCGAAATCCACACCTAGATAGATAGATCCTATAATTGGTTTCATAATAAATGGTATATCCCAATAGATAAAAGAAGGAGAGAACCACTATAATATGGAGTAAGTCCATATTCAATCCTATGGTACTCTTCGATCTGGAACTACGATTTCCCACCAAATCTGTAGGTTGGGTTACTTCTAGAAAACCAAGATACATGACTATGTGTAATTATCCAAGAAATTTCATGCATTCAAAATCCATTAAAACTTCATCCATCAACCCCTAAAATTTCTACATACCGCTAATTATTCCTAACATTTTTCAATCAGGGGAATATATGTCATGGGTCCATGTTGTAAATACCCTTACCCTAGTAACCTAGAGCCAATGACTTACTTTATTAAATTAGTACTATAATCAAGAGACCACATAAAAAAAAGTACTGAATAGTTTCGTATCTTCATATAAATAGATACATATATAAGTATTATATTACAAAATGAAATGTAATATAACCTTGAAACTTCATTGAGAACACTCTTATTCTTCTAAATTATCCATTCATGTCGGTCATAACATACATCATGGAATCCTGAGGAAAAATAAAACATTAGAAAGGGGTGACCTCAGATTCTCAGTAAGGTTAATAAATACATTAGATGTTATCATAACTATACATAAACAATAATTCATGGTGAATAACTAAAAACACATGCTATTAAAACACAATCATAAGAATAATATGGTTGGAATAAAAGCTAATTAAATAACTCCCTATATGAAATTAAATGATAATGATACTTAACAACGGATATTATACCAGTTGAACAAACATATATATTATCAATAAATTTCTCATAATGAGGTAATACATAATGTGGGACAACATAAACATATCTTTAATGCTTCAGCAAAGACACCATACATAATCGGGTAAGACATTATCTAATAACAAACCTATTTTGTCTAAGGATACCTACCAATGAATATAGAGGATATAGTGGACCCCATATGATACATACTATGTACAATGCATTAATTATATTAAAGGGTTGAGACATAGTCAACATAAAATTTCATATTTAATCTAGCTAATCAATTGTAAATAATATCCCCGATTAATAAACATAATCATAAACTATCCTGAGTAATATAGATAAATGTATCAAGACAGTGTATCCCCAATCAAATTAATCATAAATCATTAAATAAAGTATATTATATGGTAATATAATAGATCAATATCAAGTAATCATAATATTTCATATAGTGTGTTTATGTTGATGAAAATAGTATAATAAATTCATTGACAAATTCTTCATAGAATTTCTCTTTTACTTTGGAAAGAAGAGTTCTTTTGGAAAATCATTTATATTATTTATAAAAATCTGATTGTAAATATATATATCTAAGAAAATAATAGGGAACGAAATTATATTTGAGTAATATTAAAATAATAATAACACTAAAATTTTTAATCTAAAGTGAAAACATGTAAAAAGAGTGTCTATGAAATTTGGAAATGATCCAATTCAGTTTGGTTTATGGGAAAATATTAATGAGTCATTAATGCAGAAAAAAAGAATAAGTGTTTTCATTAAACAAAAAATTAACTAAGATAGTTTTTCAAGATAAAAATATTTATTTTATAAAAATATTTGTGTCTTAAAACAGATTATGGAGTGTACTTGAAAATGGGTAAGAAATGGATAAGTTCCATTTAATCGGGCTTCCTTATCTGGAGGAATTAAAAAGGGAACCCTATAAAACATATATTTCCCTTAAAATAAAGAATAATTGAAAAATTTACATATTTTTTTAAAATAAAAACAAAATTTAGAATTATAAAATAAGAGTAATTTATAATTACATTAGAAAAAACACAATGAATGAATAACTAAAAGGAAAAATGCAGGTTCTAGAAAAAACACTTTTCCTTTTGAAAATAGTTAAATTGTATGCCCAATAAAATTAATGAAAATTAAATGGAACATTATATACCAGTAATATAAATAAATTCATGATATTATATTTCAATTGGTAGAATTCAAACACCACAAACAATAAATAGGTTTCAAATAAGGTATATCTCACAGGAATAAATGTGAGATCCATACCTTTTGTATGAAAATGATCGTCACATGAACTAAATTGTCTGGATAATGAAATTATATTCATTAAAAAATTAAATTAATAACAACTCCAAAATTTATTTTATTATTTATATATTTAATAAGTTCATTTATGGCCTTTTTGATGAGTTATAATATAAAAGTTTTTCATTTAAAAGTGTTCATTTTATAGGTTTTCATGATTGGTTTACTTGTATACATGTATTAATGATCCTGTAAAATGATAATGGTTATCCATAATTGAAATTATATTTTATTAGTTATAATACTTATTATTAGATGGTCTTATACATATTTTTCATATATGATGATGATTGATTAGATAAAACCTTAATGATAACCATTTAGATTATTTTTTCCATTTTTTTGATCTCCACAAAGTAGTTTTATTTTATTAATTAATATTATGTATATCTAATGGCACAATACTACTAAATAATTTGAAATATATAATTTAAAATATTTTTTAATAATTATAATGGTTTTACGTCCATCGTTAAAGATAGTATTAGAAAATTAAAAATCATCATCCATGAATGTGGTGAATCAACACCTCATATACTATGTTTTCATTTATAAAAAAATAGTGGAAGGTAATTCAATTGATGTTGGAATACCATTAACATAAAAAAATTCCAATATATATATGATACTATATTTTTCATGTTACTCTGGAAAGGGGAGGCCAGGAAAGGATAAAAAAAGAAAATAAATTGAAAGATGGAGGGAGAGGGAAGGTTTTACCTCTTCTGTGTCATATCCTTGAGAATGTCCTTAAAGGGATTTGAAATGGTATTTTTATACCATAAATAATATAATTTAGGTAAGAGTTTTCTTCATAATAATTGTGTATAATATAATAAAGATACATGTCTTATAATGTTTGATAATAAGGGGTGGTATTTATTGTGTAGGATTTGAGTGTTTTTGGGTAGTTAAATTCATTTGGTTGTTATTTTGGCTCAAGACTACCAATAGTGATGATTATTTTTCCTATACACAGTAACTAGTGAATGTGAGTTTTAATAAATGGGTGATTACCTCATCAATACAACATCCTTTACTCAATATTTAATGTATTTGGTAAACACTGTAAATTACAGTATTTCACTATTTACCAAAAAATCAACTATATCATAAAAAACTAAAAATTAAAACCCAGCCATTTTTTTATGTGTATAATCAAAAAATGTATTCCCCTTTCTAAAAATAATTTTTAAAATAAGATAATTTTTTTAAATAATCATTTATTTGAAAAATGCCGATTTTAAAATTTTAATTTAATTTATGAATCTTTGAAAAATTAATTAAGGTCTCATAAAATTATATTATAATAATAAGAAAACAAAATATTAGTTTATAAACTTATTTATTAAAATTATATTTTAAATTAAAACATTATATTAATTATAATATTTTAAATAAAAATGTACGCTTTACAAAAATATCAACACCTAATTTATAATTTTTAAATAATTTATTAAATTATTCTATTATATAAATATATCATATTTTCATTTATATGTTACCCAATTTTTATTTATATTTTCATAGGTGAGGTTACTTTTCTATCAGCCTAATTATCATTCCAAATGGTCATATTACTATTCCAATAGTCATGTTACTATTACATTGGCATAAGTTACTTAATTTCTCGAAATACATATTATTCAATTCATTATTAATTTATAAAGATTTTATTTTGTTCTATATATGAGTTTATATGATTTATTCTATATTAAACAATTATATTAATGGAAAATACATTGACAACATTTTGGGTCATTATATTATCCTCTCCTTTAATAATGTTTTTCCTTGAAATTGGATCCACTAGAACACCCTTGTGTCCGGAGTTAAATTGATAATCGATGACTCATGTATGAATGGTTTAATGAGGTTTGGTGGTGTGTTTTATGATCAGAAAAAGTTTAGTGGTTGTTTCATTCAGCTTGTTGTTAGAGAAGGTTTACTCCCTCATGGATGGGGCTTCTTTGATGCTTAAGGTATTGGAATGATGTCGCTCGAATGAATTTTCTCCCCATCAGGTAGAAACTTACTCCATGGTTATAATCTATTCAATTCATGGTTCATTCAGTACAACCTTTGGTTTCATCTATTTAATTCATAATTTCAAAAGACTTATTCTTGGTAGTATCAATATTAATCACATATGGAGATACGTAAACAATGTCACATACTTCCTTGCGTCATGGGCATCACCTATCAATCATTGTATTATTTTTAGATATAACAGTTCTCTTACACTTGGGTGAGTTAGTATATTTCTTGATGATGACTTGGGATTACACAATATTAGGCCTCCTTGACTTTTTTTTGGCTTCGACCCACTTTTATCTCTTAATAAAAAAATCTCAATATTGGATAGAAGGACACCACAAAATTAGGAGGACAATAGTCAGATTTGAAATAATGGAAAATAAATATATCTATGTAATTTTATGGGGAGTGATATAGAACATGGTTAATAAAAATTTTTCCATCAAGAAATCCTGAATTTATGGTAGGAAAAAATAAAATGGATTTCTTATTAAGAAAATTAAAATAATTACGCTTTTGTTCAGAAAAACATTTCCTAGAGTTGAGGGATTCGTTCACTATATATATATAAACTTGAGAAAATAAACACCCATTATTTATTTCAATATCATGCACATAATCTCATATATATTTTCTTCATTCCATCTTTATTTTATTTCTTAAACCAAAATATATATATTCATAATTAATGTTTATTCGTGAAGCACTTTTATCAAATGAACCATAAGTCATTCCACTGGACTTTAAATACATATCTAAAGAATATTATTTATAATATGTTATCTATTATGATAAATCATACTTTATTAAATGTGAAACATAATTCATTCCATATTTAGTTACCTTGATAATCATTCAAAATACAATTTTCCAAATTCAATGTCTAAAAATTACGAAGGAAGGTCACTAAATTTCAGGAATCCACTTAACATAAAATTTCCCCAAATAATGTTTCTCTGATTATCACATACTAAATATATGAATACCTTCATCTCCTTTAAAACATTGTTAAAACCTGAATACTTCCAAGAGTAAAAATCATAGGATGTTGAATGAGTTCGTTAAATCCAAAAATCTAGTAATTCGAGCATTACATAAATCATAAAATTACTAACCACCTTCATGGACACCAATACTCTCCCATAAACATCTATTTATTATCATCTAAAAATCAAGAACATATTTAAGGTAATATATCGATGGTCATGTGTTTTAAATAATATAAACTTATAATATAATCATTTTTCTTAATAACTGGTGTTATTTATCACTTAATTTTGATTCCTTAAAGAAAAATTACTACAGTACAATCCTTATATATCTTATTATTATTATAACATGATAATTATTTATAAAATACCCAAATAACATAATTATTAAATAAAACACATGCATATTAATCATCCTGCTTTTTATGAGGTAGTATCACATTATTAACCATGATCTATTATCCTCTTTTGGGGTATATATCTTTGAATCTTAATATATTTATTTATATAGTGTCCCATATCTTTCCATTTGAAGAATTATACATTGGAAAATTTTTATTACCCTTGGAATCACAATCATGGTGGAATTTCACTCCACACTTGTAGCAAACTCCCATTATTTTTAATCAAGAACCAATTTGTTTCATTCATCAATTATAACATGTGGGAAAATACTTCTTTATCCTCTTTAATTTATCTATATTTTCCATATATGTAATCTTTTTCTTATTCTTCCATACGAATCCATAATACATAGAGAATTTTTTCATTGCCTTGTTATCACAAGATATTATATCATCATATGATGATAAATATTGTGAGACGTTTTCCTCATGAAATATTGGCATAAGACCATAAAATATTTGACCCTCCTTACTATTTGGATCATGTGAATTAGTAAGGTTCACATTCCTTTTGAAAGGTAAAATTTATAAAAATAGATGTATACAACACTATATCATATCATTATTGAACATGATTTATAATCCAAATAATAATAAAATACATAACACAAATTTAAAAAAAATGTGCAGTTAGTCTCATTAAAATGGTTTGTTTTGGATGTTTTTCAATATTTATCCTTAAATTATATCTTAGGTTTATTTTCCCTAATATAGTAATTCATAAATATATTTTTCAATTCTTATAATAAACATTCTATGATACCAAATGTAATGACCCTGACCCTAGTAGGTTGGAGTTGTTGCCTTACATTATTACATTGGTACAATAAATATGATATTTCACCCCAAAAGAACACAAATTTTCATAAATTTGGAAAAAAATAGATACAAACATAAGTATTTCATTTCAACATGAATTTAAATACAACATAGTAACTTAGTTGAACACGCTCATATTCTATTTTCTTATCCCTATATGTCTTTCATAATATACATATTAGCATCAAAAAAAAGTACATAAGAAAGGAGTGATCTCAGATGATTAGTAAAGGTAAAAAATACATAGAAATATATCATAAGTAAACTTAAACAATAATAAAAGTGAAGAACTAAAAAATATGCTATTAAAACACAAATATAATTATAATATTTCTCGAATAAAATCATATCAAATAACATCATATATGTAATCACATGAGAATGATACTTAACTATGGATATTATAATAGTCGAAAAATCACATGGGTTATCAATAAATATTCACATAATAAGGTGATAAATAATGCGGGACATCATCATCATACCTTAAAGGTTTTAGCCAATACACCACACATAATCATGTATGACATTGGACGACAACCAAATTGGTATGTCTCGTCAGACCTGCTAATGTACCTATGGGCTATATCGGGCCCCACCAAATAGTTATTATGTATAATACATTCCTAATTTAATGGAGTGAAATGTAATGGATATATAAAATCATATTAGAACTATAATATTAAATTTAAATAATATCTCTAATTAGTAAACATAATCATTAACTGTATAGATTATTATCAAGAATGGTATCAAGACAATACATCCCCAATCAAAATAATCATAAACCATTCAATAAAATAAGCTATATAAAATCATAAAATATCAATATAAATTAATCATGAGATTGAATAGTGTGTGTTTATGTATATAAAAATACTCTAATAAAAACATTGATAAATTGTTGAGAGAAATAACCTTTTACTTTATAAAGAAGAGTTCTTTTGGAAAAACAATTTTATTTGTCATAAAATTAATATTTTAAACATGGATATACCTAAAAATAAAATGGAATGAAATTATATTTTAGGAATAATAAAATAATATTCATACTTCAATTTTGAAACGGATTTGAAAACATATAAAAACTTTGTTTAAGAAACTTTAGAAATAACCCACTTCAGTGCAGTTTAAGGGTAAATATAAATGTGTTTTTAAAGAGAAAAAATGAATAATTATTTTCATATAACCATTAATTAAATAAGATTTATTTCCATACATAAATATTGATTTTATAAAAATATTGGGGTATTAAAACACATTATGTAGTGTAATGGGAAATGGGTATGAAATTTGGAATTTCCCTTTAATCAGGATTGCATACCAGGTATAATTAAAGAGGGGACCTTATAAAACATGTACTTCCCATAAATGAAAGAATAATTTTTAATGGTACATATGTTTTAAACATATAAAAAAATTATGATGAGTAATAAATAATAATTACAAATTGCATTGGGGTAAAGGGGGAGAGGGAATAACCTGAAGGAAAAATGGAGGTTTGGGAAAAAACTCTTACCACTTTGAAAAAAATCAAACCATATGCCCCATAAAATCAATGATCATAAAATAAAACATTAAATACCATGAAGATAAATAGAATCATTATATTTTATTTAAAGGGAAGTATTCATACACCACACACAATATATAAGTGGTGAATAAGTCATATCTCATAGGAATAAATGTGAGATCAGAAAACCATTAACATATATCTAAAAGTGTTATGTGCATACACTTAATTTCCTGGATAATGAAATTATATTAATTAATAATTTAATTTGGAAAATATTCAACATTTAATTGATTATTCATAATTGTATTAAGTTCATTTATGTCCTTTTTGATGAGATATAAAATTCAATTTTGTTGTTCGGGAGTGTTTGTTTCCTTGGTTTTCATGGTTGGATCACTTGTATACATGTATGGAAGATCAAGTAAATTGGAAATAGTTGTAAAAAATTGAAATTATATTTCAATAATTAACATAAAAAAAATATTAAATTTTCTTATATATCATTTTTTCTAAATATGAGGATGATTCATTAGATAAAATGTTAATGATAAATGTTTATATTAATTTTCCATTTTTTCGACCATCAAACAATATTTTTATTTTTTTAATTAATATTATGAATATATAATAGTTATAGAACACTAAATATGTTTTAAAATAAATTTTAAAATCTGGCTTGACCATTATAATGTTTTTATGAGTATCATTGAATGCAGTATTAGAAAAAGAAAAATCGTCATCCAAGAAGGTAGTGAATCGACTCTTCATATATAATGATTCCAATTTAGAAAAAAGGGGAAGAGATGAGAATTTATTTTGGATATATCATTAGAATAATTAAATTATATATTATATTGGATTTATCATGTTACTTTTGGATAGGGGTGGTGAGGAATGGACAGAAAAAAGAAATTGATGGAGAGAGGGAGGGTTTTACCTCTTGAGTGTCATCTCATTGACAACCTCCTTAAGGGACTTTGAAATGGTATTTTTGTGGGAACAGAAAGGATAGAAAATGGAGAAGAGGATTGGTATTCAAATTTGGAATAATATAAAAAATATATACAGGGAATAAGAAGTATGAAGAGGAGGCATGGTGAGGGGTCATATTTATAGTGTATGAGAGGGGCGTCTTTTGAATATTTAATACATTTGTTTATTATTTTGGATCAAGACTATCAATAGTGATGATTAATGTAATTAAATGTAGAAACTATTTAATTTTAGTTGAAAATAATGGGTTATTTCCCCATGAATACATCATCCATGACTCAATAATTTATCTATTTGTAAAATACGGAAAATTACAGTATTTCACTTTTCACCAAAATATCTACTATTTCAGAAAAATCATAAAAATTCCGACTAACCAATTTAAGATTTTTAGAAGTAAAAAATGGACTCCATTTTAAGAAAATTACTTTCTATTTATGATTTTTTAACTTAAAATCAATATTTATTTGAAAATAATGATTTTAATATTATAACGGATTTTATGAAACTTTCAAAAATTAATTAATGGCTATAAAATTATATTATAGTCATAAGAAAACTAAATTTTAATTTAATAATATATCATGTGATATTAAATTTTCTTTTAAAATATAATATTAATTTTAAAATACGTAATCAAAATTAAATATTTACAAAAAATACCAACACTTCATTTATCAATTCTAAAACATATATTAACTTATTCAAAAATATGAATATATCTTATTTTCATTTATAAGATACCCAAATTTTATTTACACTTTCATAGGATTGGTTACTATTTTATTAGCCCGATTATTATTCTTGAGGATCATATTACTATTCTAATGGTCAAGTTACTATTCAATCGGTATTGGTTTTTTCATTTCTAGAAATACCTCTTATTTCATTCATTCATAATTTATATAGTTAGTATTGTGTTCTTAGTGTGAATTTATGTTATTTATACTATATAAAATAATTATAAAAAAGGAAATTCCATTGATAACATTTTTGATCATTACAGATATCCCCTAGCCACATAAAATAATTTTAAATTACATCCTTACTACTACAGTCTTATTTTCCGAATGGGCTATGTAAATTCCCCTCAAAGAGGTTTGGACTATGAATATAATCAACTTCACAATGTCCCATATTATTACTAGGTTCTGGGTCCCTAACACAATATTGATAGTATATATCAATAAATTCTATTCTTCAGATTCAAAAAGACTGTACTAGAAGTAAAATACCAATTCCAGTCACTTATCTCACTATCATGCAGAAGAAATTGGAAAGATAGGGGCGTTCGATAAGACTGTTGAATATACTCCTAAGGATTATGAATAATGAGAAAAATACATGGATAGAAAGGATCCTCCATTCTTTATGGGATTAACAGTACAGAACAAGTACTACTATAAAATCAGATCCATATTCATTGTTACATGGGACTGATGCATATTTACTCATAAAATTCCATTTTCCTTGGATTTGAATATCCATTTTCAAATAGCTCTCAAAAGATGATCAATTATAAAAGTGGCTGGATGATTTGGAAAGGATCAATGAGAATAGGTTTAACACACTGAATAACCTTTAAGTCCATCAGAATGGGATCATACGATCCTTTAATAAGACGGTTCACATCTATTCATTCCCCTTAGGATAACTAGTGTTGGATTTTAGGACCCCAATGATACCAGGAAAAAGTCTACAAATTTGGAACCCAAATGTGAAGGGACTTAAATCATACATAAGTTATATCATAATGGATTATACTCGTTGGTCATAATTTATGGGTATCTTGTCACCCCCAACATTTTAGGATTTCACAAGAAATACTTCGCATAACGGTTATTAGGCACATATTCATCCGAGTAGTAAGACGATACACTACACAACATCAGAATTCCTATTATAAAGACTAAATTCTACATGGTATCCCTCATCCTAATTATATGATGTTAAATTTTATGATATCATCCTAACCACATGATGATAAACTGCATGGAGAATTCCAAGTAGTAAGATGATAACCTATACATCATCTAAGGCCCTAGTAGCAAGACTTTAAACTGCATGGTACCCAATGCCCAGACCATATGATGATAAACTACATAGAGACATCATGGAAGTATGATTTTATACAACATGGAATCCATCCTCCTTACTACATGATGTAAAATTGAACAGATCCATGATATCCATCTTCATTCACGTTAGGTGATCCATGTCCTTTTCGCATGACATTAAACTGTAAAGGTTATCTAGAACTATATGTGGATTTATTCCTGCCATCACAGGACACCAAGGGATGCTCCAACCACTAGTCTCAATCCCAAAAAAATATTAATTTTCTTCACATCAGGAGATCCACATAATAACCACATGATGTTAAAATGAATTATATATGTCCTTACCGCATGATGTTAAACTGCATGTCAGATTCCCTTACTGCATGATGTTAATTTACAAAAAAGGTTTCCTTCATTCAAAATATTAAACTAAATGGTTTTTTATAACCATGTGTGGATTTTTATCTCATTTAAAATGTGTTAAAAATGGATTAATTATTACTATATCTTCGTATAGACACAACATGATAGAAAATTCCCATGTCCAATCTGTAATCTCCTCTACATAGTGAGAGGAATATGTTCCATTCCCTGTTTCCCACAACGATTGTAGATCACATGAACTCAGGGATTTCAGTAAAGTTTTCCCATACAATAATGGCATATCATCCCATGGTCGGGTTATCATGGTATTGAATGCATTACGAAAAAATGAATTCCATTAGTCCTATCCGCATGAAGTTAAACTGCATAGTTTATGTCCTTTGTGTGACATAAATCTTCACATTCATATGGACCTTTCCCGAGAGGATCACTATTATTTCTTTTTATATCCTAACATGCCTCCCCTCATGAAATATGTGTGTCTTAATTCGGTTCATCAAAATATACAAAGTTACAGCTGGTTCTTCAAGCCTAGGTCAAGCTATAACAATCACCAGAAACAATGCCAACCTCTGTGTATGGGTTAGACCAATGTAGAGAGTTTACCATTAAATAATTACATTTGACCTTATTCTTATCCTCATAGGATATATAGTGACACCCAAATATCCAGGCATGGGTTTTTTCATGATAAAAAAAATATTAAAATACCCCCCCTCTAAGTATATAAGTGAGATTAGCACAATGATATATCTTAAGAACTATGTGAATCTTGATACCTATCACCATGGGATACATAGTGATTCCCAATATTCATCTCATAAGCCCAACCATTATATTAACATTTCATATCGGGGAGCCGATGTCCTTACCACATGACATTAAACTCTATGACCCATGAAAACTATGCGTGACTTGATTCTTGCCATCATAGGATATATAGTGAAGCAAAAATCTCAAATCCTAGGTCCAGCTACAGTAGTGGAAAAAATGCTCCCCAACTACTTTGTGGATGAGTCCTACAATATGATTTGGCCTTTGTGTGATTCCAATTTGTGTACGGATTTCTTTCACACACAATATGTCATGTATAGACATTCATATCAGTTCACATGTCCTTACAAAATGAAAATAAACTGCATGACAAGTTTTCATACCACATAATGTTAAACTGCACAAAGTCATTAGGTCCCCACTATACGAAAATAAAATGCGCATACATTACCCTTTTTTTCATTCCTTATCAAATGAAATTGAGGTCCTTGCCTTAGTAAACCAAATTTCAGGGCTCTTCTATCATCATGTTAAACACCTCAATCCATAAATCACACTTCATGTCTTGGGTGCCTTGGGTTTCCAAGAACTTTCCATGGCCCTTGGAGAAGATACTCGTCTTTAATTGACCCTTTATTTGATTATTCATGTACACTTATTGCTCTTTCATAAGAACCTCTTGTTGTAAAAAAATTGTGTCATTCTACGAAAAGGGATTTTTGATCCTTTTGATCCCTAACATCACTATTGATGAACTCAACACCTCAGTGCATTTTGGGTCATTCTCTATTTGATTTTCCCATATCATTACTCATGACCTGAGAAATGTACCACATGATTTACACCATTTTCATTTCCCACTCAAAATAATGATGGGGTACCACTAACCCTAGGTATCATAGTTTGGATCTTGTGTATCATCCTCCATATTTGGTCCAAGTGTGTCATAACCTTAAAACTACCCACAATATGGTCAATTCTATACAACCTTAAACTCTATCATGTAGTGGTCTAAATCAGAAGAACTAAAAATACTATTAAATGAGGCTCAAAACATTCTAGGATTGAAAACCTGCAAAGGGAAGCCTGATAAAAAGTCATGTTTTTTCTTGCTAAACTCATAATATAAAGAGTTTAGGAAAAAAATTAGGGTGATAGTAAATAAGTAATAAAGCTTAGGGGAATAATCTATAGCCTTATAAAAAGAAAAAATATGCTCATTGGACCCTCTGGTTCAGGTAATATTTAGTGTAATGATTTCTCAAATTTTCTGCCCATGAGAATATGTTCATTATACATTGACACAAATTTTTGGGTTCTCAAAATTGACATTCATAATAAAAATTCCAAAAATCAGACTTCATGATTTGATGTGCCTAAAATCACCATAAACCATTCATGGACCTCAAAAAAGATACCTGATTTCAAGGGACCCTTTTTGTGATTATGCTTGTATTACTATGGATACTGAATATGTGCCTATTGTCATCAAGCAAATTTGTCACTCTTCAAAAACGTATTTCTGATCCCTGAGATCCCTAAAATCACCATGACATCACTCAACACTTCAGCATGTTTTGGTTCATTCCCAGAATGATTTTAATGTATCATCCTCATAAACCGGGAACTTTGGATGATGATTTACAATCATTATGACAAACTCTCTAATAATATTTGACATCATAAAAGTTATTTCATTGTGTTTTGTACCCTTTATCGTGTCCAGAATGTGACACCCCATTCAGGATCCTTTTTTCCCCACACCTCATTATTAAAAATCATAGGGAATAGGGATTGAGATTCACAATTCAAGACCCAAACTACCCTAGTGTTCCATAACCCTTCTTTGAAACCATTTTTTCCATACCAAACCTAATATTTTGGAGGTTTGAATATTCATGAGTCTTTAAAGTCCATGGAATGGAGTGGATATCATATTTTATACACCATTAAATCAATACATAAGGTTCATGACCCACAAACTAAAGGAATTTACGCCTTTTAAAAAAGGAGCTTCAATCCTTGTGAAACAAGGAATCATCATAGCAAAACCTGGCACCTTAGGGTGTTACGAGTCATCCTGGACATGTCTTCCCCATCCCATAATCACATACTCAATATTTTGGGTAATAAATCATATCATCTATATTAAAACTATCCCTATGGTCCTAGTATTTTTATTCTTTCTCACTAAATTGATATTTCCCACATAAATCATCAATGAAACTTGTAAAATAGTGGAGACATCTCTATTTAGAAATAATACCGACACATAAGGGTTTGGAACCACCAACTAGAGGCATATCCTCCTTGTTGGAAAGGTTCTACAATCCTCATGATCCTTTGTAACATCACAGAAGAACCCAACATATTAGTATGTTTCAGGTCATTCTTGGAATGTATGCACCATATTCCATGATCATCGATTAAGTCCAAGCTAAAAGACACAAAAATATAATGGTAAAAGGTTCGATCAAAATGATCATAAACTACATAGATAGAAGGTCTATTCCAAAAGACCATAAAATATGACAATATATGATCTAAGATTAATGACCATAAAATATTGCGATAAAAGGTCCGATCTAAAAGGCCCAAAACTATCGTGGTATAAGGTCTAGGATAAAAGTCTCTAAACTACATAATAGTTTTGATCTAGTATGCATGAATGAAAATCTTGTAAGACCCACCATACAACCATAGAAAAATTAATATTTGATCATCAAGCGTACAAATTCAAAAAATTAAAGATACTTGTCCCTCTAGAATATATATTCTACCCATTTATCCACTTGTAAATTAGGTAATCTCATTGTAATTAAACCAAGTTTTTCTCAAAGGAATATCATTTTGTTGGGAATTCATGAGTATATCTCAAAAGGAATCTATTATGATTTAAATATTTAGATCCATCCATTTGTGTTTACTTGGTTTTATACAAAGGATTGGTATTGTTGGGGATTTTCATAATATCAAATTATCGAAGAATCATTCGCATCATGATTGGAAGAAAACTTGAGGACATCATATAATGTTAAGAAGTTATATTAAATAACCACATACAATAGGAGGAATCATTACATACTTATGTCTCTCCCATGAATATATGAGAAAAATTTAGGTTTTAAAAAATATGTCTCCATCCTAAAATGTTGTTATAAGAATTATTGACCTTTTAAATCCTCTTCTCCAAGAGGTATGGATTGGCGTAACTGGTCAATCGACTAATTTTCTGACTCCACAACCCACTGCAGCACTTCCTCCCTAGTAGTGGCATCATGCCTTGCCTTATCTGCCACATCAAGAGGTCCATGTTACTCTACAATAGTTTTCTATGATATACATAGTTCATGCGGAAATTAGGATAACTATGTGTGAAAATAGATGATCTCTGACTGAAGAAGGATGATCACATATTGGAAATGATCAATTTCCACATTCTCGGAGTTTACCATGTCCTTAGGAGTCTTTTCCTTCAATTAAAATTGCAAAGATTCATTTAAAACATAATCCCATTTTTTTCTTCCATGATAAAGAGGCCTCAGTAGCTACCACCGTTGATTCAAGGGCCCTATTCTGTTCTTTTAGAGTGACCACCTCCTTTACCCATGTATGGAGGGTGGTATAATAGAATCCATCTTAACCAAGGGTTAAGAAACATAATGTGATTTTATCCCAATGAATCCTTTAACTGTGCCAAGAGGGTCTCTGAAACAGAGGCCCAAATCTCCCTCCACATGTGTCACTGCATATAATAGTAAAATGAAACAGAACCCTAGCCTTGATCCAATCTCATCATGGGAACATGAACATATTCTGGGACATAATCACTTTGAGAAATGTTAATTCTCATGGTCTTTGATTACAATGGAAGAGAGATGACCTCTACATTGGTCATTCTAATTAGAGGAAGCCTGAATGGAGCAGGGACTGCAGCCCCCAAATGTTAGGATGTATACACTACAGGAAATGGAACATGGGTTTATCAATACCAAGATAAATTCTAAGGCATCCGCAAGTATTAAATTAATATAATAAATGTCAGAAAAATTCCTTTCTCAGTAATGTTGATGGTCATATACACTTTCCCAACCCCATCCTCAGGTAAATTATTAACTCCATCATGTGATGAATGACTCTGTGTAAAATCAAATGATTTTCCGGAAGAAGTGTTTCTCACAGAACCCTTAAGGACTGCTGGAAGAGAAGTTAATATCAGTAGATATGACACAAATTGAAAACGTTTCTAGTATTGAAGAAGTATTCAAATTCATAAAAACTCACTTCCATCAAATATAATTTGGTAGAAGAATAGATATCTGTGTTAGTATCCTCCATAAGTGTGTCCACCTGTAATAAATCAAGTGGTGTTATCACTAAAACAATTGTAGTAGGAAATGGGCATGGTTGAGGCAACACCTCACCCACCACCACTTCTTGATGGGATAGACCTGATAGGGAAGGGTGTACCAAATAAACCGAATTCTCACTTGCACCCTTTAATGGTTATAGGTGCTCTTCCAAATTAACATTGTAGGGAACTACACATTTTTGAAAACTAATGATGTGTTGCACTAATAATCGAAACCTAAAAATGAATGAACTGCCACACTTTCTTGAGGATTCTATAATAGAATACCCTGAAAATATTGATTGATTCAATTTACTTTTCCCCTCCACAGAAGGCATTTTGGGAGGCTCTAAATCCAAAATCATTATTCTAGAGGTAGAAATCATTTCCCTCATCTGGTCCAATCAACATTGGGATTCATCATCATCAGTATCCTAGTTGATACCAAACTCCTCTCCCACATCAGTACCATGGGGAGAATATTCTAGTGATTGTAGGATTTTATGTTCTTTAGAATCATCCTCATGTATCAAAAAAGCCACCAATAACATCAGTAGGGTTGCAATGGAACCATGAACCTTTAAAAATAGTGGTGACCTCAGTCTTACCCCTACCTCTATAGGGTATCCAAACTCATTCAAAACCAAATATAATGTTCCACGCACCCCCAATCAGTGAACCAAATCAAAATTGTAAAACTGAAAATTAATGTTTTCCAGTTTTATTTCAATGTCTTATAAAAATTCCCAAACCTCCTCAGGATGGTATTTGAAATTAATACCTAGAGAGGTAGTGTCTTGATAAAAAACCCTCCAGAGGAAACATTGATCGAAAATGGATACATGAACTATCAAGATGAAATATAATATATTATATCTAGTAAAACCTCACTATCCGGTGTTTCACAAAATAAATCTTCATCTGTAGGAACTTCTATCGTTAGAGAATATGATGGTAAATGAATTATCTACATATTAGGTGCCTCTATAGCTAGCGGCCCAGTAGAAACCAGTTGATTTCTAAGCCTGGGATTATGCTTTGCATCCCGAGGTTTGGAGGCCTTCCATACCAACTTGGATGATTTATCACTCTAATGTGAGTGAATTTGAAACTCAGTATAACCAAAATTTAAAGAAACTAATACATTATTGGGAGGAAGTTTAATATCAACATGAGTATCCTCATTGGTAAACATCATCAAAAATTGGAGAAATACCAAGAGATTCTCCATATATCAATAAAAAATGAAATGAGGAAAATGTTACTAGACAGATTAGAACTGGAAAATGAACCAGAATAGTTCATACCACTCATAGATGAGGTCCCCATCAATATTAGGGGAATTAATTACCTCACAAAGTGATGTCATATAATTTCATACCTTATGACTGGACTCCCCATGTTCAACCATATCAACCATCAATGTACCATTGTGTAAATAAATCATCACACATCCCATATAATATTGGTGGACCGTATATATGCTCCACATCCCAAAAGATGATTCCCACCACATCATACATGATCTAGAAAGTGTTTGTGTCCAGAATATTGTGGATGCAGAGTTCCATCCTCAGACCCTTATGTAGTAGGAAGATGTTTGTGATATCAAGACAACCTCATAAATTCAAATTTTCTTTAACTTCTCAACATATTCAGAATAAATGTATTATAACAAGAAAGTTCATCCCCCGTCCATTCCACAGCCAACTCCTCATTGGAAGTCCTAGTTAGGAAACTACCCAATATTCTGGTTGGTGGCAGACTTCGGCATTAATTTTTTGGTATATATGAACATCCTCATCAGGATTGTGATTAGTCATAAGAAATTCAATATAAATTAATGTTAGTATGTTCCCATATCTATGGTCTTACTCAATGAAAATGTTTTCCCCTGGGAGATATTAACCCAAAAATTTTTTTTAGGTTTTCAAACCCATAAAGTGGTTATAAATGATGACCACAACATAGGAATGAGAGCATAATTAGTAAGAGAAAACCTGTAATTTGGGAAGATATATGAAATTGTATAGACCCAAAATTTTATTCCCAGATTCTTTATCAGGCTCATTTGAAGTGATCTAACATCATGAACAAATTTAGGATCCAAGATCACTATAATAGCATTACGACAGGTTATCTCTACCATTTCATCCTTCTTCAAAGGCTTTTGAGAATATTGATGAGAACTATAATCCTTATGAACAAATTTAAGTGGAATATATAAAATAAATAAATTTAAAATATTGTCAAAAATGATGAAATAAAGTTATGGTATCATTATACGCATCACATGAATCAGAAAGGCATTCACGAATCACATCAAGTACTTTCGAATCACATGATCCTTGAATATCTGGTGGGTTCCATAACCCTGTAGGGAATCGTGTAACCACATGTCCCCTCAAAGAATCATGATTTCATTACCTTTACATAGTCACATGATCTCCATGGTATTCAAAGAATCATCTTATTATTCCAAAAGATCCTATGAAACATTCATGATAATCACTTCCCCATGGATAATGTTCAAGAAATTACCTATAGAATATTCATGATTGTTTCAAGAAATCATCTTGATAATAGTATTTAAGAGGGGAATTTATAATGAAATGGGATCTTGGAAAGGCAACATGATTTGTTCATACTAAATGATCATAAGGAATAGTCTTCTGATAAGGACACATGAAAGAGTCATGGTGGGAGTGATTGGGAGAATGGATAAATTGGTGAATGAATCACTCTTTGCTCCCATATATATCAGTCATTCCATGGAATACAAAGCATCTCTTGGTAGATAAAATGTAACCCAAGACACTGATTCATGAAAATTCTAAGTACTTAGGAAGTCATATACTTTCCTCAGAACTGAATCATCATCCCCATATACATTTCTCATAAAGGGGGAAATTTTGTGGCTCACACCAAATGAGAATCATAAAATGAATAAGTAATAAATACCATAATATTTTTGTTACTTCCCCCAAAAAGAAAATAAAGAATATGGTGGAAAAAGACTCATGGATATCATAAGCCTCTATGATACATGATATCATGTGACCATCACAATGTCATGTGAATGGTCACGCACATCACATAACATACAACAAATCATTTTAATCCTCATATGAAAAGTCATTTTATTTAAATAAGGAACCCCAAACAATCGATTATCTAGTTGAGGAGGTAGCCAGATGAGCTCTCTTAGGTCATGCAGCTTAGCATCTATCAAACACTAGAAAAATACTCTAGAGATCCATCAAAAATATTAGAATAATATCCAACCAGAGGGAGCCTATTAAGGTATTAAATTTTTTGTGATGCATCACCTATGTGAATAATTATTGTACTTTATGAAATTTAATCAAACTCATGATATCCACTACCTTCATTAAAATAAAAAATTTACATAAAAGAGGAAATAAGTGGAAGCCGCCTGTAGTTGTAAAAATCACACAACATGCCCCAACCAATCAACAAGACACAACAAGAACCATGTGAAATGTATGAATCATCTCAAAAAACCCTAGAGGCATGTCATCCTCATCACATGAAGGGACTCGGGTATGTCCAAGATATTTATCACTCCCCCTTTGGCTCTTAAGGACAAACTGATGGAATTGTATATAAAATTATTACACTTCACCTCTGAAACATTCATGTTCGGGTGGTGTATAACAAAGAGGTAGAATGATTTTCCTTGAAAAAATTAAAGTAATCTTATGAAATCCACTTCCTTTAAAAAATTAACATACAAATTAAAAAGGGGATGTTGGTGGGAGCCTCTCATAGTATTAAATCTCCTAAAACATTCTAAAACTATCCTAATAAGTGTCCCACAATACCCCTCTACAATATGGATTTATTTTTTGAAGGACCCTTAAAAAACCACCCTTGTCTCATATAAATACATAGAAAAGTATCATAGGATTATGAAAAGGCCTTTTGATAGGTTCCTTGATCACATGAAATCACTTGGAAACATCAGCTAGAAAATATGAAAGTCCCTTGGCATGTCTGTGTAATTTAAAATACCCCACCAATTGGAGATAATTTAATAAATGGGATGTCAGTGGGATGGTCTTTCTATCGTTGACACACATATGACAACCACATATTGATTTATGATAGGAACTTGCAAATACGTGTGATATTGAGGCTCTCCGACCGACTCCCTCGTGGAATTACATGATAGGTGTCACACAATACAGAAAAAACATGGGTAGAGAAGCCTATAAATCCCCAACAATAGCCCCACAAAATAGGTGGGACTTTTTTCAACTAAACACAGTGATGCTCTCAAACACCAGAGTGGATTTCTCATAGTGTTTGATATTGCGATGGGAAAATCATTCTTCCATGTAAGATCTGGGGAACAATGGGATCGATCATGAAACTTGCATAAATCACTTCATGTGTTCAATCATAGATCACTAGAAGGACTTTTTTTAGGTCACATGATGAAAATCTAACATATATTCTAGATAATGCAAGACATAGAATAAGATAACCCTAAAAAAATATAAGGCACACATAATAAAGGGATTGAAAAAAGACTAAGGGAAAATAAAATAAAGAAAAGAACATATATACTACTTCTCATGAACTTCGTATGAACCACCGAGGTCATGTTATAACCATGGAATGTTCTCTAGATCTTGTGACTTTCCCTATGTATACTACTTGGATCATTCAAAGTCTTCTAGAAATGTAAATGAATGTTAGATGACACCCCCTGTGGATTCCACCTCCATCTCTCAAATCCCTCCATTCTTTCCATCTAAAACATGTGGTGCCCTTCAAACATATTTCCCAACTCAAATAATGGCACCAGCTCTAATCTGTGTAGTCTCACTACAGCACTCATACATGACAACTCTCTCTCATGACACCATTTAGACATGCCAATTAGATCTCATGTTGTCCTCCAGATATATCAACCTAAAAAAGTTTCACCCTCTAAAACAAGTTTTGTTTAATCTCACAAATCCCTCCAAGGGTTTTAGTTAAATCTCACACTGAAACTAGGGTAAGTCATCTAGATCATGTGACACCCTCTATGCATGTCTCCCATGGATATGTTATGGTTTTTAGGAAAAAGATGGATAGGTCTCATGATGTTATTCAAACAAGCCATATGTGATCATATGAAAACCCTAATACATTCCATATAGGATATACAACATCCCTTGGATAAGTCAACAAGATCATGATATTTCCTTAAGAAATGTTCAGGATACATCCTCCAACCATTCAAGTTTACAATCAAGTAATATCAAGTGGAGAATAAAATTTATGGTAGGTGAACAAGCATGCCAGGTCACAAGGGAATCCTATGACATTATAAAACTGTACATACTCAGTGCGTAATCCCCACAAACTAGAGTACCACCATTGTGTAATCCTATATAAATTGAACTATGCTGAATTTGATTTCGTCTCTAACTAAGAAAAGTATGATTCCTCCTATAGGATATAGATCTATATTCCCTATCCAAAGGGAAGTCCAAGTACAGAAGTCCCATACCCACAAAAATGGTACTGATTATTTTATATCCCTTGTTTCTCACATTGATAATATCTCACATAGGATTCTGGAGTTGAAATAATCATATCATTAATGTCAAATGTATATACAAAGACAAGGGAAAACACAAAAAGTAATCCCCGGACAACAATATAATATGATATGTCCGGCATACAAGGGTAGCCTCTGTGTGTAATCCCATATCAATTAAACTACAAGGACTCTAATTCTTGTCATAATCAGAATATGTAGGATTCCTTTTGAAGGCTCGATCCTAAACAAAAATGGGAATCCATATCGGTTCAATCCCTTCCATGTATCTAACATTTCATGTATCAAAACCCTCTCATTCCCATGGGATGATCATGTTTCCTCGTCTGTCAGTGGACTAAGAAACCATATGAGCTATAGGAACTATTTTTTCTTCTATAATCAAGATACATCAAATACCTTCCTAAGGATCCAGTTCCATATTAAAATATTAAAATGGAAGCCCAAGAATGTATGTTATGCATCCATATTATGTGTGACTGATTACATATAATCCATTGTTTCTCACACCAACCATGGATCACATGGGCATAGGGAGATAAAACAGTCATCCTATTCACCTTATGAATATCTACCATACATGGAAATCTATGAATGTAAGCCCTGATGAGTTTCTTGATATAAACAACCAACATGTATGTACATATACCTCAAGGACAGTACCATGGGTGTGAATGAACTATGATAACTATGATTCCATCGATATCAATGATATGTAGGAAATATCCTCAAGATATGATCTCAAATATCTATTTCCTCAATACCCACACATATTTTCTTTCTATACGATGTTAAATTTAACATGTTTAATGAACTAAAAGATTTTTTATTACTGCAATAACTAGGATATAGAGGATGCCTCATAATGGATCAATCACATTCCTATAATACTAACTACCTCCCTTTAAAGAATGCAATTCTGAAGCACATTTTTGTACGAATTCCATATATATGTATCTATTCATAACTGATGAATGGATAAATAACTACACTTACATAGATATAGATGAACCCATGAGACCCCCTCTTTCACACATAAATATATTTAACCCATGATCAATTTATTCGGGTAACATGACCCATATATAGAATATGAAAATATTCTTGAACATATATTCAATATATAATAGAGTCCTGGAGTATGAAATAATTCCTCCCAAAAGGGTTCAATGAACCTGAACTCCCATCCTCTCAACCAATGTGAGTCTCTAAGTTTCATTGGGCTTGAAACACCAATTGACCACCTACCATTGGAAATCTGGTGTATACCATGTTATGGATGAGGGGACATATGGTAGTTTTTGTTAAGAATTAAAATAGTAACCCAATGTTAATTATTATGCATGAAATCAAACCCCCCATATTCAACCATCAGGATAAATTGAACCCACCTGAAAGAGGGTTTCCCGATCATGTCATATCCATAGAAAACATTAGCCTCATTATTCATGAATTATATATTTAAATATGATATAGAAGAGTCATATCTATGTATTTCATCAAAGACAATGTGTGTTGACATTAATGCGTTTTAAAAAAGGAATTTTTGAAATGAGAGAGCATGAAATATATCTCACATAATAAATATTAGTGGTGGCTAGGTTTAAATTATGTTATTATGAGGATTAAAAGAAATATTATTACATATTATGAGACAATTATATGATTTCAATGGTGATTGTTAGAGGAGAAGCTATAACATCTCTCTAATATTGTTCATTTTCATTAATAATTTTTTCTCTTAACAAAACAATTACCAAACCAATATTATGTCCTTTTTTCATTAATAAAAGTACCCAAAATAAAGTAATTCATAGACCTATTATATTGGTATGATTTGGTCCCCATGGAGACATATATCTTATGGAAGCCATTGTACTGCTATATTTTGAGATCTGTAAATAGTAAATTATTTGTGATTCTATGATGACATTATTTAATGAATCAATATATGTGGGTGGGAGTGATATGATATTATTGACATTGTTTTCTTAAATATTTAAAAAAATTTAATCAATTAATTTATTTTTTTCTTTTAGGCCATTTGTGAGGTGGAACCATGAGAAATGTATAGTTGAGGTATTTTAGGAACCTAAGGAATATGTTATAGGGTAGAGTGTTACAATTGATAATATTTGATTAACACATATAGTGGAACCCATAATCATTAGTTATTATATAGTATGTTTTATATTTCTAGACGTCAGGATAAAATTTATACAGAAGTGGGTGAAATTTATTTTTTTCTCAATGCCATTTGGTATCAGTAAAGGGTTAATTTATTATTTAGTTTCTTATATCCGTATACAATACAAGGGTAGATACTAATCATTATAGATCATGATTTTTTTCATTTTTGGATAAAATAGATTTTATATGATTACAGTTAATTGGTTCTAATTTAAGACTATTAGTGTGGAAAGGATGTTGATGTTATGGGTGACTTAAAAGGGAGATATTCTATTCAAGAATTTGGTTTTATTTTTTATTGATTTGTTAAATTATTCACTTAGTTTTATGAATTCTTTTATCTATGATACCATAATGTTTATATTGATTCTAAGGTAGAGTTCAAGAGTCAATTTAGGATCTATTCTCTATGATCCATAATATGTTTATTAATAATGGTTGAAATATATGATAATTTTGTTACTAGTAAAGGAATTTTCATAGAAATTTTATAACAGGGAAATACTCATTGTATATCTGGAGTTAGAGGCTCAAAATATTTATATATATTAATGCTCCTGATAGAAAATAGAAAATATATTCAATCATAACACAACTATAGAACATGTGTAGTATGCAAACTGAAGCTACTGACAAAATATTCTAGATGATTTATTTTATTGGTATTGTTAATTATTGAGTTGTATTTCCATTTTTTAATATACCATAGAATGGGTGAGAAAAGTGTCACTATTGATATAATATCTAATTAGTTTGGTTAGTATCATCAATAAATTCTATATAGTAATAATTTGAAATAATAATTCTTAAAAATACAATATAGACAAGTGTAGGGAGATAAAATATTGATGAAGCTGAAAAACCTTTTTAAGAAGAGTGTGGATAGAGATGAGTTATATCTATGAAATATGACAAATAAGGTATATGATATGGAATATGAAATATCTATAAAAATAATATTGATAATTGAATAGTCTCTGTGTGATTAATGGGGATTTAAAATCATTTATTATTCCATTCAAATATTATTGGATCCATCTAATGGTAGAGAATGTTTAGGGACAACATTAATTTACTCTTCCAATTAGATGTTATAAAAGTTTTATAGGATAAATTATTTTGAGATAGTTATGGGATGAGATCATTTATTAGTGATAATAGTCTATCCATTGATACAACTGTATGATGTTATTATTTTGATAAATATGTTAACCATTGTTCACTCTTGTGCTCATCCTTATTAATAAATGGAGATATTCTCTAACCTCTATAGATATTTTTTATCATCAGTGGGTAAATATATTTCTATGTGGTGTAGAACAGAATTGGGGTGAGAGTATTATATTATAGTTAGTAAATTTATTTCTTTATGATTTTTGGGAAAAGATAAAGAAATCACTATAGATGTATGTTTTTATTATATGGTTTTCTAAGATAATGTTATGAGTTTATCTATGGTATAATAATTAAGGTTTAGATATAATTATATATTGGACTTTCTCTACTTTTTGTGGTATCTTATTATATGGAACATGTATATCATCATGACTATAGGATTCCAATTGATGAATTACACCATTGATGTTTTATTTAAAATATTATTTTGGAATTGATTTCTTTATAATTTTACCCAATGAATGTGTAATTATTTATTCTAATTATGTCTATATTAAGGATATTTATGTAATGTCATAAAGAATAATATTTTTTCATCATATTATAATTTTTTATTGGCTGAAAGGGGTGAATTTGATTTTTAAAAAATGATTTATGATCAATATAGAATAACACTTTTAGTAACGTGGAAAAAAAATCCAATGAGTGGTTTTTGATATCATTAATGACATTTTAATTTTACTATGGTGTTCTTAATATAAAAAATCTAATGTCTAAACTTATGGGATGTATGAATATAGTGCTTCAATAGTATATTATTGTCTTTATTAATGAATTTATGGTTTTTCGATAGATAATCAAAGTTGATGAAATGTACTTCTTGAATGTGTTGTTTATTTTTATAGAATGTAAATTATATTGGATGTTATCTATGTATTTATTTCATACATATTATGATAAATTATTTGTTCATGTCATATAAAATTGTAGTTTGACAGTAGACCAATAAAATATTTTATCTTTTATTTAGTTTAACAAATTGATGAATATTTTTAATGAATGGTGTTTCATAAAATGATGCTATTATTATAAGAGGTTTAAAAATATTTTTTTATTTACTTCATATCCATTATCATCATTTAAAAATAAATATAGTGTTATTCCTGGGATTAGAGAATATATAATGGTATTTGATTAATTTAACTGTAAGTTAATAAGCAAAAATTTAATTTAATTACGTGGTATGGGTATATTTATGAGTCATAGTGTAAGCCAAATACAAAAAATATTTTTAGTGATTGTTTTAAAAGATAGGGTAATCACATAAAATGTGTTTTACTAATAAACATGAATATATATATTTTTAACTTATTTATATTCATGTTTTTCTATTACTCATTCAACACACTTTTTTCATATATAATTCTTTATGGTTCATTCATATCAAAAGAGTTTTTGATATAACATTTACCAAAAGGATTTGAATTTGAGATAGTGATAATTGGTGATATATATCCATTATTATGATGTTGATATAATATATATCCCATAGTAATAGTTCCATGGTAAATAATAAATTTAGTTATATGTATTATGGAACCGATTCTCAAGATTAAATTATGGAATGAACAATGATAGGTTTTGTAGAATATTTTCATCTAGATGATGAATTTGATTGAAAATTTATGATATTTTTGCTATATTAAAGGGATATAATTTTTTTCTATAGTTGGTTTTGGAGTCTCAACTAGAAGATGTTCTGTGTAAGGATTACATTGGGTTATTATAAGCTCTGAGAAGGGAATTGTTGAATTAGTGTTTGTTTACCTTTGGGTCAATAAAATCATTTTTATTCCATTAGCATTTTGATATGTTAAGATCTCAATTCTATGATTATATTACCTCTCTTATATTAAATTAATCATATTTATAAAATTATTTCATAACAATTAACATCATTTTGGGATTATACACATCGAAAAATGGTTGGGGTGAATTTTTGGGATTTTTTTGAAATACTTGAATTTTTATGAATTGTGAAATACCATAATTTACCAAATAAGCTAAATACACTAATTATAGAGTCATATATGATATTTGGATGATGTAATCCCAATTGATTCTGATTCACATGATAAAATTACTATTCTTGGTCATGGAATACTCACTATTCCTTGCCTTGTGAAGATATAATAAATTAATGAATATAAAATTGAGAAATCCCCTCTCCCCTCTACTATAAAAACCCCACATCACTCCCTCCCACTTCACTCCTATAAAGCCATGTGATTTCATTAAATTCTGTCCAAATATCCTCCGAACCTCCTCTCCCAAGTCTAGTAATCCTTGGACTCATAAAAGTCCAAAACCACACCCTTAAAGAAGCTCTCAAGGAAGATTGGTTCAAGAGGTCAATTCCTCTTTTCAATTATTTGTCTTTCCTTTCAGGTTCATTTTTTTTATTTTTCTATTACATCTCCATATATAAATTTTGTGATGAATCAAGTACCTTATATATACTAGAATGTTTTCCTGATAGTGGAATAAGTTATCAGCATCTCTCCCTTTTACCTTCTTTTATACTAGTAGAAAGAACACCATCCGAGATGTGTCAATTTTCCACATTCAAGGATGATAGGCTTCTAATTTTTACTATCATTTTCAATTCTGGTCATGAAACCATTCCTGTTATGGTTGAAACATATTATTATATATGTAATATAACCAATTTAAGATTCATTAATCCATTTGTACAAATGGTATTAAGTTATAAAGAAAAATGGGTTTGTTGTAATCAATTCCCACAAATTAACAGAAAAAGTTATCGTTAAAGTTCTATATAATAATTCATCATCATGCAATTTAACCAAGTTATACAAATGAACAATAACACCTATTTATGGTCATAAATAATATTTTAATTCAATTATGGATATTTACATGAACTCCATTACTTAAGAATAAGTGAACCGATTATGAAAATAAAGGAAATGAACGCTATAGAATGCCGAAATTCATTATAATAACTTATCAATAAGGGAATAAATAAACTAAATAGAATTATGAAAAAATAAATACATGACTAATAGGTTCTCAAATAAGTTATTAATAAGTATAATTTCATCTTCCAGGAGCTTATGTTTCAAGATCGGAACACGTTCGGAGTTAAGGTATGGGTTTTTTCACTTGAACATCCATTTTCATTCGTGTTATTTTTAATGTCTATTACCTCAATGAAACTCTTTTTTATTATTATTTACTCCTAAAAATTTATGTTTGTGGGTTATATATATGTTTACCAACAAGAATATTTCTTTAGTTGATGGATGGATACGAGTTTTAAAAGGAACATTCAAATTTTTACCCGAAATACAAGCCTGGTCCAAGGGAATTTCTCTAATTCTTACCTATTTTCAAAGGCAATATATAATATGTTTTTGTAAACCATTATCTTTATATTATCAATAATTTTATTGTGAAAATAATATCTTAATTCACTTCTGGTTTTACACTAATATTTTTCCAGAAGAACTCTTCTTTTCCAAGTAAAAGAGTATTTATCTCATGAATTACTCAATGATTTTATAACAGTACATTCATCTATTTTAACACTCCTGCTGATTCTTATGTTTTATTGGGATTAATACTTAATGGTTTCATCTACCATATTAAATTTAATGCATTATTATTATTTTTTCGATGGATGTGCTATCTTTAAACCATTCACTAATTTACCCTGAATGGTTTGTTTTTATGCTTAATGTCTGGGGAAAGTTATTTTCATTTAGTATATTAATTTCAATATGAATGTACATGTTGTTTATGTTTATCCCCATTCATATGAGGAATGAATTATAAATAGTAAGTATTAGGTGGGGCCCACTATATCCAATCGGTGCATTGGTAGGTCTCATTAGACAAACTACGGTCTTCACACAAGGCCTTGACAAAATGATTATTTATAGTCTTGGTAAGAGGCCTTAATAGTATGGTTTTTTGTCCCACATTATTCATTCCCTAATTATGAATATATTATTGATGGTTCATGTGGTTATTCTACTAGTAGAATAACCATGATTATATTATGTTATGGAATTATTTACTAAGCTCATATTTTTTCCCTATTATGTTAAAGTTTAATTTTAAAGGCATGTAACTTCCATTATTCACCATGTCTAATGTTTATGTTATCTTTTTTTGTATTTCTTACCCTTACTGATCGTTTGAGCTCACCCATTCTCTTATGTTTCATTTCCACAGTGCAAGAATAATTTTATTATGAATGACATGCTGAAATAACCTATGAGTAATGGAAGTTGTCTAAGGAGTTTCTATATTGTTTTTCACATCAAGTTTTAATTATGAACTTATGTATGCATATTTTTTTCCAATAATACAAAAATACTCGGTCGATTAGGATGATTATTCATTGTTTTTATTCTAATGTAATCAATAAGGCACCGACTCTGGGAAACTGGTGTCGTGTCCTTATGTTTGGTATCAAAAGAAGTTTAATAGAAAACTTGGAAACATGATTTAGAAAACGTCGACTAGGTAAGAGTCCCTTAGATAGTCTTTGAGGATAAAAATTCATGAACATCCCAGTATTTTGGTAAGGAATAGATTATGTGGATCTTTTAAGAAATGAATACCTGTCTAGATACGAGCATGTAGAGGTGGCTCAGGCACCAATGTACCTAGGAGTGAAAGCTCTGACAAGGAGATTTGGGCTTGACACGGGGTATCCTGGTATACAACAATGGGCCTTTATGCACTCTTGTTTATGACACTCCCAGGGGATATGATTAGAATAATTCACATTTTATTTAAAAGACATTATGAAGTATTTAAATGTAAAATTTTCCTCAAAGAACCCATTTTTTTGATTATGGGATTATCCATGTGTAAGATTTCTATTTTTTTGGGTAATTTGTTAAGTTTATTCATTATGATTCATAACCTGATCTAGTGTCGGCCATTATCTAGATATGGTTCCTAGTTGAATGAATGTAATCTTCATGAACACACGTGTCCCCTGTAGGGATTTCACTCTGATGTAAGATAATGATGTTGGCTCTGGTGCTATGACTGGGGCTGAGCAACTCATAACAATACTCTGACAACATACTCAGGTTATGAATAATAACCTTACCCGTATGGATCATCTAGATCCACCATGTGGATGAGCTATGTTATATCTCTTTATGTGATAACAACCTCCACCATTCAATGGGACTACAAACCAGTTTGTAGCATAGTAGTGGATATATTCCATTGAGAAGATATTTCTCACTTTGGGATGTAATGAAAGAGAGAAGGTTGTCATGGTAGTTTATCATATAATGGATCATGTGGATTAGTGGTGGTCATTAATCCAAAACACAAATGAGGAGGAAGAAATAGAAGATATTCAATGGATGGATTTTAAGGAAATCTTCTTTGAAAAATATTTCCCTCGTGAACAACGAGTAGATATGGAGAGGAAATTCTTGAATCTGAGTCAGAAGGTGGATAAAAATGTTGCCAAGTATGAAGCCAAATTTACAATGCTATTAAGGCATGTTTTGGACTACATACATAATCCAAGGAGTAAATTTGATTGATTCATTGATGGTTTAATATCATTCCTCCAAAAGTATCTAGTCTCTCAATGTTTCTCATTATATGAAGATATAGTCTCAAGTGATATCAAGACAGAAAAGGATTTCTCTATGTCTTTTGACTTTAAGAGAAATCAAGAGAAGAAGAGGGCTGTTGAAAACTCCAGGAAAGGAAATGGGGAAATGTGGAAGAAATGAAGAGATGAATTTCCATCATGTAGTAATTGTGGATAGAAACACCACGACACTTGACGGAAGGGAATGGGAGTCTTTTATAGGTGTAGAGAAAAAGGCCACCTATATCAGGATTGTAAGGGAAATAAATAAGCTACTAATGTTTTGTGCTACAATTATAGGGATATGGGATATTACGCATATGAATTTCCTAAACTTCAGGGAAATGTTCCCCAAAGAAGTCCAAGGGAGAAATTCCAAGCTTATGCGGTCACAACTGTAGTGGTTGAAGTTCCAAACGAAGTGGTGGTAGGTACATTGATTGTTTCATCCAACTTAGCCAATAGATTATTTGATTCTAGATTTCCACATTCATTTATATCTTCCTAGTTTAACAAGAAAAATAGATATGTCCAATTTCATTTAATAGTGGAGTTATCTGTAAAAACCCCTGGTGGATGTATCATTTCAACAAAGGCGTGTGGATTAGTCCCCCTCAAGGAAAATAAATGTGATTGAATTTCTAACCATATCATTATACCAATAGTTGACTATGATATAATTCTCGGTATGAATTGGCTATCAAATTATGATGCAAATATCTATTGCAAGAATAAGGAAGTTAAAATTTTTTAGAATGGTGTAGAATCCCTTATTTTTAGAGATGAAACCTTACCATTTGATTCTCATATAGATCCACCCACAGTAGCTCTACTGAATTCAATTATAGGGGAGGAAGGTAATGAAATAAATGGGGTATATTGGAAGAATGTACTGATAGAGGATGTACCTATTGTGCAAGAATATGTTGATGTATTTCTAGAGGATTTACCTAGACATCCTAGAGAGAGGGAAATTGAGTTTTCTATTGACTTAATTCTTGGTTCAAGTCCCATATCCAAGACCCCTTATAGAATGGACACTATGGAGTTAGTGGAATTAAATAAACAACTAGAGGAGTCAAGTGATAAAGGATTTATTCAACCTAGTGTTTCTCTATGGAGAGCCCCTATTCTTCTCATTAAGAAGAAATATGGGTCTATGAGGTTGTTCATTGAATATAGAGAGATCAGTACTATTATAATAAATAATATATACAATCTACCCCGAATTGATGATTTATTTGATCAACTTCCTGGATCCCAATATTTTTATAAGATTGATCATCGATATAGATATCATCAGTAGCTTGTGAGGAAGGAAGACATTCAAAAAACGACATTTTGAACCAGGTACGAGCATTATGAGTTCACAGTAATGCCTTTTTGACTAATGAATGCACCATATGTCTTCATTGATCTAATGAACAAAGTTTTCAAGGATTATCTTGATGACTTTGTAGTGGTGTTTATTGACGATGTCTTGGTATACTCTAAAATCCATGAAGATCATGAAAATCACTAGCGCACTATTCTAAATACACTTATAAGAAATAAATTATATTGGAAGTTTAGCAAGTGTGTTTTTTGGCTCCAATCAGTTTCCTTTTTGGGCCACATTGTCTCTAAGGATGGAATATCTATAGATCCTGCAAAGACAAAGGCTATGCAAGAATGGCCTACTCCAACGAACGTAACTGAGGTACGTCGATTTGTTAGCTTAGCAGGTTATTATCAGCATTTTGTTCGTGAAATCCCCCATTTAGCCAACCACTGACCAAGCTCACACGAAAATGGGATATGTTGATATGGAAAAAGGAATGTGAATAATGTTTTGATTAATTGAAGAGGTGGTTAGTGAATGATCTGATCATAACCCTACCAATTGGGGAATGATTGGTTTTTTATTAAGAATAATGCATCAAAGAAAGGACTTGGTTGTGTCCTTATACAGAATGATCGAGTGACTGCCTATGCATCTAGGCAGCTAAAAATTCATGAAGAAAACAATCCAACTCATGATCTTGAGTTATCAATGGTAATATTTTATTTGAATATTTATGGAAATTACCTATATGAAAAAAATGTGAGATGTATATATATATCATAAGAGTTTGAAATATATATTCTCATAGAAAGAACTCAACATGAGACAAAGGAGATGGATTGAGCTACTCAAAGACCATGATTGCACAATACACTACCACCTAGGGAAAGAAAATAAGGTAGCAGATGCGTTGGGTAGAAAAGACCATGGAATTCTATAAAAGATGAGAGTTTAAAGGGATCATATGTTCATGGATCTAGTAAAGATGGATATAGAAATTATCAAGGAAGGTAACACATCACTACTTTTTCAAATGGTTGTTGAACCTTCTTTACTGGAAAAGATAAAAAGTTCTCAGGATGATGATGAGGATTTTCAAAATTAAATTGAAGTTATAAATGATGGGAAGATGACTGACACTGCATATGAAGGTGGAATTTTAAAATTTGGGAAGAGGCTTTAAGTTCTCTCTATTCATGAGCTAAAGAAATAATTAATGGATGATGCTCATAGCTCTAATTTCTATATATACCCTGGCAGCACAATGATGTATCGATATCTCTGAGAAAACTTTTAGTGGGAAAATATGAAAAGGGAGATTACTGAATATACATCAAATTTCTTGCTATGTTAACAAGTGAAGGCTGAGAGGAAAAATTATAAAAAGATGATGCAACCACTACCCATACCAACATGGATGTGGGAGAACATTACCATGGACTTTGTCACTGGTCTTCCAAGGACTTCCAGAGGAAAAAATGCAATATGGGTTGTTGTAGATCATCTTACAAATATATCTCACTTTATCACGATTCGAAAGGACTTCTTATTGGATCAACTTGCATGGATTTACATCAAAAAAGTGGTAAAAATGTAAGGAGTACCACTATCTGTTGTATCCAAACGGGATCCTAGATTCACCTCGAAGTTTTGGAAAAGTCTCCAACGTGATCTAAGCATTAAAATGAACTTCTGTATGACCTATCATCCTCAAACTGATGGCTAATCTGAGCAGACTATTCAGACACTAGAAGACATATTGAGAGCATATTCTATGGAATTCAAAGGAGGATGGGACAAATATCTTGCACTGGTGGGATTCTCCTACAACAACAGTTTCCACTCGAGCATTTTAATGGATATATATTCAATATATAATATAGTCCTGGAGTATGAAATAATTCCTCCCAAAAGGGTTCAATGAACCTGAACTCCCATCCTCTCAACCAATGTGAGTCTCTAAGTTTCATTGGGCTTGAAACACCAATTGACCACCTACCATTGGAAATCTGGTGTATACCATGTTATGGATGAGGGGACATATGGTAGTTTTTGTTAAGAATTAAAATAGTAACCCAATGTTAATTATTATGCATGAAATCAAACCCCGCACATTCAACCATCATGCTAAATTGAGCCCACCTCAAAGAGGGTTTCCCGATCATGTCATATCCATAGCAAACATTAGCCTCATTATTCATGAATTATATATTTAAATATGATATAGAAAAGTCATATCTATGTATCTCTTCAAAGACAATGTGTGTTGACATTAATGCGTTTGAAAAAAGGAATTTTTGAAATGAGAGAGCATGAAATATATCTCACATAATAAATATTAGTGGTGGCGAGGTTTAAATTATGTTATTATGAGGATTAAAAGAAATATTATGTCATATTATGAGACAATTATATGATTTCAATGGTGATTGTTAGAGGAGAAGCTATAACTTCTCTCTAATATTGTTCATTTTCATTAATAATTTTTTCTATTAACAAAACAATTACCAAACCCATATTATGTCCTTTTTTCATTAATAAAAGTACCCAAAATAAAGTAATACATAGACCTATTATATTGGTATGATTTGGTCCCCATGGAGACATATATCTTATAGAAGCCATTGTACTGCTATATTTTGAGATCTATAAATAGTAAATTATTTGTGATTCTATGATGACATTATTTAATGAATCAATATATGTGGTTGGGAGTGATATGATATTATTGACATTGTTTTCTTAAATATTTATAAATTTTTAATCAATTAATTTATTTTTTTTCTTTTAGGACATTTGTGAGGTGGAACCATGAGAATTGTATAGTTGAGGTATTTTAGGAACCTAAGGAATAGGTTATAGGGTAGAGTGTTACAATTGATAATATTTGATAAAAACATATAGTGGAACCCATAATCATTAGTTATTATATAGTATGTTTTATATTTCTAGACGTCAGGATAAAATTTATACAGAAGACGGTGAAATTTATTTTTTTCTCAATGCCATTTGGTATCAGTAAAGGGTTAATTTATTATTTAGTTTCTTATATCCGTATACAATACAAGGGTAGATACTAATCATTATAGATCATGATTTTTTTCATTTTTGGATAAAATAGATTTTATATGATTACAGTTAATTGGTTCTAATTTAAGACTATTAGTGTGGAAAGGATGTTGATGTTATGGGTGACTTAAAAGGGAGATATTCTATTCAAGAATTTGGTTTTATTTTTTATTGATTTTTTAAATTATTCACTTAGTTTCATGAATTCTTTTATCTATGATACCATAATGTTTATATTTATTCTAAGGTAGAGTTCAAGAGTCAATTTAGGATCTATTTTCTATGATCCATAATATTTTTATTAATAATGGTTGAAATATTTGATAATTTTGTTACTAGTCAAGGAATTTTCATAGAAATTTTATAACAGGGAAATACTCATTGTATATCTGGAGTTAGAGGCTCAAAATATTTATATATATTAATTCTCCTGATAGAAAATAGAAAATATCTTCAATCATAACACAACTATAGAACATGTGTAGTATGCAAATTGAAGCTAGAGGCAAAGTATTCTAGATGATTTATTTTATTGGTATTGTTAATTATTGAGTTGTATTTCCATTTTTTTATATACCATAGAATTGGTGAGAAAAGTGTCACTATTGATATAATATCTAATTAGTTTGGTTAGTATCATCAATAAATTTTATATAGTAATAATTGGAAATAATAATTCTTAAAAAACCAATATAGACAAGTGTAGGGAGATAAAATATTGATGAAGCTGAAAACCCTTTTTAAGAAGAGTGTGGATAGAGATGAGTTATATCTATGAAATATGACAAATAATGTATATGATATGGAATATGAAATATCTATAAAAATAATATTGATAATTAAATAGTCTCTGTGTGATTAATGGGGATTTAAAATCATTTATTATTCCAGTCAATTATTATTGGATCCATCTAATGGTAGAGAAGGTTTAGGGACAAAATTAATTTACTCTTCCAATTAGATGTTATAAAGGTTTTATAGGATAAATTATTTTGAGATAGTTATGGGATGAGATCATTTATTAGTGATAATAGTCTATCCATTGATACAACTGTATGATGTTATTATTTTGAAAAATATGTTAACCATTGTTCACTCTTGTGCTCATCCTTATTAATAAATGGAGATATTCTCTAACCTCTATAGATATTTTTTATCATCAGTGGGTAAATATATTTCTATGTGGTGTAGAACAGAATTGGGGTGAGAGTATTATATTACAGTTAGTAAATTTATTTCTTTATGATTTTTGGGAGAAGATAAAGAAATCACTATAGATGTATGTTTTTATTATATGGTTTTCTAAGATAATGTTGTGAGTTTATCTATGGTATAATAATTAAGGTTTAGATATAATTATATATTGGACTTTCTCTACTTTTTGTGGTATCTTATTATATGTAACATGTATATCATCATGACTATAGGATTCCAATTGATGAATTACACCACTGATGTTTTATTTAAAATATTATTGTGGAATTGATTTCTTTATAATTTTACCCAATGAATGTGTAATTATTTATTCTAATTATGTCTATATTAAGGATATTTATGTAACGTTATAAAGAATAATATTTTTTCATCATATTATAATTTTTTTATTGCCTGAAATGGGTGAATTTGATTTTTAAAAAATTATTTATGATCAATATAGAATAACACTTTTAGTAATGTGGAAAAAAAATCCAATGAGTGGTTTTTGATATCATTAATGACATTTTAATTTTACTGTGGTGTTTTTAATATAAAAAATCTAATGTCTAAACTTATGGGATGTATGAATATAGTGCTTCAATAGTATATTATTGCGTTTATTAATGAATTTATGGTTTTTCGATAGATAATCAAAGTTGATGAAATGTAGTTCATGAATGTGTTGTTTATTTTTATAGAATGTAAATTATATTGGATGTTATCTATGTATTTATTTCATACATATTATGATAAATTATTTTTTCATGTCATATAAAATTGTAGTTTGACAGTAGGCCAATAAAATATTTTATCTTTTATTTAGTTTAACAAATTGATGAATATTTATAATTAATGGTGTTTCATAAGATGATGCTATTATTATAAGAGTTTTAAAAATATATTTTTATTTACTTCATATCCATTATCATCATTTAAAAATAAATATAGTGTCATTCCCGGGATTAGAGAATATATAATGGTATTTGATTAATTTAACTGTAAGTTAATAAGCCAAAATTTAATTTAATTACGTGGTATGGGTATATTTATGAGTCATAGTGTAAGCCAAATACAAAAAATATTTTTAGTGATTGTTTTAAAAGATAGGGTAATCACATAAAATGGGTTTTACTAATAAACATGAATATATATATTTTTAACTTATTTATATTCATGTTTTTCTATTACTCATTCAACACACTTTTTCATATATAATTGTTTATGGTTAATTCATATCAAAATAGTTTTTGATATAACATTTACAAAAGTATTTGAATTTGAGATAGTGATAATTGGTGATATATATCCATTATTATGATGTTGATATCATATATATCCCATAGTAATTGTTCCATGGTAAATAATACATTTAGTTATATGTATTATGGAACCGATTCTCAAGAGTAAATTATGGAATGAACAGTGATAGGGTTTGTAGAATATTTTCATCTAGATGATGAATTTGATTGAAAATTTATGATATTTTTTCTATATTAAAGGGATATAATTTTTTTCTATAGTTGGTTTTGGAGTCTCAACTAGAAGATGTTCTGTGTAAGGATTACATTGGGTTATTATAAGATCTGAGAAGGGAATGGTTGAATTAGTGTTTTTTTACCTTTGGGTCAATAAAATCATTTTTATTCCATCAGCATTTTGATATGTTACGTTCTCAATTCTATGATTATATTACCTCTCTTATATTAAATTAATCATATTTATAAAATTATTTCATAAAATTTAACATCGTTTTTGGATTATAGACATCGAAAAATGGTTGGGGTGAATTTTTGGGATTTTTTTGAAATACTTGAATTTTTATGAATTGTGAAATACCATAATTTACCAAATAAGAGAAATACACTAATTATAGAGTCATATATGATATTTTGATGATGTAAGCCCAATTTATTCGGATTCACTTGATAAAATTACTATTCTTGGTCATGGAATACTCACTATTCCTTGCCTTGTGAAGATATAATAAATTAATGAATATAAAATTGAGAAATCCCCTCTCCCCTCTACTATAAAAACACCACATCACTCCCTCCCACTTCACTCCTATAAAGCCATGTGATTTCCTTAAATTCTGTCCAAATATCCTCCGAACCTCCTCTCCCAGGTCTAGTAATCCTTGGACTCATAAAAGTCCAAAACCTCACCCTTAAAGAAGCTCTCAAGGAAGTTTGGTTCAAGAGGTCAATTCCTCTTTTCAATTCATTGTCTTTCCTTTAATGTTCATTTTTTTTATTTTTCTATTACATCTCCATATATAAATTTTTTGATGAATCTAGTACCTTATATATACTAGAATGTTTTCCTGATAGTGGAATAAGATATCATCATCTCTCCCTTTTACCTTCTTTTATACTAGTAGAAAGAACACCATCCGAGATGTGTCAATTTTCCACATTCAAGGATGATAGGCTTCTAATTTTTACTATCATTTTCAATTATGGTCATGAAACCATTCCTGTTATGGTTGAAACATATTATTATATGTGTAATATAACCAATTTAAGATTCATTAATCCATTTGTACAAATGGTATTAAGTTATACAGAAAAATGAGTTCGTTGTAATCAATTCCAACAAATTAACTGAAAAAGTTATCGTTAAAGTTCTATATAATAATTCATCCTCATGAAATGTAACCAAGTTATACAAATGAACAATAACACCTATTTATGATCATAAATAATATTTTAATTCAATTCTGGATATTTACATGAACTCCATTACTTAAGAATAAGTGAACCGATTATGAAAATAAAGGAAATGAACGCTATAGAATGCCGAAATTCATTATAATAACTTATCAATAAGGGAATAAATAAACTAAATAGAATTATGAAAAAATAAATACATGACTAATAGGTTCTCAAATAAGTTATTAATAAGTATAATTTCATCTTCCAGGAGCTTATGTTTCAAGATCGGACCACCTTCGGAGTTAAGGTATGGGTTTTTTCAATAGAACATCCATTTTCATTCGTGTTATTTTTAATGTCTATTACCTCAATGAAACTCTTTTTTATTATTATTTACTCCTAAAAATTTAGGTGTGTGGGTTATATATATGTTTACCAACCAGAATATTTCTTTAGTTGATGTATGGATACGTGTTTTAAAAGGAACATTCAAATTTTTACCCGAAATACAAGCCCGGTCCAAGGGAATTTCTCTAATTCTTACCTATTTTCAAAGGCAATCTATAATATGTTTTTGTAAACCATTATCTTTATATTATCAATAATTTTATTGTGAAAATAATATCTTAATTCACTTCTGGTTTTATAATAATATTTTTCCAAAAGAACTCTTCTTTTCCAAGTAAAAGAGTATTTATCTCAAGAATTACTCAATGATTTTATAACAGTACATTCATCTATTTTAACACTCCTGCTGATTCTTATGTTTTATTGGGATTAATACTTCATGGTTTCATCTACCATATTAAATTTAATGCATTGTTATTATTTTTTCTATGGATGTTCTATCTTTAAACCATTCACTAATTTACCCTGAATGGTTTGTTTTTATGCTTAATGTCTGGGGAAAGTTATTTTCATTTCGTATATTAATTTCAATATGAATGTACATGTTGTTTATGTTTTTCCCCATTCATATGAGGAATGAATTATAAATAGTAAGTATTATGTGGGGCCCACTATATCCAATCGGTTCATTGGTAGGTCTCATTAGACAAACTACGGTCATCACACAAGGCCTTGACAAAATGATTATTTATAGTCTTGGTAAGAGGCCTTAATAGTATGGTTTTTTGTCCCACATTATTCATTCCCTAATTATGAATATATTATTGACGGTTCATGTGGTTATTCTACTAGTAGAATAACCATGATTATATTATGTTACGAAATTATTACTAAGCACATATTTTTTCCCTATTATGTTAAAGTTTAATTTTAAAGGCATGTAACTTCAATTATTCACCATGTCTAATGTTTATGTTATCTTTTTTTGTATTTATTACCCTTACTAATCGTTTGAGCTCACCCATTCTCTTATGTTTCATTTCGACAGTGCAAGAATAATTTTATTATGAATGACATGCTGAAATAACCTAGGAGTAATGGAAGTTGTATAAGGAGTTTCTATATTGTTTTTCACATCATGTTTTAATTATGAACTTATGTATGCATCCTGTTTCCAATAATACTAAAATACTCGGTCCATTAGGATGATTATTCATTGTTTTTATTCTAATGTAATAAATAAGGCACCGACTCTAGGAAACTGGTGTCGTGTCCTTATGGTTGGTATCAAAAGAAGTTTAATAGAAAACTTGGAAACTTGATTTAGAAAACGTCGACTAGGTAAGAGTCCCTTAGATAGTCTTTGAGGATAAACATTCATGAACATCCCAGTATTTTGGTAAGGAATAGATTATGTGGATCTTTTAGGAAATGAATACCTGTCTAGATACGAGCATGTAGAGGTGGCTCAGGCACCAATGTACCTAGGAGTGAAAGCTCTGACAAGGAGATTTGGGCTTGACCCGGGGAATCCTGGTATACAACAATGGGCCTTTATGCACTATTGTTTATGACACTCCCAGGGGATATGATTAGAATAATTCACATTTTATTTACAAGACATTATGAAGTATTTAAATGTAAAATTTTCCTCAAAGAACCCATTTTTTTGATTATGGGATTATCCATGTGTAAGATTTCTATTTTTTGGGTATTTTGTTAAGTTTATTCATTATGATTCATAACCTGATCTAGTGTCTGCCATTATCTAGATATGGTTCCAAGTGGAATGAATGGAATCTTCATGAACGCACGTGTCCCCTGTAGGGATTTCACTCTGATGTAAGATAATGATGTTGGCTCTAGTGCTATGACTGGTGCTGAGCAACTCATAACAATACTCTGACAACATACTCAGGTTATGAATAATAACCTTACCCGTATGGAGCATCTAGATCCACCATGTGGAGGAGCTATGTAATATCTCTTTATGTGATAACAACCTCCACTATTCAATGGGACTACACACCAGTTTGTAGCAGAGCAGTGGATATATTCCATTGAGAAGATATTTCTCACTTTGGGATGTAATTAAAGAGAGAAGGTTGTCATGGTAGTTTATCATATAATGGATCATGTGGATTAGTGGTGGTCATTAATCCAAAACACAAATGAGGAGGAAGAAATAGAAGATATTCAATGGATGGATTTTAAGGAAATCTTCTTTGAAAAATATTTCCCTCGTGAACAACGAGTAGATATGGAGAGGAAATTCTTGAATCTGAGTCAGAAGGAGGATAAAAATGTTTCCAAGTATGAAGCCAAATTTACAATGCTATTAAGGCAAGTTTTGGACTACATACATAATCCAAGGAGTAAATTTGATTGATTCTTTGATGGTTTAATATCATTCCTCCAAAGGTATCTAGTCTCTCAATGTTTCTCAATATATGAAGATATAGTCTCAAGTGATATCAAGACAAAAAAGGATTTCTATATGTCTTTTGACTTTAAGAGAAATCAAGAGAAGAAGAGGGCTGTTGAAAACTCCAGGAAAGGAAATAGGGAAATGTGGAAGAAATGAAGAGATGAATTTCCATCATGTAGTAATTGTGGATAGAAACACCACGACACATGATGGAAGGGAATGGGAGTCTTTTATAGGTGTAGAGAAAAAGGCCACCTATATCAGGATTGTAAGGGAAATAAATAAGCTACTAATGTTTTGTGCTACAATTGTAGGGATATGGGATATTACGCATATGAATTTCCTAAACTTCAGGGAAATGTTCCCCAAAGAAGTCCAAGGGAGAAATTCCAAGCTTATGCGGTCACAACTGTAGTGGTTGAAGTTCCAAACGAAGTGGTGGTAGGTACATTGATTGTTTCATCCAACTTAGCCAATAGATTATTTGATTCTAGATTTCCACATTCATTTATATCTTCCTAGTTTAACAAGAAAAATAGATATGTCCAATTTCATTTAACAGTGGAGTTATCTGTAAAAACCCCTGGTGGATGTATCATTTCAACAAAGGCGTGTGGATTAGTCCCCCTCAAGGAAAATAAATGTGATTGAATTTCTAACCATATCATTATACCAATAGTTGACTATGATATAATTCTCGGTATGAATTGGCTATCAAATTATGATGCAAATATCTATTGCAAGAATAAGGAAGTTAAAATTTTTTAGAATGGTGTAGAATCTCTTATTTTTAGAGATGAAACCTTACCATTTGATTCTCATATAGATCCACCCACAGTAGCTCTACTGAATTAAATTATAGGGGAGGAAGGTAATGAAATAAATGGGGTATATTGGAAGAATGCACTGATAGAGGATGTACCTATTGTGCAAGAATATGTTGATGTATTTCTAGAGGATTTACCTAGACATCCTAGAGAGAGGGAAATTGAGTTTTCTATTGACTTAATTCTTGGTTCAAGTCCCATATCCAAGACCCCTTATAGAATGGACACTATGGAGTTAGTGGAATTAAATAAACAACTAGAGGAGTCAAGTGATAAAGGATTTATTCAACCTAGTGTTTCTCTATGGAGAGCCCCTATTCTTCTCATTAAGAAGAAATATGGGTCTATGAGGTTGTTCATTGAATATAGAGAGATCAGTACTATTATAATAAATAATATGTACAATCTACCCCGAATTGATGATTTATTTGATCAACTTCCTGGATCCCAATATTTTTATAAGATTGATCATCGATATAGATATCATCAGTAGCTTGTGAGGAAGGAAGACATTCAAAAAAAGACATTTTGAACCAGGTACGAGCATTATGAGTTCACAGTAATGCCTTTTTGACTAATGAATGCACCATATGTCTTCATTGATCTAATGAACAAAGTTTTCAAGGATTATCTTGATGACTTTGTAGTGGTGTTTATTGACGATGTCTTGGTATACTCTAAAATCCATGAAGATCATGAAAATCACTAGCGCACTATTCTAAATACACTTATAAGAAATAAATTATATTGGAAGTTTAGCAAGTGTGTTTTTTGGCTCCAATCAGTTTCCTTTCTGGGCCACATTGTCTCTAAGGATGGAATATCTATAGATCCTGCAAAGACAAAGGCTATGCAAGAATGGCCTACTCCAACGAACGTAACTGAGGTACGTCGATTTGTTAGCTTAGCAGGTTATTATCAGCATTTTGTTCGTAAAATCCCCCATTTAGCCAACCACTGACCAAGCTCACACGAAAATGGGATATGTTCATATGGAAAAAGGAATGTGAATAATGTTTTGATTAATTGAAGAGGTGGTTAGTGAATGATCCGATCATAACCCTACCAATTGGGGAATGATGGGTTTTTTATTTAGAATAATGCATCAAAGAAAGGACTTGGTTGTGTCCTTATACAGAATGATCGAGTGACTGCCTATGCATCTAGGCAGCTAAAAATTCATGAAGAAAACAATCCAACTCATGATCTTGAGTTATCAATGGTAATATTTTATTTGAATATTTATGGAAATTACCTATATGAAAAAAAATGTGAGATGTATATATATATCATAAGAGTTTGAAATATATATTCTCATAGAAAGAACTCAACATGAGACAAAGGAGATGGATTGAGCTACTCAAAGACCATGATTGCACAATACACTACCACCTAGGGAAAGAAAATAAGGTAGCAGATGCGTTGGGTAGAAAAGACCATGGAATTCTATAAAAGATGAGAGTTTAAAAGGATCATATGTTCATGGATCTAGTAAAGATGGATATGGAAATTATCAAGGAAGGTAACACATCACTACTTTTTCAAATGGTTGTTGAACCTTTCTTACTGGAAAAGATAAAAAGTTCTCAGGATGATGATGAGGATTTTCAAAATTAAATTGAAGTTATAAATGATGGGAAGATGACTGACACTGTATATGAAGGTGGAATTTTAAAATTTGGGAAGAGGCTTTAAGTTCTCTCTATTCATGAGCTAAAGAAATAATTACTGGATGATGCTCATAGCTCTAATTTCTATATATACCCTGGCAGCACAATGATGTATCGATATCTCTGAGAAAAATTTTAGTGGGAAAATATGAAAAGGGAGATTACTGAATATACATCAAATTTCTTGCTATGTTAACAAGCGAAGGCTGAGAGGAAAAATTATAAAAAGATGATGCAACCACTACCCATACCAACATGGATGTGGGAGAACATTACCATGGACTTTGTCACTGGTCTTCCAAGGACTTCCAGAGGAAAAAATGCAATATGGGTTGTTGTAGATCATCTTACAAATATATCTCACTTTATCACGATTCGAAAGGACTTCTTATTGGATCAACTTGCATGGATTTACATCAAAAAAGTGGTAAAAATGTAAGGAGTACCACTATCTGTTGTATCCAAACAGGATCCTAGATTCACCTCGAATTTTTGGAAAAGTCTCCAACATGATCTAAGCATTAAAATGAACTTCTGTATGACCTATCATCCTCAAACTGATGGCTAATCTGAGCAGACTATTCAGACACTAGAAGACATATTGAGAGCATATTCTATGGAATTCAAAGGAGGATGGGAAAAATATCTTGCACTGGTGGGATTCTCCTACAACAACAGTTTCCACTCGAGCATTTTAATGGATATATATTCAATATATAATATAGTCCTGGAGTATGAAATAATTCCTCCCAAAAGGGTTCAATGAACCTGAACTCCCATCCTCTCAACCAATGTGAGTCTCTAAGTTTCATTGGGCTTGAAACACCAATTGACCACCTACCATTGGAAATCTGGTGTATACCATGTTATGGATGAGGGGACATATGGTAGTTTTTGTTAAGAATTAAAATAGTAACCCAATGTTAATTATTATGCATGAAATCAAACCCCGCACATTCAACCATCATGCTAAATTGAGCCCACCTCAAAGAGGGTTTCCCGATCATGTCATATCCATAGCAAACATTAGCCTCATTATTCATGAATTATATATTTAAATATGATATAGAAAAGTCATATCTATGTATCTCTTCAAAGACAATGTGTGTTGACATTAATGCGTTTGAAAAAAGGAATTTTTGAAATGAGAGAGCATGAAATATATCTCACATAATAAATATTAGTGGTGGCGAGGTTTAAATTATGTTATTATGAGGATTAAAAGAAATATTATGTCATATTATGAGACAATTATATGATTTCAATGGTGATTGTTAGAGGAGAAGCTATAACTTCTCTCTAATATTGTTCATTTTCATTAATAATTTTTTCTCTTAACAAAACAATTACCAAACCCATATTATGTCCTTTTTTCATTAATAAAAGTACCGAAAATAAAGTAATACATAGACCTATTATATTGGTATGATTTGGTCCCCATGGAGACATATATCTTATAGAAGCCATTGTACTGCTATATTTTGAGATCTATAAATAGTAAATTATTTGTGATTCTATGATGACATTATTTAATGAATCAATATATGTGGTTGGGAGTGATATGATATTATTGACATTGTTTTCTTAAATATTTATAAATTTTTAATCAATTAATTTTTTTTTTCTTTTAGGCCATTTGTGAGGTGGAACCATGAGAATTGTATAGTTGAGGTATTTTAGGAACCTAAGGAATAGGTTATAGGGTAGAGTGTTACAATTGATAATATTTGATAAAAACATATAGTGGAACCCATAATCATTAGTTATTATATAGTATGTTTTATATTTCTAGACGTCAGGATAAAATTTATACAGAAGACGGTGAAATTTATTTTTTTCTCAATGCCATTTGGTATCAGTAAAGGGTTAATTTATTATTTAGTTTCTTATATCCGTATAAAATACAAGGGTAGATACTAATCATTATAGATCATGATTTTTTTCATTTTTGGATAAAATAGATTTTATATGATTACAGTTAATTGGTTCTAATTTAAGACTATTAGTGTGGAAAGGATGTTGATGTTATGGGTGACTTAAAAGGGAGATATTCTATTCAAGAATTTGGTTTTATTTTTTATTGATTTTTTAAATTATTCACTTAGTTTCATGAATTCTTTTATCTATGATACCATAATGTTTATATTTATTCTAAGGTAGAGTTCAAGAGTCAATTTAGGATCTATTTTCTATGATCCATAATTTTTTTATTAATAATGGTTGAAATATTTGATAATTTTGTTACTAGTAAAGGAATTTTCATAGAAATTTTATAATAGGGAAATACTCATTGTATATCTGGAGTTAGAGGCTCAAAATATTTATATATATTAATTCTCCTGATAGAAAATAGAAAATATCTTCAATCATAACACAACTATAGAACATGTGTAGTATGCAAATTGAAGCTAGAGACAAAGTATTCTAGATGATTTATTTTATTGGTATTGTTAATTATTGAGTTGTATTTCCATTTTTTTATATACCATAGAATTGGTGAGAAAAGTGTCACTATTGATATAATATCTAATTAGTTCGGTTAGTATCATCAATAAATTTTATATAGTAATAATTGGAAATAATAATTCTTAAAAAACCAATATAGACAAGTGTAGGGAGATAAAATATTGATGAAGCTGAAAACCCTTTTTAAGAAGAGTGTGGATAGAGATGAGTTATATCTATGAAATATGACAAATAAGGTATATGATATGGAATATGAAATATCTATAAAAATAATATTGATAATTAAATAGTCTCTGTGTGATTAATGGGGATTTAAAATCATTTATTATTCCAGTCAATTATTATTGGATCAATCTAATGGTAGAGAAGGTTTAGGGACAAAATTAATTTACTCTTCCAATTAGATGTTATAAAGGTTTTATAGGATAAATTATTTTGAGATAGTTATGGGATGAGATCATTTATTAGTGATAATAGTCTATCCATTGATACAACTGTATGATGTTATTATTTTGATAAATATGTTAACCATTGTTCACTCTTGTGCTCATCCTTATTAATAAATGGAGATATTCTCTAACCTCTATAGATATTTTTTATCATCAGTGGGTAAATATATTTCTATGTGGTGTAGAACAGAATTGGGGTGAGAGTATTATATTATAGTTAGTAAATTTATTTCTTTATGATTTTTGGGAGAAGATAAAGAAATCACTATAGATGTATGTTTTTATTATATGGTTTTCTAAGATAATGTTGTGAGTTTATCTATGGTATAATAATTAAGGTTTAGATATAATTATATATTGGACTTTCTCTACTTTTTGTGGTATCTTATTATATGTAACATGTATATCATCATGACTATAGGATTCCAATTGATGAATTACACCATTGATGTTTTATTTAAAATATTATTGTGGAATTGATTTCTTTATAATTTTACCCAATGAATGTGTAATTATTTATTCTAATTATGTCTATATTAAGGATATTTATGTAATGTTATAAAGAATAATATTTTTTCATCATATTATAATTTTTTTATTGCCTGAAAGGGGTGAATTTGATTTTTAAAAAATTATTTATGATCAATATAGAATAACACTTTTAGTAATGTGGAAAAAAAATCCAATGAGTGGTTTTTGATATCATTAATGACATTTTAATTTTACTGTGGTGTTTTTAATATAAAAAATCTAAGGTCTAAACTTATGGGATGTATGAATATAGTGCTTCAATAGTATATTATTTCGTTTATTAATGAATTTATGGTTTTTCGATAGATAATCAAAGTTGATGAAATGTAGTTCATGAATGTGTTGTTTATTTTTATAGAATGTAAATTATATTGGATGTTATCTATGTATTTATTTCATACATATTATGATAAATTATTTTTTCATGTCATATAAAATTATAGTTTGACAGTAGGCCAATAAAATATTTTATCTTTTTTTTAGTTTAACAAATTGATGAATATTTATAATTAATGGTGTTTCATAAGATGATGCTATTATTATAAGAGTTTTAAAAATATATTTTTATTTACTTCATATCCATTATCATCATTTAAAAATAAATATAGTGTCATTCCCGGGATTAGAGAATATATAATGGTATTTGATTAATTTAACTGTAAGTTAATAAGCCAAAATTTAATTTAATTACGTGGTATGGGTATATTTATGAGTCATAGTGTAAGCCAAATACAAAAAATATTTTTAGTGATTGTTTTAAAAGATAGGGTAATCACATAAAATGGGTTTTACTAATAAACATGAATATATATATTTTTAACTTATTTATATTCATGTTTTTCTATTACTCATTCAACACACTTTTTTCATATATAATTGTTTATGGTTAATTCATATCAAAATAGTTTTTGATATAACATTTACAAAAGTATTTGAATTTGAGATTGTGAAAATTGGTGATATATATCCATTATTATGATGTTGATATCATATATATCCCATAGTAATTGTTCCATGGTAAATAATACATTTAGTTATATGTATTATGGAACCGATTCTCAAGATTAAATTATGGAATGAACAGTGATAGGGTTTGTAGAATATTTTCATCTAGATGATGAATTTGATTGAAAATTTATGATATTTTTGATATATTAAAGGGATATAATTTTTTTCTATAGTTGGTTTTGGAGTCTCAACTAGAAGATTTTCTGTGTAAGGATTACATTGGGTTATTATAAGATCTGAGAAGGGAATGGTTGAATTAGTGTTTTTTTACCTTTGGGTCAATAAAATCATTTTTATTCCATCAGCATTTTGATATGTTAAGATCTCAATTCTATGATTATATTACCTCTCTTATATTAAATTAATCATATTTATAAAATTATTTCATAAAATTTAACATCGTTTTTGGATTATACACATCGAAAAATGGTTGGGGTGAATTTTTGGGATTTTTTTGAAATACTTGAATTTTTATGAATTGTGAAATACCATAATTTACCAAATAAGAGAAATACACTAATTATAGAGTCATATATGATATTTTGATGATGTAAGCCCAATTTATTCGGATTCACATGATAAAATTACTATTCTTGGTCATGGAATACTCACTATTCCTTGCCTTGTGAAGATATAATAAATTAATGAATATAAAATTGAGAAATCCCCTCTCCCCTCTACTATAAAAACACCACATCACTCCCTCCCACTTCACTCCTATAAAGCCATGTGATTTCATTAAATTCTGTCCAAATATCCTCCTAACCTCCTCTCCCAAGTCTAGTAATCCTTGGACTCATAAAAGTCCAAAACCTCACCCTTAAAGAAGCTCTCAAGGAAGTTTGGTTCAAGAGGTCAATTCCTCTTTTCAATTCATTTTCTTTCCTTTAATGTTCATTTTTTTTTATTTTTCTATTACATCTCCATATATAAATTTTTTGATGAATCTAGTACCTTATATATACTAGAATGTTTTCCTGATAGTGGAATAAGATATCATCATCTCTACCTTTTACCTTCTTTTATACTAGTAGAAAGAACACCATCCGAGATGTGTCAATTTTCCACATTCAAGGATGATAGGCTTCTAATTTTTACTATCATTTTCAATTATGGTCATGAAACCATTCCTGTTATGGTTGAAACATATTATTATATGTGTAATATAACCAATTTAAGATTCATTAATCCATTTGTACAAATGGTATTAAGTTATACAGAAAAATGAGTTCGTTGTAATCAATTCCAACAAATTAACTGAAAAAGTTATCGTTAAAGTTCTATATAATAATTCATCCGCATGCAATGTAACCAAGTTATAAAAATGAACAATAACACCTATTTATGATCATAAATAATATTTTAATTCAATTCTGGATATTTACATGAACTCCATTACTTAAGAATAAGTGAACCGATTATGAAAATAAAGGAAATGAATGCTATAGAATGCCGAAATTCATTATAATAACTTATCTATAAGGGCATAAATAAACTAAATAGAATTATGAAAAAATAAATACATGACTAATAGGTTCTCAAATAAGTTATTAATAAGTATAATTTCATCTTCCAGGAGATTATGTTTCAAGATCGGACCACGTTCGGAGTTAAGGTATGGGTTTTTTCACTTGAACATCCATTTTCATTCGTGTTATTTTTAATGTCTATTACCTCAATGAAACTCTTTTTTATTATTATTTACTCCTAAAAATTTAGGTGTGTGGGTTATATATATGTTTACCAACCAGAATATTTCTTTATTTGATGTACGGATACGTGTTTTAAAAGGAACATTCAAATTTTTACCCGAAATACAAGCCCGGTCCAAGGGAATTTCTCTAATTCTTACCTATTTTCAAAGGCAATCTATAATATGTTTTTGTAAACCATTATCTTTATATTATCAATAATTTTATTGTGAAAATAATATCTTAATTCACTTCTGGTTTTATAATAATATTTTTCCAAAAGAACTCTTCTTTTCCAAGTAAAAGAGTATTTATCTCAAGAATTACTCAATGATTTTATAACAGTACATTCATCTATTTTAACACTCATGCTGATTCTTATGTTTTATTGGGATTAATACTTCATGGTTTCATCTACCATATTAAATTTAATGCATTATTATTATTTTTTCTATGGATGGTCTATCTTTAAACCATTCACTAATTTACCCCGAATGGTTTGTTTTTATGCTTAATGTCTGGGGAAAGTTATTTTCATTTCGTATATTAATTTCAATATGAATGTACATGTTGTTTATGTTTATCCCCATTCATATGAGGAATGAATTATAAATAGTAAGTATTAGGTGGGGCCCACTATATCCAATCGGTTCATTGGTAGGTCTCATTAGACAAACTACGGTCATCACACAAGGCCTTGACAAAATGATTATTTATAGTCTTGGTAAGAGGCCTTAATAGTATGGTTTTTTGTCCCACATTATTCATTCCCTAATTATGAATATATTATTGATGGTTCATGTGGTTATTCTACTAGTAGAATAACCATGATTATATTATGTTACGGAATTATTTACTAAGCACATATTTTTTCCCTATTATGTTAAAGTTTAATTTTAAAGGCATGTAACTTCAATTATTCACCATGTCTAATGTTTATGTTATCTTTTTTGTATTTCTTACCCTTACTAATCGTTTGAGCTCACCCATTCTCTTATGTTTCATTTCGACAGTGCAAGAATAATTTTATTATGAATGACATGCTGAAATAACCTAGGAGTAATGGAAGTTGTATAAGGAGTTTCTATATTGTTTTTCACATCAAGTTTTAATTATGAACTTATGTATGCATCTTGTTTCCAATAATAATAAAATACTCGGTCCATTAGGATGATTATTCATTGTTTTTATTCTAATGTAATAAATAAGGCACCGACTCTAGGAAACTGGGGTCGTGTCCTTATGGTTGGTATCAAAAGAAGTTTAATAGCAAACTTGGAAACTTGATTTAGAAAACGTCGACTAGGTAAGAGTCCCTTAGATAGTCTTTGAGGATAAACATTCATGAACATCCCAGTATTTTGGTAAGGAATAGATTATGTGGATCTTTTAAGAAATGAATACCTGTCTAGATACGAGCATGTAGAGGTGGCTCAGGCACCAATGTACCTAGGAGTGAAAGCTCTGACAAGGAGATTTGGGCTTGACCCGGGGTATCCTGGTATACAACAATGGGCCTTTATGCACTATTGTTTATGACACTCCCAGGGGATATGATTAGAATAATTCACATTTTATTTACAAGACATTATGAAGTATTTAAATGTAAAATTTTCCTCAAAGAACCCATTTTTTTGATTATGGGATTATCCATGTGTAAGATTTCTATTTTTTGGGTATTTTGTTAAGTTTATTCATTATGATTCATAACCTGATCTAGTGTCTGCCATTATCTAGATATGGTTCCAAGTGGAATGAATGGAATCTTCATGAACGCACGTGTCCCCTGTAGGGATTTCACTCTGATGTAAGATAATGATGTTGGCTCTGGTGCTATGACTGGTGCTGACCAACTCATAACAATACTCTGACAACATACTCAGGTTATGAATAATAACCTTACCCGTATGGAGCATCTAGATCCACCATGTGGAGGAGCTATGTTATATCTCTTTATGTGATAACAACCTCCACCATTCAATGGGACTACACACCAGTTTGTAGCAGAGCAGTGGATATATTCCATTTAGAAGATATTTCTCACTTTGGGATGTAATTAAAGAGAGAAGGTTGTCATGGTAGTTTATCATATAATGGATCATGTGGATTAGTGGTGGTCATTAATCCAAAACACAAATGAGGAGGAAGAAATAGAAGATATTCAATGGATGGATTTTAAGGAAATCTTCTTTGAAAAATATTTCCCTCGTGAACAACGAGTAGATATGGAGAGGAAATTCTTGAATCTGAGTCAGAAGGAGGATAAAAATGTTTCCAAGTATGAAGCCAAATTTACAATGCTATTAAGGCATGTTTTGGACTACATACATAATCCAAGGAGTAAATTTGATTGATTCTTTGATGGTTTAATATCATTCCTCCAAAGGTATCTAGTCTCTCAATGTTTCTCAATATATGAAGATATAGTCTCAAGTGATATCAAGACAGAAAAGGATTTCTATATGTCTTTTGACTTTAAGAGAAATCAAGAGAAGAAGAGGGCTGTTGAAAACTCCAGGAAAGGAAATAGGGAAATGTGGAAGAAATGAAGAGATGAATTTCCATCATGTAGTAATTGTGGATAGAAACACCACGACACTTGACGGAAGGGAATGGGAGTCTTTTATAGGTGTAGAGAAAAAGGCCACCTATATCAGGATTGTAAGGGAAATAAATAAGCTACTAATGTTTTCTGCTACAATTGTAGGGATATGGGATATTACGCATATGAATTTCCTAATCTTCAGGGAAATGTTCCCCAAAGAAGTCCAAGGGAGAAATTCCAAGCTTATGCGGTCACAACTGTAGTGGTTGAGGTTCCATACGAAGTGGTGGTAGGTACATTGATTGTTTCATCCAACTTAGCCAATAGATTATTTGATTCTAGATTTCCACATTCATTTATATCTTCCTAGTTTAACAAGAAAAATAGATATGTCCAATTTCATTTAATAGTGGAGTTATCTGTAAAAACCCCTGGTGGATGTATCATTTCAACAAAGGCGTGTGGATTAGTCCCCCTCAAGGAAAATAAATGTGATTGAATTTCTAACCATATCATTATACCAATAGTTGACTATGATATAATTCTCGGTATGAATTGGATATCAAATTATGATGCAAATATCTATTGCAAGAATAAGGAAGTTAAAATTTTTTAGAATGGTGTAGAATCCCTTATTTTTAGAGATGAAACCTTACCATTTGATTCTCATATAGATCCACCCACAGTAGCTCTACTGAATTCAATTATAGGGGAGGAAGGTAATGAAATAAATGGGGTATATTGGAAGAATGTACTGATAGAGGATGTACCTATTGTGCAAGAATATGTTGATGTATTTCTAGAGGATTTACCTAGACATCCTAGAGAGAGGGAAATTGAGTTTTCTATTGACTTAATTCTTGGTTCAAGTCCCATATCCAAGACCCCTTATAGAATGGACACTATGGAGTTAGTGGAATTAAATAAACAACTAGTGGAGTCAAGTGATAAAGGATTTATTCAACCTAGTGTTTCTCTATGGAGAGCCCCTATTCTTCTCATTAAGAAGAAATATGGGTCTATGAGGTTGTTCATTGAATATAGAGAGATCAGTACTATTATAATAAATAATATGTACAATCTACCCCGAATTGATGATTTATTTGATCAACTACTTGGATCCCAATATTTTTATAAGATTGATCATCGATATAGATATCATCAGTAGCTTGTGAGGAAGGAAGACATTCAAAAAACGACATTTTGAACCAGGTACGAGCATTATGAGTTCACAGTAATGCCTTTTTGACTAATGAATGCACCATATGTCTTCATTGATCTAATGAACAAAGTTTTCAAGGATTATCTTGATGACTTTGTAGTGGTGTTTATTGACGATGTCTTGGTATACTCTAAAATCCATGAAGATCATGAAAATCACTAGCGCACTATTCTAAATACACTTATAAGAAATAAATTATATTGGAAGTTTAGCAAGTGTGTTTTTTGGCTCCAATCAGTTTCCTTTCTGGGCCACATTGTCTCTAAGGATGGAATATCTATAGATCCGGCAAAGACAAAGGCTATGCAAGAATGGCCTACTCCAACGAACGTAACTGAGGTACGTCGATTTGTTAGCTTAGCAGGTTATTATCAGCATTTTGTTCGTAAAATCCCCCATTTAGCCAACCACTGGCCAAGCTCACACGAAAATGGGATATGTTCATATGGAAAAAGGAATGTGAATAATGTTTTGATTAATTGAAGAGGTGGTTAGTGAATGATCCGATCATAACCCTACCAATTGGGGAATGATGGGTTTTTTATTTAGAATAATGCATCAAAGAAAGGACTTGGTTGTGTCCTTATACAGAATGATCGAGTGACTGCCTATGCATCTAGGCAGCTAAAAATTCATGAAGAAAACAATCCAACTCATGATCTTGAGTTATCAATGGTAATATTTTATTTGAATATTTATGGAAATTACCTATATGAAAAAAATGTGATATGTATATATATATCATAAGAGTTTGAAATATATATTCTCATAGAAAGAACTCAACATGAGACAAAGGAGATGGATTGAGCTACTCAAAGACCATGATTGCACAATACACTACCACCTAGGGAATGAAAATAAGGTAGCATATGCGTTGGGTAGAAAAGACCATGGAATTCTATAAAAGATGAGAGTTTAAAAGGATCATATGTTCATGGATCTAGTAAAGATGGATATGGAAATTATCAAGGAAGGTAACACATCACTACTTTTTCAAATGGTTGTTGAACCTTTTTTACTGGAAAAGATAAAAAGTTCTCAGGATGATGATGAGGATTTTCAAAATTAAATTGAAGTTATAAATGATCGGAAGATGACTGACACTGCATATGAAGGTGGAATTTTAAAATTTGGGAAGAGGCTTTAAGTTCTCTCTATTCATGAGCTAAAGAAATAATTACTGGATGATGCTCATAGCTCTAATTTCTATATATACCCTGGCAGCACAATGATGTATCGATATCTCTGAGAAAAATTTTAGTGGGAAAATATGAAAAGGGAGATTACTGAATATACATCAAATTTCTTGCTATGTTAACAAGCGAAGGCTGAGAGGAAAAATTATAAAAAGATGATGCAACCACTACCCATACCAACATGGATGTGGGAGAACATTACCATGGACTTTGTCACTGGTCTTCCAAGGACTTCCAGAGGAAAAAATGCAATATGGGTTGTTGTAGATCATCTTACAAATATATCTCACTTTATCACGATTCGAAAGGACTTCTTATTGGATCAACTTGCATGGATTTACATCAAAAAAGTGGTAAAAATGTAAGGAGTACCACTATCTGTTGTATCCAAACGGGATCCTAGATTCACCTCGAAGTTTTGGAAAAGTCTCCAACGTGATCTAAGCATTAAAATGAACTTCTGTATGACCTATCATCCTCAAACTGATGGCTAATCTGAGCAGACTATTCAGACACTAGAAGACATATTGAGAGCATATTCTATGGAATTCAAAGGAGGATGGGACAAATATCTTGCACTGGTGGGATTCTCCTACAACAACAGTTTCCACTCGAGCATTTTAATGGAACCATATGAATCCCTTTATGGGAAAAGGTTCAGAACACGGGTGTGTTGGGATGATGTTGGTGGCTGTAAGCTAATAGGACCTGAAATGGTTAAATAAATGGTGGAGAAGGTGAAATCCATTCAACAGTATATCAAGGTATCCCAATGTCAACAGAACATTTATGCGGATAACTGTCGATGTGACCTTGAATTCAAATTTGGGGACATGGTATTTCACTACATATCTCCATGGAATAAGGTCATGAGGTTTTGGAAGAAAGCAAATTTGTGTCCCGGGTATATCGTCCCCTTTGATATCCTTGATTGAGTCAGAGTTGTGGCCAATTGACTGGCACTTCCACCTACCATGTCGAAAGTACATGATGTCTTTCATGTATCCTACTTATGTAAGTACATACCAGACCCTTCACATGTACTCTCTTTAGAGGTGGTATAGTTGGAGGATGATCTTTCCTATGAGGAGAAGCCAATGAAAATCTTGGTTCATAGAGACAAAGTTCTATGCAAAAAGACTACTCATCTTGTCAAGGTACTATGGGGAAACCATAAGTACGAAGAGACAACAAGGGAACTGGAGGAAGTAATGAATTAAAAGTACCCCCACTTTTTTTTCCGAGATTGTTAAATCAAATTTTGAGGGCGATATTTATGAAGGGGAGAAGAATGTAACCACCCAAAAATTTTCAATAGAAATTCCTTTCTTTTAAATATTTCATAATCACATGAAATCACAACATAATTAACTAATGAGTGCTATGTGACCCTTAAAACATAATATTGTCACTTATGTGATGTGAATTTCTAAAATCTAACATGCATGGTTGCGATCAGTAAGTTATTTGGAGTCTGATAAGAAAAATATATTTTTTGGTGAATAGTAACCTACCTTATGAATTGTAAGATACCCTTATGTGTAGTGATATACTCTAATGAATAGTAAACATACATATGATTGTATATAAATAATAATCAAGTGGATGTATGATATACCTATGTTTTGGAATAAGAAAATAAATGTTTTAAAAATGTTTTTAGAATAAATTATGATTTTAATTAAATATTAAATTAATCATATTTAGAAAATTAATTCTGAAAAATATAATTCATTTTTGGATTTTTCACATAGAAAAATCGTTTGGGTGAATTTATTGGATTTTTTTGAAATACATGAAATTTTTATGAATAGTGGGATAATATAATTTACAAAATAAGCTAAATATACTAATTATAGAGTCATGTATGATGTTTTTCTGATGTAAGCCCAATTGATTCATATTAACATGATAAAATTACTATTCTTGGTCATAGAAGACACACTATTCCTTGTATCATGGAGAAATAATAAACTAATGAATATAAAATCGAGAAATCCCCTCTCCCCTCCACTATAAAAACCCCCCATCACTCCCTCCCTCTTCACTTATCTCAAGCCATTTTATTTCTCCAAATTATATCCAAATATCCTTCGAAACTCATTTCCCACCTCTTATAAGCCTTATTATCATAAAAATACCAAAATATCTCCCTTAAAGAGGCTCTCAAGGAAGTTTTATTTAAGAGGTAAATTCATCTTTTCAACGTTTTGTCTTTCCTTTCAAGTTCAATTGTTTTCTATTTATATTACCTATCCTTATCAAAATTTTGTAATGACTCCATTACCTTATATGTACTTGAATTTTTTTCATGATAGTGGAATATTTTATCATCGTCTATCCATTTTACCTTCATTTATACTAGTAGCAGGAACACCATCTGATATGTGTCAATTTTCCATATTCAAGGATGATGGGCTTCTGATTTCTATTATCATTTTCAATTATGGTCATGAAACCATTATTGTTATGGTTGAAAAAGATTATTATATATGTAATATAATCAATTTATGATTTTGTAATCCCTTTGTACAAATATTATTAAGTTATAAAGAAAAAGGAGTTCATTGTAATCAAAACCCACAAATTAACAAAAACAGTTATCACTAAAGATCTATATAACAATTCATCTTCATTCTATGTGACCAAGCTATATAAATGACCAATAACACCTATGAATGATCATAAAAAATATTTCAATTCAATTATGGAGATTTACATGAAATTCATTACTTAAGAACAATTGATCTGATTATGAAAATAATGGAAACGAATTCTACAAAACAAAATAATTCAATATAACAACTTATCAATAAAGGCAAAAATGAACCAAACAGAATTATGAAAAACTAAATAAATTCCTAATAGTTTCTGAAATAAGTTATTAATAAGTATAATTTCGTCTTCTAGGATCTTATGTTCAAGAGCGGAACACATTCGTAGTTAAGGTAAGGGTTTTTTCACCCAAACTTCCATTTTCATTCGGGTTACTTTTATTGTATATTACCTCAATTAAACTCTTTTGTATTATTATTTACTCCTAAAAAATTATTTTTTTGGGTTATATATATGTCTAAAATCCAGAATCTTTCCTTATTTTAGGGATGGTTAGACGTTTTGAAAGGAACTTTCAAATTTGTTTCTGAAATACAAGACTGATCCAAGGGAATTTCCCTAATTCTTACCTATTTTTAAAGTCACTCTATAATATGTTTTTGGAAACCATTATATTTATAATATCACTAATTTTATTTTGATAATACTATCTTACTTCACCTCTATATTTATAAAAATATTTTTCCAAAACAATACTTCTTTACCAAGTAAAAGAGTATTTATCTCAAGAATTACTCGAATATTTTATAAGAGTACCTTCCTCTATTTCAACACTCTTTCTAATTTTTATGTATTATTGGTAATAATACACCATTGTATCATATTCCATATTCAATTTAATGGCTTATGATTATTTTGGCTATGGATATTCTATCTTTAAACCATTCGCCAATTTACCTCAAATGGTTAGTGTTTATGAATAATGTTTGGAGAAAGTTATTTGCATTTCATATATTAAATCCAATATGAATGTACATATTTTTCATCTTTATCCCCATTAATATTAGTAATGAATTGGACATAGTAAATGTTAGGTGGGGGCCGCTATAGACCCATGCTGCATAAGTAGGACTCATGAGACAAACTACAGTCTTGGCACAAGGCTGTGACAAAATGATTATTTATGGTCTTAGTACGAGGCCTTGAAAATATGGGTATGTTGTCTGGAATTATTAATTCCCTCATTATTAATATAGTATTGATCGTTCATGTGGTTATTCGACTAGTAGAATACCCATGATTATGTTATGTTATGGCAATATTTACTGAGCTCATATTTCTTCCATATTATGTTCATGTTTATTTTTAAAGGCACGCGTCTTCAATTATTTACCATTTATAATGTTTATTTTATCTTACGCTGTATTTCCTACCCTTATTGAGTGTTTGAGATCACCCCTTTCTTATTTTTCATTTCCACAGGGCAAGAAGAATTTTATTATGAATGAATTTCTGAAATAACCTAGGAGTTATGGAAGTTGTCTAAGGAGTTTCTATGTTTTTTTTCATATCTAGTTGTAATGATGAACTTATGTATTCATCTTGTGTCCAATAATACTAAACTACTCCGTATTTTGGGAGGCTTATTCCTTGTTTTTATGCCAATGCAATCAATAAGGCACCGGCTCTGCGCAACTGGGGTCAGGTCCTTACAATATCTATCACTAGTGTTTCAATATTTTATAATGATATTTCTTTGTATGTTCTCACACATTGTTTCCTCATACACCTTATAATAATTGGTGATGTGAAATCTAATCTAAATTTTCTTCCACTCTCAATTGCATAAAAAAGTGAAAGGATCACTTATTATTTTTTATGCACAATTGTACAAAAACTCATTATTGAATTAACTATGAGGAATGATCCTTCATTATATTCATTATATGGAAACATAACATCAAGAAATAATTCTTATTTTGAAAATTACAAGTCTTCTCAACAAATTTTTCTTCTTTTTCATCTTATGAAATATAACTACACATCACTCTTCTCATCTATTTTACTTCTATTTTTTCATTTACTAAATGATATTCATAACAAGCTCTATTACACTTTTTTATTATAATAATATTTATTATTGCATATGATTGAATCTATTTAACATAAATTTTTATTCAACGCACCGCTTATATTTTAATAGATATTGAGTCAGATCATTATTATCTTAAAAAAATATTCTCTATTTGAATCACAATGTTAAACATTTCATTATTTTTCTATATTTTATTAAAGGACACAAAAAGTATATATTTTTTATTACTATTGCATTGGTCTAGCATGTCAAATTCTCTTATTAGTTTTCCTATATTCCAACATTCTAAGGGTTGGAGGATTCTATCTCTTTAACCGATGATGTATGCTTCTTGATAAAAATTGAATAATGGGATATATGTTCCTCTTTCCATGGATTCCTCATTTGATTGAATAACCAAGTAAAACTATCCCTCATGGATTTATATAAGGTTATTGAAAAAATTTATCAGATCCATATCAAGGTGGACACTGGTAAATTATTCTTCTTTCTATCTCGATAGGGAAACACACATTAGTTGAGCATTTCTAAGCATTTTGAATGTTGGTAACAAGTAATATATTCATATTTTAGAGTGTATATCATGTGTGAGGCATCATAGGTTCATAACCCAACACATACCTTATGTAACATAAGGTATATGATTCTTGGGGTGTAAGTCGTTCAAGGTTTGTATGGCAAGCATCACATGTTTGATGATTGGGGAAGATATTTTGGGTCTCATCAGAAGATTAAAATCTTGTGGAGAAAGTCATAGGTATAACATACTGTGGGGATCAGTTGGTGGTTGAGTGTGCCCCTTGGGATAAATATTTCACACTTTATATTTTGTAGAGTGCATCCCCAATTTTTATTACTTTACACTGGGGTGATTAAGTGTGTCCCCTGATGAGGGATGATTTCACACATGGATGATACAGTGTTTTCTATAAAGTGTGATGATTTAATACATATATAATTGAGTGTGTCCTCCCAAGGGGAATTGTTCACACATTTCTGACGGAGAAAATCTCTCTAAGGAGAAAATTTTCATGCATGAATTGATAAAGTGTATCCCCGCAGGGGAAATTTCACACTAGGATGAAAGACTGTGTCCCCCTAATGGAGAAAATTTCACTGTGATATTTTCATGATTGAACCTCATAGAGGCACCATACATAAAATATAGGTAAAATGGAATCAAAACCCACATATTTTGATGTCAAAGTTTAAAGATGTGTGATAGGACTGTTCCATGTAGTATAATGTAGTGAGGATTGGATTCTTATCTCACAGATGGAGAATCAATGAGGAATAGTGTGTGAAATATGCAAGGAATATACATAGATTATGAGTCTATGTGGGTGAGTGGCTCAGTCCTAAAGTAGATTTTTATGGGGGTGAAGGTCCTAGTCCTATAGTAGAAGTCCCTCGGGATGAGGTGATTAGGCTAGATGTATATTTCCATGGAGGTGTCGCCTCATTACGATTAAAAATGAGGAATACCATGCCCCTCACTTGGGGTAAAAATTTAGTTTATGTCATATTCTAAGGACATTGTCCTGTAGTTTAATATTATACAGCTTGAATGAGTATATTGGTAGTTTTACGTCATGATGTTCAGATGTAGCTATGACTTACACCCCTGGAAGAAGAGTGTCAAAGATATAGGATGTGTTATCACAAGGACACTTTACTGATACTATAAATTCATATCCCTTGGTGATTCGAACTTTAGGGATTACATTTCCACTACTTATGAACATATTCATAGAGAATTATGTAAACAATGACACAGAGGAGTGGTAATTAGGACGTCTAATTTCAGGGAACCTATTATTTGGATTAATATGTATTATGGAACCTATGATTAGGAGAAATAGGTAGGATGAATCCCTAGGCTGAAAATAGAGTAATTTTTTAATACATAAGACTATATGGAACAAGTTTCATGGGGACTTGATGTGTGGTTTAAATATTCTTGTATTGGTATGGGGAAAAGGGTACTAAACTTTCATGAAAGGGTGTTTTTTGAATGGGAAAAATATAAGGAGACTTAGAGGATGGGTTTAGTAAAGGTGGATGCTTCATAAATGTTTTTAGCATAGAAAGTGTTTCTAATCTCATAGAGGACATTAGTATAAAAATTAGTATGTTTTATGAAACAAGGTGACCCTACCTCAGCATGAAATCATGGTTCTAATGGTGTAGGTTTCAGATAGGATTGTTATCTATCAAATTCCCATGAGCCTCAAAGTTCATTCTTATTATGTGATGGACATGTAACCTCACAAAGGGAATATCCAAAATGGCATGAGGTTCCCATAATCCCAAGGGAGGCAGTTTCACAAAAGTTGTATACCTTTTGAGGTCCATATCATCTTTCTCTTGTGAAGTGTTTGAGTACCTTGAGATCATAGATTTTCTCATAAGATTAATGGTTAAATCATCTTGAATGATAGACATTGGATGGGGGATTCATAATCCTAGTGGAGGAAAGGTATCAGTTTTTCTAAAATATGGGGGCTTGTGTGATAATTTATGCGATTTTTTAATAGATTAGGTTCTATGAACTAGATTTATGCTACATAAAGTATATTGACAAAGATATATGTTGGTGGAAAATTCCACAAAACATAACTCCGCAAACTGGAATTATGTTTCATGGAGGTTACCCTGAAATATTATCATGTTCAATGACTTTTATGAGATTTTGGCTATTGAATAAGGTTTAAACCTTCTTGAATTCAATCCCTTAAGATGATTTTTAGACATTTTTAGACAAATTAACTTCAAAAAGGTCGTGACTTCCTCTACCTAACTCATGATATGCATATCTTCGCCTAAAAATTCACCCAATAAAAATTTTATTTTACGACTGATAGGTGGGTCAGATTCTAAGGGAAAACTTTTAAAAATCAATGATTGGAAATCCACACTCATTATACTTGGCCTGGCCATATGCATATAAATAGTGGTGGGGTCTCATTGAGTACTGTTATTTTCATGAAAGATTGGTATGTTATCTATTATTACAAAAAAAGGCCTTCATGAGTGTTATATGATATCAATCATCATTACTCAGGAATTTCAACTTTTCCATGAAACAAAAAATTTTTGAAATAGTATTCTTGAACATGTAAATTTTGTGAAACTGAAAATAGTGAAGATATGTCAGATAACAAAACATCATGAACTAGTTTCTAAAACATTTAATGGAATGAACATTTTTATTTGAGGGTTATGATACTACTTCAAATCATTGAGATGAGATGGTGGATCTAGATAATTTTAGACTATGGTACACTCACTATGTTGATAACAAAGGAACACCAAGAATATCTATTACATAATAGGCTTCCAAAATATAGATCCAGGCTTTGGGATGAGGTGATCATCCCTAGTGAAAATTGATATGAACCCACCTACTATTTCAATATAACTCATGGACTGTACTAGAGGAACAAGGCCATTAGAGGGCACATATTGTAGGACCACACACCTCTCACTATTCACACCCTATGGAAACATGTAAATAATGTTAATGGGGAGGATAAAGAGGTGGGTAAATCTACCCCTCAGTATGAGATAGAACTCAATGCGGTCTTTAGGAAACTTCTTAGGAGGTGTAAAAAAATGTTGGGTACTACACAAGGGTGGAAATTTCATGGATTAATGGGCTTTGGAATACTATGCATTCCAGTCATTCTACAAATTTGTGGAAGAGATAAAGAAGGTCAGGGATTATGTGGTGGCATGGTCCTCATAGTTCCACATCTACAGACTCATAGAAATCATATCATACTAGTTGATAAGGTGGTTGCTATGGAAAAATAGATTCTATATTCACCAGGGGGAGTTTGGTATCCACTATTCGGATCTCTCCGAAATAACTGGGATCCCAATCCAAGGATCCATTTATGACAAATTCCTCTTCGAAAAGAATCTCTGCGAGGACATGGAGTGTATGAAGGGCATTAAATGCGCATTACTTCCCTTGGTGTAGGGGATATGTGAACACAAACCAAGGATGATGGACATATTTTTGAACTATTGGTTCATGTATTTTTAGAATGAACCAATGAATAGGATATCGGGGAGAAAAAATTGATTTCTTGGGGTATTCTATTCAGGCAATGAGAACTCATACAATAGGATTCTAGAGGTAAGCTAGTGAAACTTGTGGGGATACAATGTGAAGCCTAAGGATCCCTCGGTTTGATTGGAAGTTCTTATCATTGTAATGATTTCTTAGTTTATGCTCTGGGTGTGGGATGCACGCATGGGGTTGTAGTAAAACACCATAATCTGGGTGGAAGTTATAGAGATGGGGTGTTGCATTAACATGGCTATCTTGGTATTCAAAAAATCTATATAGGGTTCACTGACTTATCAGACAAGGGATGATTCATCTTAGTGTGTGTGGTCCCTTCTATTCCTCATACTGTAGGGTAGTTGCACACATGGGGAGATACTAGTATCTAAACCCCATCACTCCCCCAAGAACTATAATTCTTCCATCAATTTTGAATATCACATGGAGTAAGCCTCTCAACATGGGATTGGTTGATGTGCTAGAAAGGAGTATATGAGCAAACCCCTAACATTCCCACCAGTTCCCCCTTCTCATATAGAATGAGACCAAAGATAGTATGGATACTATTGAGTTGTGATCACTCCTAAATATTTAAAGTAGGGTACTAGTTTCAAGGATTGAATTTAAGTTAATACGCATGCCATACACACCATATTGGTTCACAAGTTACTTCTGATGCCTCTAGCTAGTAACCCTTGGGGTGTACTCAAATGAAATAAACTCCAAACCTCCATCCTTATGATGATATTGTTAATGTTTTCAAATGAATATGGGAGGGGTAAAAATGATCTACCACTACCCACTTCTAATTATGGATTCACCTGCAAAAATGTATTGATATTTTTGATAGAAGTTCCTAGGGAAATTATGAATTGGAGAACCACTTAGTCTGAAAAATAAGGGGTCATACGACCAGGGGTTTAGTAAGAGTAGTGAGTGGTTTAGACTATGTAGGTAGGTTCTATCAAGTGGGTGGAGCGGTAATTGTAGAGTCGAAACATCCTAGCCTAATACATGCAGAATATTTTGGGAGATGCGTAGTCACATGCTCAACACTCCTGATAAATCAACTATGGGGGGAAGGTGTTCCCTGTGGGGTTGTCCGGAGGGTTCATTTCCAAGTACCAAGGTAGAAACTATGTCAAATAAATATCCCTAATGACCCCAAATTTCCAAAATCTTGAGAGTGTTAGGGAGTCCTCACATAGAACCAACCCTCTAGTATATGTGGGAATATTTTCACTCTGATTTAGTGGGACTTACATGGTTAGTTCAAAATATAGAAAAATTCCCTTATTCTTGGTCCAAGATGATTCAATATCTCACTGTGTTGGAAGAAAATATTCAATACTGTGGGGTTTTTCTCCCTATGACCAGTCATGTAAAAGTACCGATGGTCATGCCTTCTAATTTAGATATTATTTTGAGCTAGTAGTTTGTTGGTTCACCTTAATGGTAATGATCAAAGGATTCCTATAGAACAATTCTCATTCAACGATTCCCTAGGGCTGAAAATATCATTTTTGATCAGGTAAATACACTTGGGTTTTGTTCGTTTGACATTATGAACACTTATGATTGCTTACTAACTCCTTTTTTTATTGCATTATAATCTATCATCATGGAGGAGGGGGTGGTTCATGATTGACCTATGATAAATTGCGAGGGAGCCCCAAACCCTGAGGGGGTGGGAATGAGACTTCTCCTTAATATTTTGGATATTGGTGGAAAATTTCTATCTGAAGTAGGACATGTGAATAATTCAATGACTGTTGGGGGAATTCCTATTCTATGGGGATTTCTAATGAATCTCTCTATGATGGTCACAAGTTTTACTATTTTTGTATGTCTACTGCACTATACACATTTCCCTTCATGTTTTTCCTCTATTTATTTAAGATCAAATAAACTTGTGTTTAAAATGGAATCTCAAACTATATTTAGAGATCACCCAATTGTGGTGATGCTCGATTCTAGGTAAGAAGTAGAAGACAAGGATAAACCTTTATAATAGGCATTAGATGAGTTTTTTGAAGCAATTTATATGATGTAAGTTCCAAAAAGGTGGTTTCTGTAGCTTATTCCATTATGGGGGAGGTTCATATCAAGCTAGTAATGAAGGTAATCAAAGAGACTATGGTGGATACACCTATCCTAGAATCACCATCGTTGATGCTACTAGAGATATGGCCTCGGATGATTTTTTGGATATTTCTACACTGATATAAGATGCACATAATGATGTGGTAGTTGGGACTACCTAGAAGGTACCAAAAGAGGTCGAAAATTCTTATATGAATTAGGGGTCCAGAAAGGATGCATTTACCATATATCTGGGTTTTAGCCTATCCAAGGATATTAATGTAGATGAAAAAATCATTGAAAAATCGATAGTGTTTCCTCCATGTCATCATTTTCTGCATGATGAATTCAAAGATTATGGATCACATATTTTTTTGGAGATTTTAGTTGTCTGATGCAATGTGAGGAGGAGCATACAAAATTTCATCACCTACACCCTGCTATTTTATATTCCACTCTTGGTGGGATATCTCCCCCATTTTCTAGTAAGCTCATGAAATAAGGTTGGATTATAGTGGAATATGAACACTATCTCCTGACTTTATCACTGAGATGGAATTTATTGAGTGGTAGTACTTTTATATTTTCTTGCATAAAAAGTCTAAGGGACCTTAGACCCTCCAGGTGGCTAAATAGATGATCGCTCTCCTATAAATGTTGTCAAAAGAGCATTCAACAATCATCACAATTCATGAATAGATCATTACCCAACTAAGGTATCAATTTTTGATGGTTGTGGACAAGGTATTGGTGGTATCTTCATTGGTGGTTTTGTTCCAAGCTGAGTGATATTGGTTTTGAATTGTGGATGAATAGGTTTTTCTTATCATAGAGGAAGAGGAGGGTGATCGAGTGGAACAACAGTGGAATATGGATGATACTCAATAGAGGATGGATGAGATAAAGTAATCAATTATATAGGATGATCCTCTGGTAATATACATTATCATAGAATATAGGTGATTATCCAATTTGAGGATGACCCTCCCAATCATTGAAAGTCACATTTAAAATTATCGATGTTCGTTAAAATGTTTTTTTTATTCTCATATCTGATCATTTTAATAATGAAAGTAATAATTAAACCCCAATCCCACATCATTCATGATTGGTGTGGTAAATAATAGAAAAATAAAACATTTCTCAATTATCTGAGAGTACCAAAATTTGGTAAAACAATCTTCCTCTGAACATGTTTATCAACCACCTAGTTTTTTAACCGGAAATGCTCTTGATGGAGTGTAAGACTCTCTGTAAAGATTAATTTCATTCTCAAAGTGTGATATTGACCAAATATGGTAACTACAAGGGCATGGATTCTCCCAAAACCAAGGGGTGGTGAAGAGAGTGAATCGATACATGCAAGAATAAAAAAGGGGTTTTTGTGACGTTGGAAGATAACTACTTATCATGTTTGAAACACATAATCCAAAAATGTTTTACCATATATAGTGAAAAAATGAGGGTTAACTGATGACCATGTTTGAAACATGATAATTATCTAAATATGTTTCCAAAAGTATTTCTAGGCATGTTCCCAAGATGGTAGTTGAGCCACTGTGGTCTGGCCCCAACATTAAGGTGGGATATTTAAGAATGAATGATTAGGGGTATATATGTTAAGGGTTACATGATGAATACATATGAAGTGAAGAAATTTTTTATTGGAGTTTATTAAATTCTAAATTATGAAACTGGGGAATTTTGAGAACATTGGGTAGGTGTATCGATCTGAATAGAGGCTATACTCATATTCTATGTGGGTGCATCATCTCAGATTTTGAGTTATAATTGAAGAACATGAATGATGTGTTGAGTGACAGACAATGAATTGGAGAGGGACTTATACAGAGGAGGAATAAGATTAATTTCAATTAAATGTAATTAAATGAGGAGTTTGGAAACATATTTTAACAACATAAATATAGGATTATGTATCATGCAATTTAATATCTTTTTATTGGGATGTTCATGGATTAGTTTAATGTCCCCAGACATGTAAACCAATAAGAATAACACATGACTAGTAATAGGTTCTTGGGTAGGGTGGTTTGGAGTTTAAAACATTTGGGGTAATATATAGAAGTTCTCATATGGAAAGGGTAGATTAATATTGTCTCTTACATTTTATTGACCTAACGGGTTCATCGAACATGGCCATGTTTTCTTTGGGGTCTATAGTTGATCCTTTCTATTGTTTTACCTCTTTCTTTTTATCTATTTATTCCTACCCATGTCGTGGGACTGATTTTTTTGGTGAATTCGGAATCTTACTCAAGCTTCCAATATAAGGTTTTGACATTAATAATAAGAAGATACAAATAGTTTAGGGACATAATTCTAGGACCATAACTTCTATAATAAGGTCATTAATCTTGGATCAAAGGGTTGAAAATAGTTTAAGGTCTTTATTCTTGGACAATGACATGAAATGAATCTAGGTTCGTGATTTTTCGACCTTATGGACCACCCTCACAAAAATTTTCTTTTGATTTCAAAAGAATCAAAACTCACATTAATGGAATTTCAAATAGGAAATGCACGAAGAAAATGAGTATAGGGAAAATCACATATCATTTTTTGTCATGATTTAGGGACCATAGGGTTTTGTTTTTAATAGGGTACATGTGTGGAATTTTGTTGATGAAACCTAGTGTGAATGAGGTACCTAGGATGCCCAGACATGTTTACATCCTAGAGATATATTGCACACAGTTTAAGGTCATGATTCTTGGACCTACGCTCCTCGATTAAGGTAGTAGAGTTAAAAAAATGTTCAAATAGTTTAAAGTAATAATTCCCCAACCATTGGGGGGGAGTTTATCGACTTATTTTTCTTGTAATAGAAAGGAGTTTTCCTAACATTATTTGATTTATAAGAAGTTCATGCACCATATGAAACATTATGAAGATGAAATGCACACAATTTAATGTAATGATGCTTGAAATTATGCTCATTTTAATAGTTTTAGAGTTTTTAAAAATGGTTTAATATCGAAAAAAGTTCATGTGTAGATTTTAATTCTAAGAACCCATTATGATTAGAGGGACAAGGTTTCCTGATGTCACAAAAAACATTCCTAGAGTGACCATCAAAAAGATTGAAGTCATGATGCCTACACATAGGATCCTAGTATAAGGTCAAATTGTTCAAAATAAAGGGGTAACCCTTAAGTCAAAACCTTTTATTAGGAAATATACCTACCAAATTCTAATCATGGATGATCATTTCTTAATACAAAAAACATAGAGTGGTATGGGGCCTCACTATTTGAAAGGGAGAACACAAAAAAGGAAAAATGAGGTCAAAAAATCTGGTGAGATTAGATTGTGTCTTTTAAGACATAGATTGTAATATTTGAATTATTTATAATTGGGAAAACTATTAACGATGTTGAAAAAATAGTTTCTATAACCACATTTTATTATGATGGGGTGAATAAATATGGAATCAAATGATGAACAAGATTGAATCATGGGAACAACTATTTGTTAATTAAGATCCATTGAGGTGTGCGCCTCTGATAGTAGGTGAGCCATTGTGTATGTGATTTATTTCCATTAGGGAGCCCATATATATTGGTATTATGATTTTAATCTATATCAAAGGAAGTGATAAGAATGGATATTGATGTGGGGAGTGTCCCAATGGAAATATTGAGTTCCTTTGGGACAATTCTTCCAAGCACTCAAATGCATAAGATGAACTTGCTAGTAGAAAATAATATACACTTTACCAAAGGGTAATGATACAGAAATTATTAAATGGTAAGGATTATCCTATAATGATATATTTGGGAATCAATAGTTATCCCATGATATTTTTAATCATGCTACTTGTAATTTTGGAAGGCAGAATGTTATGAGGCCAACACAGATGAGGGGAATGTCCTCTCTAAAGAGGATATCAAACTATCTCATATTTAGAGGCATCTTGGTTTTAAATGAGGCAAGTAATTTTCTCATATCATTATTATCATATGAGGAATACCAATTTATATATGATATTTTTATAGTTTCATGTCATCTGTGGAGGATGTTTGTTTTTTGGTCTATTCTATATTTATCATATGAGGAAACTCAATTTTATATGAGGTAATTTTTTTTAGTAAAACCATATTGTATGCATGAGGAATCCTGATTTTTGATAGGATAAGGCTATAGTTTTACATATTTTGATGATGGTGTTGGTATTTTAATTTTAAAGTCATACCACATGGACTATGGTTACAACTAGTTTAAAATTAGAGTACATAGTCTTTAGGGGCTGAAAAAAGATTAAGCTCATGATTCTTAGTCCAAAGGGGTAGATGCAAGTTTATAGTCATGGATATAGGATCTAAGGGTATAATAGTCCTATGGAGTCATATGTGGCATGAAATATTGACAACCAAATGTGAATTGAGGGCCAAAGGGATCCTCTTCCACCAAAAACTAAGAAAACTATACCCACGCCAATGTGATTATGTTGAGAAAGGAAAGACCCAATAAATTATCAACAAAGGGGGATGAACCCAGGATATGAGATTTTAGAATCAATCATATCCAATGGTAATGGGAATCATTCCACACATAGTACTGGAATGTGTCATAGTAGAGGAGCACCATTAGTAGGGGTTGTCCTCTCGAGTGGGAATACTGAATCAATTCATATTTTGATATGAGTCATCCTAAAGTTATATAGGGTAAGGATATAGTTTAATGTCTTGTGTTGAGGATGTTGGTGAGGCTTTTTCATTGAGTATCCCATTATTTTCTTCATTATTTTGGGTCATGAGGGTATCTTCACCCGATAATGGGATAAGGAATATAATTGGGTCTCGTACCAAAATAGAAGGTCCATAAGGGAATTTTGGGGTGATATAGCCTTGGGAAATTAGTTGTTTTTTGGTGAATTTGTATCTATTCCTAGAAATAGATGGTCTAGGCATCACTATACATCCCATGGTAATGGGAATCAATCTACCAAAGTTCCATAATGAGGTGGGTCATTGCACGATGAGACACTCGGGACAAAGAAATATATTCAAATAAAAGGAGGATGCTCATAGTTTATGGTAATAAAGTATAAGCCAATAATTTATGTTTTTAGAAATATATATTGCACCATTGGTAGATACATTGAATATTTCTTTGGTGGTTTCAATGATTTAAAACTAAACCTGAAAGGATTCAAGGAGGCTATACACCACACACAAAAATCTAGAAGCTTATTTCTCACAGTTTAATACTGTAAGGCTAGACCCGGGGAAACAGAAAAAAAGTTTAAAGTCGTGATTCTTGGACAAAATTATTATTTGTGTTAATGTTTTCTACATAGAATGAAAGAGGTAAAATCCTATGTGAAAGGAGGTCATACAGACCCATGTTCCACATGAATATCAAGTAACAAGCTATATATAATTTATGGTCATAAATTATGGACCATAAGTGGGGTTAAAGGAAAAAATGTTATAGAACTTTTGGCTTGGCCCAAAGATAGTCAGTCTAGGCATCACTATGTATCCCATGGAAATGTTATTAAATCTAAATGTAGTTTTGGAAGGCGTTGTAGTAGTATAATGATTCCATAAGTGGGGGAAACAATGTTGGAAAAAGGCATTGAGACATCCCATGGTTTTCATGGGGCATCACATGCTTATGAAATGGGGTAAGGCTACAGTTTATTATCATGTTCTTTGGAAATTATTTTTGAACTTAAACATGGTATATTAGGATTCCAATTTTCACTGCCAATGGTATTATTTTAGTTAAAATTTTTTGTTGGGGACAATGGTCAATCCAGTTTTATGTTGCAGAACTCTAAATATGGATTCAAATACCATAAGGACATTGGTCGTTGAACATTGGGGGTTTAAAATAGTATATATTCATAATTATTTCACCATGACTCCTAGTATGAGGTCAATTATTTTGGGATATAGTTCTATAGATAAAGTTTTCATAACTTTGATGAAATATGATACATTTTATTGTCATGTAGCTATGACTAGAGGAAAACCCCATAGGAATGGAGGGATAGGGGAAAAAATCATAGACAATTTCCATGGGGAGATGTATACCTAGTTTAAGTACTTGATTTAAGGACTAGGACACTATGTATAAGGTCATGAATTTCATACCATGGTTGATGTTGTTTAAGGTCATGTAGATTTGACCATGAGAATGAACCCCAAATGAATAAAGGGTTATTGGAGAACCCCATCACATGAAAAATCCTTGGGTATATGTGCACATAGTTTATGGTCTTGTTTCATAGACCATTAATCCTAGTTTATAGTCATATAGATCAGACTAGGGTTGCTTCATTATAAGTTCATGTATCATCTAACATGGTTTTCACTTGATGTACTACTTTATAAACAAGATATTGTTGGGAGGGGTGATATGATCTCTATCAATTGTGATTACAGAGTATTCTCCGTTGGAATGACCATATAGATAATATATGTTCCTTTCCATTTGTGCTCCAACATTGTATTCTCTCCCATTGAATCATCGGTGTTCAGTGAGCCAGTTCCATGTCACCCAAGAGGAAGGATCCAAGGCGAACCATCTTGTTGAATTCTCTCAACATCCTATTATGGTTCTTATCTATGTTATGTAAGTCATGGAGACTGTTTTTAATTAGGGATGTGATGTCAAATAGATACACTTATACCCTTATAACTAGTATTTTTTGGTCATAAATAGTCATTTGGAGTAATAAAAACTAATTCTCCATGAGTTTGATTTCCTCTTTTCCATACATAATATAGTATGGGGTCCCTTGGTGGAAATTTTTTATTTTCTTCCAATGGGACCATAGGTTATTAGGGCGCTTGTTAGGCCAAATCTTTGGGTTTTGTCCTACCATTTTATGCAATATGTTAGAGAGGGTCTTGTTAGATGCCTCTTTATATGCATTTTTTTATAATTAAAGTGAGAAGTATGGCTAGACTAGAATATGAATTTGGTAGATAATTACTTTTACATGATAGCCCAAATTATTGTTCCATTGTCCCTGAGAATAGTATTAGGAACTCTAAATTTATGGATTATATGGGAGATCATGAAATCAATCACGATCCTATTTTTTTAATTCCTTGAGGGGAAGCACTTATGACCACTTGGAAAAGAATTATATTGGGGTGAAAATGAACATGCACTATCGAGTTTTATCTAGTGGTTATGTACCCATAATGTCATTCCCCTATAATGCATAGGTACAAGGGTACATGGTTGTGTGGGGAATCATTGGTGGTTGATTCATGAAGTTTTCTTAGATATGTAATGCATGGAACCTATTGGAGAACTCAATGTACTCATTAAATATTATGGGATAGAAGTAACCCTGCCTTTGAATTTGGTGGAAAAGCTTCAATATTTTTTTATAGGAACCATAATATCATATAAGAACCACATATATAACAAAATTTATGTCATCTACATGGATGAATCAGAGGATAATTCAATATAAACCATTCATGTTGATGGTCTTCTCATATTCATGCACACTCATGTGGGTGAAATTCCCTACATGGTGATGGATTCACTCATGATTGGCTTTGTTTTGTGGGGGAATTACAGACTAGAGATACTCAATGAAGGGAGTCATCTAATCAATCATTTCTTTGACTATGGGTGACCCGAGTATCTGGGTATAAATTTCCCCAAATAAAGAAGATATACCTTTTAGGTTCCATCAAATGAAGTTTTAGGGGTGAATAGAGTCCTATGTTCCACATGAATGATTAGGTCATATTAGTTGGCTTCTACAAGAGACATAATTATACATTCTAAAGACTCAGATCAATTTCAATCTGATTGGGGAACATGGGTCACCTTCAGTTGAGAATGATACTTGGTCCAAATATGTAGAGTATAATCGGGTAGGGTCATAAGATCTTTTTATCTAATTATATATTCAGCGTTGATATTCTTGATGTCTAACTCAGAGTATCCCTTCACATGTAAACATGGTACATCAATATAGAGGGTAAACTTCATACAGGTAATAAGGGGTAGATAATCTACATTAATGTTACAACAGCCTTATGACAACATGAATGAGTATAATTGGATGTCCTATACTAAATAGATAAAAATGATTACCAGGATTTCCATTTTATGACTTGGGTCATTGATCATTCTACCAGTTAGGATTTGAGAGCCACCATCAAAATGAATCTACCAATATGGTATATCCTGATCAACTAATATAATAGCTTCATATGGTAAATCAAAAACTAGAGGCAGTTCTCTAAGGACTGGTTGTTCTGCATAGAAGACTGCTAGTGCTCTCAATTTATTGGCCTTCGGTAGAAAAAAAATGATTTTGAACTATTTTAGAATAACTACCCAACCCTCCAATAATCCCATCATCATGGAAAAATTTTAGATATACTTTAGTGGGTCTACTCGAGAAACTAGTTGTATCTCATGATGTTACAAATAAATTCAAAACTTCTTCACTAAAAATACTAGTGTGAGGAAACTATTCTAGAAGGTAGTGTATATGGAATCCATTTTGAGGTGCATGTAACTGAGATAATATACTTTTATTCCCCTACACTTATTATTTTTCTGGGTTGGAGGGTACTGGGGTCTATTACAGAGTGGTCATGTAGGGGACCAAAGGATTTTTTTAGATTCGAGGAATAAAAAACATAGTCTATAGTATGTAATACATGATATCATCAGTGGTAGTCTAGAATTTCTCATCCCACTGGTAAAATTTTTTTTTCTTCATTGACCTAGATATAGGATTACACTTTCTATCAATTTTTTCAATAAATAGGCATATGTAGGAAATGTGTCCTTAATTGCCTTGAAAATCCTAGAAAATAATTTTGGGACTAATTTTATTTCTATCCATTATTTTATCTAGGTAAATATCAATTTCACTATGTTTTACAATAAATCCAATAAATTTTCCATAGATGACCCGAACGTGCACTTTAAGGGGTTCGTTCTCAATTGTCAGGAGAAGAGGAAGATAAATAATTTATATATATCATGGATATGGTCTTGTCTCTGATTGTATTTTCCCAAAAAATCATCCATGTATAATTACACTAATTTCAAAAGACATTTCATGATGATGTTCTTCATGGATCATGAGTAAGTGGATCCAAAAAATTTCATGATGAAAGTCATCAATAGACAGAAAAGGGTTTCTTGAGGTTTGTTGAAGGAGGTGGAATCCTTATTCTCAAGGGCCTTCCAAATCATATTATTCATGGAGTATCCATTCTTGTTGGATATGGACTAGAACCCATCCATTTCAAAAATCAATTTCTCTATAACTAGACGGGGGAAATAAACCTTTAGGAAATGGAGGTTGATGTCTCAAATGTTGACAGAAACACTATTCATCCCATTATTCTTCCCTGATAGGTAAATGTTGGTTTTCCACCTAGGGTTCTATACCTCACTAACATTACTGGATTTGATAATAATAGAAACATTAACATTGACCATAGCACTATGAGAGGGGTGAATCTTTCTAGGTGGTTGTTTGAACCCATGAAGACTCACTAGGAGGCCAATATAGTGAATAAAGACATGCAGGTCCAGCTCTGGAATCTCATCATGGATCCTAGTGGAAAAATGGAATTATTTTTTGAAGTAGGCCACAAACTGCTAATGCGTCTATGAGGACATGGATGCTCTAATCATTATTAGCCTCGAACCTTTCTCATTATCTATGTTTTATTTGGATAGCTAAGAAATAGTGGTGGATACACCATCTTCCATTTTAAGAGTGTAATCTTCCAAATCTACTTTGACATCTGTGAGATGAGAATCAAAGGGAAGAGGCGAATCATCCATGCCAGAAGACCTAGGAGAGAATTGGTTTCTGGTATGGTGGATGACAATTACTTGATGCGAAGTTCCCATTCAGTTGAGACTACATTGATTGATGATACTGATCCAATTCCATCTGGTTTCTAGACATAAGGTCAGCTATTGATGTCAAAGAAATAGCAATGATTCAACCTTCAATGAGCCAATCCTCCATTGAGTAATATAAGGGAATTATATAGATTGATGGACATGGGAAAAACTTCTTGATATTTCGCAAGACTTGGGTCTTCCAGTTTCTATAGTGACTATCTAGTGTAGGACTAAGAGGTAATATGTGAATGGCCTTTTTTCTTGGAGACAATGAGACAACCCCCGTGTATAGTGTCATATATCTAACTAATGAATTTACATAAAAAATATATCTTTCATTTTTACCCATGGATATGATGTAGTGGCTCTAAGATTTTTTGTGGAATTTATGCACACAACCCCATATATCTAAACCTGCATTCCATAACTTTTATAGTACCTAGCATCTATATAGTGAACCTTACAATAGTCAAAGAGGAGATCATATCCCAACACTATCCCTAATTTACCATTAAGTGAGTATTCGGGGAACTAGTTGTATGATAAGGGAACCATTTCAGGAAAATAAATCCAAGGTCTTCCCAAGAGTGCATTGTATGTAGTGTCTAATGAGACTGACATAAGTTTCTTATTTGATACCAGGACACAAAATTGAGTCTTAAGATGATTTTTTTCATGGGGATTCTACACACTCTTATCATACCCATAAATAATCATGTTTATGGGATTTTGATCTGATTTTTCCAATCCCTGCTTATGTAGTGTCTACATTGGGATGAGGATGATCTCAGAACTAGTATCCACTAGATAGTGGTCGATTTTATGCCCATTGAACTATCTTTTTATATACAATGGGTATATGTTTCACTAAATTTTTACTCCCTCATATTCATTATAAATGAGATAACATCTTGATGTTCGTATTACTCAAACACCTCATTATAGTAGGCATCATCATAATCTACCTCTTGGTAGAATTTATGGAGGCCTTTTAAAGCTTCAATAAGGACCTCTTGCATTTTCATTGATAAGCAGAGAGCCCCGAGGATCAAAAGTCTCCCAGGTATTCTATTGAGGTGATTTATCACATAATATTTCCGTGCTATGAGAATATTGTTCCCCATATAGGGACACTCTTTGGTATGGGTATGCAGAATGCTATTTTTTGAACCCCTAGGGCCTTACTAATAATGTAAATTCTTTGATGTAAGTTGGATGTCCTTCTATAAACAACTTCAAGCTACATTTTGGTCAACTGGGGTCAGGAACTAGTTGGGAATGGATGATCATGAATAATTCATTGATTACATTCCTGGTAAACTAATACAATTTTCTATAGGGGTATACTTAACGATGCATACTCAGAGATATATTCTTAACGATCCCTCTACAAGGCCTATTTCCTAGTTTTGTTTGCATGAGAATCCATGTTTATCGTGAAATACTAAGAATTATGACAACTCATAGGTCCTCTACCTCTCCTTTGAGGAAATCATCTAGAGGAACCTATAGAGTTAATAATGTGTTCCTCAATATCATGTAAAATGAATCGGTCTACTATCTTGATGAAATTTATAGAGGTAAATTAATTCCAACCATCGGGGGAGTAGTCTAGGGATGCGAGGACCCTAAGTGCATCTGCCAACTCAAGAGTCATGATGTCTCCAATAGTGTGATATGTCTTGGATCCATTGGGGGAAACTAGTTTCCCATGCATTTCCAGCTTTTTTTCATCTGTGACATGAAATATTTTGAGGCATATTGGAAGGCAAAGGCTAGATGAGGTGGAAAAACAATTGGAGGTTCAAACTTTGTCAATAATGATTATGTAATACTAATAATTAAACTTACTTTATTACTAACCAAACATTCATCTTATTTATACATCATATATATAGGAGACTATTTCCATTAACCAGGTTCTTCAATTTCACTATCAAGGTCAATAGAGAAATGTGTCACCTACACTAGAACATCACCCAACATGACTAATACTTGATCTTCACAGTCCTAGAGAGAATACTTAACAAAAAATAATTCATTGATGGTGTGTATGAGGATAATTTAGTATGGTAAATGTTCAAATAATCTAGTGATTCAGTCATTCGGAAGTCTCCTACACTCTATAAACATTAGGATTCCCTTCTCTGGGGAACATATGAAGTATCAAGGGACATGTGAATCCGTGATGGAATTATCTATGTTTCTTCTATCTATGAATGGAATTCTAGAATCATTGCCTTAATGGGGGACTTAAGCCAAGTTCTCCTATTGGGGTGGACACATAGAGACATGATATTCTAGGTGAGGCTATGCAGGGTGAGTTAGTTCCTCATAGGGATGAACTCAATGAGGCTCTCCTGACATAGGGGTTAGTAGGTGAATTAACACAATAATCACTACATTCACATTGATATATGTCACTACTTTCACATGACTTCTAGTGATGTATGGAATGGGTAATGGGAATGACTATTTTCTAGTCCACTATAAGACTTCCTCGGAACATTGATCCTTTTCGAGGAATTCTGTAAATCAACCCAGGTATTTTATAGAGATAATAGTAGGGAAAAAAGCATTCCTAATGTTCCCCATGTGCATCATGTTAATCTGATCCTAGGACAATGGAATATCATGCAGGCATGTGACTCCCTTCCATTAGAAGGAAATGTTAGTGACTCACTCATTGGTCCTCTTTTTTATATGAAGAAGTTAATGATGCTCTTCATTCATAATGTGGAGATAAATTGGTAGTGGAACTCTCTATAAAGATCCTCCAACCAGAAATAGACCCTATTGTTAGTTGATTTTTCAAGATGAACACATGGCCTTCCAAATTCCAGATGAAACATCTTATCTTGGAAGCCTCCATCTCTTATAGATTTACCAATATTAGGACAAAGCTCGAGGCGATGTGGTCCAGATGCTGTAATAGGTCACCCATACCATTAAATGGGGTGAATCAGAGATTAGAAAAACTCTGGGGGAATTCATAAATGATCCACCCATGTCCAGTATGACTTCCCTTAAAATTTAACCGCCACCTCCTTTGGTTATAGAGTCTCATGGTGGGAAATGATAGATGCTATCAAATCATCTTCATGAGGTTTTTGACCACCCACACATTGATATGATCATCAACTTAAGGAGTATCATATAATTGATCCCATGGAAGATTATCATGCTTCTTAGGAAGTATGGGACACTCATATCTCAAAAAAATTCCATAACCCCAGGTTCTACCCTTAAGAGGTTCATGGGCCCAACAAGTTCAAATCGAGGCATCTGGATGAGGCAAACCCAGTTCCCACAAGAGGATAGATAGGTTCCATTATGAATATGTTAGTGTATTGGTGCTACTCAATAATTACATTAATGGTTATTCTTTAAGAATACATGATCGTGGAAATAAAGGAAAATGTCCTAGGGTTCGAATATTCTTTTGTTGTAACCTCTAATGGGTCAGAGGGTTCAACATGTACCATTACATTATCAATTTAATGACCGGAAGGAAGTTACATATCATTGGGTGGATCTTGAGTCTTATTTCCCATCTCTATGGTTGAGAACAAACACTTTACAAAGGGTTATAATGGTACTGTGTAACCCCTTTAGGTGGGTTCTCACTATCATGCCCTCTGTTAGCAACCCTATTCCTCATATATTATTGATTGGTTGGTAGAGAAAAATTTTATCAGGGTGGAAGTCAAGGAGGAACCTTCATCATTATATGATGGGTCATAATTTTGTTCATGTTGATGTTATAGGATAGGTGAGAAGTGGAGGGAAGAATATTTCACCCACCTCAGATATGTATTTTTGGAGATGCCTCTTCCATGGACCGATGATGCATAATAAATCTCTTAATGTTGGTTTTATAGAGATTATTGTGGTTGAAGTATGAATCAGTCCACTAAATGACTATGATAACTTTGATCTCAACCTTCCTACACATCTAATTGACGATGTTATGGCGATCCTTTCTCCCTAGGTTGTTTAGATTCCACTACCATAGGGATTATAATGTATCCCAGATAATCCGTCCAAGACATACTACAACATCCTTAGTGACATACTATAGGATGAAAAATTGTAGATCATCAAGTGGAAAAAACACAACTAATAGTTGACCAGTGTCAAGAATCACCTACATGCCCACTTTCTAAGGGGAAGGGTACTTCTATGGTTATCACAATCCCTGATTGCAATAGGACGAGACAAGGCTGGTGGAACTGACTCATACCAAAATGGTTGTTGAACTACTAGTAGAGGGGGCAACACATGGGTCAATTATCTATTATACTTTGGTAAGTATCTCGGTGGCATACCAACTTCAATATCATATCCATTTAGGATATGGTATTTACCATTGGGTTTTTTGTGAGAGTGGGAGCATCCATATGAAGCTTAATAAGGTGATCACCATCATCTTCGGGAGTAAACATAGACCCTAAAGGATCTCAAACATTTAGAGGGAGGTAGATAGGAGGGTAAATGGTTGTGATGGAGAGTTTTTGACTATGTGTCCTTTAAAGAAGGATGAAACATCCTCTAGCACCATGTATTTATGGTGGGATCTGAGGATTTGGTGGACCTCAGCTTCTAGGATTGTAAACTTCAATTTTCAGGTTTCTTCCCTAGAATCAAGTAGATATGTTGAAGGTTACCTCATTTATTCTTCCATCACTTTGTATTATAAGAGGTCAATTATTACAAGGTGCATGCTGGAGTTCTACCTCTGACAGTGAGGGACTTCTCTAATAAAGTATTGATTATAGTTAATTTGGATTCCCCCATGTTGTGTTAAGGCCAACATTATGGTCATGGATTCCATGATTGGTGTTTTAACTCCAAACCAAGGATGGTTATTCAGAGATGGTAATATATTTGGTATAGATAGGACCTCCTCATTGGTATGTGGAGGTGTATGGAGGACTTACACATTGATTAATTGTAGAATGGTGTGTACCTTCGTGTTAGTGGATAGTTCTATGAGTAGGACCTTAACATTAGTGGATGATCACACATGGAGGACCTATGTACTCATTGATGGTGATGTGGGGAGAACATATACACTAGGTTTCTTCATCCTGGTATTTCCCATAATGGTTACTATGGAACCATAAATTGATAGAGTCAACAAATCCATCCAAATAGGTGGATTTGGTTTTGATCCGAGGTAGTCGATGTTGAATTCGTAATTACCTATTTTAGGGATCTAGTGGGATACAATAGTGGTGTAAGGGGATACAAGATGTATAGATGTCACCTCTTGTTGAAAAATGTTATATGTCTTCCCCCAATATTGGTGTTGGGTTTTCTAGATAAGGAATGGTGTATTGGAGATGATTTCCACACATTAAAAGACCTATAGAACTTCATGGTGTGGGAACTAATGAGGCATGGTTGGAGACCTCTTGAGAATATCTTGAGTGGTATTCAAAAAAGTCATGTAATGAACAGATCTATATCCTAAGCACAGGGGACTGAGATATTAGAGTACTATAGGGAGATTCTCCTAATGTGGTTCACAATTAGAAGGTGGGATGGTTCCCCCCGGTGCATCCCTTTAGGGTAGAGGTGTTGGTGGGGCAATGATGCCTCATGATCTTGGAAGGCTATATACCTATTAAGAATGACCCCTTACTTCTCATATCGATAAACCATGGATTCAATCACCAAACTATGAATGATGTTGGAGGGTGAAATGGGATGTGAGATCCCTACTGCTGAAGTCAGGGTGGAATTCATTGTAGGGGTGTAATCATTCAGGATTTCTACACCAATGCTTCCCCATCCCCTATTCCTATTGGATCTATATCCATGATTTTTATGTTTCATAAGTCTTGAAATTAAAGTTCATTCACCGAAATTAAAAATAAAATAACGTTGAATAGTATTTCACTAACATCATCTATTCATTCATAAATTGAAGAGTTTTCCATGTTTGTAATGTCTCAGACTGAGGATTTCAATTGTTTTCTACACCGTGTTTTTTGTGTGTTTCATACTAGCCCCACCACTTGTTTGTGGTACCTGGTGTCAAATATCATTATCCGTTGATATGAAAATTTATTGGTGTCCAAACTCTAATAGTACCCATTATAGAAGGATAATAATTTCATATTGGTTCACAATATATTTTTCTGACGTTTCATTGTGGCTAGCATGTTGTGCGTACTTCTCTATTTCCCAAAATTACCACTTTCCAATGTAGGATAGCTTACATCACATAAATAAGTAATGTTGACTCCTTAATTGAAAAGGGATGATGTGATTTTGGTTCTTCCTTCCATAGATTCCACATATATCTTCATCTAGTCTATGTATCCCTCATAAATTTTTTCATGTCGGTGAAACTCTTTCCTAATTCCATATAAATGAGGAAGCTGCTTATTTATGTTAATTTCTACTTATATAGGGAAGTAAAGTTTTTTAGGGGAGGTAGTAACATTGGGAAAATTGGGCATGTTTGGACATTGGGTAGTTTTGGAACCTATAATATCATTTTATTTTTGAAGGAAACATATGTGTATAGTGCCTTATATGCAGAACCCAAGGAATTCTATGATGATCACAAAGAACCTTATTCCATGAGTATAATTATTCTGAAGATTTTTATCTCATGTATACAATATTTCTTGTATGGGGTAGATATTCTGGGGAAGATAACATGATTATCATCTTGGGATATGATCACAGGTTTAACATCTTGTGGGGATATTACGATAGGTGATTGTGTCCCTTGGAGGGAGATCTTACACTTTTCATTTGGTTTATTGTGTCCCTCGGTGGATGATTATACATAGGGGTGATGGAGTGTATCCCCCCATAGGGGGATGATTTAGCAATTGGATAATGGATTTAATCCCCCCAAGGGGGATGATTTCACACTTGGATGATAGAGTGTCCCCCCCTAAGGTGGAAGATTTTACATATAGATTTTGGATTGTTTCTCTCAAAAGGGGGATATTTCACACATCAACTGATGGAATGTTCCCAAAAAGGGTGATAATTTCACACTAGGATGAGAGAGAATGTCCCAACAATGGGGAAGATTTCACCCTTAGATGTTTTTAATACTGAACCTCATAACAGCATCCAATGTTCCCTTTTGGTAAACTAGGATCAAAACCAATGTTGTTTGATGTCTATGTTTATGTTCATGTGATAGGACTAGTCTATAAAGTCTAACATCATGTGGAAAGTACTATAATGTCATTAAAGTAGCATAAATTAGGGATGGTTTGGGAATTACATGTGGAAGATTCCCATGGTAGGATTCAATGGGGGTGATGGGTGAGGGGCTCATGCCTGGAGTAGTATTACACAGTGGTGAGGGCCCAGAATAGATATACATGGGAATGAGGGGATTTTTCGTGAAGTAGATATCTATGGAGGGTTTTATCCCATGATTATTACACATTGTGAATAAAATTATCATTTCATGGGGAATGACTGTAGCTAGTCATTATGCGTTAATGGTGTTATCATTCATTTTAATTTCTAATGACTATGATATGGAGCTAGATATTTTATCATCATGGAGCTCAGATATGGATAGGGATTACACCCATTTTGGGACCATTTAATGGTGATATTATTATTTTTTCATAAGGATTCTCTACTCAGAATTTTATTCAATTTCCCTAAATGATGATACCATTAGGGCTTTTGTGTCCACTTCTAATGATCCTCTTGGTAGGGAATATTGTAAAAACGTTTTTGGAGGAGAAGAACCAAGGAGGTAGAACATCATAGTACCTATTATTAGGAGATATAGGTATTAGGGTACCTAGGGTTAGCATCAACAAGTATGATTAATTACCTGACTCCACTTGGAGTAATGTGGGCGAACACAAGATTGATTAATAAGGGTCACATGGGGACTTGGGGTGTAGTTTTGTCTTTTCATGATTATTATGGGTTCCTTGGGAGAGACACATTCTGGAAAGGGTGTTGGATAAAAGGAGGTACAAGATGGAGGCCTGGAATATGGGTCTTCTGATAGTTGGTGCTTCACAAAAGTTTGGAGTTTTGAGAAGCCTAGGGGTCTCATAGAGGACATGGGTCTTGTTAAAGAGTATGTTTCATGAAATAGGGTGACCCAACCTAAGAGTGGTGTCTTGTTTCCCATGTGGTAAGGTTCCCATAAGTTTATTATCTCAAATCAACCAAAGATCCATAGTGGGATTTCATCTTATGTGAATTATATTTACATTAATGAAATGCATCTCCAACATTTGTTGTGGTTATAAAAAACCCTTTGTCGTCGATTCCATGAATGATTGCAACCTTCAAAGGTCCACCTCTTCTTTTGGTCAAAAATATTATACATATAAATGTTTCATATCTTCTCTAAAAATTTGAAAGGTCATGTCCTCATGAATGTTGTACATAAGGGGTATTTATCGGCCCATCAAATGAATGTGAATTGGTTTCAAGAATGATGTGGTCCTATGAAAAAAAATTGTGTTCTTAGAAAATAGACATGGTTCTTCTTAATATAGTTACATTATAAAAATGTTTCCATTATTTCTAAATGAGGGCAGTGACATCCACAAAACAAATCTCCTTGAACTGGACTTATGATGCACAAAGGTTACCATTAATGCTCGGTAAAGCCAAATACATCAACTATAATATACCTTAATTTATATATATATATATATATATAAATTACATCTAAATTGAATAATACCCATTTCATTACCTAACAAACCATGCTAAAACTTTATAGGTTTATTGTTTTTGAAAACTAGAAAAATAATCAACTGATTCATAAAACATTTACATAATCTCCTACTTATTTCTGCAAAACTAGAAACCTTTTTGAAACATCTTACTTAATTTCATTATTCATAACATGGGGAAACAAAATATAAAAATATGGTGAGTTCAAATGCTCATTATGTGTAATAATGGGAGATAAGGGATTCATAAGGGCATGAGATCATGAAAAATAAATTTTGAAAATTATATTCGGTATATCAAAGATAGTGATATCATGGAATGGAATGAATCTTAAAAGATCATAAATAATCAAATAATATATTCTATGAGATCACAAAATAAGACATAGAATTTTGGAATAAAAAAATCATAGAAAATAATTTCCAAATTAGTCAAGTAGAATTTCCAAGATAATCATAGTGGATAATGTCCCTTACTAAATTGGGTTCACTCCCCATTCCATCAATTTATTACTGAACTGGGTTTACTCCCATTCTAGTCATGTATTACTGACCTCAGTTCACTTCCCATTCCATTCATATCAATCGCATGAGATATAAATATTTACCCAATGCATTGGACGGAGATATAGGTCCCACCCATAACATAATGAAAACCATGCATGTGTGTGCTACAACAACATAATTAATTCAACATATCAAAACACAAGAAAATAAATGAGTTTTAATATCATTACATCATAAACATAATCCTACCATTATAATAATTTGGATAGAATCCTTGAAAAAATTACCCCTTAAGACATAATTAGCATCAACTAATTTTATTGTAAATGGAAATAAATCTTGAGATATCTCTAGAAAATATTTCTTGAGTAAAATATCATTTCTACGTTGAAAACATTTTATTTTATTAAAATTCTACATGATTTTAAAATAAATAATTTTCTTTGAAAATAACCTTGTAATTTGGTAAGGGAATCATGAAGTAATTAAGGCACCAAGAAATCATAAAAATAATTTCATGCTGAATATTTTAAAAAGAAATTATTCATGTACATTCTCCAATAAAGTAAAAAAGTACTCCACTAAGAAAACAACAATAAGATTCTATTCAAATCGTTTACTATAAATTCACACACGGGTAAAAATGAAAATAAAAAATTACAGAAAATATTAAAAATATTTTGGATTATATTTTTACGAAGCATGGACTTGAAAGATAATTATTCCTCATTAAATACATACATATAAAAAATATTTGATTATAATGAAATTGTGAAATTAACCCTTACCTGAGGTCTTATTTCATTCGAACATATGAAAAAATATTGTATAATGGATTGAATAATGTTATTTACTTATTAAATCATCATATTTATATTTATTATATCATATGTGATCATATTATCACTAGTAAATAAATATTTCATTATTATTATTCTTCCGGGTGTTAACTGCTTCATTTTCTTATGCATGTTTTGTAGTATAAGTCCAAATTATTATTTATGGGATATAGTTACATCACTTACAGAATTATGTTAAAGTAATATATATAATATCTATCCATTATAAAGATTTTTATAATTATTCTGGAAGTTTGAATATGAAAAATGAATCGCATCATGTAATGGAGACGGTAGGCCATATGTACGCCTGAGAAATGGTGTCATTCCCTTCATAATAGAAGGTTAAGAAAATAGGTGGTATATATTTTTCTTCTAGAACCAATATCATGTTATTATTATCATATAGATATATATATATTATTTCCATAATTATACCATCTAAATAATTAGCAATGAAAAACATATTACACCTTGGTGTGGTGATGGTAAGTCGTACATACACACGCTTGATGCTTTTGTTTTTTCATAGGATGGGTAAAATATGAAATATGGTTTATCCATAATCATAATAACATATAATCATATAGGTGATATTTGAGTTATTAATATATAATTTAATCAATACATGAATATGTTTTAGTGGAAGAAATAATCATGAAAGAGTTGGTAAAGATTATTACCTCTTCTTTGGAGAGCTTCCTTTAGATATCCTCTTAGGAACACTACAGTTGGTTTCTTAAGGAAAAAAAGAACCTCTATAATTTTTATTGGGATGTATAGAAGGGAACTTTTCTGGGTATGGCCGATCATGAATACTCAATGTGATGTGATGAAGTTAGGGGGAGGTTCCCATTTATAATTGAGGTGTGGGGAACTTTAGAAATTTCCAAAAAAATTAATTTCTAAAAAATTAAATCCCAACCAAAATACCTCCAAAATGGAATAAAACAAATCTAATATGATATAATGATTTAATATCATAACCCAATATGTTTTAGAAAAGGTTTGTTTTTATTTTAATCTTTATCATTTTGATTAATCCTTAGTTAAACTATTTTAATTTAAACAAAGGTAACAAAATTTTCAATATTAAAAGGTTGTAGATTTTACTTTTTTTGTAAATTAAATAATAAATGAACAATTCATATTTTTTTGATCATTAAATATTTATTTTTGTATTTTTAGATTTTTTTATTATTTCTATATATTTTTTAAAAATATTATTTTGAAAAAATATTATCAATATCACTTTCAACACTATTCATTAAATAGACATTTAAATTTATCAAGATATTAAGTTAACATCGAAAAAAATATTTTATTATATCCCTAAGAGGTAAAAATCCTCAACAAAATTTTTCAATAACATTGATTGTTAATAAGTACTATATTTTATTATTTTTAGTAACATTAATTTTGTATTTCCGTTATTAAAATAATTACTAGATCAGTGTTGTGTAATTATTTAATATAATTATTTTGTTATAGAAACATAAAATTAAAATACCATGACATGGATAAATATTCTATCATTAATAATAATATTTATAGTCAAATATGTGTATTATGTAAACCATTATAAAAAATGATATACTATTTAAAACATGAAGGTGGAAACTTTTTATTTTATTTAAATAAAATAGTATAAATATCATAATTTCATTTAATTGAAGAAAAAGTCAAAAATAAATTTATATCATGAAAATAAATTTCATAAATTTATAGTTATATTCATTTATAACATATCTTTTTACCCATGTGGACACATAAGAGACCTTAAAGTCAAGGAACATGAGATTTTTTGACTTTCTATGATTTAAAAATTATATATGTCATTTTCATGTACAAGAGTTCATTAAATAAATTAATTGAGATATTAAGATGTTAGGGTTCAATTTTTATTCATCCAATAATTTTTTATGTGTTATAGTCATTTTATAGTCTTTATAATTTTATTTTTAACCTAAATTATTAAATTTACACTTTACCATACTAAAATAATTTAACAAGGTTACTATTCATGTTAGAAAAAATAAACGATAACTATTTACTATATTTGGATCTTCTGAATATAAATTTTTAACCAATTTTTCAAAATTTAAAACATAGAAGTAGCATAATATAACTTAATATAAAAAAGTACACTTTTATGAATTTTTTCCTAGAAAAATGTCCTTTTAAAACATAAAATATTTTTATAATAACACCATGTATACAATCATTTTCAAAACCAATAATTGAGATATTGTAAATAAAATTTAACAAATTAAAATTTAAAACTTATTCAAAACATAATTTTACCTTATAGAACCATTAAATGAAAATTAAATTTTCAATTAAAATTAGTATTTTCACTATTCCTTAAAAAAATTAATGTCAATAAAAGATAATTTTAACATCCTAAAAGAAAATAATTTTATCAAATCAATTTTATAAAAAGTATTTAATTAAAAAAATAAAAATTCATTTTGGAAGAAAACATTCATTTATGAATGAAGTTTCTTTACCAAAAAAATGTTTATTTTTAAGTGCTTTTTAATAGGATCAAATTGAGTTGGACTTTTATTTTTATTTCATAAATTATTTATTCATATTTATTCTCAAAAATTTAATTCCTTGGTTATAGTGTTAATTTTAATAGTTTCTTATGGTTTTTTAATGTCAATGTTGCATGTAACATAAGCTATTGAAGAATTAAGATTATTTAAAGATAAATATTTCATAAAAATATTTGGGGGTTACAATCTACCCCCCTTAAAAATAATTTCACCCTAAAAATTCATCACATAGATAAAAAAATAAGGATATGTCTACCTCATCACATCCTCAGGTTCTCACATAGCTACCTCAAATTGGTGGTTCCACCATAAAACTTTTACCAAGTGAGTGGTATTGTTTTATAAAACATTCGCTCTGTGATCTAGAATATCAACCAGTTTCTCTTCATAAGAAATATCTTAATCTAGTGGTATTACATATATGTTTAGTAAATGTTAAGGACTAGGTATTTAGTTTCTCAATAGAGATACGTGGAATGTATTATGATCTTGAGAGAGATTAGGCGGAAGCTCCAATTCATAATATACATTCCTAAAATGATCCAGAATTTCAAATGGGCCAATAATCCTAAGGATTAGGTTTCCCTTCATTCCAAATATCATCACTTTCTTCCAGGGAGATATTTGTAGAAATATATTTTCACCCACTTCAAAATATAGTTCATTTCATCAATTACCATCATTACTTTTATTTTTACCTTGAGCTATTATTATGTGTTGTCAAATATAACTAACCTTTTATACCATCTCCTCAACTAGATCAAGTCCCAATAGCTTTATTTACCCAACATCAATCCATTATGTTATAGATCTGAACATCATTCCATAAAGGGCATCATAATGATATTTATGAATTTTGGAGTGAAAGTTACAGTTTTAAGAAAATTATATCAAAGGTATGTGTTGATCCCAACCACATATTAAATTCATAGATAAAGCTCTCAACATGTCTTCTCTTGGAACCAATGATATTTTTTGATTGAAATAATGTATGGTTTGTGTTTTTTGTAAATCATCAGATGTAAGATTAGGGATTTTTCATGGAATGTTGTGCATAAGTCTTGTTTTGGGATCATCACATAAAAATATAGAAAAGGGAGAAAATCATATGGAAGAGTTAAATTTGAAATGAAGAGATATACACATCAAATGTGACATAAAAAGGGATTTGGAACACTCAGAAATAATATTACATGAAGGTTTATCGAGGCCTATAAATAGGTGATTAATCCCACTCAGGACTTTGAAATTTTCCAACAAGGATCTGGTTTCTCTTCCACATGAAATAGTTTCATGTGAAAGAGTTGCAGAACGTTAATATTGTGCACAAAGTGTTTCTTTATTCTAAAAAAACCAAGTGAAAATTATGGTGTATTTGAAAGAAAGATAAAGGTTTCATGGAATGTAAGAGTTGCACGATAGTCATTTTACATGATAATATCTTATCTTGCGCGAAGGAGAAGGTGTTGTGCGTAAGTGTCTGAAGGACCCTGAAACACCCTGAGATGGTAGGGGTAAATCAGGGTGTCAAATTTTTCTTTTTAAAGTTGTGGATATTATTCCCAAGTTAGTTGGAACTTGTTAAATATTTTAAACAAATGAAAATAGGGATATGAAATGACACTTTTACCTAGTTCACCACAAATGGCTATGTCCAAGGACCATACGCCAACAGTGTGTCGATCATACAAAATCCACTAATATTTAATGGTTTTAGGATTACTAGATTCGGTCATAGTCACTATGTGCTAGATACACTACCTTTATAAAGGTTTAGGGATATCTCATTGTGTCTCTCAGATCACTTCCCTCAACTCCCCCTAGCTCACTGCCCTGAGAGAAGTTAAACTCATTTTATCAACTTGAAGGTCTCTTCAATATATTTTCATTTAAGTCTTTTTCTCTATTAATTATGAGACATTACTTGCATATAAGTCCTGAATTGATGCACTTGAAAGAACTGAACCACTGAACCGGATATTTAGAACATGTATTCATCCTACACTGACAATTGCGCAAAACACCTACCCTACACGCACAAGGTCTGGCTTTTTTAAAGAATATTTTATTTTCGCACAGAAAATAATTTGCGCAACTACACCCTTTAAATGCAACATTATCTTTTGCACGCAACTTGAAACTTTTCATGCAACTTTAACTTTTTTATGCAACATTAACTTTTCCACCCAACATTAACATTTCCGCCCAAATACTTTTTCACGCATCTTTTACGCCTATCAGATCTCAGAAATTCTATATGTATTTGACCATACCGAATGAGGGGGGCAATATTTTATTTATAGGCATAATTGAATCCCACACACAAAACCCACCATGTCACGGAAAACCTCTAATTCTATGTGCAATACTTTTCACGTAGGAACCATTTTCTGCACACAACTCCATATTTTTCATGCAGCTCATGCTTTTGCCCTTTTTTGATGTTCTAATCCAGAAACATTCCTTGCGTACATGTTTAAAAAACCCCTATAATATTGTGTGAAACTTCCATTTCCAAAAACAAATTTCTCTATTTTTGGATTTTGCAGGCCAAACAAATTTGGAAAAAACTAGGAAACAGTGCCACCTTTAGTACTATTGTACACATGAACTGTATGATCCCATTCCTAGAAATTATTATGAACTTAAAATGAGGACTAAAAAAACACAAAAAAACTCCATTTTCTGTGTAGAACAGTCATGCTTCAAACAATCTCCCCCTTTGTGTTAGTTGTCAATCAATATAAAAATTCATGAGATCACTAGCCACATAAAAAACCTGAAACACAAGATTCAACTCAACTAACACTATTATCCTACGTCAGAAATGCTCGATGTAGAAAATAAGAGGGGAAGATTGAATTGGGTTCTTGTATTTTAAAATTCATAAAGACACCCATTCTACTCTCTTACTATATCACAAATGTATTACATTCCCTGAATGTATTCCTTCTCCTACTAACATCGAATTACTATGTCACGGAAGCATTACATGCCCTGAATATATTCCTTCTCCTCCTAACACAGAATTACTGTGTCATAGAAGCATTACATGGCCTGAATGTATTCCTTCTCCCCCATTGAAAATAAAACCAAGGACCAGTATTTTTTCATTGTACAGCTCAAACCACCCCTGGATAGTATCTCCCCCATAAACCTGCATCACATCCACAAACAGATTAAAAATAGTTAACATAATTAGGGAGAGGGGAATTTTTTACTCTCCTTATGCACTATGAGGTGATTGAACACCAAGGTTAAACTGATGATTCTCAAACATAGCTGTTGATAGTGGCTTGGTCAGGATATCAGCCACATGCTCATCAATTCCCACATGATCCATTTTAACCACACCTTCTTCAACTCTTTCTTTGATAAAATGATATCAGACTTCAATTTGTTTTGTTTGAGAATACAGAACAAGATTCTTTGTAAGATCAATTGTGATATTGTTATCACTGTAAATCACCATTGGTTGCTTCACCTCTTCACCAATATCTATCGGTTTTTTCTTTATCCATAGTAGTTTAGTGCATGACTTTGTAGAGGAGATATAATCAGCTTCAGTAGTAATAAGAGAAGTAATTTATTGTTTCATTATCAACTAGCCAATATATTTCTTCCCAATATAGAATGATACACCACTAGTGGACTTTCTTTCCACTACTTCTCAGGCCTAATCAGCATTAGAAAATGCAGATAATTCACTATACCTTCCTACAGCAAACTATAACCCATAATTATCAATACTTTGAATGTACCTCATGATTCTTTTTACTATTTTCATATGTTCTTCTTTATATTACTCTAAAATCAGGCCACTAAGAAAGTTGAAAAGACAATATCAGGTAGTGTTGTTGTTAGGTATAGTAATCTTCCAATAATCCTCCTGTACATGTTGGGATCTACAGAGGTCCAAACCCCAAGCTTGCCAAGTTTATTTCCAACCCCAATTATATTTAACATTGGTTTGGAGTCATTCATATTAAATCTCTTCAGCTTCTATCTTGTATAATTTTACTGAGAAATTAAAGTGTAATCCTTCTTTTGAATCAGTTGAAGCACCATGAAATATGTAAGCTCCCCAATCATATATATTTGAAATTCTGATTTCATGTGATTAGAAAATTCATCCACTGATTTATGCCTAATACTACCAAATATAATGTCATTAATGTAAACAGAAACCATGAATTGATATTTGAGAGAATTATTCACATAGAGATTGTGATCTACTACTCCTCTTTTGAATTCCAGCTTCTTGAGATAAGAATTCATCAGGGAATACCAAGCTCATAGTGCCTGATTCAAACCATAGAGGGCCTTCTTTAGTTTACAAACCTTTATTTCGTCAGTACCAAGAAGAAAACCCACTAGTTGTTCGATGTATGCTTATTATTAGAGAACACCCTTCAAGAATGATATCTTAACATCCATTTGATATACTTTATATCCTCTTTGAATTTCTATGGTAATAAAAAGCATGTTTATCTCCAATCTAGCCATTGGAGAAAAGGTTTCTTCAACATCAACACCTACAATCTGTGAATATACTTTACATACCAGTGGTGCCATTTTTTGATAACACATTTATGCACATCAAAATTGTTCTTGAAAATCCGCTTTGTACCAATAACATTATGAACTTTGGGTGTCTTGACTAGATCTCATGTCTGATTCTTTTCAATGTAATCTAACTCTTAATTCATGTATTTTTCCCATGATTCATCCTTTGAAGGTTCTTAAAATGAGGATGGTTCCACAACTGATAGAAATGAAAATTGCGTGTTATTCCTCATTATCCTTATTTGTGTGAGTGCAGTTCAATCCTCAATAATGTTGTATTGATCAATTTCTTCTCTTGGATTCCTCCTTTGAGATTCAACCACATTCTCTTCATCCAAGGTTTCATCTTCATATTCCTCTTCTGAGTCAACATCATGATGTGACTCCTAAGTGTTTTGTACACCTTCGTCTATTTCTGTATTTTATTTTAAGTAACATTCACTTTTATCCTCATTTTCTATCACATCAACATATGAAATACTTGAATCATTTTTGGTTTTCTATTTAATGATCCTAACATTGCTGATTTCCACAATCCTTCTTAAGAGTTTCTTCAAACACCCATGCGAAATTTCTTCATCTGCATTTCCATAAAACTTCACTTGAATCCCTTATTTGTTTCTGATGAAGCATTTACATACAAAAACATTAATGTATTTCAATTAGGGAATCCTTCCAAGCCACAACTCATATGGTGTCTTTGTCTCACACATAAACAGCCCTGTTCGATTTTGAATATACACTGCAACTTGAACGACCTCTTTCCAGTAATGTCGTGGAATACGACTCTCAATCAATATAGTTACTTCCATGTTGTTCACCTATGGATTTCGGTGCTCAACAACTCCATTTTTTGTGGAGTTCTCACAACAACTACCTCATGTTGTATCCCATGCTTATCCAGGTAATTTTCAAATTCAATGGATGTGTATTCCCCTCTATTTCTAGATTGAAGAACATTTATTGTTCGTCCAGTACCATTCTCAGTGATTTACTGATATGTTTTCATACAGTCATGCCTTTGTTGTCTTCTGTGTATTTCCATTACATATTCCATTCTACTATAATCATCAATGAAAATAATGAAGTACCTTTCTCCATGATTTCTGACAACATTTATCAGGCTACATACATCTATATGAATGATATCAAGAAGATGAGATGCCCTTTTCTTCTTTGGACGATATGAACTGGTGACCAGCTTCCCCTGAATGCAAGTATCACAAGACTTTTCACGTTCACACATCAGGTTGGGAATGTCTTTGACAATATTCAATTTTGATATTTTTTCCATGTCTTGTTGATTGATGTGCCCCAATATCCCATTCAATATGTTATTTTATTCCTCAATAGTCATGTTGATTTTTTTTCTTTACATTCAACCTGATATAGGTTACCTTCGGTTCTATATCCCTTCATAAGTGAATTTCTTGTCTTTCCCTTGATAGTGAATCCTTTTTGAATAAAATTAAATATATGTCCCGAGTCATATGGTTGACTCATGCTGAGGATATTATGATGTAGGCCATCTACATAAATGAATTTAGTTTTCTTTATCTCTCCTTTATCTACTTCATTCCTTCCACTACCTTTGATTTTCAGAGCTCCATTATTACCAAACCACACTATTCCATCAGACCGCCCCTTGACATCCATTAACAGGCCTGAATTACCAGTCATATAAGATTAAAACTCTCTATCCAAAATCTAGGTGCTATTTATTTTTGTAGATTTGTGGGATACCTCTGCAAGGTTGGATTTATCAATTTTCTTATTTTATTTCCATTAGACATTGGATTGAGTATATGACATTGATGGTCTTTCAATTATATATACAATGTACGTGGTTTCTTCATGGTTGAAATCTTCTTCTAGAGGATAAAACAAATTTTCAAGAGAAAAACTCTCTTGTTGATGAGCTTTGACTTGTCTCAGACTTCGTTAGGTGGTTTTAATGTCCCTCCTCTGCTTGTAATCAATGTCCTTATGAGAAAAGTTTGAACACCAAAAACAGTATCCATAGAAATTGTTTTTTATAAATGAATTATGATATGAATTTGTTCTCCTTTGTGGAACTCCCATCTATTCTCTGTTAAAATAGATTCTTTCCCATTTGAAATAATACATTATATGGACTAGATATCCAAAAAACAACACTTCCTGAGAGTAAATGTCTTCTCACTTCTTGTTATCCTCATTCCTTCTTTCGTGTGATAATAGTTTGACTGCCTCTTATTCTGGGAGGCTCGAGGATAGTCTTTTGTTCTCATTTCATATTGAATTACAGGTTTCTTTTTTAGCACATCAGGTGACTTTTCCTCATGACCCACTTTCATCATTACTTTATTTTGGTCACCTTTATATGAAACATTAGATGATTAAACCTCACAACTGATTCCACTATTTCCCATGTAAGCGGGTCTTTGGTCATTAAAAATTGTTTAAACTCCATTAGAACCACATTTTTCTCACTCCAAAAGCTCTGCATTTGATAACCATCCAAACTGTATTTTCTTCCTTCATTATTTTAAAATTGATTCACACTCATGTTTACTCTAAAGAGATTCAAATTCCTCCTCAAGACCCTTAGCAGTCTTGGACATTTCTTCCAGTATGGAGGTGAGGTCATTGATGAACTTTGTATGATCTTCAATTATCAGCTTCAAATCCACTAAATCATCAATTCTTTCAAGGTTTTTATATTGTACATTGAAAAATTATTCAAGTTGTTAAATTTATACTTTGATCTAATAAACATATTCAGATGATTCTTCTATAATTGATTTGAACTTATTATAACTCTTACATTTAATATTATGATTACTAACAACATCCTTAAGTTACAACTTAGGATTAGAAATAGTGGTAAACTGATTATCTCCACCATTATCTCTTGATGGTTCTGATATTTCAACAGTGTCCATCATGGAAGCATGGTTTCTAGTTTTAAATTACAGTTCTTCTTCTTCACAAAATTTGTTATCATCATCTTCCTCCTCACAGACAAAACTCTTATTCGGTACTTTCTTTCTATATTTGAAGTCTCCCTTTTTGAAAAACCTTTTCCATAGCCTCTCAGTGGTTTCAGCTTCATTGTCTTTATCATCGATCATTCTTAATCATTGAGAGGAAATGTACCCAACATTTCCGCAACGAAATCATGCAAGAGGTAACTTCCCTTTGAATTTAACTTTTTCCTTATCGAACTTCTTGAAAATGAGAGAATGAATTTATTTTTCCACATAATATTCACCACTAGTATATTTTGAAATTTTTAGTTTCTCCTTATCTTTTAATGGCATTTCCTTACTCACTCGAGTCGTAGCATCTTATGGCATGACACTCATTTCATATGCCACCAGGCTGCTCAATAGATCATCCAGAGAAAGTTTAGAAAGATATCTTTCCTCAAGGGATGATACATTTTCATTGTACAAGGGTGTAAGTCTTCTAAATATTTTCTTTAGAATATAAGCATATTTGATTTCATTTACTTGACCCTGAATTTCTCCAACCTCTTCAGTAATTAGATTGAAGAAGGAGTCTGCATTCTCATCAGGATGCATCTTCAGATCATCAAAACAATTGTATAGGACTTGTATTTTTTCCTTATTCACTTTGATATCTCCATCATAAATATTTTCATGTTTATCCCACATGGGATTTTCTAAGGTGAAAATCATAACCATTAGATTGATCTAATCAGAAAGGAATTTGGTGAGAGCATTGTATGCTTTAGCATCTTCATAAAAACTTTTCCTGTCTCCATCAGTCATAGTCAGCCATGTTGGATCAATAACTTTTAAACCTTGCACTATGGAAAATAGGACTTCCATTACAAGGGATCTTATATGAGATCTCATTATGTTCTTCCAAATCTTAAAATTACTTCCCTCAAAGAGGGGGAATCCCTTGACACTGGCTTAATTCTTCCTGACAGTAAAATACATATCAAACACTAGAAACCTCCCTCTGATACCACTTGAAGGACCCCAGAACACACTGAGAGGGGTGGGGTGAATCAGGGTGTCAACATTTTCTTTTTAAAGTTTTGGATCTTGTTCCCACTTTTCTAGGAACATGTAAAATATTTCAAAAAAATGAAAGCAGGGAGATGACTCCAAACTTTTACATGGTTCACCGCAAAGGGCTACGTCCAAGGAGTATATACCTAGAGTGTGTCAATCATAACTAAATCCACTAATCTTAACTAGTTTGAGGATTATAGGATTTATTCATACTCACTCTTTGCCAGGAACACTACCTTTACAAAGGATCTGGGATAGCTCATTGCATCCCTTGGATCACATCCCTTGACTCCCCCAAGCTCACTACCATGAGAGAATCAAAACTCAATTTATCGACTTGAATGTCTCTTCAATAGATTTTCATTGAAGTATTTATTCCTATTTAGCATGAGGAACTTATTTCATCCATGTCCTGAATTGATGCACTTGAAATCAATGAACCATAGAACCAGATATTCAGAACATGTATTAGACCTACATTGACAATTGTGTGCAACAGCTACACTACCACAAAACTGGGGAAGGCATGCGCCTGCCTTTATCAGCGCAAACAGAAAAGTGCTGATAAAGGGGCGGGCCTTTATCAGCGCTAAAAAAAGAGCTGATAAAGGTTGTATTTATCAGCGCTTTTCATTTTAGCGCTGATAAATACACCCTTAATCCGCGCTTTTTACTAGCACTGATAAAGGCTCACGCGAGATTGTTAAAAACCCTCGGGTCCTCTTCCTCCTCTCCGCACCCTGTCAAGCTCTCACGGATGCCCTCCTATGCACCACTTTCGCCGCTACCACCGCCTCCTCCTCCTCCGTTGCGGCCGCCGCCTCCACTTTCTCCTCCTCCTTCTCTTCCTCCTCCGGTCGCCACCTCCTCCTCCTTCGGCCGCCTCCTCCTCCTCCTCCACCGCGGCCTCCTCCTCCTCCTCCTCCACCGCGGCCTCATCCTCCTCCTCCTCCACCGGCGCCTCCTCCTCCTCCTCCTCCTCCGCCTAGTCCACAGCCTCTTCCTCCTCCTCCTCCTCCTACTCCTCTGCCTACTCCACTACCTCCTCCTCCACCGCGGCCTCCTCCTCCTCCTCCTCCTCCTCCTCCTCTGCTGCCTCCACTGCCTCCGCCATGCCTCTGCCCTGCCTCTGCGTTGCCTCTGTTGCCTTCGGTGCCTCCGCTGTCGACACCTCCTTCTCCTCCGCCACCAGGTCCTCCTCCTTAAGGTGATTCAAATTGAATTTGTATGAATTAATTATATTTTCATTGTGGTGACCCCTTGCATCCTATCCCAAATTATGAATATTGGTTTTTGGATTTTATGAGTGTTGTTATTTTGGGTAATTGTTATGTTTGGATTCTGATCACATGATGTTATGTGTTATATTATATACTCATGATAATATGACATTAAAACTTGAATGATTCACCTCGTATGTGTGTTAGCATGCATGGTGTTTATATGTTGTACATCAAAGAAGTGGACCATCATGAAATTAATATCCCTTAGTAGGGTACTACACTTGATATGTGATGATGAAGACAGAGAACCTAAGAATAGGGTGGAGGTATAACATATCCATGGTGTCGTGTCATGGTTGTGCTTGAGGTACCCATTATTTTCTAGGTCCCATTCACTATGAGATGCATAATTTTTTTCAATAACCACATGGATCTATATCATACATAGAAAGAGGGTAAGAAGGTCACTGCTTCCTGGCTACTTAGGCCTCTCTAGGTAACATGTGTACCATATTTAACATCATAGGATCCCTCCCTACAAGATTGTTAGTTTAGTTAAAGAAGATTACTTTACGATAAACTAATTTATACCTCCTTTGACTATTTTTAGCCTTGTCCCCTTCTTGAAATAAAATATATCAACATTGGATGTGTTGAAATAAAGTTCATGAATGAGTTATTTAATCTATAACCTTGGGTTTGTTGTGACCCACTCCACTACTCCCTCTTCTCCCCACCTCATCCATGCCTTCCCTCCTCCCTCATCTCCCTCTCCTCTAACTAATCCTCCTCCCCTTCCTCCACCCATACTCACTTCCCTCCTAGAACCATGATTTGAACTAAGGGTAGGTACCTTCCCCCATCCAAACACATAGCTTATGGATCATGGACTATTGCAACTAAGAACTAGACCCAAACTCTAACTCCACCATATCCTTCTCCCTCTTCTTTTCCACCACTATTGGAAGATTCCATCTCGTTGGGTTTTGATTTTCCTTTTGCATCCCACCACTCACAAGATGTTGTTCCACTTACCAATGTCCATCCCTATTTTCACTTTGAGTAAATGCAACACTATAAGTTCTTGGACCATTTTCAATCCAAGTCAATTTTCACCATCAAATCCATGGATTTGGTCATAATACACAAGGTCCTCATCGACAAGGTTGTTATGGTAGCCCTTCGCATCAATAAAACACTCCCAAATTATTGATGTCCCAGAGGAGACGTTTTAGGAGCTCTTTTTAGAGTTCTTACAACTTTCATGATAGAATTAATATGTATCACCTTCAAACTAGGTGGTAGGGATTGGGATTTTACACTGGGTGAGTTCAGAGTTATCTTGGGGTTTATTCTTCTGACTTTGCTACATCCACTACCTATGTTTCTTTGTGTCTTGATCTGAACAAGACAAATACACTAAAGAGTTGGGTGTTGATCACTCATGATCCCACGAGCATCCATGATCCTCCCACATCCAAGAGCACCCAGATGAAGGGTTATTATCTGAGGGTTAGTCATTGTGCCCTAGCTCATGCCTGGATAGCATGGGGAGACTCCCACATAACCATCACATAGACTAAGGTGCCCATTATGGTCACTTCCATGGGTGCCCTTGTGGAAAACATATACTGCTTATTAATTATGCATTTGGTCCCATGTGTTTCAATCAACTCTTTACACTTTTACTTTTGATGCACATGTTAGGCTACCTATTGGCCTTACCCATGAGGTATTTCCTTGTACGAGAACCCTATAGAGACCGCCCTATGAGATTGATCCACAATTTGCACTGATTATACTACTTACTCACAAAAGGAATGGTTAACCCATGTCTATAGTGGTGAACCCCACTAACACACTATAAAAAACTCCCAAGAACCACCCCTCATCAGGGGTGATCGAAGAGAGGAAGATATTGGATGAATCCCAAGAACCACCCAAGATTTTCTATTAATGAGCATGACCCCTACCATTTTTGAAGTATCCTGTTTTTTATCTAAATTATACTCATATTCCTTCTCCTCTAACATATATACTCATCCTATGGATTTCAAATAGGATGAATATAAATAAAGAATGGATGAATGCCAATCGGTTGACAAAAGAGTATGAAGAAGGCGTGAAAGAGTTTATCAAGATTGCAAAAGATCATTCATGTGACTCTTCTCAAATCCTTTTTCCGTGTTTATGCTATTGTTATTCAAAACAAATTAGTCCAGATGAGTTGAAGAACACTAGATCTGTCACGGAATATATCAGAGTTATACATGTTGGAATAAACACGAGGAAACAACGAATGTAGGTAGTGACTGGGGTGACACTGCATTTTATGGATCATTTGATATGATTACAAACATGAACAATGAAGATGACCGTATGGAGGATGTTATTACAGATGTGAATTATGATGAAGATCGTATTGAGGAAATGACAAGGACCATAAAGAAGAACTTCGTGATTGCCCAAAATTGTTTGATAAGTTAAAAAGTTCCAAAGACTCCATTGTATGCTGGTTGCACTAAATATACAACATTGTCAGCCGTACTGAAGCTATATAATTTAAAAGCAGACAACGGGTGGAGTGACGACAGTTTTACGAATCTACTTGCCCTCATGAATGACATGCTCCCAGAAGACAATGAGCTCCCGATCCGAACTTACGATGACAAACGATTGCTACGATCTATGGGTATGATCTATGAAAGAATACACGCCTGCCCGAATGATTGTATACTATTTCACAAGGACCAAAAATCAATTAAAGAATGCCCAAAATGTGGAGATTCTTGATATAATAAATATTAATCCATTCCTACTAAAGTTGTATGGTCCTTTCCAATCATTCCAAGGTTTAGACGCCTATATGGAAGTGAGGAGACTGCAGAACAATTAACATGGCATACTGATACAAGAATTAAAGATGGGATACTATGTCACCCGAAAGACTCTCCTCAGTAGAAGAGAATCAATCATGAGTATCCTTAATTTGGAAATGAGTCGAGAAACCTTTGTCTTGCATTATCTACAAATGGAGTGAATCCTTTTGGTTTTCAAAGAAACAGTCACAGTACCTGGCCAGTTATGTTGATAAATTATAACTTACCGCCATGTTTATGCATGAAACGAAAATACATCATGTTATATATGCTTATATCAGGACCAAAACAACCAGGTAATGATATTTATGTATATTTAGCTCCATTGATTGAAGATTTGAAATTATTGTAGGAGTTAGGTGTTACATTGTATGATGCTTACAGAAAGGAAGATTTCACTTTGAGAGTCATGTTGTATGGGATGATAAATTACTTCCCTGCTTATGGAAATTTGTCAGGATATAGCATTAAAGGAACTCAAGGAAGTCCCATTTGCGAAGAAGGTACACAATCAATTAGGTTGAAACATTAATCTGAAACCGTGTTTCTAGGACATCACATATTTCTACCACGATGACATAAGTACCGTTCTTGGACAACATCATTCGATGGAAGTTCTGAAGAACGTACAACACTATCTCCACTAACAAGCGATCAATTGATTGAGAAAGTTAAAAATGTGGACACTACTTTTGGTCAACCGGCTTCAAAAATTGGGTTGAAAAATAGATCCGTTTTTTTTTTGAATTACAATACTGGAATTGTCTGTATGTAAGAAATTTTCTTGATGTTATGCATGTAGAAAAAAATTTATTTGATAGTGTTATCGGAACGTTGCTAAATACATCTGGCAAAACAAAAGATGGAATTAAGGCTAGGTTGGACATGGTTGAGATGGGAATACGAGAAGAGTTGGCAATAGTGAAGGCTGAAAAACAAACATTTCTTCCTCCTGCTGCTTACACTCTTTCCAGGTAGGAGAGATATTAGTTTTTCAACTTCTTGAAGGACATAACGGTTCCAGAGGGGTATTCGTCAAATATTAGTAACCTTGTTTCAATGACCGACTTGAAGTTAAAAGGTCTGAAATCACATGACTGTCATGTTTTGATGCCAAATCTCATTTCAATTGCTTTACGTTGCATTTTTCCCAAGAATGCCTGCCATACATTAACGAAACTGTGTTTCTTCTTCAAATCTATATGCAGCAAAGTTATAGACCTAGAGAAATTGTCAGCTATGGAAAAAGAAATTTTGGTCATATTATGTGAATTAGAAATGTTCTTCCTTCCTTCATTTTTTGATATGATGGTTCATTTGATGGTCCACTTGGTGAGAGAGATTCGACTATGTGGTCATATTCATTACAGATATATATACCCCATTGAACGGTATATGAAGATTTTGAAAGGGTATGTCAAAAATCGAAGTCGGCCAGAGGGTTGTATTGTAGAGCGATATATTGTTGAGGAAGCCGTTGAATTCTGTACTGAATACTTGTCTGGTGTGGAAATCATTGGCATACCGAAATCTCGTCACACTGGGAGGCTTGAGGGTGATGGAATTTCTAGAAGAAAGGTTGTCACAGTCAATATTACAGACCGGGAGCAGGCCCACCTTTATGTTTTGCATAACAGTTTAGACGTTGACCCATATGTTGAAATCCACAAAGAAATTATTAGGAATTTGAATCCATTTAGGGATGAAAATAGATATCAGATACACATAATCGACAGTTTATAGGATGGTTTTGAGATCATATTTTTAAGAAGTCTGATGAAAATCTAGAGTCAATTTCGGAACGACTTCGATGGCTAGCTGGAGGACCAAGTGTGTATGCATTATCTTACAATGATAAGGTAGTTAATGGTTATACATTTTATACTAATGAACATGATGAAGAAAGTACCATGCAGAATAGTGGGGTTACACTTGTGGCTGAAGCGATGCATGTTTCTAGTGCTAAGGATAGAAATCCAATTTATGTGAATTTGTCATACTTTGTCATCATCAAACATATATGGGAGTTGGATTATACGGAATTTCATGTTCCGATATTTCAATGAAAGTGGGTTGATAATAGGAGTGTTGTTAAAATAGATGATTTGGGATTCGTGAAAGTTGATTTCAGTAAGGAAGGGTAGAAAGATGAACCATTTATAATGGCATCACAGGCAGTGAAAGAATTTTATGTTCCAGATCCCGCAAACCAAAACTGTGTAATCGTTCTGTTATCGACCAAAACAGCTGAAGGGTCAGATGAAAATTCAACGGAAGATGACCCTTTCATTGGGACTTATCAATCATTTCTTAGTGGTCCCAATGTAGACGACATTTTGTATGTCAGAGGAGACCACAATGAAGGGATATGAATAGTTGATAGAGGGGTAAAATCCATTTAGACTTTAAAAAAAAGAGACTTCAATAATCAGGTTATTGATTTTTATTGTAATATAGATTGTGTTACATTATGTTATTATATGTTCTCTACTGCTTTTATGTTATCTAAATTAAATTTTAAACCAGTTCTGCAGATAATTACTTCTTCACATGATGATGCACCGAATCCCGAGACACAACACGTCTCTCAACCTATTGCAGTTGATCCCACTACTGAGAGACAACAGGTCTCCCAACCTGTTGTAGCTAGTCTCACTACTGACATACAACAGGTCTCTCAACCTATTGTAGCTGGTGCCAGTGCCAATGCTAGCACTTCAGAGAAACATAACGATGATGCAGAAACTGAGGAAATGGTAGGCGATGAAACCCCAGTGACACAAAAAAAATAGGTGTGGCGTAGTTTGATAGTTTTAGCCGAAATACTTAAGGCAAAAGCAAAAGGAATCAAATATGAGGTGGGATGGAATAAACTAGGCCAGCATGTAAACCCCAACAAAGCCATGTTTAGTAGCTACATTGGAATCATCACTCGACAACGTGTGCCGATTGATATAGAGTCATGGCACCATGTTGTCAGTGGGTTGAAAACATTAATGTGGGAAGAGATTACGGTAACATTACGATATCATCTATTTAATTTATTAAAATAAAATAAAATACTGAAATATTGTCTAACCCTTCATAATCTCTTACAGAGTGCATTTATAGTAGATGTTTCGCACAAAGAATATGTTTTAAGACTGGTATGAAGGATTCATAGAGGCTTTCTCACCATTTTAACGAAACATCATCTAAAAGATGCCGAAGGGAAAATAAAGCCGCACCCGCCTCCTCTTTATGCACACTTGATATCCCAAAGAACGTGGGATGCGTTTTTCAACCGTTGTGCGGAACAGAATTTTCAGGTACATTGTGTTTGGTTACACGTTGTGTAATGTTGCTTGTATCCATCACGTTGATTGACAAGTTATTATTTATGAAACAACAACTGAGTGCTGAAAATAAAGAATGGGAAGCAAAACCAGCGTACCCCTACCGTAAAGCAAGGCTGGGGTATGCTTCAATTGAAAAACAATTGGTACATATTTTAAAAGTACTGTAATAATTTAATGTGACATAAACCAACACTATAACCATGTTTCTCTGTTTATATGTAGATTGATGAAGAAAAATCTCAAGTTACTTCCATTCCATGCCATTCGCTATGGAAGGAGGCTCGTGTTAATAAAGTGGGGAAACTGATAGTTGAAAACACTCAAAAAGTGTGGGAAACATGTGTAAGTATGACATAATATAAACTTGTTTTTCTTTAACTCACTATTACATAATGATGCTTACTTATTTTTCCATATTTTCTATTTCACATAGTCACAGGAATCAACAACACCCGCACCGGATGCAGACATACCTTCAACGGACTTGAAACAGCCTGAACAGTATGGTCACGTCAGAGGTGTGGGTTTTGGGGTGTCACCTCGGGCATATTTTCAGAAAAAAAACAAGAGGATGAACAAACTAAAGAATTTCATGTAATGAGAGATAGAGTAGCTACCCTTAAAGAACTATTCCAAAGTCAGGGAGAGATGCTAAAGAGTTTGATGGAGGAGAGGCGAAGAGAACAAACAACTCAAGAACAACCCATGCGAGAAGATCCACCCCTCACCAGCTTTGAGGCGAGCCATTCCCCTCAAAGACCTGACTTAACCGAGGTAATAAATGTTCTAATATTCGTTTTTGTGAAATGTGAATCACATAGACCCTGATACCTTTCATGTAATGATATTATACAGGGTGAAAATGACTGTGATTTATATCTGTCAACTCCAACCATCGCCTTGTAGCGAGGGCTACGGTGTTCAATATGCATAATGACACACTACACTCCATACCACTTCCAACTGGTCATGTCAAAGTGTCGATTAACGTATCTCATGATCCGATCGCCGATCTACTCGTGCCAAATGACGATGACGACATTCATACGGTGGAAAAAGTTGTTGTAACATTCCTTGCATGGCCGTCGAATCTTGTAAAAAAAATGTCAACCAGGAGGTATTCATTTCCAATTCATTTTTCAAGAAGAAACTTTAACATTAAATTATAAAATGGTTGAACCGATGAATGTTATTACAGAAGGAAAAAATGGAGAAGCTAAAACAAAAGAGTGGCTCCAACATTGGATCAACCAACAAATCAAAACAATCTACTGAGAGCGTGTTCACCCCGCCCATTCTATATCCACATGTAATATCATTGCAAGCTCATGTGGATACGAAAATGAAAGACGGAAAGAGTCATACATTTTTTTGTGAAAAAGATAAGTACAGAGAGGAAACATTAGATTTCGTTAGTGCAGACACTGTTTCTGAGATCATCACATATGAATGGCTAGGCGCCTCAGTTATAAATGTATACATGAGGTATGTTGTCATGATTTGATTTTACAGAAGCTGATATAATTTGATAATTATGGCTAAATACATCTCATATTTTTCACATGTGAATATATGAAAAACAATTGAATGGATTTTCCCATGAATACTAATTTGGACTCGTTAGTCCTCACACCATTTCTACACAACGAGAAGAAATAGATTCTAATTTTTAGGCTGAATTAATGTCAAATCTTCTTAGAACGTTTCAAAGAAGAATTATGACTGACAGACTCTTTTTAATACCAACGTTGCAGGGGTAAAACTCTAAATTTTAATCATATCAATTATATTTTCATTTCTATCAGTACTTATTTCTTTTTTTGTTTTTAGGGAACATTGGATGCTCATTGCAGTCAATTTGGATACTCCAAAGATTTATTTTCTAGAATCACTGCATGGATAACCAACTAACCGACCACACATGATGGTGATTTTCAATTTTTAATACACTAGATCCAACATTTTTGAACTAAATATCTAGTTATATAATTTATATTATCTTTTAATGAGGATTTTTTTATGATAGGGCGGTGTACGAATATCGTCTAAAGGCTGGAATGAATCCAGGGCATAAGGACGACAATTCCCACAAGATCTACAAATGGAGAAGTATCTGGGTATATATAACTATATTTCACTATCCAAATACATATCAAAACAAATTACTTATTTTTCTCGATGTTTCTGCAGTTTCCAAAACAAACAAACGACAAGGACTGCGGTTATTATGTTTGTAAATTTATGAAAGAGATTAAATTTCATGAACAAACTAGCATCCCTGAAGAGGTATTTTTGAAAATAATTACTACTTTATTTCAAATAATTATTAATCCTTTGTGTATTTATATTTTTCCCGTACTACTATGATTGTTGCAAAAACTCCTATTCAGAAGATGATATAAATGTCTTTAGAAACGAATGGGCAGCGTATCTGATGGAAGAATGTAAACAAATAGGAAAATGAAGGGGGATTACTAATACTTATGTTATCTTCATATGGTCATTGATATCTCCCTTTACCCTTAATGAGCATCTATGATCTCCCTTTCTTATATTTCATATCCTTAGATTAGTGAATTCCTACTACTCAGTTTGAAAATGACATAATCTTTAGAAAACAACACTACTGACATATAGAATACCAAGAAAACGCGTTCGGATTGTTTTGAAACTATAGGAAAACTATCCAAGAGTAATTTGTGACATGTATGAATCGACCGCACCTCAATCCGACGCCCGGTCCGACCGGTATGGCTAAAAGATTCTGATATCAGTTTCAAATTGAGATAAACTTTGGAAAACAACACTGATGACATACAGAATACAGAGCAAACGCGTTCGGATTGTTTTCATACATTAGGACAACGATCCAAGAGTCATTTGTGACGTGTAAGAATCGACCACACCTCACAGTGTGACTGGTATGGCTAAAAGTGTCTGATATCAGTTTGAAAATGACATAAACTTTAGAAAACAATACTACTGCCATACGGAAAACCAAGTAAACATGTTCGGATTTTTTTGATACTTTAGGAAAACGATCCACGAGTCATTTGTGACCTGTACGAATTGACCGCACCTCAATCCGACGCACGATGTGACAGGTATGTCTAAAAGTGTCTGATATTAGTTTGAAAATTACATAAACTTTAGAAAACAACACTACTGACATAAATAATACAAAGAAAATGATTTCGGATTGTTTTGAAACTTTAGGAAAACGATCCATGAGTCATTTTTGACGTGCAAGAATCGACCGCACCTCAATACGACGCATGGTGTCACCGGTATTGCTAAAAGTGTATGATATCAGTTTGAAAATGACATAAACATTAGAAAACAACACTAGTGACATACGGAAAACCGAGAAAATGCGTTCGGATTGTTTTGATACTTTAGTAAAACGATCCATGAGTCATTTCAGACGTCTAATAATTGACCACACCTCAATCCGATGCACGGTGTGACAGGTATGGCTAAAAGTGTCTGATATCAGTTTCAAATTGAGACAAACTTTGGAAAACAACACTACTGATATACGAAATACCGAGAAAATGTGTTTGGATTGTTTTTAAACTTTAAGAAAATGATCCAGGAGTCAATGGTGACGTGTACTAATCGACTGTACCTCAATCCGACGCACGGTGTGACCAGTATGGATAAAAGTGTCTGATATTAGTTTCAAATTGAGATAAACTTTGGAAAACAACACTACTGACATACAGAATAGCTAGAAAACAAATTCGGATTATTTGGAAACATTATTAAAACGATCCATGATTCATTTTTGACGTGTAGGAATTGACCGCACCTCAATCAAACGCACGGTGTGACCGGTATGGCTAAAAGTGTCTGATATCAGTTTGAAAATGACAAACATTAGAAAAAAACCCTACTGACATACAGAATACCGATCAAACACGTTCAGATTGTTTTGAAACATTAGGACAATGATCCATTAGTCATTTTTGACATGTACAAATCGACCGCACCTCAATTCGATGCACGGTGTGACTGGTATGGCTAAAAGTGTCTGATATCAGTTTGAAAATGACATAATCATTAGAAAACAACACTACTGACATACGGAAAACTGAGAAAATGTGTTTGTATTGTTTTTTTACTTTAGTAAAATGATCCACGAGTCATTTGTGACGTGTACGAATTGATCACACCTCAATCCGATGCACGGTGTGACCGGTATGGCTAAAAGTGTCTGATATCAGTTTGAAAATGACATAAACTTCGGAAAACAACACTACTATCATACGGAAAACCAATAAAATGCGTTTGGATTGTTTTGATACTTTAGTAAAATTATCCACAAGTCATTTTTGACATGTACGAATTGACCTCACCTAAATCTGATGCACAGTGTGACCGGTATGGCTAAAAGTGTCTAATATCAGTTTGAAAATGACATAAACATTATAAAACAACACTACTGACATACGAAAAACTGATCAAACGCATTAGGATTGTTTTGATACTTTAGGAAAACGATCCAAGAGTCATTTTTGACGTTTACAAATTGACCGCACCTCAATCTGACGCACAGTGTGACCGGTATGGAAAAAAGTGTCTGATATCATTTTCAAATTGAGATAAATTTTGGAAAACAACACTACCGACATACGTAATACCGAGAAAACACGTTCAGATTGTTTTGAAACGTTAGTAAAATGATCCATGAGTCATTTTTTACGTGTACGAATCGACCGCACATCAATCTGATGCATGGTGTCACCGGTATGGAAAAAAGTGTCTGATATCAGTTTCAAATTGAGATAAACTTTGGAAAACAACACTAATGACATACGGAATACTGAGCAAACGCATTTGGATTGTTTTGATACTTTAGGGAAACGATCCACGAGTCATTTTTGACATGTAAAAATCGACCGCACCTCAATCCGACGCACATTGTGACCGGTATGGCTAAAAGTGTCTGATATCAGTTTGAAAATGACATAAACTTTAGAAAACAACACTACTGACATACGAAAAACTGAACAAACGCATTCGGATTGTTTTGATAGTTTAGGACAACGATCCAAGCGTCATTTGTGACGTGTACAAATTGACCAAACCTCAATTCGATGCACGGTGTGACCGGTATGGCTAAAAGTGTCTGTTATCAGTTTCAAATTGAGATAAACTTTGGAAAACAACACTACTGACATACGAAATACTGATAAAATGCGTTCGGATTGTTTTGAAACATGAAGACAATGATACAGGAGTCATTTGTGACGTGTACGAATCGACTGCACCTCAATACGACGCACGGTGTGACCGTTGTGGATAAAAGTGTCTGATATCAGTTTCAAATTGAGATAAACTTTGGAAAACAACACCACTGACATATGGAATACCGAGAAAACGCGTTCAGATTGTTTTGAAACTTTAGGACAATGATCCATGATTAATTTTTGACGTGTACGAATCGACTTCACCTCAATCCGACGCATGGTGTGACCAGTAAATCTTTTCAATAGATAAAGAATCAGTATTTTTTAAATGAGATAAATCAATCAAAAACATATTGATTTTACATTATTCCCTTTCATTGTTATGAAAATGAAAACATTTGAGTTTAAAATTTCATATTTTAGTTTCACATTTCCATATTAATGTATTATTTCATATTACTGTTTTAATTTCATTCATTATTGCATTACTAACATAATATATGTTTTCTTATATAGGTGAATTTTTTTCCTTGAGTTCGGATTCTTTGTTCGGCAACAAATACCATCGAGAGCGGATCACAGATATCAAAGGATGAAACATGAATGTTTATAACTGTTGTTGAATAATTGTAATTGTAACCATGTAAAACAATGTTTGAAATGTATATAGCAATGTGTTTTTTGTATTCATGATGTTAAGTAAATGTATATACCGTTTTCGGTCAAAATATTGTGTACGAGTGCTATGTTGTGCAGGTGTGCATGTGCTACATTGTGCAGGTATTCTACTGTGCAGGTTCTATTTTTTTGGTGCAGGCGATGGTGTCTTTATCAGAGCTTTTTTGAGCACTGATAAAGGACACCTTTAACAGCGCTAGAGGAGCACTGATAAATGGGACCCCCCCTTTATCTACGCTGGCATTAACAGCACTTTTCTAGCGCTGTTAATGCCAGTTTTTAGCGTTGATAAAGGGCCAAGTTGTAGTAGTGCTACCTTGTTCATGCAAAATATTAATATTGCTCAAAATATCTTCTTTTCGCATTGAAAATATTTCCTGCAACTAAACCCTTTATTCTAAACATTATCTTTTGTGTGAAACTTGAACTTTTTTATGAAACTTTAAATTTTGCATGCAACTTTAACTTTTTTGTGCATCTTTAACTTTTCCGTGCAACTCCCTTTTTGAGAAGCATTTACGCACATTAGAACTCAGATCTTCTCAAAGTCTTCAGCCATACCAAACGAGGGGGGTCGCCTTTTATTGATAGGTGTCACTTACCCCCACATGAAAAATCCACCATTTCACAAAAAAACCTCTTATTCTTCTCACAATACATTTTGTGCATGAACCATTTTCCACGCACAACTCCATATTTTTTTTCACAACTAATGCCTTTTCAATTTTTCGACATTCCGACCCCAAAACATGCCTTGCATTCTAGTATAAAAAACACCTAAAATCTTGCATGAAACATCCTTTTCCAAACACACATTTCTCTATTTTGATATTTTCATCCCAAAAAATAGGCAAATAATGGGAAACAACACCACCTTCAGTACTGTTTTCTGCACGAATTGTATGATCCCTTTCCTGGAAAACATTAAAAACATCTAATGAGGATTGAGAACAAGCACAATCCAAACTCATTTTCCTGTATTGAATGTTAATGGTTCCAACAGTGTCTGTGTGTGCTTCTAACAAGTTTTCAAAATCTGTTTTGTTTGTTCAGTGCATTCAAGTGCTTCAATTATAGAATTTGATGAAAACAAAGTCTCATGTTGGACAGAAACAAATTCATCAATGAAAATATATTTAATAAACCATAAAGTTGATAAACTTATTTAGACGTCTCTCAAAGCAGTGAGCTGGGGGGTCGATGAAAGTGTTCTGAGGGACGTAGTGAGCTCTATCTAAAATCTTGTAAAGGATATGTTCTTGGAATAGAGTGATTGCGTTTAAAATATTGTATTCTAAAACTAGTGATGATTAATGGATTATGGTATGATCAAAAAATTGTCAGTGTGTGATCCTTGGACAAGCCCTTAGTATTGGACCGTGTAAAACTATTATCTTGTCTTTCTACATGTGAATGTTTTATTACTGATAGAATCCATCATACATGTTTAATGAGTTCCTAGAAATGTGAGAAAAAGATACATCACATTAAATGAAAAATTTGACACCATGATTCATCCCCCCCTCTCAGGGTGTTTTGGGGTCCTACATATTCTATAGTTTGAGTTTTCCTCTTATACTTACCATATGTCTGACAATGATAAGCAGTGATGGAACTTAACTTTGCATCCAAATATTTCTAATGACTTCTCTATAAATTCACAATAAACCTAAAATCCTAATTAGATATAATGGAAACATGTACTCCATACATTCTTACCACGTACAAAATATATATTCTCGAATGGTGAATACGAGAGAAATATACTTTGATATCAATGAAGTGTTCCAAATTTGTAACGTGATAAAATATAACCCATATAGAATTATGGACTTTATATATTTTGGAAAGTCTGACAACAATTCCCACGGTGATGTTTCCCTATTTCCATTTTGGTATGGGTAATGGTTTTAACATCCCATTAGAAATATATCTCTCAGCCTTAACATTATAACAAACCAATCATTGAGAAACATACACTACAGTGTATATTTTCATTTCCTCCCATCAAAAATACTATATTAGGTCCCAATACATTTTTGTGATTTTATTATGAATAGAGAATTATGTACTTTGTGCCTCATCCAACATCTTCCTCTTTAATTATGTTATAGGATGGAAACAAACATGTTTCTTGAACTTTATTATTCTATCACATTCAAGGTAGAATTCAGTAACATTTCTCAACTTCTTTTTCATATCTACATCTTATTCCTGCTACTCCTTAATCTTCATTTTCATTGATGGTTAAACATTCATTTGAAAAATATAGGTTTTCTCTTCTTTCTATAAAATTTATAAACATAACCTTTGAAAATCCATATATATTGGATCTTTTTTTAACCTTGAAATAGATAGGCTATCTTGGTCTTCTCAACGTAAAGCATCAGCCATCATGTTCTCTTTCCCATGGTGGTAATGTATTGAACATTCATGATCATTAATCAATTAAAACCATCTTATTTAGAACATATTTATCCCATTTTTAGTGAAAATATAAATTAAACATTAATGATTAGTATATATATCATGTCTTTCTATATAAAGATAAATCCTCCATATCTTTAATGAAAATATTACCAAATCTAACTCTAAATCTTGAGTATATTAATTTTTCTCATGTATTTTTAATTTTTTTGACACATAAGATATCACCATACCATTTTTCATGAGAACACATCCCAACCCCTTCTTGGATGCATCACTATAGATCCCAAAAAATTATCCACTATAGAGTAGTATGAGTAAAGGTTCACTAACTAACCTTCATTTTAGCTCCCTAAAATTATATTCACATTACTCAGTCCATGTGAATGTAAATATTTTCCTTGTAAAAATTATGAGTGGATTAGATAATCATAATTAATATTACAAAAAACATTGATAATATTTAGCCAGCCCAAGGAAAATTCAGATCTTATTTACCATTTTTGGTCTAGGACAATGTCCAATATCATCCTCCTTTTTTGGATCCATAGTGTCACATACATATCTTATTTTAAATGTATTTTTATTTTAATTTCCATTAATTCTTTGTTTTGGGGGGTTTCCAATGTTTTTATGGAGAATAGGTGAGTTTTCATTAATTGGGCCAAACCGTGAGCCCAATTCCAGATTTAAAAATAAATTTTGTTTCTTTTATAACATATTCATTTTTTAATATTTTTCACACATTCCAACTCCTAAATGTCCTCCCCTAATATATTAACACCACAATTAAAATTTGGAGCCTTTGGAAATCCATAACCAAGGTGTATATGGGTTTTTATTTAAGGGATTGGGCCTGCCCGAAAGCCCAATTCCAGTTTTAAAAATAAAATTTGATTAGTTAATAACTTATTCATTTTTAAGGGGTTTTCGGTGATTCCAATCCCCAAACACGCCCCTTGAACCCAGACGCGTGTCCAATATCCTCCCACACTCGTTTCAGCTCCTTTTCATCGCGGTGTAGGTCGAAAGTTCTTAAGAACTCAAATTTCGGGCAGATTTATAAAGGTAATTTGTTTCCTTCATAACTCCTTCGATTCTTACTCTTTTTCCCCCATTCAAATTCCTAAATGATCTACCTATTCTTGTTCGAACCGACCTTTTAGGTTTGAGTATTTGTGTTTTATGGTCTGAAATTCTGGTTTTAGGTCTGGTTTAGATTTCTTGAGGTGCGGCGGTGGTGCGTTTGAGTTTTCGCACAAAGGATTCAAGGGTTTCCTTGGTTTTGGTAGGTGATTCCATTGTGTATGAAATCTTTGTGAATTGGATACTATTTTTATGGTATTTTCATTCTTATTAAATTTTATTATTTCTGAAAAATATAGTTTTAGTGGTGTTTGTATTTAAAATGAATCCTAAAGGCCAATTTCATGTGAAATTGGGGGTTTTTCATAGAAATGTATTATTAGTTTAATTGGGGCTACCCTATAAGTAACTAGTTGATTTTATTGAAGTATAATAGGGATAGAAATACTGTTTTTAATTATTTTCCCTTGTTTTTGTTGCTGAAAAATATGGTTTTAATGGTGTTTGTGAACCACATGAAATTCAAAGAGTTGTGTTGTGTAATAATGGAGACTTTGCAATGATGTCGTTTCTCGAACTATATAGGGTTGCCCTAAATATGATTTTGTGTTTTAACTGAAATGTAGTGGGATCTCCTTTATGTTTTTGAAACTTAAATATGTGCACATAGTATGCAAGTGAGGTTTATAAGGTGTTTTGTGTCCGAAACACTACGAGATTTTTGAGGAATTGTTTTATGAAAAATCTAAGTGTTTTGTTGCGTGTTTTAAGTGGTATAAAATGTGATAGCTACTGTATTGGTTATGATTGACCAGTAATGGTGTTTTATATGAAAATTTATTTATTTTGCATGCTGAAATTGATTGAGCAAAAAAGGGGAAGCTCGGGTACCTAGGTGGGGCGGATTTGTATTAGTACGGCTAGTGGACCGGATGGGTTTTGTCCCTGCTTCACTTAGCATTTGGATAACGGCAACTCTAACTAAACTATGTGGATGATTATTGGGGACCACTAGGTTATGGTTTTCTTCCCTACTAGTGGCTCGTGCACGAGAAAGGATTTTCCTATGGTTACTTTACACCGAGGTACGAGGTACATAGGGCCCAAGACAACCTAGTGCCTAGGGGTGTTCCCAATGTTGTTGCTCATTGGATTTGTAGTATCTACCCGTGTCTTAGGGTGTGTTTGGAAGTAAATTAGAGTATCTAACATTTCTATTTTAATGTGTTAGTATTCTAAAAAAAATTTGTATTGAAAACTATTTTCAATTAGAGTTTTCATTTCTTGAAATTTGAACACTACTTTTCCTTGCATTTGAAAACTGCTTGTTTTTTCACATTGTATTTCTTACTCTTTGGAATCATTGGGTGGTATCCTACTGGGCTTAGGCTCACACCCTACTTACACCCCTTGTGTGTAAGTAGACTTGGTTATGTTTGATTCAGGTAAAGGAAAGGCTAAGGGTGATGGCGGTTCATGGTGTTAGTTCCCATTCTTGGTGCGGAGTTGTGGAGATAGCTTGGGGGCGACGACCCCTAGTCGTGTGGAGTCCTTGTGGCTGTCTTAATGCTATAATTATTTTCATTTGGACCACTTGTATAATCTTTAAAACAATGTACTCAGTTTTGGTTTTCACTTTAGTCTTGTTTGGCTCAAAAATTTCAGATTTATATTATGGATTGTTTTTAATGTTTTATGCTTTCATACTCGGGTAAATCGTTCCCAAACCTATATTAATGATACCCGGGAACTTGTGCCAGCCCGTGGGGATAGGGAACGCCCTTCGAGTCATGTCACGGGCTGGGTTTGCTGCCGGTTTTGGCGGTGACCAGATTCGGTTCGTGACAAAATGGTATCAGAGGAGGTTCGCTCCTTGGGTCATGTTATTTGGGGAAGAGTAAACATAGTCTGGAGCTAGGATTTTTTGGACTTGAAATTTCAGTCATGGGTAGTGGGCCTGGCCAGCACACCTCATGAAGGGATTCAAGTCACCATGGTAAGTATGGATTTATTTGATTGCTTTGGTTTTCATGGTTTAATGATGACTATGGGAAATGAAAAGAGAGTTGGGAGAATAATCTCAGTGAGCTCACAGGGCCTGGCAAGCCATGTGGAGCCATAGATATTTCCCTAGAATACTCTCTGTGATGGAGAAGTGATTGGAATATGGCTGCCAACCATATGTCCAAGTCACCCACCGAAACTAGTTTCCTCTTGCATTGTTTTGTGCTTTAGTTTTGAAATCTTAGCACTTTGGTTTTAAGGTGACTTGGTTTTAAGAAGCGTAACGTTTTTATGAAATGATTTTCAAATAAAGAGGGAATGTTTTGGTTTATAAAATGGTGGAACTGAATTTTCAGAATTGTTTTAAAATGTAAAATGGTGCGCTTACACCTCTTTGAAATCAGGAACTATATTGAATTTGTTTTTTTAAAGCGTTTCCAATAGAGTTTTCTAAACAATTAGAGTTTGTTTTAATGGGATGATATGTTTCGAAATTGATGTGAATAACATAAAAGTGTGTTCTTTTCTAAATGGTTGTGTCCTTATGAAATGTTTTGTAAGATGTGAATTGGGATTTCGATCTCATTGTTAGCAGTTTTGAGAAAAAGGTTGGGTTGGTTGACCATTTTGTTTTTGAAAAGTGGAAGGAAGTTTTGTTTTAACCTTTGGTATTTCCATTAGTGACCACATGGATGGAGTTATATGGGATGATGGATGGTTGATGGCACGACTGGATGAGTGCTGGGATGGATATGAGGAGGGTGCCCGGTGTGGCACAAAAACATGCATGTGTGAGGCCCATGGGGTACCATTGGTGGATACGCTTACTGCTAAACCGTTTGTTTTCAAAGAATTGGTTTTAAAGAAAAACATGATGTCTTGATGAATAGTTTGGAATGGTTTGTATTATGGGTTTTTAAAAATGTTGATGTTGTGGGAGGTTTTGAGTTCAAGAACCCCTTCTGTTTGAACTGTGTTTTGGGTTTGTGTTTGGTCGGTAAGTTGTGTTGTAGGGACGAATAGTGGTCTCTTTTGAAAAAAAAAATTGGGATGCCTTTACGGTGGTTCCCTCAATGTGTTTGGATCTGGTTTGTGGCATGTTTTGACCAATGGACTAGCATGGTTGGGTCCTTGGGTTCTCTCATTGGATAAGGTACGCCCCCATTAAGGGTTAATGCACAACTGAAGTGCAACCCGTTTTGTTTCGCCATTGGAAAATCCTCCAGTTGATCAATATAAATAATATTTTATCGAACATTTCTATTATTGAGTCTACACCCATTCATTTCGCTGATTTGTGGATCCTCTTGTAGTGGGATAGTGCTTGGGGAAGGTTGAAAGAGACCTTGGTTTCTTATGTTTCCTGATTCACCAAAGGTGGGAGTGTTCTTTCGTTGTTAGTACAGATGAGTGTCTTGATGGTGTCTAAGAGGGCATCTGGGTTCTTTATTGTTTCTTTGAAGAAAGAGTTATTATTAAACAACCAATTTTGAGATTTAGTTCATGATATGATATTGTGTCCACTTTTTGGACTTATCTGTTGTTTAGGGACTTTGAATATGGTCACGTTCCATGTATTGTTTCTATCAATCGTCAGGGTCATGTTCGGTGACGCATTGTGATGTTGTGTGCTCTTTTGACCATAAAGGTGAAGGTCACACAATCCTTTAAGGTTCTATGTTATGTTGGGATTGTGTCTCCCTTGGGAAAAACATCAAATCCTCTATCTTAGAGGAAGGTGTTTATACGTGTCTTTCCCTTCTATTGTTTCTCACCCAAATAAACAAGGTGCGATGTGTGTGCATCTACTGATCCCTTGTTTCAATGAAATTTTTGGTTTTGGTAAAGTGGGTTATGGAGTGTGTTATGTCTTGATAAACCCATCAGGGTATGCAGTGTTGTTGTTTGTGGCACCGAAAGAAGAATTTCCACATAGGGGTTTCAACAGCCTAACTGCGTGGCCAAAGATGCTTCAATATTTTGAGCTCCAGCCATAGGTCCTGGAGAGAAGCTGGCGCGTAGTCAGGGGAAACACCAGTGTCGTTTAAACACTTGTACAAAGTCATATCCTCAGTATGAAAGATAGGAACAGTTTAAACCTATGGTTTCATCATCTTCCTTTTGTTTCTCTCATTCGGTGGAAATAGGTAGAGGGCCTTGTACCCATGTCATCGCCTAATGTTTTTCCCACCCACGTTGGTTTCCATTGAGTCATTGGAGAATGGTTGGAAATTTGGCTAGAAAGTTTGAGCACACATTTTGTGCATGATTAGTAGTGTCAGTGTGATAGGAAGTCACGTTCAAATAATGATCAGCATAGTTAGTGCATGGTTTCCCAAACCGTGCAGACTGACCCTGCACCCTTTCCAAATCTTAAAAAAACAATTGGGTCTTTTTGTGTCTGCCCATGCTGGTCAGTTAAGATGGTTGGTTCTTGTGGTGGGAAGACCCACTGTGGGTATCATGTATATTATTTTGTAAATTTCTAATTTATGTATACCCCTTGTACTAGGGAGTTTGTTTGGGCCTCCCCCTATTAGTGTCTTGATTCTGTGTCGGAAAAAAAAATTAAGTTGTCTCTTATAGTGGGGAGCCCATTTGTGTCTCTTCATACGAGTAACTCATATTTTTCCTTGGTTTTGTATGGGAAGTAGGTATTATCATTTGGAGATATATAACTACCTACATCTTTCTTTGGTAAAAATTTATATTGGAGAGTGACCAATGGTTTAGTTATAGTCGGGAAAGTGTAACCATGTTCGATGTTGTCGTTTATTTGGGTAAATTGATTGAGTGTTGTTCAGATTGTGTTAGAGGAGTTTTCATTTGGGATAAAGCTTGAATGTGCCTTATTCGTTCATGAAAGTTGTGTAAGTCAGGTTTGTGAGAGTATTCCTTCCTTCATTTATCACTGGAGGTTTTATGGCCTTTGGGGGTGAAACCTGGCAAGAGAGTACCACTTGGTTTCTCAGTTGGGTTTAGTTGTTGCTTTGGCCTTACTGTGACTTTCCGGGGCGGAGTGTTTTTATGGTGGGGAGAATTGTCACATACATAGCTTATTTTAAATGTATTTTTATTTTAATTTCCATTAATTCTTTGTTTTGGGGGGTTTCCAAAGTTTTTATGGAGAATAGGTGAGTTTTCATGAATTGGGCCAAACCGTGAGCCCAATTCCAGATTTAAAAATAAATTTTGTTTCTTTTATAACTTATTCATTTTTTAATATTTTTCACTCATTCCAACTCCTAAATGTCCTCCCCTAATATAGTAACACCACAACTAAAATTTGGAGCCTTTGGAAATCCATAACCAAGGTGTATATGGGTTTTTATTTAAGGGATTGGGCCTGCCCGAAAGCCCAATTCCAGTTTTAAAAATAAAATTTGATTAGTTAATAACTTATTCATTTTAAGGGGTTTTCGGTGATTCCAAGCCCCCAAACACGCCCCTTGAACCCTGACTCGCGTCCAATATCCTCCCACACTCGTTTCAGCTCCTTTTCATCGCGGTTTAGGTCGAAAGTTCTTAAGAACTCAAATTTCGGGCAGATTTATAAAGGTAATTTGTTTCCTTCATAACTCCTTCGATTAGTACTCTTTTTCCACCATTAAAATTCCTAAATGATCTACCTATTCTTGTTCGAACCTAACTTGTAGGTTTTAGTATTTGTGAAATCAGATACTGGTATTTTGGGGGGTGATTTCTACAAGATATTTTAAGTAAGTTGTTCTCCTCCTTTCTTCTTTCAATTTGTTTAGGGTTACATCCAATTTAGTTAGGGTTTCATCCATTATAATTGTGGTTCCTAATGTCCTGGAAGTAGGGTTTAAAATTTAAGGTTTTATATTGTGTTTTATGGTCTGAAATTATGGTTTTAGGTCTGGTTTAGATTTCTTGAGGTGCGGCGGTGGTGCGTTTGAGTTTTCGCACAAAGGATTCAAGGTTTTCCTTGGTTTTGGTAGGTGATTCCATTGTGTATGAAATATTTTTGAATTGGATACTGTTTTTATGGTATTTTCATGCTTATTAAATTTTATTATTTCTGAAAAATATAGTTTTAGTGGTGTTTGTATTTAAAATGAATCCAAAAGGCCAATTTCATGTGAAATTGGGGGTTTTTCATAGAAATGTATTATTAGTTTAATTGGGGATACCCTATAAGTAACTAGTTGATTTTATTGAAGAATAATAGGGATAAAAATACTGTTTTTAATTATTGTCCCTTGTGTTTGTTGCTGAAAAATCTGGTTCTAATGGTGTTTGTGAACCACATGAAATTCTAAGAGTTGTGTTGTGTAATAATGGAGACTTTGCAATGATGTCGTTTCTTGAACTATATAGGGTTGCCCTAAAAATGATTTTGTGTTTAAACTGAAATGTAGTGGGATCTCCTTTATGTTTTGGAAACTTAAATATGTGCACATAGTATGCAAGTGAGGTTTATAAGGTGTTTTGTGTCCGAAACACTACAAGATTTTTGAGGAATTGTTTTATGAAAAATCTAAGTGTTTTGTTGCGTGTTTTAACTGGTATAAAATGTGATAGCTACTGTATTGGTTATGATTGACCAGTAATGGTGTTTTATATGAAAATTTATTTATGTTGCATGCTGAAATTTATTGAGCACAAAAGTGGAAGCCCGGGTACCTAGGTGGGGCGGATTTGTACTAGTACGGCTAGTGGACCGGATGGGTTTTGTCCCTGCTTCACTTAGCATTTGGATAACGGCAACTCTAACTAAACTATGTGGATGATTATTAGGGACCACTAGGTTATGGGTGTGTTCCCTACTAGTGGCTCGTTCACGAGAAAGGATTTTGCTATGGTAACTTTACACCGAGGTACGAGGTACATAGGGCCCAAGACAACCTAGTGCCTAGGGGTGTTCCCAATGTTGTTGCTCATTGGATTTGTAGTATCTACCCGTGTCGTAGGGTGTGTTTGGAAGTAAATTACAGTATCTAACATTTATATTTTAATGTGTTAGTATTCTATAAAAATTTTGGATTGAAAACTATTTTCAATTAGAGGTTTCATTTCTTGAAATTTGAACACTACTTTTCCTTACATTTGAAAACTGCTTGTTTTTTTCACATTGTATTTATTACTCTTTGGAATCATTGGGTGGTATCCTACTGGGCTTAGGCTCACACCCTACTTACACCCCTTGGGTGTAAGTAGACTTGGTTATGTTTGATTCAGGTAAAGGAAAGGCTAAGGGTGATGGCGGTTCATGGTGTTAGTTCCCATTCATGGTGCGGAGTTGTGGAGATAGCTTGGGGGCGATGACCCCTAGTCGTGTGGAGTCCTTGGGGCTGTCTTAATGCTATAATTATTTTTATTTGGACCACTTGTATAATATTTAAACCAATGTACTCAGTTTTGGTTTTCACTTAAGTCTTGTTTGGCTCAAAAATTTCAGATTTATATTATGGATTGTTTTTAATGTTTTATGCTTTCATACTCGGGTAAATCGTTCCCAAACCTATATTAATGATACCCGGGCACTTTTACCAGCCTGTGGGGATAGGGAACGCCCTTCGGGTCATGTCACGGGCTGGGTTTGGTGCCGGTTTTGGCGGTGACCAGATTCGGTTCGTGACACATAGATATTCTCTCTCTTGAGATTATATGACCTAAAAATGAAACTTTCTAGAAAAAAAGTCACACATGGAAAATTTTTCCTAAAGCTACTCCTTTCAGAGGATCTTTATTACAATCCTAAAGTGATATTCACGTTCTTAATTTCCCTTTTCATATACAAGAATATCATCTATAAATACTATCAAAAACTAATAAATATAGTTTTTAAATAATCTATTCATTAAATCCATGAAGATAATGGAGGGATTAGTAATACTAAAAGGAATCACTATAAATTCATAGTGTCCATAGATTTTACCTAATATCATCCTCAGTATATCCCCCTTCATTAACCTTAATTGATGATATCCAAAATAAAAAATAGTTTTGAAAAATTATTGAGAACCTTTTTGTTGGTAAAATGTTTCATCAATATGGGGAGACAATATTTTTTCTTGATTGTGATCTTGTTATGTTCTCGATATTAAATACAGAATCTCATTGATCCATCATTATTCATAAAAAATAGAGCAGGTGAACCCCATGGTGAAACACTAGTTTGTATGAATCCCTTATCATGATTATTTTTCAGTTTCTTCTTCAATTGCTTTAACTAAATTGGGGCCATTATATAAGGAGTATTTGAAATTTTTATAACACCCAATATTAGTTCAATTGAAAACTCAAATTCATGATTCATTGGAAGACTTGTAAATTCTTCTAAATTCCCTCAAGAAACTCTTGTACAGTATGTGTATCCTCAATAGTGTGTTTCTCCACAACCATCTAAGATAGATAGCTTAAATTTATAGGAATTAAGACCCACAAAATAAAAGTAATTTCTCTCGGATGTTCATATTCATCATTACATAAATATATTAGCATGGATCATTTGGAAAATTAAATGTGACTTTCCTTCCTGAAAAATTGATATGAGAACAATATAGAGAAAGAAAATAAATTCCAAGAATCACATAAAATTAAACTAAAGGAAGGATCACAGGATGTATAGGAATCTCTTTCCCACAAACTTCAAGTAGAGAAGAATTATAACCTTGTGAGGTGATTGTTGTGCCATTAGAAATTTTCATAGCTAACTCAACATCTATTTGTGAGGTAATATAGTGATACCCTTAGAAAATTATTTATAAATAAAAAAATCACTCTTGGATCTAGAACCAAATATAACATTATCTATTTTAGAGTGGATTCTATGTGTAACTTTAAGCAATTCATTATCATACTCCACCTCAATAGTAGTGATTGCCTATGATTTTACATTATATTTTTCCTTAAGAGGTTTATAAAATATATTATCATTAATAAACCTTTAATGAGGTAATTTTTAGGATAATTACTATTTTAATTGCACTTGTAACAATGAAGTTTGGGAGGTGCATTTGGTGTAGCGTATTATCTATATGCTTCATTATCTACCTTTATCCTGTCAATTCAGTTGTCAATTTCTTTATAACCTTATTTCCCATTACTAGTCCCCGTAATATATTTTCCTCCATGTTTCTTTCCACACTTTTAGAATAAATAATAAATCATCTTCTTTTCACTATGGTTTTTATATTTCCCGTTGAATTCCATTTTTCTCTTATTATCAAACCCATAAGATTTATTGGTAAATACACTATTCATATCAAACATGAGACCACATACAATGATTTCCTTATCACAACGGAGTTTCATTACGTATAATTCCCTTTTATATATTTGGTTTTACACCACTTAAGAATCGATCAACACTACTCTCAAGTTGAATGATAATTCTAGAAGCTTACCTTTCATGTCCTATAAAACATTATTCATAAGTACCATAAGATTCATCATCCTTTTTCTTAAGAACAAATAGCACCTTATCCATTATTATAATAATAATATAGGGAATGTACATATTGAAAATTCAATTCTTCAACTCAGCCCATTCTAGGGATTTAATTTCATCTTGTTTCTACATGATCGTGATGAGGTTCCACCATTGATATGTTTCACCTTCCAAATATTTGGATACCAAAGTTAAATTCTGATGTTCTTGACATTGTAGAACTAAAAATATATTTTTATTGGTATTGATACAATTTTCAACCACTATTGGATCTGAATACCCCCTGAACGAAGGTGGATTCTACCTCATGATGGACTCAATAAATTTTTTTACCTCCATTGCTCATTTGGAAGTCCTATATGATTCATAGATTGAGAATGTTTTGTGAGAATAGAAAAATTATTTTGAGTTCCATATCCCATAACATTCGGTTTCTCGGGATGAAACCCATTTCATTTCTCAACACATTCAGTATTATCTCGGTTCCTTTAGGTTCTAGCCATTGACAAAAACGAAAAATAATAGTGTGATAAATACTAATCATAATGGTAAAACCACATAATCAGGGAAAATTACTTATTGAATTTTAATTTATGAAAAATTAGGATTAATTCCTATATTATTCAATGTCATTACCAAACCCTAGTATCGTATCCTATATATAAAATTATCCTTAGAGTTATTACGATGGTTTTTACATCCTAGTATCTAATGTTAACTAAACATTGATATGATTCCAACTAAAATAGGCCATACTTTTATTACATTTATATTTTGTCTAAATTGTAGAATACCTATTTCATAACATAAAAAAACCATTCCATAACAGTATTGGTTTGGGTTCCTTTGAAATAGGGGAATATAAAAGAAATGATTCATAAAACATCTACATCACCTATCGTATATTCTTTCATAACTATAAACCTTTTGAAAATTAATACAGAATATATTTCTTCATATATTAGGGTAAAAAACAAAACAAAGGGGTGAGTTAAAATTATTATTAAGGGTAATCATGGGAGATAAAACAATCCTAATTTCATATGAAAATGAAGATAACTGTTGAAGATTATATCTTGCATATCAAGGAACAATATATAGTGTCATATAAGAAATAATAAAAGTTCACAAAGAATCAAAGAACATATTCTACGAGATCATAACATAAGACATGGAATTGTGGAATACACACAAGAATATATATTAATCTCCATATTATAAAAGGATTATTTCCAATACCATCGTAGTGGACAAATTACCTTACTGAACTGGGTTCACTCCCCATTCCATCCATTTATTACTTAACAAATTTTACTGCAATTCCAGTACTAAATTAATGAACTTAGTGCCCATCATGTTGTAGCCCTATCTATCTCACGAGATATAAATAATTACCCATTAAATCAGAGGGATATAAAGCTCCCACACATAATATAAAGGCAAATATAAATATATATTCTACAAGAACATAATTCATTCATAAAATCAAAACCCATGAAAAAAAATCAGTTTTCCTAAAAATAATTCAATCATAACATAACCCATGAAAATAAATGGGTTTTATATATATCATTACATCATAAATATAAATCAACCATAAGAAAAATAGTGATAAAATCATTGAAAAATTTCCCCATTAAATCATTAGTAACATCAAAGAATGTTATTAAAAATGAGAAATAATCTTAATATGTCACTTGAAAAGAACTCATGTGGAAAATATCCTATCTTTTTTAAAAATGTTTTCATTTATTAAAATTCCACACAATTTCAAAATAAATCATTTTTTGGAAAATAAAATTATAATATTGTATGGGAAGCTTCAAGTATTTAAGGTAATAAGAAATCATAAAAATATAATCATGTGGTATATGTTAAAAAAAATTCTTTGCTTACATTTTCTGAAAGAGTCAAAAAGGACATTGTTAGGAAAATAAAAAATTTATTTTTGTTCAAAACGTTTAGTAAAACTTAAAACCTGTGTAAAAAGTACTTTATAGTTTTTCAGAATAATAGTACAAAAATTTTGGAATAAATTTTTGAGAAAAATGGAAATGGAAGATAAATATACCCGGGAAAATACTTACATATAAACAATATTAGAGAATAAAAATATTTTGAAATTAATCCCTATCTTAGATATGATTTCCATCATACATATCATAAAATCTTATATAATGGATTGAATAATTTTATTAACTTAAACCATAACCATATTATGTTTATGATATCTTATATGATCATATGATCATCTGTTAATAATTTTCCATTATTATTGTTCTTCAGGGGTAACTGCTTTATTTTTTATGCATGTTTTGTTGTATTAGTCCCAATTATTGTGCATAGGATATAATTCCATAATTCCTAGAATGATATTAAGGTAATATATATCATATATATTCATTAAATACATTTACATGATCATTCTTGAATGTTTAATATGTAAAATGAATTTCATCATGTCATGGAGATGGTAGGCTGAATGCACACACACATAATGATATCATTCCCTCAATAGTAAAAGGGTAAGGAAATAGATGGTATATTTTTTTTGTGAATAAATATAATTTTATAATTATCACATATATATTATTTCCATCATTATACAAATTCAAATAATTTAGTGATGAAAAACAGGTTACACCACGATGTGGTGACGGTAAGTCGTACGTACGCACATGTGATGCTTTATTTTTCATAGGTTTAATAAAATATAGAAAATGTTTTGTCCATAATCATAATAAAATCTAATAATATAGGTGGAACTGGGGTTATTACATTATAATTTAATCAATACATGAAGAGTATGTATAAGAAGAAATAATCTTTGAAGAGTTGGTAAAGACGATTACCTCTTATTTCGAGAAAATCATTTTGAAATACACTTAGAGACACTAGAGATGGTCTTTTGAGAAGTAAAGAACCTATAAAATATGTTCTGTAATGTTCTGAAGAGAAATTTTTAGGGGATGGTCGAGCTTAAAGGATCAATGTGATGTGAAGGAGGTTCCCTATTATAGTTGAGGTGAGGGGAACTTTTGGATTTTTCTCAAAATATTAATTTATAAAAAAATCTATCTTAATAAAAATTACACAAAAATATAGTATAAAAATATTAGATGATATAAGGATGTAATATAATTAACCAATATATTTTTTACAAGTTTTAGTTTTATTTTAAACAATATAATTTTGATTAATCCTTAGTTGATTTATTTTAATTTTTTCAAAGGTAACAAATTTTTTAATGTTAAATAGTTGAACATTTTACTTATTTGAGGTAAATTAAATCAAAGATGAATAATTTAAAAATATATAGTTCATATTATTGTTTTATTTATTTGTAAATATTTTTTAGTTTTTAAAATAATTTAACAAAATATTAATTTGAAAAAATATCACTACAATCAATTTTTACACTATTCATTACAAGGACTTTTACAAATATAACTTTAAAAAAATATTTAATTGTATCCCTAATAGGTCTTGTTCACCTATAATTTTTTTTAGATTAATTATTTAAACTTTTTTTTATTTTAATATATTTAGTAACATTTATTTGACATTTCAATTAATAAAATAACTACTATATCACTATTGTGTAATTTTTTAATATAATTATTTGTTCAATAACAAGTTAAAATGAAATAAAATGACAATGATAAAACTTCTATATTGCATAATAATATTTACTTTCTAATATATATGTTGTGTAACACTATATAGAAAATGGCATACTATTTAAAACATGAAGGAGATATATTTTTATTTTTATTATATAGAATATTAAAAACACCATAATTTCTTCTATGTTACCCAAAATGTCAAAAATAAATTTATATAATAAAAATAATGTTAATAATTTATAGTTTTATGCATTAATTAAATAATAATGTCTCCATGTGGACACATAAGGAACATTAAAGGCAATGAATGTGACATTTTGGGAATATCTTTCCTTTGAATATTATAGAAGTCATTTTAATGGACAAGTGTCCATTAAAAAAATTGATTTCGATCATTAAGAGTTAAGTGTTTATTTTTATTCATGAAATGCATTTTTTTTCATGTGATAGAGTGCTTTTATAATCATCATAATTTAATTTTCCCCCAAATTACTCAATTTACCTTTTATAGTTGTAAAACAATGTACCAAGGATATTATTGTTATTGGCAAATAATAAAAGGAAACTATTTACTAAATTTAGACATTTTGAAACAATATTTGGTATTGATTTTTCAAAATTCCAAATATAGAAGTTTTAAAATGTAATTTAATATAAAATAGGTAAAATTCCATGAAAAAAATATTCTTCATAAAAATTCCCTCTTGAAACATAAAATGTTTTAATAATAAATTTTTGTATAAAATAATTTTTTTTAAAAAATAATTGGATTATTTTTAACAAAATAATAATAATGAAAAATTAAAAATAACTCAAAACATAATTTTACCTTATAAATTCATTAAAATAAAATACAATTTTCAATAAAAATTAGTATTTTCAGTTTTCTTTAAAAGAGTAAATGTTTTTAGGAAAAAAAATTTGATAGGTTGAAAAAATAAATTAACTTTTTGAAGTCCATTTCCAAAAAATTAAATAATGAAAAACTAATTGTTGATGCAATCACATTTTTTGACGAATAAATTTATTTTACTACAAATTGTGTGATTATTATCTAATCACTTCCCAATAAGTTAATATTGATATGGGACTTTAGTTTTATTTCCTAAATTTGTTATTCATATTTATTCCTACCAATTTAATAACTAGGTTGTAATGACCATTTTAGTAGTGTACCGTAGTTCATTTAAACTCATGTTTGTGTGAAATGAAATCCATTTAAGAATTAAAATTATTTCAAGAGAAATATTTCATAAAAATATATAGGTGTTACATCCACAAACATGTAGTCATTAACGATTTTGTAGACCATCGCGAATCTAGTTGCTTATGCATATTGTTTGGGTGTTTTGGAAAAAGCTTGCTTCCAACCATCCGTCCATTCCTCTCCCTCTCACGTGATTCATGTAATTTGGAATAAATATATATATATATATAATAAAATATGAAATATTAGTTTTCTTATTTGATTTCCTTCTCCTTTATCTTCATTAAAAATATTTATAACTGAAATATTTCTAAGTACCAATATTATTAGTAATCAAAAACCCTTGGATATAGTCTTTCATTTTCTTTAACTATATCCATAATATTTTTTTATAAAATCATCACTTTTAAAACTACAAAAGAATCGTCATTTTAAAAATCTAGAATAAATTTCATATAACTATATAGAATTACTATCATGACTTTATACAACTTCTAAAATCCCAAAGAACTCAGGTCTTCTTTCGTTATTACAAATTTGAACACTTAATAAATTAATATACATGGATCATGATATTAATTCAATGAATGCTAAACATAACTTCAACTTCACACCCTAAATAAATAAAATACATTATTCTCTATCACATCTCCAGGTGGTTAATAAAAAACTAAAATATTCTCAATCATTTCAAGCTACATAACATCAAACAGATAATTGAATCCTCAAACTTGTCCTATATGTAATTTGCCTTCATGTATATGCATGTCCATATGTATGAATCTCACATTCAATATAGTTGTGTGTTTTTCCATGTCATATTCCTGATATTATTCATGTAGCATTTTATTAGGCCCATAAAATGTTTTCATATCACTTCTTCATTTGACTCATTATCATATTCCATGAATCACTATGTACAATAGAAATTTTTTATATGGTTGTTCATCCACACATTTTTTCTCATGGGAAATAAAATTAATATTTGAATTATGTATTTCTCTTCCTCATATTAGATGTACATGTCTGAAACTATTAACGATATATATCAACATTTTGATTTCACACATTCATGAATCAGTAATTGTATGTGACCTTTCAAATTTGAGATAGTTACTCACAATTAGGCATGTATCAAATCAAAATTTAATGTTAATTTTTTCATATCATTTGGGTGAAAGTATCACTTGACCTCTTATTATTATTATCAATCAACCTTCATCTTCTATGTTCAATCTATCTAACACCTTGTGGTTGAATGATTTTATAGTAGTTCCACATTCCATGTTACACTCATGGTTTCTAGACCAGCTATACAGCTCATGGTCATTTCATCTTCAATCATTGAAGAAATTTTCATGATTCATACCCTCACATAAATTTAGTTCTTACACTCATGGAAGACACTTATATGTCTCACGGATGATCCATGCGGTTCACATGGAAGAAAGTTCTTGTAACATCAAATATTCTTCATATAGAAGATTCATCCTGATCAAAACTCCATGAATCCATTTTTTATCAAATTAAAAACATCCATGATCCTATATAGTGATAATATCGTACAATATATATAGAAAATAATGAATCTTATATTCGGGTGTAAATGGAATCAGATTAAAATCAATTTCCTGAGATCATTACACACAATTCCACATCTTGGTGAACTAGGGAATCATGAGTTTTTAGAGGGAGAAATAATATGATATCATGGAATGATTAGATGACATGGATAGATAAAACCTAATGATTGTGTTTCATTTTGAAATATTTTAAATTTATGATCTATACCTTATATGCTACTCTCCCACATTGGATAAATAGACATTATGTTGCTCTTTTATAATCAATTATACAACATTTTCATCTCGATAAGAGTAACTAGGTACACTATAGGAATTATCTCCATTACTTTCATATATTCCCTTATAGATGTGAGTATACTACTACCATGCATGATCATTGTTTTCTATATACTCACATGTACCTTTATATATAGGATCATCCACCTTGAAAACATGGACCTATTATGTGATTGAGATGCCCCCATGGATTTCTTTGTGTGTGCCTTTTTTTTAAACACTTTACTAAAATATTAGAACATATATTATCATCATATTACTATCACTTATCAACATTATTAATCATTTATTCTTCATAAATAAATAATTATTTTTTTTCATGGACGTCTCACCAAAGATCCCTATATAAAATTTCACAATAAAATAATATTTTTTTGGTCTTATCACGATATCTAAATTAATAAAATTTATTCAAGAATAATCATCTAATATATTATATTCATATAATATTACCTTTTCATCATCATTAATCCAACACGTGTACTGAACTCCTAAAATATTTAAAACACCTCTTCTTATTCAACAAAAACAATCCTATGTTTTAACATTAAAATGATTTTTAATTATGCAGAAAGATATTAAAATCAATAAATTAATTTAATTCCTTGACATCCATTGAAAAAAAATATAATTAACATAATTTTTATTCAACATTATCCAACATTGTATTTTTTTCAATAACCTCATTAAATGATATTTCAATATGTGTTTCCTTTTTCATATTATCCCCTTTTTGAAAATATATTTTAATTAAATTCCTAAAATTATTATCAATAAATATGATGTAAATTCTCATTGTAGAAAACAAGAGGGGTTGATTTATATAATAAATAAATAATTTTTCAATTGATCTTGATGAAATATTTAATGCGAAACTCACAATGAATATTTAATAATAATAAAATTTTAATCAGGTTGTCAAAATTGTATTGAAAAATTGAGATAAAATTTGTCATAAATATCCAATTGAGTTCTCTATACTCACTTCAATACACATTTTAGGAAACTCACACATAGAAGGATTTATCAAATGGATTAGTAGTTTTCCAAAACATTCATTTTGTATGTAATTAATTTAAACCATGTTTTCCACAAAAAATTATAATTTTATTTTAGTTTCACTGGATAATGAGATTTAACCGTGTTTGTGACACCATCTTCATGAACCTTTCAAAATATTTCAATTAGCATGATAAAAATTGTTCTGTAAAGTCCGTCAATATCTTCCTCATTTATCAACCCTTAATAATACCCTTTTAATATTCCTAATAATTTTGAATAACTTATTTTTATTATCTCAAAAAATTTATATGTATAAATTACACAGGAAATGAACTTATTCACATAGATATTTAGATTTGAAAACTTCCACTACCTTATCAAGGATGATCTTATTTTATGAATAATTTTAAGAGTAGTAAATAGATCATTCAAATATGGAATCATAATTATTATTTTATATAGGGGTGAGAACACCAAATACCACTTCATAATATATGATACTTTCTATATATTATATTCATTTTTAAAATTGAGTGATCAATTAAATATTGTACCTTATTTTTCATCAATTTCTTGTATTGATATCATACACATATTCCAAGGTTCTTCCACTAAGAATATCCCCCCACTAATCCCTTGCATTATAATCACAAATACAACACATAAAGAGTATGGGAATAAGGTATATCTATAGGTTTCATAACTATTAATAACAAGGTTGAGATTATTTTCTCAACTAAGTTGCTCAAGTACATTCAATCATCATTATTATATATTAGGGCTTCACATTTGACTTATTTTAGAGTATCATCCACCTCACCATGTTTTAATTTTCATTATGTGGTTTGATTATTCCTTATTAATCCATCATATCATCTATATGCATAGATGTAATATTAAATTTATTAAAGTATTTTTCATGATAATATAGTATTATAAAACAATATTTTGATGTACGTCCAGCCTTTACATTGTCTCCTGAAAACAGTTCTTTTCAATTAGAATAATAAAGGGTGTTTTCATCCTAACAATTATTATCAATTTACAAGTATTATGAAAAAATGGATACATGGAATTTTTCATCCTTTATATAATTTTTATCATCACCATATGAATTATTGTAAGAACTTTTATTCACAATTTTATTCTATTATCTTTATGAGGATTCTTCAATATCCACCTTAAACATTTGTGGCATAATTTCTCAATTTTTTTACATAAGATTATATTTTCAGGAACCATTTCTATGAATATGATATTTTCAATCATCATTTATGTTATCAATATTATCAAAAATATTGTTTTATATACTCATCTTGATCTGTTGAAGATTCATTTTCTATAGATTCTACCTCATTGAAAAAGACTTGGTTTATGTTTAATTAATTAAAGGATTGGACCAAAAATAAACTTTATAATGTACAAATCTATTAGTGATCCAATAATGGTCCAAAAAATCATTTTATTTTATAATATATTGAATTTTGTCTAGATTTATAGGCAAGATATTTTTTTTCCTTTTTGTCAATTGGTTGTGATATTCTTGGATAACCAATAAAAAACATTCTATTATATCCACCATTTTCATAGTGGTATATTATGATTTACCATTCATCATCAGTACATGTAACAAATAATTTAAATATATATCATTTATATATACATATTTAGAAAAAATCATTGAATTGGATATGGATAATACCTCATCCTTTATAGCTAATAGATTATGATAATAAAATTATTTCATAGTGTTTTAGTTACATGTTAGAGGTATTTTATAATTATATTCTTTGATAGGTGATCAGGTGAAAAAAAACATTTCATTATTTATTTGGTTGTGTAAATGAAATATGTTTCTTCTCCGGATTGGCTAGTTTTGTATTTAAATTCTTGAAATTTCAAATAGAGAACAATATTTTGATCAATAACCAATAACATTTTTTTCTTCACAATACTTAAATATCCTTTAAATATTTATTCATTTATTTTGATATCTTATAATGAAAATGTGACAAACACATTATTTTTATTTTATTTTACTTCCAAATATGTATCTATTACATGAATTTTATGTTTTTATTTTATCATCCAGTGTGTGGATCACTTATTCAAGAAACTTATGGATATATCCACTCTCATTAAGTTATTCTATCAATTTATTTTCAAATTTTTCTAATTATTTGAGTCTATATGTTTCTTATTCATATGGGTAAAACTTAAGTTGAGATATTTTTACATTTGGGTATATTTTTGGGTAACGAATTATCAAAATTATATACATCATCATAAAGATGGTCATTTTATTTCTTTGTAATTTTTAAAACTTCACATGCAAGTCAAACAATTTATTTTTGAATTCAATGAAAAATTTCCATGAATCCACTAACAGAAGTTTCTTGAGAAATTATTAGATGATCATCATCAACACTTATTAATGATTCTTATTCTAAAGAGATATTTTTTAAAAAAATTTAAATTAATTCATATTTAAAACCATTGTATTGGAAGTTATGTCCAACTTCATTGAGGTGTATTAAACCACAATTTATTTTGTTACAAAAATAGACCGGTATTCCTTACAATCATGGATTAATGAAATTGACCATTATTCCTCTTAGCTCAAGAGTTAAATCTCCATCATATTTATTTTATATTTATTATTCACACATATAATGGTAGTTAGAAATATATGATTCTGAATGGTTATAAATGTATCAACATGAACACTAGACATTATGGTTAAAATATGAAATAAACTCAAAAATAAATAGAGAACATCTTTAATGTAGAGACTCCAATAGAGGTGAAATTTTACTCGGATACTTTAATACGATATCTTTTGGATATACATATTATTGGGAATTTGGGTGAGTAAATTCTAATTTCATTTTCACTTAATTTAAAAAAATTGACCTTTTACCTCCTAGATTTGTTATGATATAAATTCTATTTTCTCTTACTTCTCTTCCATTTGTTAGTGCACACAAAAAATGGACATGACATTTACAAGGATTTTATTTAAATAATAATGGTTATATATTTTAGGAATTAGGAAATGATGAATGACCACACATGTACAACCCTGATATTTTTTATTCCATTAAATTAATACTATGCTTGATAGTGTACAACACTTGTGACCCTGGGGTTAAAAAAACTAAACATAATATTATTGAACGATGACTGTTATATAAATTTAATTGGGTTGACTATATGAATTGGAATAATGGAATTTTTAAACATATATATATATATATATCATTTCCTTAATAAAAAAATGGATTCAATTAAAAAATGTACATTAATCAAATTTTTATTACTAAGTAATGTATAAGAACAATAATACTTTGTTACATAAGAATAAATTATATTTAAAAATTATATTAGCAGTTTTTTTATGGAATTAATTATGAATATAATTTTTTATTTGTAAAATATTTTTTAAAAAAAAACTTCATTTTTTAAATTTTCATGTAAAATTTTAGTTAGGGTGAATTTTTGTGATTTTTCAGAATTTTTTAGTTTTGGGTGAATATTCAAATATACTGATTTTGAAAATACCAACACTTTAATTATTTTTTAATGATATAAGAATAAAAATAAAGCTTATGATTTATGGTTACTATATCAAATTCATGTTTAAGAAGTAATATAATGGGTGGGAAATTATTATTTTTAACATAGAAATCAATGTTTTCTAGTTTTTTAAGTCTAAGTACTATTTTTATTCTAATAAAATAACTATTTTGATCCAATTATTTATTTATTTATTTTCAAGGGTAAATTTAATTTTTTAATGTAACATAATTAAATTTTTATCATAAATAGTTCAATTAATTTCTATAAAATCGTTATTATACATGATCTTGTTATTAAAATATTTTAATACATGAAATTCATTTTTGTTGGAACCATTTTTCATTGTGTTAGATATATTAATATTAAAATTAAATTTTAACACCATTAGAAATTTATTTTTTAAAATGTATTTCATATTAGGAATTAGTAGATTCAAATTTTATTAGTATGTTAATTTCATTTTTGGTTATAATTAATATTAAAATAGGTAATAAATATTTACTATAGTAAAGGATAAATTTTGTTTAAAAGAAGATAAACTAAAAATATAAGGATTAATATGACCTAAAAGTAGTATATTTTTTTATTGATCATATTTCGACCGTATCCCTATAATAATTGTAATTTTGACCATTCAGGGAAACTTGACTTGAGCAATACATAGAATATATAATAATATTTCATGTATTTAAATGATTACCACCCTCCTCATTTGTAAAATTGAACTACTCTCCAATGTTATTCAAACCATTTGTGCCACATAAATAAGTAAATACCAACAAAAAACTATTACATATTCTGTATCCACATCCTAGACCATATATCATTCATCTAAGAATATCATATGAAGGATTAATGTGTACGAAAAAGTAGAATTTCAAAGTACCCAGGTGTGAATTGAAAGCTGGAGGGATAGTGATTTTCAACATTTCATCATCAAAGTGAGATAACTTCATCATATCCACTAAACCAAAAAAAATTATTGTCTTATGATCATGTGTGAATATTTTATATCCTAAAAATTAATAAACATGTAACTCATTTAAATTATTTCTGCGTCCACATGTCGCATGTTTCTAGCGAGCATTGCATGAAGGATCTGAGCTCAAACACCTATAGATAATCCAAATATTCATTAAAAATACTTGATGAAATATATCATCAAATTATATTTTCTATCACAGAGCATAATAAATTCCATCAATTTCATAAGGGATAATAGGATAATATCCATTCATTATGTGAAGAAGATTGAGGACCTGAATCTCAGACAAGATCATGGTCTCTCTTGGATATAGAAATGAACAGAGAGGAGCTCTCAAAATTCATGGTTATGAACAATACCCATGGAAAGAGTCATCTCTTTATTATATATTGGTATGAAATTAATTTAAAAGGGTTTCCCAACATTGATATAATTAACGACCACAAAATAATTAATAAATAACACAATCTCATGAAACAACTACTTGATAATGTAATTAATATATTTATAACATACCTATAATATATATATTTATATATAATATTTTATCTGATAAAATTGATAAATTTACTTGAATCATAATTACCGTAATTTTTAAAAATCCTCGAACTTAAAAATAATTTCTATTCATATAATATTTTCTCTTGTATTTACATAAATTTTTGTTAATAAATTTAATTAAACAATCAACCTAATTATTCTATGCTCAAATAATAATTAATTAATTTATTCATAGATGATCATTAAATCATGGAACAAACTCATACATTTTTTTGGGCCCCACCATGACCTATACAACTATTAACCGTAATAGGGAATACTCTTGAAAACACTATTCTGTGTGACTCTCTAGGTCCTTATAGATAGTAATAAATATTATCATAAACTTAGAGAAGATTATACAAACCCATGAAGACCCTTAAAGAGATATGAAATAGTAATATAAATTACCTCTATCCTACAAACATTCACTATGTAATATAATATCATTATATTATAATATCTAATAAAGAAAGATGTGATGCTTTTATAATAATACATTATTAATTTATAATTTATTGATCTAACTGGAAAAATTTATCTTCAACTACCATGGAAATAGATTTTATTAATGTAATGCAATCCTGATTATATAGGCATAAAATATCACTTTGTAAACTCAAAAGTAAAAAATTATATCATGAACATTCAACCAATGTCAAACCATTATTGAAACACCCAACAAAACCTACCTCTCCTTGACTTTAATTTAAGGGTTTGTTCCTTGTATAAATGTACAAAATCAAATGGCACACATTTATTATTTTCTCATGTGATGAGCCTAATAAAAATGTTCACGTATAGAAACAACCAATGAAACTAAAAAAAATTAACTATTATAGGGGTTTTCCTCATGATCTAACATACAAGAGGTCATTATGTGTGAGTTTCATGAGAAGAAGTATCAATGCTTCTGAGCCCCCAACACTTGATAGTATGATATCAAATTTTTTTGGTTTTTTTAATGTATGGGGCTGAAGCCTCATTTTATTATTAAATAAAAGAAAAGACATATTTTTACTGGGTAAAGGGAGACCCATAACATAGCCCGAAGGCCTAGTGGGAATGTAGCCCATTACATGGCCCATAGGCACACATTTTTTCACAAGCCCCATTCTGTGAATAATATTTCTACATTAACCGCACTGATACACTACAACACAATACCTTCCAATGCCATAGTCTCTGCCACCTCTACATTTCCCCGCCGTTGCTATATTTCTCGTCGTTTCTACAGTTTATCCGCTTCTACAATAGAGCTACATTACTATTATAGTACCTATGCCCAATGGGTTTTGAACCCCCATTTTTCATGTAGGATTATGGGGTGGTCACCACTAAGATAAACCCCAACTACGTCAAATGTTTCCTGTATATATGATGTATCTAGACCGTAAAAAGAATTAAGATTAATTAGTAATTTCATGAGGTTCCCATTATATAGTAGGATCTCATATAACATTTTGATATGAAAAATAATCTACAGAAATTCCTATTTAATTTGTAGGAACAAAATATCAACATTCAGATAGTATGTGAACATCATTTATATCACATTTTTTACATTTTATGGTAATCAAGAATTATATTTCAACATGGGTCATGGTATCCCACTGTTATGACACTACTAGTTGCAATAGATCCAACTTACTAACAATCCTTGTTTTATATCACCTGATCAGATGATATTTATACTAATTTAGGGATTTTTTCTGGTGAATACCATATTTCAACTATTTTTAAATTATATTATCTACGACATTAACCTCCTTTAGTAAAATTTCTCAAGAGATGATAACCCCATTTATATCACATTTTCAACTATCAAAACATGGAATCTTAGACAGTTCTTATAGTAGAATTATCAAAATTTATATAATGATAAAATATTACTTACAAAATTCGATTCGAATAATTATAAAAAACATTTCATATTGTATACTTATTCTTTATGTTCCACTAAATCTCCAACATACTTCATTTTTATAGAAATATGCACCACAATATTTAATGATATTTTATTTCTCATTACCTTTCCCTGATTATGATATTAGATCATGTTTATCCATGGATGACTAGTTTTTTCCCTTAAAACACGTGTCCCTTACATTTTTCATACCAGGTATATACATCTTTTTTTATTTTCTCTTGTAAAATTGGATAGTCCTGATTATATCCCATGCGTTTCTCTAACATATTAATGATATTTTCCTACCATAAATATCATGTAATATGTGATTTATCTATCATAGAAACTTATGGAATTTCACTCACTATAGTAATATACCCTATGTCTAATATATGTATTCATGGACATATTTAATCCATGGGACGATGGTAAGAATTTTCTCTCAAATTGTTCCAACATGTTTTTTTAATACATTGTCAGTACATGTAATATTTACATTTCTAAGAAACCATTAGTTATAACTATGTACACCACAACCCCTAAAACTTAGGTTGCTACATTATGTCAATCCCTAGAGAGTTTGTTTCATTGTCGTCTTAAATTACTGTATTTTGAATTTTTTTCCATATGTCATCAAAAATATTTTATATGGAAAAATATGGAACACACACTAACATCATTCATACACATTGAAAAAATTAACTCCTGATAAATATGATATGATCATATATATTATTTCGATCTGTGATTGGATTTTAGTATCTTTTAACCCTTATTGGCATTCCATGGTGTCACTATACCTTTTTGGTGGTTTTGTATAAAAACCTTTCATGATTGGTGGTCTAGACATCCAATGTGCAATAAAATGATCATAAAAATAACCAATTAGAAGTATAATTATAATGGATTTAGGAATAAGCCATGTATAACCAATGAATCCTCAATGGATGAAACTTTTACCACCCATGTATAGTTTCAAATGAATACCCACTATAATATTCTATATAATAAGCCCATATACATTGATATATTGAATCCATTATTGAATTTTTGTTGATTTTTTCAATCTTATATCAATATCAAATACATATTACATGTAGGGATTATTATTCTCAATTAATAGTGTATCATCAGACATAGTGAATACAATACCAATTCCATGGTTTCTAAACATCCTAATTAGTATGTGTCTCGAAACAATTCTATTTCCACATGCTACTGTGGAATTTCTTCATATTTCTACTACTTTTGAATATTCATCATTGAAAAAATATAAGTGAATTAATCTTCAATTATATCAACTTCCAATATACACTCTTTATTATTTATGAATATCAATTTTTCTATATATGGGATTTATATAATATACTTATAAATATTATGATACATATTTCGATACAAAATGAATTTTTTTGTGGAAATTTTTCTTATATACATAATAAATAAATTACATCTAAAGAAATGTGAATATGATATTATGGATTTATTTACTATTATATCTCAGTTGATATCCATTTTTCATAATATTTTTCATGTTTTTGTTGGATAATTCACATTATCCACTGTTCATATATTTGAAAATAATGGATGTATCTATAGTGGAAAAAAGTCTCAACATTGGTGTTCCTTTTATTTAAATCATGACACTAATGAGAATAAGGAAATGTGTATTTATAAATTACTCAAAAGAAAACTTTTTTGTTCAATTATAATATGTAAAACACAACATTGATCCTACATAGTATTTTCATTAATCTGATATGGATAATGAAATGTGGATTTTTGAATCACTCCACGATACATTATAATTATCGATCAATGCTTGGTCAAGGCCTTCTTCGACATACTAACCCAAAGAAACTCATATATACAGACCATTCATATATCACACTGAACATTCACAATTCTTATTGAAACATAAAATGAATCTATTGAGGAATATTTACTACTAGCTTCACCTTTTCATAGTTCACACTCTCTACCTGAAATAATTCCAAAATCATTGTGATATACCATTGTTTCTAAAAGATTAATTTCCCTAATATATGTATATAAGTGTTTCAATAATACCTAATTTTATTAAATATGAATAGATTAAAGCCATACTATATATATCCATGACAGTTATTTATTTTTTACAGACAATGTATTATGTTTCCACAACTAGGTATACAAGTATTATTTTTTATATTCATTAGTTATTACTAATGATTCAAGAATTACTAAACCATTAGTTTAGTAGAAGAAACTATGAAAGACATTCGTTAAAATAATATAATAATTTCACCTTGTATCCATTGGAAATGTAAGATTAATGTTGCAGTAATTCTTAACAAATGTTAAAAAAGAATCTTTAAACTTGAAAATTAGAAATTGTGTACTTCTCACAACTTATATTAGAAACACCCTTTCTCAACCTCTAAGAGAACACAACTTACATCATGTAACATTTCTATACTTATTATGTTCGTTCATTAAATACACATATGTGATATGGATATTTTATTTAATACCTACGAATCATGATATAAAAATTACATACAACAGATGAATATACATGAAAAAGATTTCATTACTCTATACATCGATTCAGTTTAATGAATTTAACCTTCAAGGACTTATTTTATGAAATAAAATTAAAATAACGTCATGTATGATAACCCACCACCCTTTTTGAAGGATATTTCAATGTTTTTTTGGATTAAACATTCCATTGTCCCTTTCTTCTTTTTCTATGGAATTATTCTACATAATGACTAAACATTATACCATTTTTAAGTTGTAGTATTCTTAGAAAACCCATATCTTAAAGTTAATGGATAATTTTTCTCCATAATGCTCATTTTATAATCATAATATAAGAAATAATAAAATTGAAAACAATTATAACAATTTTATGTATTAAAATAATGTGGTTTGTATTTAATATTTATAGAAGTCCAATGTAATCATCATCCCATTCAATCCTCACTTCACTTTATCCTTACAAAATTCTCAGATATGAGACAAGATGGGCAATCATCCTTGTCCTAGTGTTGTATCCACAACAAAAAATCAAGTATTTATGATATAATTCTGAAATAAAAATCTTATGAATGAAGAATGAGTCTCCTGTATGCATTTTTCAAACCCCTCTTCCTTAGGTTATTCAACAGGTATTGTGGACACCAACACCTTGAATTTCATATATCATAGTACATTGTGCAAGAGCTGGTACTACTCATCCAAATTCTTTTCTATTTATAATTTAGATATTTTCTTAGTCCAGTATTATTCACAATGTGTTTGTAGTTTTACATTTTATTTTGTACAATAAAAAATCTTCCATATTGGTACTTTATGATTCATTAGACAGTGTTGATTAATTCACACATTAAATCTCTCTCACTAATTTATCGAACTCTTGTATCCCTCACTACTATTATTACAGTACTCTGTTGATTGAGTATTCTACTATCAAGGATTGATGATCCCCCCTCATAGTCTACAATCGACTGTGAAACCATTACTAATATTGTTCAAGGTAGACATATGTGTGGCCAACTGTATTAACTCAAATATCACAAAACAATTGATTGATGTTCCAGCTTCTAAAATCATAAACATGATATAATAAAATTTGGTATCTGAAATTGAAACAAGATAGTTATGGATAATTTTGTTCTCCCAAAAAAAAGTTAGGTTTACCCATCACTCACATAAGAACTCCTTAGTCATAGGATACACCATCAAATATGGCTGACAAGAACATTGTACACCTGATTTTGTTCAAATTTTAGTGAAAGAAGTTGTTATTGAATTAATAATACTTTGATCAATTTTATTATTATTTTTCTTAAATATTATCCTTTTCTATTAATTATGTTAATAGGATTTTTTAGGATCCAAACTAAATGTGCATTAATAGAATACATTCATGTCATATTTATACATTTCTATGTTTATTATTTTATATGTTTCCATGGTCATGAAAACACAAAAAATAATAAACAATGAATAAAGAGAATAAATTACCTCACTACACTAGAGTATGTGATATTGATCCATTTAATCTAAATGCATCAACCAGGACATTGGGGTATCATACCTGAGTTGAGTCCCGACTCATATCATATTGTTCCTTTGTTTTGATGTTTAGAAATCTCATTTGGGATACCACATCATCCTAGCATGGCCAACGTAGTTTAGCATAATAATCAATAAAAAAATATACTCGCAAAAAGGTAAGGTGGTATCCGAATTCAGAATATACATAAAAATATAATTGCACATGCTTTCCCTTATGCATATTGAATAATAGAGACTATGCATAGATAATCCATAAATAAATAATTAATACAGAGATCACACATAACTATAACAAATATTTAAATAAATAAACTTAGACATGTAAGTAGTCAGTCACTGCTCAAGATAAGTGGGTATATCAAATGAATGAGAGATACAATTTAATTGTAATGAACATGAAGTCAATGGATTTTAAATTAATTACATAAAATTAATAATTTATTTACATTCGGTCTAGTTATTAATTTTATTATGTCCCTAAATAAATTTAATCAATTATTTTTTAATATTAAAATTAAATTAATTATTATTTTTGAATAATAAACATTTTATTGTTTTAATAAAAAATTAATAAAATAGTAAACAGTTCTATATAAAACATCATGGTCCCATAATCCCCTCCAAGACTAATGTTTTATGTGTGTTTTTTTAAAATGTGTCTTGTTTAATTTTTTTAAAAGTATTCATAAAAAGCGAAAGGGGGGTTCTACCTTTTTCCCCGCTTGTCGTGTATCCCTAGATCAGTGAAATGGAAAAGGTGGATGGGGTGGGGGTGTGGGGGATCCTTTTGCATAAAGAGTAAGTGAATGGTGGATGGGGGGGGGGGCTTTTGAGGCCCAACTATCATTGAAATTGAGTAAAAGTTTAATTATTTATGTTTCATACTAAATATTGTATAGTGGTGACCATGGTTAATCCCCTAGGGAAGGTGAACCTACCAATTTTCTTTAAAATACTTTTCAAGTAGCCCCACTATTGTCAGTAGTGGGGATGCAATTTTTTAAAACTTTCACTATTATTTACATTTTATAAAAAAAATTAAAAGTATGTGGAACAAAAAAAATTTACTAAGAGAAATAGATTTAAAACTAAACTCTGAAATCTATCAGTATAGTAGTGGATATGTAACACTCCAAGCTTCCATGGTATGCTTCTCTTTGAATAATACAGTAGCAAGTGTTTTATGCAACCTCGAATTCTAACACACCACGACTAATCAATGTAGCCATTATGAATAGTAATACCCACTTTTTGAAATTTTATAAATTTTAGTTTTCAAATTGGACTTCATTTTTGGATTTGGAATATCAAAATTATCCAAAGTTAAATTTTTGGTATTTTTCTAAGAACTTCCAATTTTTGATGAATAGTGAAAAAATACTAAACTTTAATTAAAAACAACTTTTTTAATCAAAATAATTTATAGTGATAAATTATACTATTGAGTGGTTTAAAAGAATAATTAGAATATTGTTTTACCAATTTATCCAATTTTGGTCATTAAAATTAATTTCACTTTGATATTTGGCATAAACAACTGTCAATATTTTGATAGATATCGTTTCTTAAAAACACGCTATTTGTTTTGACAGCGGGAATATTTTTTAAATTAATTACTGCAATTTCTGTGTTTAGAATTTGGTAAAATGGATTCCATATTTGAAATCAAATTGTCCAAATTAAGTAATTAAGAATCTCTTTTTTTGGACATTATGAATAGTAACAACGACAATTATCTTTAATTATCAGGATTAATTAGTAATAGGGTAGTTAATGGAAATGAAATAATAGCATAATAATATAAAATGACCCCAACATGTGTCATAATTCTATTGGTTGTGTCATGGCCGACGATGGTATGCCTTGTGACAACATAGGGACCCCATGGAATTACTTTTGTGTGATAGTGACCTTTATCATTTTATTTTTAAAGAAAGGAAAATATAACAAAAGTATGTAACACCTTAGTAAAACAATTTTAATTTCTTCTACATAAATGATATATTAGACTATAAATATTCATTGAAAATATAATAATATTTCCTACATCGTGGTAATTTTTTTATAATTTTTAGACTTTAAATAATTAAATTTATTTATGACACCATGATGATGCAGTGATTACATCCGTAATGAACGATTTAAATAAAATGACAAGATAATGTAAAATGTAAGACATAAACTTTTATAAAGCCTATTGTATGGGTGGATTTCTAACCCTTATCACCTTATCCTAGAAATATATCATTTTGGGGCCTTTAAAATCCAAAAGGCATTTCATAATAAAGTAACATTTCAATCATTTCAAAAGAGCCCCTCCTCTGCTCTTATAAAAGGCCCCCAACTCTACCACCTTATTCACACATTCAAAGCCATTTGGCTTGTCCAACCTCTTACCAAATACTCTCTCGACGTCCTTATATTACTCCTAGAATCCTCACTTTGGGAAGAAGTCTTCCCATGGAAGCCTTTATCTCAAATCAAAAAGAGTTACCCGATTTTAAGGTAATGTCTTCTTTTAAGATCTTTTGTTTTATTTTGCTTCTCCTACTCCTTAAACCTTTTTTATTCCATTATTTTGTAACAAAAACAGTATATTAAATATACTACGATGTTTTTATGATAAGTATTTGATTTACACTTACACACACCTTCGTCTAATGGTTATAGAACATACTGTTTTTGTGTGTGGTGAATTACTGCCTAACGAAATGATGATTGTTCAATCTTCTTTTAACACCTTTCATGGTGGCCATTAAGATGTTACTATATTTATATACGATATATATTATGTTTATGTTTTCCTTATGCTTCTGTATTTTTCATTTATTTCATACCTTTACGGTTTCCATTATGGGTAAACACGATAATTTAATTTTAGAAAGTGCGGACTACCGCCCCCTCAAAGTGATTTGAATCGTTAATGCCATATGTGGGACATATAAAGGAAGGAGTTAATTGATATTATATTATATTTTAATTATAATATACCTTTATATCATCATGATTTAAATCCATTAAATATGAAATAGAAATGAAAGTAGCGTTTATGCGTACTTACGGCTTACCGTCTCCATGAACGGTGCATTTCATTTCTTACCTATAAATGTTATGTAATATTATAAATGCATGTATATAATGTATATATATGATATATATGATATCAATATCATTAATATAATTCTAGAGATAATGTAAATTTTACCACATGAACAACTTGTAATTATAAGTAGTTTATTGTTGACTTAAGTACCAAAGATCAACAAAATGACCGTTATTAACTTAAACGACTACATATTGTTCATAACATGGTAATAAGTGATATAAAAGGAATAATGAACTTGAAAAAGTTTCTTAATCAAGTATATATTAACTGTATTTTATTATTCAGGATATTAAAGAACGATCGAGTCATGTCGGACATGAGGTAAGGGTTAATTCGACAACCACTTCATTATTCAAGGTTGTTCATATGTAATTATCTACTGGGACCTCTTTATCATCCACATCCATGTTTCTTAAAAATTTATTTAAAAACAATTTTACTATTTATTAGACAATGGGTTAAAATCATTTATACCCTTATTTTACCTTATACGTTTTGAAATGAATCTTTCCATCATTTTACAAACAAAGTACTTTTTGACCTTTTCGAAAAAATTAAGGTAAGAATGACTTTTTTAACTTATACAGCGGGTGCGGCTATTTTCCACTATTATGAAATCGTTGAAGCTCCATTACAATATTATAAGAATATTTTCAAATTAAAATTTTTCTTTTTCAATTTTGTGACTTTTATATGATTTCAAAACAAATATTTCTCTCAAATAGTTTTGGATTTAATCTATGACAACATCCTTTGATGGATTTTAAGCTTATTTGAAGTTGATTTATTATGATTCAAAACTTACATATTGTATTGAAGGATATGTGATATGTTTGACTATGGATGTGTTATTTTTATACCATTCATGGTTTATGGAGAAGGTATTGACATTTTGTATACATGTTTTAATATGAATGTTCATGTTATGTTTAAACCTGTTCATGTGAGGAATGCATTGGACATAATAAGTGATGGGTGGATCCCGCTATAGCTCCTCGATGCATCGGTAGGTCTCATGAGAAAAACTAGTGTCTTGGCACGACGCCTTGACAAAATCATATTTGTAGTCTTGGTATGAGGCCTTGGCTACGTGGTTATGATAGTCGGGAATTATGCATTCCATCATTATGAAATTGTTATTGATATTGCATGTGATTATTCGACTAGTTGAATATCCATGTGAATAAGTAAATGGAATTATTTCATTTTATTTTTTCCATATTATGCTGAATTTCAAGTTTAAAAGGATTTTGTTTTAGTTATACACTGCCTTAAATGTTTATGTTTATTTATGAAAGTTTCTGCTATATTGTTATCCTTACTGAGCATCTGAGCTCACCCCTTTCTATGTTTTATTTTTCCCAGGATGTGAAGAAATATTTTACGACTGACCTGCAGGGATAATCTGAATGAGATATTAGTGTGGACTATGGAGATTATGTTATTGCAGTTTTTCACTTCATGATGTAATGTAAGACTGATGAATTTATCTAGTGTTTCCAAGGCTACTGAACTAATCGGTATTTTGAGACTTGATCTTTTGTGATCATTCCAATGTTACGTAATAATGCACTGACACTAGGTAACTGGGATCGGGACATTACAGTTGGTATCAGAGGTAGTTTAGTACTAACCTTAGAAGCTAGATTTAGATAAATTCTGATTAGAGAACATAGCCCTAAGATAGACATTGAGGATTAGTATAGAAGAACATCCTAGAATTTTGGTAAAGTATATATTTTGTGTATTTTCCGAGCAATACATCCCTGTCTGGATACTAGCAGGTAGAGGCAGCTCTGGCACAGATGTAGCTAGAGTTAAAACTCGAAACCACCGCTTTGATCTAGACTCAAACGGGAACTGGTGCACGACAACGGGCCTTGCTGCACACTTGGTTACGAAACTCCTGGGGGATATGCTTAGAATAATTCACGATTTATTTACAATCCATTATGAAGGGTTTATGAGTATATAATTACTCAAAGAAAAACATTTTTATGATTGTGGATTATATCCATAAACTGTTCAATTTATGTTAGGAGTTTTGCTAGTTTGTTATTATGTATTTCGATTCATAAACTAATCTAGTTTATGAAATTGTTTAGAAATGGAACCTAGTGGAAGGAATGGAAACCGTATCAATTCACACTCTCCATGTAGGGATTTACCTCCTACTCAAGATAATTATAGTGGAGTTGGTGATAAAACCGGTGCTGATCAGCTCCTCACCATACTGGGACAACTCACTCAGGTTATGAATAATTAACTTACTCATATGGAGCACCCTGATCCGCATCATGGAGGATCAATGTTAGATCGCTTCATGAGGTTGAATCCACCAACATTAAATGGGAGAACTAATCTATTAGTAGCTGAGCAATGGATAAGTTCCCTAGAGAAAATATTTAAGGCTTTGGGGAGTAGTGAAAGGGAAAAAGTTTTCATGGCAATTTATCGCCTCACTAGAGATACTGATCAATGGTGGTCATTTATACAAAACACGAAGGAAGATGATAAAGTATAAAATATGTAATATAGGGATTTCAAAGATCTTTTCATAGAAAAATACTTTCCTCGTGACCATCGAGCAGATATGGAAAGGCAATTTCTAAGTCTGAGGAAAAGGTGGATGAGAATGTCGCAAAGTATGAGGATAACTTTACAAGGTTAGTGAGGCATGCAGTAGATTATATACATAACCCAAGAAGTATGATCGATCGTTTCTTTGATGGGTTAAACTCGTTTCTCCATCGAGCATTAGTCTCACAATATGTTTTGTCGTACGAAGATATTGTCTCATGTACAATTAAGACAGAAAAGTAACTCACTAAGTCATATGACTTTAATGAAAAATAAGAGAAGAATATATCTGATGACCACTATAGAAATGGAAATAAAGGGAAGAAGGGAAAATTTTATTATACATCCTGCAATAAATTAGGGAAGAAACACCCTGATACTTGCTTGAAGGGAATGGGATTCTGTTAAAATTGTGGTGAAAAAGGCCACCAAGATCATGATTGAAAGGGAAAGAGAGTTGTTGTAAACGTGGAATGATATAATTGTAGAGATTTGGGACATTATGAAAATGAATTTCCTAATCATCAGGGGAAATTACCTCAGAAAAGGCCAATGGATCAAGGCCAAGCTTATGCTACCACTACTGCTAAGGTAGAAGCTCTGAAAGACGTGGTGGTAGGTAATTTAATAGTTTCCTCAAGTTTAACAAATGATTTATTTGATTCGGGATCATCACATTGTTTCATATCATCCCAGTTTTCTAAGAAAATTAGATATTTCCAATTTGATTTAACAGGGGAGTTTTCATAAAAAAACCTAAGGGAAGTATCATTGCAACAAAGTTCTGTGAATCAGTGCCCATTAGAGCACATAAGTGTTCTATATCTGCTGATATCATCATCATACCCATGATTTAATTTGATATAATCCTTAGTATGGATTGGCTTTTGGACCATGATGTGAAGATTTATTTTAAGAAGAAAGAGGTTACGATTTTTGATGATGATGATAAGGAACACCTTATCTTTAGAAAAGAATCGTCACCACCTAATTCTTTTCTAGATCCTCCACCAATAGCTCAACTAAATTCACTAATTGGGAAGGAAGATAATTAAATAATTGTGGGTGAGGAAGGGAATGATCAAATAGAGGATGTACATATTGTGAGAGAATATGTTTATGTGTTTCTAGAAGATTTTCTTGGGAATCCTCCAGAACGAGAAGTTGAGTTTTCTATTGTCCTAATGCCTAGTTCAAGGCCCATATCGAAGACCCCTTATAGAATGGAAACTGTGGAATTAGTTGAACTAAATAAACAACTAGAGGAATTGAGTAATAAGGGATTTATTCACCCTAGTGTTTCTCCATGAGGATCCCCTGTTCTTTTTGTTAAAAAGAAATACGGATCTATGAGGTTATGTATCGACTACAGGGAGATCAATGCTACAATAATAAATAACAAGTATCCCATACCTCGCATTGATGATTTATTTTACCAACTGCATAGAGCTCAATACTTTTAAAAGATTGACCTCCGATCTGGATATCATCAGTTGTGTGTGAAGAAGGAAGACATTCCGAAGATAGCATTTCGAACCAGGTACATGCATTATGAGTTTATAGTAATGCCTTTTGGGCTGGCTAATGCACCATCTATTTTCATGGATCTAATGAACAGAGTTTTCAAAGAATACTTAGATGATTTTGTAGTGGTATTTATTGATGATATATTGGTATACTCCAAAATCTAGGAAGATCGTGAAAATCACTTGCACATTATCCTAAAGACTCTTATAAGACACGAATTATATGGGAAGTTTAGCAAGTGTGAATTATGGTTTCATTAGATCTCTTTTCTTGGCCATATTGTCTCTAAGGATAGAATCCTTGTTCATCCTTCAAAGGCAAGATCAATCCAATAATGGCTAGTACCAACAAGTATAACTGAGGTACGTAGTTCTATTGGTATAGTAGGTTATTATTAATGTTTCATCCAAAATTTTGCCCAATTGGCTAACCCATTAACAAAGCTCACACGTAAAGCGGTTAAATTTGTTTGGACAAAAGAGTGTGACAAAATGTTTTGAAGAACTAAAGAGAATATTAGTCAATTCTCTTACATTGAATCTACCATCAGGGAATGATGGGTTCGTTATTTATAGTTGGGTATAGAAAAAGGGGCTCGGTTGTGTAATTATGCATAATGACAGGGTTATTGCCTATGCATCATGATAGTTGAAAATTCATGAGAAAAACTATCCTACTCATGATCTCGAGTTAGTAGCTATAATCTTTGCTTTGAAGATATGGAGACACTACCTCTATGGTGAAAATTTTTAGATTTATACTGATCACAAGAGTTTGAAGTATAATTTCTCACAAAAAGTACTCAACATGAGGCAAAGGAGATGGCTTGAATTACTCAAGGATTATGATTTCACGATAGACTACCACCCGGGGAAGGAAAATAAGGTGGCAAATACTTTGAGTAGAAAAGACCATGGAGTTTGGAACAATATGAGAATTGAAAGATATCATATTTTCATGGATCTAGTGATGATGGACATGGGAATAACTATGGAAGGTGAAACATCAATGCTTTTTCAAATGGTTTCCAAACCATCTTTACAATAAAGGATTAAAACATCTCATATCGATGATGAAGAGTTTCAAAATAATATTAAAGCTGTGAATGATGGGTGATTGAGTGACTTTGTGTATGAAGATGGAATTTTGAAATTTGGGAAGAGACTTTGTGTTCCCGATATAGCTAGTCTAAAAAGGAAATTATTGGATGATTCTCATAGTTCCAATTTCTCTATACACCATGGTATCACTAAGATGTATAGGTACTTGAAGGATCATTTTTGGTGGGACAACATTAAGAGGGATATTGCTGATTTTGTGTCAAGATGCATGATTTTTCAACAAGTGAAAGCTCAGAAGAAACTTCCTGGAGGAGTTAAGCAACCTCTTCCCATACCTGAGTGGAAATGGGATAATATAACAATGGAATTTTTCATGGGACAACCAAAGACTCATAGAAGGAACAATGAAATATGGGTCATTGTTGATTGTTTGACCAAGTCAGCACATGTTATTGCTATAAGGGAAGATTTACCACTCGAAAGTTTAGAAAGACTGTATATTAATGAAGTTGTAAGACTTCATGGAGTACCCCTATAAATTGTTTCGGATCGTGATCCCCGTTTTACATCAACATTTTGAAAAAGTATTCAGAAAACCTTGGATACTGAACTTCATTTGAGCACTTCCTACCACCCTCAAACAGATGGACAATTAGAATAGACTATTCAAACCTTTTAAGACATGTTGAGATCATGCTCACTTGACTTTCAGGGTATGTGGGATCAATATTTACCTCTGGTGGAATTTTCCTATAACAATAGCTTCCATTCAAGTATTCAGATGGAACCATATGAAGTGTTATATAGAAAGAGATGTCACAAACCAACCTGTTGGGATGAAGTTGGTGAAAGAAAACTTGTAGGCCCAGAACTGGTGGAGGAAACGATGGAAAAGGTAAAGGTAATCCAAAACCACATCAAAGCAGCTCAAAGTAGGCAGAAGAGCTATGCCGATAACCGAATGAAGGATTTAGAATTTCATGTAAGAGATCATGTTTTCTTGAAGGTATCTCCCTGGAAGGGAGTTATACGATTCGGTAAGAAGGGAAAATTAAGTCCTAGGTACATCGAAACATTGAAAATTCTATAACAATTTGGGGTTGTAGCTAACCGTTTGGAAATGCCTCCAAGTCTCTCTAAATTTCACGATGTGTTCCATGTATCACTATTGAGAAAATACATGCCTAACCCAACACATGTACTCACCTATGAGGAATTAGAACCGGAACCTAATCCGTATTATTGCGAAGAACCTGTCAGGATTCTGGATACGAGAGAACAAGTGATGAGAAACCGGACGACTCGTCCGGTAAAAGTTCTATGGAGGAACCATAAGATAGAAGAGGAAACGTGGGAACTCGAGGAACTTATGATGAAGAACCACCCGAGTCTTTTTATGCAGTAATATTCTAGAAATTTAGAGGACAATATTATTTGAAGGAGGTTGGAATGTAACACCCCAAGCTTCCATGGTACGCTTCTCTTTGAATAATACAGCATCATGTGTTGTACGCAACCTCGAGTTCTAACACATCGTGACCACTCAAAGTAGCCATTATGGATAGTAATATGCACTTTTGGAAATTTTATAAATTTTATTTTTCAAATTGGACTTCATTTTTGGATTCAGAATATGAAAATTAGCCTAAGCTGAATTTTTGGTATTTTTCTGAGAACTTCCAATTTTAGATAAAGAGTGAAAAATACTAATCTTTAATTAAAAACAACTTTTTTAATCAAAATAATTTATAGTGATAAATTATAATATTGAGTGGTTTTAAAGTATAATTAGAATATATTTTTACCATTTTATCCAATGTTGGTCATTATAATTAATTTCACTTTGAAATTGGACATAAACAATTGTCAATATTTTGATAGATATTGTTTCTTAAAAACACGCTATTTGTTTTGACAGCGTGAATAATTTTTAAATTAATTACTGCAATTTTTGTGTTTATAATTTGGTAAAATGGATTCCATATTTGGAATCAAAAGGTCTAAATTATGTAATTAAGACTCTTTTGTTTTTGGACATTATGAATAGTAATGACGACAATTATCATAAATTATCATGATTAATTAGTAATCGGGTAGTTAAGGGAAATGAAATAATATCATAATAATATAAAATGACCCCAACATGTGTCCTAATGCTATTGGTTGTGTCAGGACCTGCCATGGAATGACTTGTGATAACATAGGGACCCCATGGAATGACTTTTTTGTGATAGTGACATTTTATCATTTTATTTTTAAAGAAAGGAAAATATAACAAAATTATGTAACACAGAAGTAAAACAATTTTAATTTTGACTAAATAAATGATATCTTAGACTATAAATAGTCATTGGAATGCTATAAATATTTCCTATATCATGGTAATTTATTTATAATTTTTAGACATTAAATAAATAAATTTATTTATGACACCGTGATGATGCATCGATTACTTCACTAATGAACGATTTATATAAAATTAAAATATATGGTAAAATCTAAGACTTAAACTTGTCTAAATCCTATTGTATTGGTGAATTTAGAACCCTTATCACCTTATACTTGAAATATATCATTTTTGGACCTTTAAAATCTTAAAATAGTTTCATTATAAAGTAACATTTCAATCTTTCCAAAAGAGCCCCTCCCCTCCTCTTATAAAAGGCCCCAACCTCTACCACCTTATTCACACCGTCAATGCCATTTGGATCGGCCAAACTCTACCCAAATACTCTCTTAACTTCCTTATCTTACTTCTAGAAGCCTCACTTTGGGCAGAAGTCTTCCCAAGGAAGCCTTTGGCTCAAATGAAAAAGAGTTACCCGATTTTGAGGTAATTTCATCTGTTAAGTTCTTTTGTATTGTTTTTCTTCTCCAAATCATTAAAACTTTTTATTCCATTATTTTGTAACAAACCCATTATATTAAATATACTAGGATATTTTTTTGAGATGTATTTTATTTACACTTACACACACCTCTTTCTAATGTTTAAAGAACATGTTGTTTCTATGGGTGGCGAATTACTGCCTAACGAAATGATGATTGTTCAATCGTCTTTTAACACCATTTATAGTGTCCATTAAGATGTAACTATATTTATATATGATATATATTATGTTTATTTTTTTCTTATGCTTCTATATTTTTAATTTATGGCATAAATTTATGGTTTCCATTATGGGTAAACATGATAATTTCATTTTAGAAAGTGCGGACTACCGCCCCCTCAAAGTGATTTGAATCGTTAATATCAAATGTGGGATGTATAAAGGAAGGAGTTAAATGATATTACATTATATTGGAATTATAATATACCTTTATATCATCATTATGTCATTCCATTAAATATGAAATAGAAATGAATGTAGCATTCATGTGTACGTACGGCTTACTGTCTCCATGAACGGTGAATTTCATTTCTTACCTCTAAATGTTATGTAATATTATAAATGCATGTATATACTGGATATATATGATATATATGATATAAATATCATTAATATAATTCTAGAGATAATGGATATTTTACCACATGAACAACGTGTAATTATAAGTAGTTTATTGTTGACTCATTACCAAAGATCGACAAAACGACCGTTATTAACTTAAACGACTACATAATGTTCATAACATGGTAATAAGTGATATAAAATGAATAATGAACTTTGAAAATGTTCTTAATCAAGTAGAGATTAACTCTATTTTATTATTCAGGAGATTAAAAATTATTGAGTCAAGTCGAACATGAGGTAAGGGTTAATTCAACAACCTCTTCATTATTCAAGGTTGTTCATATGTAATTATCTACTGGGACGTCTTTATTATCCACATGCATGTTTCTTAAAAATGTCCTTCAAAACATTTTTACTATTTAATAGACAATGGGGTAAATTCATTTATACCCTTATTTGACCTTATACGTTTTGAAAGGAATCTTTCCGTCATTTTCCAAACGAGGTACTTTTTGACCATTTCGACAAAATTAAGGTAATAATGTCTTTTTTAACTTATACGGCAGGTGTGGCTATTTTCCGCCATTATAAAATCGTTGAAGTTCCCTTACAAGATTATAAGAATATTTTCAAATTAAATGTTTTCTTTTACAATTATGTGTCTTTTAATTGATTTCAAAAATATATATTTCTCTCAAATAGTTTTGGATTTAATATATGTCAACATCCTTTGATCGATTTTAAGCTTATTTGAAGTAGATTTATTATGATTCAAAACGTCCATATTTTATTGAAGGTTTTTTGATATGTTTGACTGTGGATGTGTTATTTTTATACCATTCATGTTTTATGGAGAAGGTATTGACATTTCGTATGCAATTTTTGATACGAATGATCATGTTATGTTTAAACCTATTAATATGAGGAATGCATTGGAATTAATAAGTGACGGGTGGAGCCTACTATAGCTCCTCGATGCATTGGTATTTATCATGAGACAAACTAGTGTATTGGCATGAGGCCTTGAAAAAATCTTATTTGTAGTCTTGGCACGAGGCCTTGGATACGTGGTTATGATAGTATGGCATTATGCATTCCATCATTATGAAAGTAGTTATTGATATTGAATGTTATTATTCGACTAGTAGAATATCCATGTGAATAAGTAAATAGAATTATATCATTTTATTTTTTCCATATTATGCTTAATTTCAAGTTTAAAAGGATTTTTTTTAGTTATACAATGCCTTAAATGTTTACGTTTATTTATGAAATTTTTTGATATATTGTTATCTTTACTGGGCATCTGAGCTCACCCCTTTATATGTTTTATTTTTCCCTGAATAGGAAGAAATATTTTATGACTGGCCTACAAGGATAGTCTGAAGGATATATTTCTGTGGACTATAGAGACTATGTTATTTTAGTTTTTCACTTCATGATGTAATGAAAGACTGATGAATGTATCTAGTGTTTCCAAGGCTACTGAACTAATCGGTCTTTCAAGACTTGATCTTTAGTTATTATTCCAATGTTACATAATATTGCACCGACTTTGGGTAACTGGGGTCGGGGCGTTATAGGATAAGACTCAAGAATAGGGATTGAGATGCAACAAATCAAGATAAGCAATTGAGAATTTAATACTACTAGTTAAAAAGGATTACTTCTTTAGAAAATTATTATTGAACACACATCAAATGAATAGTGAAGAATCTTCCTTACCAAACGATCTAACATACATAAAATTAGGTGTTAGAGTTTTCCACTCAAAAAATTAATTGAACTTCTAAATAATTTAAAAATAAAAAATTTAAAATCCAACTCGCTGTAAAATTCCTAATATTTATGGTAGTTTAAGCTTCGATAAATGTCTTCACGTTCAATATCTCCAATCGATATGGATGTTTTTAATTAAAAATAGTTGATATGTGAATAATTAAAAAGAAAGTCAGAATCTGTCTCACTAACTGATTCTCCATTTCTAAAAAGATAAGAATGTGAAGAAGTTTAACAATGAACTAGTAGGATTTAAAATTCATGAGATATGGATTTTGGATTCTATCATCTCGATTAAGAAACTTGAAATCATCTGATTATTGAGAATAAAATTTAAATGAAAAGAAGAAAAAGAGACTCCCTTCAGTGCTTCTCTGTTCCTGAACCCCTCAGATCTCCAGGACGAATTCCTCCAAGTGTGTTCCTCAGATCTTCTCTATTATGCTCCTGCGAATGTTGTGAATGTCGAATCTCCCCCCTTTTTTAATTCCCACTACTTTTCTATTTAAATAACTCCGTCATATTCTGCATGTCACCCCCTGTTTTCCACCAACTTCAAATGTTCTTCATTTTTGCAACACACACGTTCACTTTTTAGTGAATCACATTTCACCTTAGTTTTTCCTTTATAACTAACTCCTGGTGAGTTAATTGAAACCACATGGATGTGTTTCCATTGCTTATATGAAGTTTTATAGGGAAGAACAAAACCAAATAGATAAAAACATGAATAAATGTTAATAACTATTATTATTTTTAAATTAATGTTACATTACTTATTAAAAAGTTAATGGTTATCAATTAATTAATATTTTAGTAGTTTATTTTATTTACCTATTTTTTGTAAATGTTATTATTTATATAAAATTTAATTATTAATTTTAAATTATAATTGTTTTATTCAATAATTTATTTAATTGAATTTATTATTTTAACTTTATTTATAAGAATAATATTTTAGTTTAAAAAATTTATTTAATTAATTAGTTTTATATTTTTTTTATTTTTTATGAATTTATATAATTATTAGTTTTATATTATTTTTAGTTAGTTTTATATTTAATTTTTTTAATTAATTTATCTTTTTATCCCCCCCCCCTAATCGTAGTGCATAGTGGAGGGATTAGCTTCCTCATGAAGCTGAGGTAGTGGAACCCTGTTTAGCATGGGGTGGGGATCTTTAGGTTGGATTCCCTTAGTTCCTCAGCCTCCCTCACCTTAGAAATAGCGCCAAAATCCCCTTATTCCCAGTGGTGACATGCTTCAGACAGCGGCAGGTCAGGATCTAGAAAGACGGTGGGGCTCGGACCAGGGAAGAGTGGCCCACATAGGACCAGATCTGTGCTGGCTTTGGCTCTATGACCATAGCTCTTCTTCAAAAGTGATAGTGGTAAAGTGGAGTCATGTTTATCATCAGCGGAGAACCCTCCAGATCTATCATGAATCACAGTAGCTGCTTCATCCAATGCGAAGACTCACCAGCTTCGGTCTGCACTCCTCAGTCCATCATCACACAAAAAGGGTCTCGACGTGCATTGGAAGGGGTACAAGGAAGTGTTAAAGAGGTAGAGGGATGTGGGATTGTTGTGTTGTGATTTCTGTTGTGGGTGTGGAAGAGGAAGTGAGGCTAGGGTGGGAGACAAGGGTGTCAGCGAGAGGTAGAATTGGGATAATGGTATCTTCTTGGATGAGGGATGTTGGTATCAGTGTCTAGGTGTAGGAATTAAAGCTATCTGTATGATATGAGAGACCGATGGGTGGTCAGTAGTATAAGAATAGAAGGTCGATCGGTCAGATGTACTGCTGGTGGTGGTCACACATGAAAAATGGAATGCTGTACTACATCGATAGTAGGAAGTAGGGATGGAGGGGAGAAATAGAAGTGTGAGAAAATTTGATCATTGGAATGTGGAATGGAAATGAAGGCAGGGAGGAACAACATCGGTAGGAGGAAGAGATGTGAGACTGATGAGCTTTAGGTAGGTGATATAGGGGAAGTGAGAATGGTACCAATAAAAGAAAAAGGAACGGTGTCAGTAGCAGTAAGGGTGGATTCATCAATAGCATGAGCTACCAATAGTACAAAAAGTAGGTGGTGACTCACTTAAAAAATATTTAAACAAAATAAATATTAACAAAATTGATTTAATATAATCAAGATTAAAAATTAATAAAATATAAATTAAAAATTAAATTAATATATCAATAACCTATTTAATAAATTAAAAACATGAAACATAAATTAAATTATCAAAAACTGAGTTAAAATGATTTAAATAAAACAATTTAAAACAAAATAAATAAATATTAATAAGATTTATTAATGGTAAATGTTTGATAAGACAAAAACTAATGATTAAATTGAAAATTAAATAATAAATTAACTAAATAGTAATAAAATGATTAAAGAAATAGGAAAATGGGGGAGAGGTGGAGTTTCCTTGGTGACTAATTGAGTCATCGGTAGTGAAAGAGTTGCATCAATGAGACACTATGCGGGAGACATAAAATTTTATTTGAAAATATAAACTGAAAACATTATGATCATTAAAAAAATAAAAAACTAAATTAAATAAATAATTTACTAGATGAAAAAGTAAAATTAGAAACACATTATTCTATCAAATTATAACTTAAATAGTTAACTTATATTAATAGAATAAATACACATAATGATTAATAATGTTAATTTATTTTAATGAAACTAAATTAATTTATAAATAATTAAATTAAAAATGATGTTAGATTGGTGAAAATATAATTAACGACTCATTAATTAACAAACAATTTTTATTATTTAAAATTCTATCAGAACAACACAACTAATTATGAAATTATTATATTCGGAATGTTAGTTAGAATTAATTATTTTTAAGACTAAAAATACATAATTATTTATAAATATTAATTAATTGATAAATTTAATTATAAAAAATAAAAAAGTGAATTTATTTAGAAAATAATGTCAAATTATTTAATAAATCATTAATAATTAGTTAGAAATATGTGGAAAACTGTGTCCAAATAAGGCTACATCAAATTCCCCCACACATAAACATTGTTTTTCCTCAAAAAATATCATACTTTATTATACTAGAAAAATAGAAAAGTTTGTTTAATATTTCTCATGTCAAAATATAACATGTATGAAACATAAAACATGGGACTAAAACTAAGTTAATCCTTAAGAAATGAAATGATGAAAATATACCTTCAATTCATGCCTTGCCTAGAAAAAGTACTCAAAGTTTAATCAAGATAGCGAAGAATCGTCTATCAAAGAAAGTGACTTGCCCCATATGTGACTCTTCTTAGTGACTCAATTAAATCCAAACATAAGTTCTAAGTTCAAGAGTGGCAACAGGTTAATTAAATGTGTATTAAAAAACATAACAAGAAGAACCTTGTACTTTGACTCATCACCTAGGTTCTAAAAAAATAAATAATCTTTTTGAATCACCTTATTGAAACAACCTAAATAACTCCCTTATAAACCAATTTTCTCCTTCATCATCTGGGATTAATCATTCCCCTCACCTCAATGTAATAATTTTTGTCCTTAGATACTTTATTTTATTTTTTCCAAGCCTTGTAACATGTGCTAAGCATTGTGCAATGTACTTATTCAATGTTTATAGAGGGCTTATAGTAAACAGAAACACACACAACATCTAGGGTCCCAAAGATTCACCATGGGATCCCAAATGCCCAAATTACTCCAATTTCAAAAGATTTATATAAAAACCAATTATAATGGGTCAATAGGGTAATTACTTTTTATAAATAAAAATGAAAATGAATCCCCTAATAAAGAGTTCAAACTTCTTATACCTAAGGTTATGATCTCAATTCCACAAATAGGTAACCCATATCACTCTCAAAAGTTGTTCCCAAATCAAAATTTTCATTAATTCACCATGTAAATTATCTCAGTAATCACTCACCACATTAATTTCATATTCAATGTAGATATTAGTGAGTAGTCAAGATTTAAATTTTGAAAAAAACTCAATTGAAGTACAATTTATAGCCTAACATGTGTATAAATTTTGAAATAATATAACAATTTTTTACAAAAATATTGTAGTGGTGGTGGGAATCAAAGGAATTTTAATTATACATAGTTTAGCTCAATTATTAATTGACCCCCTCCCCCACACTTAAACCCCAACATTTTCCCAAAAGTTGAATTGCAATGTAGAGAAGGAAATTAAACAACAATAGTTCAAAATAGATTTTCATTTTAATAGATTAATGACAAGTTAAAAGGGTCTCATTAATGTTTCAAAAAAATTATTTTCTATAAAGGTTATTTTACAATAGGTTTATTATCCAAAGAGACACATTAACATTTAAGACAATGAAAATAATTTTCAATTAAAGTTCTATCAGTAGAATGTGAAAAATAGGTGGATAGTGTATTGGGTGAAAGAAAGTTTGACAGAATTGATTCGTTTGGATGTTCAATAAAACAAAAAAAACTGCATGTTAAATACCCCACAAATACAAGAAGATTCAATGAAAAATAACCAGTTAGCTTGCATGTAACCCCCACACCTAATTTCATATAGTGAGTGGTTTTAATAAAAATAAAATTTAGTTTTCAACAATTAGACACATGCATGATTTTTATTTTCACACTCCAACACATGAAATAAAAATTTTCCAGCAAATAAAAGTGTGCATAAATTAAAAAAACAGCAGCAAATGTAACAAAAAAATTTAGTGAGATTTTTTTTAGCAATAAATAGGTGAAAAAATAAATGTAAAATAGATGGAAGAACATACCTTTTAAATCTTGTCTCAAATAAAGTTACAGCATGGGAATTACACACCAAAATGAAAACAAATAGCAACAAACCTTTTTGAAAACAAAGATCAGGAAGACCAAGAGGACAAATCCAAAATAAACAAAAATTGCACGGGAAGCAGAAAGCATCATTTTATTCCAAAAATAATATAAAAAATAAGTAAAAATTCGAAAACAGAGAAACATCATGGATTTAATCCTATAAAGAACTGTGTTTTAAGTATTCAGTTATATATTACTTAATTATATTTTATTTATTTTATAGAAAGAAAAAGAAAAACCATGGGTAGCCTCCCATGTAGCGCCAGGTTTAAAGTCCCCAACCAGAATTTATTTCCTTAGATATTTCTATCCAGGATAATTTAATGGGATTGAATTAATAAAAATGTGAACTTCAATATTTTTTAGATATTCTGAAACAAGATCAACCAAGACAATATCATCTTCCGTACTAAGAAAAATTCTCAAAAATTATTCCCACATAGTAGTTTCTAATATACTAGCCAGCTCAGCTTGGTCTCTTGAGACCACTTCCTTAGGTCTAAAAATGTTCAACAACTTCCTAAATAAATCAAAAACTGGCCAAAATGTCTATCATAGCTTCCCCCACACTTAAGGACTAGCTCACATACAGAAACTAAAGAAAAACTAGCAACAAACTCTTCAGCATTTTTAGAAAAATTTCCCACCATAGCTTATAAAATTAACAACTCAAAAAACTCACAAAAGAAGAAATCATAACAAGGTTCCAAAAGATACTTCCCAATATTCATAGAGGACTAAAATGATGTTAACCTTTTATTTTTAGGTTGGAAGTCATCATAAACAGCATAAAACTGGGCAATAAAGAATGTTCCCAAAAAATAAACATGTTCATAATGGGCACAATCTAGTTTTTCATCAGGAATCAGTCCAAATATTTCTACAACTTCAGAAACCATTAGATAGTAAAATTCATAAAGAAAATGTTCAAAATTAGTTTGAGACAGTTCAGGACATGAATATGAGTCACTCTCTATTATGTGTTGCAAGGAAAAAATATGTTCAACTATATGAGTGAGTGGGGATGGAGATGTAGTCTGAAGAAAACATTCAATAGGCTGGGGAATCATAATCTATGTGACCTCAAGAGGGAACGAACCATACTAATCTTAGATCTCAATTTTAAAACATTGATTCTCATCAAAATCTATCATATCACAACCAACCTAATGTTGAGGATTTTAAAACACCAAAAACACTTCTACATCATCAACAACTTAGAGAGTTAGTTTCCACTTGGTCACATCTATGAAAACACCAACGGTAGAAAAGAATGGTTTTCCTTTGATGTTAAGAGCTTTTCTATCACACTATATATAAAGAATAAAAAATTATTTGGGAAATGTTAGTTTTTTTACACTCACTAATAGGTCATCCACCCTCCCAAAAGGGTGCGTGAGTGACCTATTAGCAATTTGAAGACAAACAGAAGTTTTTTCCAAATCCCTTAGACCCAACTTTATAAAAAGGGATTAAGGAATAATATTGAGGATTTCTACCAAGTAAAATAAAAAATTAAGTTCCTCACTTTCTTCTATTCTTTATTGAATGATAAAACTACCAGGATCCTTCAATTTTGGAGGCAACTTCTTTAACAAGATTTCACTACACTCTTCATTAAGATTAACTTTATCTAACATCTTTGAATCATTTATATTTTTTAGACACCTTTTAGTAAATGAAAAATGTGAATGGATTTTATCCAAGTCTTTTATAAATATACTTTTGATACCAAAGTTTCTAATCATTTTAAGAAAACTAAAATAATCAGGTTCATCATTCTTCTTCACTCTTTCAGGGAAGGGAATGAGAACAGAATAATTTTTTAAAACAAGTTTATTATTATCCTTATCCTCAATTCCAATTTTTCCTTTTATTATTTAATTAGTTCGACATCATTATACTTGATCATTTTACATTTTCAGGTGTGGGTTTAACATTCTGTTCAGGTTGGAAAAGCTATCCAGATTTGCAGATTCTGTGTCAAGAAAATTTTTCATTCCAGATTTAGTTTTTTCATCAGTTTTAGTTTTATAAGTTTGTTTCATTACTTGTTCATGGATTTGAAAGCTATATATAGTGGTCATAGCCATGATATTCTCTCTTGGAATATGAATTGAAGTGCTGAGCAGCATTCCCTTTCCCTTGCCACCATAACCCTTAGATATTTGACCTATTTGATGTTCAAAATTGGGAATCATATCATCTGTATCCTTCTTTAATGAACTTATCTCTCCCAAAAATTGTTGAAACAACCCCTTTAACTCCCACTGGAAATTAGAAGAATCCTGCTATTCATTTTGGAATATTTGTTTGGATGGGGGACAATTTTGGGCAGTGGGTTGTTTTATCACCCCTTGTTCTTTCCATGAGAGATTTGTGTTGTTTTTATTTCTGGTTTTGTACTCATATGAGAATTGATAATTTTTTCATTTATTCCTAGCTCTAAAATCCAAAAATTGGGCACTCTCTCCAAACTGTACAGGAGGTGAAAATTGGGACAACAAGTATGAGTGTGATCGAACATCCCACAATAACAACATTGCTCCCTTATGACCCTATCATTAACAATAGCATCCTATGGATTGCGTTCACTCCTATGGATGACCATCTTCCCAGGGAAATTCTGTGTTATTTTTGTGCAATATTGTCCTAAAATTTTTTAATCTCATCAGTTGAGGAGTCATAAAAGGCACCCCCATAGAATTTGTCAACTAAATTCTGGTTGTAAGGGGCGAGATCATTGTATAAGGTTTCCATGAGTAAATGGTGGGAAAACTGGTTATTGGGACATTGCCTAATGAGACATCTAAATCAATCCCATGCTTCATGAAATAACTCTCCCTAATCCTATAGAAACCAAGTAATTTTATGCCCAACTTTAGTGGTGGTGTTCCAAGGATAGAATTTTTATACAAAGGTAGTTAGTACCTCTTCCCAGATCTCAAAAATTTCCTCATCTATGTTATCAAACCAAGTCATACCCTTCCCCTTTAGACAAAATGGGAACATTATCAATCTCAACACATCCTCACACCCCTCTATCAAAGGTAATTAATGGACAGAACTATAAAACTATCAAATAAACTCAAGTGAATCCTCTCTTTGAAGACCATTGAATGAAGGAAGTTGAGACAGGTGAGAATGCTTAATTTCATTGTTCATATACCTAGGGGACAACCAAATACAATATAGGTTGCTTGAAACAATAGGAATTTAAAATTCCCTAAGTTTATGTTACAAGGGGCCTGGACTACAGGTTGTTGCTCATTTAAATTTTGGTTTTCAACTATGTTATCCATATACTCCATTACAATATTTTTTTAGAGAAGTTAAGTTTTTTTAAATTTTAAGATTTCAAAGTATCAAATCTAGAAATGGATGACATTGTGAACATGAAATTGATAGTAATAGATGAATTCAGCACAAACACTAGATAATCAATAAGAAATAGTAGAAACAAGAAGTAACAGTACAATGAAAATAGATTGAAAATAAGAGAAAATTTATCTATACAAAGATGGTCACTCATGCCTTCCTTGACAACTGCGCCAAAAAATGATGACCAGTTGTCATTGAAATTGGGTAAAAGATTAATTTTTTATGTTTCTTAATAATTACTTTATAGTGGTGAGCATGTTCAAACCCACAGGGAAGGTGGAACTACCAATTTTCATTAATATACTATTCATGAAGCCCCATTGTTGTTAGCAGTGGGGATACTATTTTTTGAAAATTTCCCTTTTTTACTTTTTATATGTTTTTTAAAACAGTATGTGAAACAACATTTTTTTACAAAGAGAACTAGATTTAAAAATAAACTATGAAATCTATCATTATATAAGTGGCTAAGACACAATAAGAGGGATTGGGATGCAACAAATCAATATAAGCACACGAGAATTTAAAACTACCGGTTAAAAATGATTACATCTTCACACAATACTTATTGATCACACCTTAAAGGAACAATGAATAATTTTCCTCTCCAAAATATCCAACACATAGAAAATTAAATCTTGGAGTTCTCTACACAAAAAATTATTCGAACTTCTAAAGAATTTAAAAAGAAAACAATTGAAATTGACTTGTTGTAAAATTCCAATATTTATCGAAGTTTAAGCTTTGATAAATGTATTCAATGTCAATATCACCAATTGATCATGAAGTTTTGAATTGGAAATAGTTGAGATGTGAAAAATTCAAATGAATTCAGAATCAGTCTCGCCGACTGATTCTCACTTTCTAAGAAGATAGAAATGTGAAGATGTTTAACGATGAACCAGTTGGATTTAAAATTCCTGAGATACAGATTTAGCCTAGTATAATCTTTATTACAAACCTTGAGAGCGTATAATTACAGAGTATAAAATTAAAAACAAAAATGAAGAAGATACTCCCTCTAGTGTAGCTATGTTCCTGAACCCCTCAGATGTCCTTGAAGAAGTCCTCCAGGAGTGCTCCTCGGATTTGCTCTGCTCTACTCATGTGAAAGTTGTGAATGTAGAATATCTTCCACTTTCTTAATTATCACTATTGCTTTGTTTTAATACATCCTTCATACGCTGCACGTTCCCACCTATTTTCCACCGACATCAAATGTTCTTCACTGTTTCACTGCACACATGAACTTTTTTGTGAATCACATGTCGCATTAGTTTTTTCCTAGTAACTAACTCTCAGTGAGTTAGTTGAAAGCACCTGGATGTGTTTCCATCACCTAAAAACGTTAATAAATATTGTTATTTTTAAATTAATGTTATATTAATTATTAAAAAGTTAATTACTATTAAATAATAAATATTTTATTAGTTTATATTTTTACTTTGTTGTTGTAAATTTAATTTTTTATTTAATATTAAATTATGAAAGTTAAATTATAATTGTTATATTCAATAAATTATTTAATTTAATTAATTATTTTAACTTTATTTATATGTTTAACATTAATGTTTAAAAAATTTATTTAATTAATTAGTTGTATATATTATTTCTTATTATTTATTTTTATAATTATATGTTTTTAATTTTTTTAGATAGTTTTAGTTTTAGTTCTTTTGAAATAATTTTTCTTCCCCCCCACCCACCTCGGCACATGTGGGGTGATTAACTTCCTGGTGAAGCTGAGGCAGAGAACCCTGTTCAGCGTGGCGCGCACCTCCATCGGCTTGGCAACAGCGCCGACTTCCCCTTCTACACAGCGGTGAAAATCTTTGGACAGTAGAAGGCCAGAATCTGGGAAGAGGGCGCAGCTCGGACCAGGGAAGAGCGACCCGCATAGGACCAGATATTTGGTGGCTTCAGCTTTGAGACCGCATAGCCCCTTTAACAATGATAGGAGAGGCCCGCATAGGAACGGTGTCGGTAGCACTAATGGTCGATTCATCAGTTGAATGAGCTTCCGAAAGTACAAAAAGTAGTCGGAGACTGTCCTAAAAAAATAAAAATAAAAAGTTAAATAAAATTTTGAATGACAAAATTGATTTAATATAATCAAGATTATCAAATTAATAAAACATAAACTAAAAATTAAATTAATTAATCAATAAGCTATTTAATAAATTCCAAACATAAAAGTATATTAAATTATCTAACAATGAGTTAAAATGATTTTAATAAAACAATTAAAAACAAAATAAATAAATATTAATAAGAATGATTAATGATAAATTTTTTATAATAAATAAATTAATGATTAATTTTAAATTATAGAATTAATTAATGAAATAGTAATAAAATGATTAATGAAAGAGGCAAAGGTGAGAGATGTGGAGTTACCTCGGTGACTGATTGAGTCACCGACAGTGAAAGAGTTTCATCAATAAGAGATTATGTGAGAGACTTAAAATTTTATCTGCAAATGTAAACATAAAACATATGAACATTTAAAACATAAAAAACTAAATTAATGGAATAATTAACTAGATGAAAACATAAAATTAGAAACACATTATTCTATCAAATAAGAACTTAAATTTTTATCTTATATTAACAAAATAAGTAAACTTAATGATTAATAAAGTTAATTTATTTTAATGAAACTAAATTAATGGATAAAGTATTAAATTAAAATCAAATTTAGGTAGATGAAAATAAAATTTACAGTTGATTAATTAATAAATATGTCATATTTTTTAAAAGTCCGGATGATTAACAAAACTAATTAAGAAATTATTATATTAGGGAATTTAGTTAGAATTAATTATTTTTTATACTAAAAATACATAATTATTAATAAATATTGATTAATTAATAAATATAATTATAAAAATAGAAAAGTTTATTTATTTAGTAAATAATATCTAGTTATTTAACAAATCATTAAAAATTAATTTAAAAGATGTGGATAACTATGTCAAAATAAGGCCATATCAGATTTCGCTCATGGTATAAGCGAAATGCAACACCCCTGCCCCTTAATACCCTATAAATGGGCACCCCATCCTATTTAATTCAAAACTCACCTTTCTCTCTTCATTCCAACCTCTCTATCTCTAGAATAAGTCTTCTTCAAGAGTGGTGGATCCAGTGGCATAAAAGAAGTCTCTATTTGTTTTGTGAATCATCATTTAAAGGTATTTTTTCTTAATTAATTTAATGTTATTTATTTATTTAATTATACTATTTTTAGTAAATTAAAATATTTTATTTATTAATTAGTTTAGTTATTTATATATAGTTTATAAATAATAGTTATTATGTGTAATGATTAAGTGTAGATTAAATTATGATTAAGTTTTGATTATGTAATGATTAAAGATTGATTAAGTGTTGATTAAATTATGATTGAGTAGTGATTAAAGATTGATGAAGTAATAAATAAAGAAGTAATGATCAACTACTAATTAAGTAATGATAAAACAGTAATTAAGTAGAGGTAAATTAATGATTATGTAATTATTAAAGAATGATTAAGGGGTGATTAAATATCGATTAAGGGATGATTAAAGAATGATTAAGGTATGACTGAACATTGATTAAGGGATGATTAAAAATCGATGAAGGGGTGATTAAAGGTTGATTAAAGGATGATTATGTAAAGATTAAGGAATGATTAACTAATGTTTAACTAATGGTTAAGATGTGATCAACTAATGATTAAATAATAATGATCTAATGGTTAACTAATAATGAAGTAATGGTTAAATGATTATTAAGTAATGGTAAAGTAATGACTAGTGTAATCATTTAGGATGTAAGAAAACATTCTAAAATTTTGGTAGCATAGAGATTATGTGGTTATCTATGTAATCAAATCCATGACTAGATACAAATAAGAGGATGTAGATCTAGTATAAATGTACCTAGGAGTAACAACTCTGAAAATGTGTTCCAGGCCAAACTCAGGGTAACCTGGAACACAACAACGAGTCTTTCTGCATCTTGGTTTTTCACTCTTAGGGGATATGCTTTAGATGATTCATATGTTCCTTATAAACTACTAAAATAAATTCAAGATGATTAAAAATAGTACTGGGAAAAATTATTATCATAGTTTTGGACATAATAAGATGTTGTAAACTTTTAGTATCATAATGATTATACAGTCAACCCTCATTAGGAATAGTACCCATAGAATGTTTTGGAAATTAAGGTAAAAAGAAGAGAGCACCAAATCAGTTTAATTATCAATGATAAAATGAAAATTATGATCACATAAAATGGAATGGATAATAACAAACACATTAACTAACACATGAATGATTTTTAAAATTAATGAAATACCTTGAAAATTTTCAATAAAATACGGTTTAGATGAGGTGAGTGTCACTCTTAAGGAGTGGTAAAATCCATCTTATTTTTAATCGGTAGCTTAATAACATCTTCTAATGGGATGTACATAACTTTTGAATTTTCAAAATCTTTTGACCTTCTAATGACATCTAAGAAAACATCTATGATATTTCATTAGAAGACTGAAATATTTTGAAAATTCAAAAGTTACATACAAAACTTTTGAAGATTCTATTAAGCTACCAATTAAAAATAAGCTGGATTTTACGTCACTTTTGAAGGGAGGATCATCTCATCCAAACCATGTTCTATGGAGAAATGTTTAGGTATTTTTTGTATGTTATAATACATTCATGTTTTATTTAATGTGTTTGTTCGTATCCATTTAATTTTATGTGATTATAATTGTCATTTTATCATTTATAACTAAATTTATTTGGTGTTCTATTCTATTTTACTGATGTTTCGAAAACATTTTGTGAATTATATTCTAATATAAATTTTATGTAATGAATCATTAGTAACATATGTTAGGGTATAAAATGAAATTCTAAAATTTCAGTATAATAAATATTAAATGGTTAATCATCATAGTTAATATTAGTTAGACTATCAGAATTTTAATCAAAAAACATTTTTAACATAGATTTATGTTGTCCTATGTGTACTGGTATGAGGAAGTTATTCAAACTGTGCAAGGTGCTTCTTATAGTACACAACAAATAACAGTGGTTAGTATAAATGATTGTGTAACCCTAAGTGAACTTTTAGACATAATTCTTAATTCCTTAAATCTAGGACATGATGAAGGGATCAATTCTATGAGATATATAAATTTTCAATTCCTGACTACACTCTGGCATATAACTTGTCCATTTTTTGTTGATGCAAAGTGGGTGTAAGAAATAAATTTATTTTCCCATCGATCATATGGTCCCATAATGGAGTTATGTGTTGATGTTTCTACTATACAAAAACAACATCAAATTTCATGAATATGTAGACTTACAAAAGTGGTTGAAGAAATTCTTCATTAAGAAATTGAGGCCATTCCATATGAAGTGGAAGAAGACAACTTAGATGATCTCCCAGATATACATGTAAATATGGCTTCCGATGAGGATTTCTGTAATGATGGAACAGACAGTGAAAATAGTGTTGATGAGGAGGGAGCATGGAATGTTGGGGAGGATGTTTCTATAAATATATTATTTATACTGTGTTCTCGACCCACAATAAATCATCCACCACTCATCGCATCTTGGTTGGAATCAATGATACACGTGCCTTTATTCGAGTGCAATGTTCTCACACTCACAATTGAGTTTCCCATAGTTTCACCGAATAAGTTCAGTGGGATATACAAAATCATATATGTGGTAAGGTATTTTCCATGTAGTGTCGCATTAAAAAAGACACTAAAGAGATTTCACATTGATAGGAACCGAAGATATAAAGTTCAAGAATCAATTCATGCTAGATGAAGGGGATGTTTGAGAGATCAAGGAGTGCCAAGAACTTACTTTTCATCACACACCACCTCTAGATACCATTATACCATACCTGCATCTTGTTGGATTATATGAAATTGCAGTATCATATTTCACATTTGTTGACCATCACCTACTTGCTACCCTCATAAAGAGGTGGATACCATCGACACACACATTCCACCAACCTAAGGGAGAGATGAACATCACCCTCGAGGATGTTTAAGTGATTATAGATATTACTATCTTGGAGGAATCCATTATTGGACCCACCCGTGCATCTTGGCATGAAATTTTTCAGCAAATGTAAGGCATCAAAATTTTGGATGACTATAGGGATATATATGGTGGGTTGATATCTATGACCTGGCTTGATGAGAAGTTTTGAACATATACCTGATGATGCTCATGACCATACTATAATGCATTTTTTGTGTGAATATATATTACAGCTCATTGGAGGTACCCCTTGTGCTGATCACTTGGGGAAGAATGTGAACATGTTTTATCTAGGCTTATTGGAGGACTTTGATAAGGCAGGGACTTAGAGCTGGGGGATCAGAATGCTTGGAATACACATATAGATAATTATGCATGGTATGTTGTAGAGACCACACAGATATCAGGGGATGATCTATCCTTCTTCAGATATGGGCATGGGAGCAGATCCCTTCATTCTTCCCTATGATTGCTGGTCAGCAACTACTGGTAGAGGAGGTGGATGATGATATACAATGACACTGGTATGATCACTCATCTCTATTCAGTTCTCAAGATAGTATGACTTTTTGAATTTAATTTCTTATTCTTTATCTTTTTCGATGTTGTATTTTATAGGTGGAGTCACAAACACATATTCTTCATGGTTTTGACATACCATTTGGGTGCATACCACCACAAGTTGGATAGTCTTCTACCCAACCAACTATGTTTATACAATCTATCATTTCCTAAAAAAATTTAAAAATAAGAAATTTTTAGGTTTTTAGTAAGGAGATTTTTTGTTAAAGGTCACATGTTATTTCAGATTATATGGATACTATACTAGTCTATACTAAAGTAGTTTCAATAATACTGTAGTATTGGACTTCATAATTCTATGGATGTAGTTCCTCTCATTCAATTCCATATTATTGAGTGGAAACATTAAGATAGAGTCATGGGATAGTTTGTTTGTGTTCAACTGATTCCATTTCTTCTGAGACTGACCTTGAACCTTCATCACATGAAGTTGATAGGGAGGCAGGATGAGGACTGGGGTCAAGTACATTCTGACTACCTCATCCTCTAGGGAAGACATGAAAATATTTATATCCATGGTGTATCTATGATACAATTCTATATTTTAGATATGGTTGAGTATGAGTCGTGGTATAGACTGATGTATATACTATATCTTACCTGACACAGAGGAGAACTTCATAATATGGTAAGTAAATAAATTTCCAATAGTTTGTTTCTTGAAACATTTTCTAATTAATTTTGAATCTATTTACAACATACTCACTTAGAGCATATTATTTCATGAGTGATCTAGAGGAGAAGGGGTCCTTAGCTGGGAAGTGGTTTGTGTTATAGAACTAGTGTTGAGGTCATCTTATCATGTGATTCACAAGATATTCTTCCAGATTCCAACCAAAAGAGTGGAGGTTCCTACCCTAAGAGTGGAGGTTACGGATCAGGAACATTCTCTAGTAGTTTCTGATGTTGAAGATCCATGACGAAGATGATATAGACCATTTCATCCTACACGACCTATTCTACAGACATAAGTTGACCCACTATAAGTCTAACTTCAACCAATTGTGGATGCAAATCAGGTAGCATGGGATCCATATTTATTAAAAGGATATCCACAGTTCTCTATAGCTTGGGGTTTAGATCCATCACAACCTTGGTTCCCCGCTATAATAATGGAAGGTCCTTATACTACCATAGTGGAATACGGATCGAGAGTGTAGTATGAAATGAAGTGGACACCTCCTCCCAATGACACACAGGTGGATCATGTGATAGTCGATGGTCCAGTTCCCTAAAATCATCCCTCTCTAGATTATCAGACTCCACCCCTACACGGAGATCAGCAATCTCAATATGGCCTAACCCCACAGACCACCATGTGGGACATAATCTCCTCCCCATAGATGTTTATTTTACTTGTTCATGTATATGTTTTATATCTATTTAAATGAATATATTGTTATTATTATCCGCTATTTCTTCATGTTTACCTAGAGTTCCAGTTTTCATTAATATTTTATTTATAGTTTATATTTTATAATATTTCAATGTTGACTACTTGGAACATAGTAAAACTTATTAAATTTTAGGTAGGTAACTTTAAAATTTTTAAAATATACATTATAAAAACAATAAAATTAAAATTTAAAAAAAATCCTGAGTATCTAAAAATTGGTTGAAAACAAAATGAATTTAATAAATATAATTAAGAAATTAAAATAAAGGAATGTTAAAAAATATTATAAATACCACTATAATGGTTTAAAATAAAAAAAAATATTTTTAATAAAAGATTGATGAAGTTCTGACATTATAGATTCAAAATAACCCTAGATATTTAACCCTACTAACATGAATAATTTCTATAGAAAGTAGAATTAGGAGTGATTTAGACATGGAAACTAGAGATAAATATTCATTGTATCCAATTATTTTTTATTGTTTAAACCCTTTAGTAATTAGTCTTTATTTATATCTATTCACTTTAACTTACATGTCCATTTTTATCTTAAAGACCAATTTTCATGCAACGATATTTATATCAACGTGAAGATCAACAAGAACCCATACATTGTTCTAATACATTGAATCCATTTTTCAATTCATGGACTCTTTCGATTTTTCAACTTCTAAGTTCTCTATTCCCTCATTATAAGAATGAGGGTCATTATTTTCAACCAATAACAAGTCACCATATTTGGTGACCACAATTCTTTTATCTAAATGTTTGTATACATAATATCTATTATTTTTCATATGATGTAATATAAATATACAATTCATGCCTTTGGGGTCTACATTTGTATCATGTTAAGTCGGTCAAAATTTTCTCAAATCCCAATGAAAGCATATTTGGAAAACAAATTCCTTCCCAATCCATATATAGCTATTATGGGGTACCATTTGGAACTTTTTTTGGAACATGGTTTAGTGTGTAAGTTTGAATATTCAATGAATATCTCTAATAGAATAACGAAATACATGCACGACTCATCATCTACATTAATTTCTAAAAATTCTAGAAGCTCTATATCCATTTTACCTTATCCACCAAATATTGGTTTGGTTATTTTTCCTCGTAAAAAATTATGACATTTCTCATTTAGTTTTATCTCAAAAATGTCTATGTAATCATCCTAATTAAACTATTTCAAATTCTTATTATTTACATAGCCAATATGATGACACCACAATTTGGTCTGAAATTAGTCATGAAAACTTAATTTTTTATCAATTGTAAATACTTGGTTTTAATAATTTAATATATAAAAACCATTATTGATTTGTGATATATGATGAAAAATTTTATTGTTATAAAAGGAACATTTTTTTTATTTTAAAACATGAAAATAAATCTTTTCAGGTCATTGAAATGAAAAGATATGATCTTCTTGATAAAGTTTAGAATATAATAATAGTACCATAAAAACAAAATATGTTATTTTAGAAATATGTGGTTGTGGCATCCAATGGATATAAAAACCAACCTCCTTCCGTTAACAACATATAAATCTGCCTCTCCTCATCCGATCTTTAAAAATATACGTGGTTTTTTTATTTGAATACAACTTTGATCAAAACATAATCTATTGCTTAAAAGCATAACTTTTTCAATTTAAAATGACAATGATACAATTATAAAAATCACAATATATATATGTCATAATATACTAATCTATATATTTATAAATATAATAACATATCATTAAATATTTTTTTCATATTTTTTGAAATGTGATAGGCCCTCTTTTGCCTTTAATGACAATTTTTATCAATATTTTTAACCTGTACACATTTTAAAAGAAATAAAAAATCACATAAAATTACTCAAAACATCATGGTCCCATAAAACCCACCAAGACCAATTTTGTGTTTTGGTTGAACCCATGTTCTGGGATAGAAGGACCCAACCATGGACATGTGGTTTGGGACTTCCCATAATGAACATTTTTGGTTTAGTACATATCAGTTTCTACCTAAAATGGGTAGATTGTGGATGAAAACAGAGATATATGGTATCTGAAATGGAATACATCACATGAAAGTGGCTCAGTGATAGTGGAAGTGATGGATTTGGGTTGTCCAGAAGTGTCAAGGCTGGCCCACGGGTGAGCCCTATGAGGCCATCGGCTAGGCTAACATCCTCCATCAGGGCAACATACAAAACACAACCACCCTCACTCAATGATTTAAATCCCTAATCCCCCTACCCACAACTATTTTGTTGTGCTGTCCTACTGCTCACTTTCACCTCACCTCGCTTTATTAATATTTCTAACCTGCACACATTTTAAAAGAAATAAAAAATCACATTAAAATACTCAAAACATCCTGGTCCCATAAAACCCACCAAGACCAATTTTGTGTTTGGTTGAACCCATGTTATGGGATAGAAGGACCCAATCATGGACATGTGGTTTGGGACTTCCCATCATGAACTTTTTTGGGTTATTACATCTCAGTTTCTTCCTAAAATGGGTAGATTGTGGATGAAAACAGAGATATATGGTATCTGAAACGGAATACATCACATGAAAGTGGCTCGGTGATAGTGGAAGTGATGGATTTGGGTTGTCCGGAAGTGTCAGGGCTGGCGCACGGGTGAGCCCTATGAGGCCATCGGCTAGGCTAACATCCTCCATCAGGGCAACATAAAAAACACAACCACCCTCACTCAATGATTTAAATCCCTAATCCCCCTACCCACAACTATTGTGTTGTGCTGTCCTCCTGCTCACTTTCACCTCACCTCGCTTTATTATCAAATCATTGATTCTCCTAGGCTCCTACACAATCATCATTTCTGACACCACCGTGCAGTCTTTTATATCTTTTCCCACCTACCCCTACCAATGATACCATACTCCCATGTATCCTTTGATCATAGGTCACCTTAGTCAATGGTGATCTTGACTAGGATGATAATTTCTTGCTGATGTCTCCTCACATGCGCCTGGCTTCGCCTATGGGCCAGTGACCAAGACCCCATCTACTCAATTCCCTATTGCCTACCATCTGACCAACCATACCCTCCTCAAGTGATAGTTTTTGGGGGTTTTTATAATCATAATTTAGTTATCAATAAATATTTTTATTTTTATTAATTTTTTTATTAATTTTTTAGAAATTATATGTATTGTGGATTTACTAGTTTTTTGTCTATATCAACTATAATTAACCCAACTCAATTTTAATTTGTGATTTTTCCATAGGTAATTTATGTTTTTATATATTCATATTATAATTATCATTTTTGTTTTTTTATTTGTAATAATTTTTTTGTTCGATTTCCCAAATTTATCTAAATTTCAAATTTACTAAAATTTATCTTATCTCAATTACAATTTATCTGGCTCAATTTCAATTTGTGATTTTTCCATATTTAATTACGATTTTTTGATGACCCAATTTTAATTATATTTTTAATTTAGTATTTGTTTTAATTTATTTGTTTATTTTTTTTAGAAATTATCTTAATTGTAAAATAAAAATTGTGTATCTCATGTCAATTTAAATTTTCTCATCTCATTTGAAATTTTCGATTTGTCCAAAGGTAATTAATGGTTTTTTATAATCAATGTTTACTAATCATTTTTATTTTTTTCATTATAAAATTTATTTTATTTAAGTTTTAGAAATTTTCTGAATTTCTGATCAGTGATGTCATGAATCTCTCAATTGTTCTGTTCAATTTTTTGAGAATATCTGAATTTCAAATTCTTCATTTTATTTCCCATCTCATTTTTAATTCCTGATTTGTTGATAATTAATTAGTATCATAGTTATATTTCAATTATTTTATGATAAATTAATTTCAACATAATATTAGTTGATTGGTTTATCTGTTTTATAAATAATCAATTTTATTTACACAATAATTTTTTTATAGTAATCATCCATAAAATTTTCATAATATTTCTACCCCTGTTTTAACAGTGTATTACAAAATATAAAAGATTAAATAAATCATAAAACATTTCTTAGTAAATGAAAATAAAAATGATATATTTTTAAAATAACAATAATCTAAAATGAATTTGTTTTTACACTATGTTTTAATACATTTTTATTAAATCATGTTAGAAAATATATCAGTTTACAATTTTCATTTCATGTTGATAACTTAGAAAATGAAAAGAAGAATAGTTTATCAAAATATACTCCAACATCACACATAAATTTTTTAATGTCAAATTTATTACTTTTAAATACCTAAATTTAAATCTTTTGACTTAACTAATACCAATTTGAGTTTATATTTTTTCTCATTTTAGATATAAAATATATTAATGGTTTCATATTTTATGTTTTATTTTGTTAGAGAAATATTTAAAAAAATTAATATTAAATATAAAATTAATTAGTTGGAATATATGATTTTATTTTTTAATGGAGACCACATAAAACATTTAATTACATGTTTTAAACAAATTGGATTCATGAAGTGTCGTAACTTTCTCTTGTCTGTCATTCTCTATTTCTTGGTAATTTTAGATTTGAATTGAATTAGATTATTTAACATGTTTGATTAAAAATCTCTATCACAACTACACCATTTTAATCAACTTTTAGTATTATAGGAACTGCGTTAAACAAATTTAGTTTTCCCTTTCATCAAAAAAAAATTAAAACCTTTATTTTTATATAAAGTTAAATTCAATGTTTTACCCTGAAAATTAATGTTTTTAACTATTTAGATGTGTGTATTGGTATTCAGATATTATTTTATTTTAAATCCATTGGTTTAAATTTTTATAGTTTTATAAGAATAAGTGGGAGATGAATATGTAGACGTGGAAGATAATTTAGTGAATGATTTTTATGATATTTGAATTTTTCTACAAAAACTGGTTATATTTTAATTTTGATCAAATATTTATGATTAAAATAAAATTAATGAATACATTTATCTGAAATTCATATTTTATGATTTGATATTTAAATTATACAACCTTTTACCATTTTGGAGTTTTTGATAACTCATATAGATAGGCTTTGATGTTTGTTAATGTATTTATTATCTTAGTTTGGTTTAATTTATAAAATTGTATAAATCATCTTTAAGAATATTTTTAGATGGTTAATAATTTATTTTCCTATATTTTATGTTGTTTTTCATGGGTAGAAATGGAGCATTTTTTATTTTTTACATAAGAAACTCTTTGGATATGTTTATAAATTACTATTAAAAATTAAATGAGAGAAATAATTAAATTATTTAAATCTTTATTTGATACTTATTTAAGTTGAAATTTTATGATTAATAATGTATTGATATTAGATGATATATTTCTATGTTTGGACCTCTTTTCAAGTTTTTTTTTCTATGGCTTAACAAACCAGTTTTTACAAACATTAGTGCCAATTTTTATTAGTTTTTAAGTCTTTTAAAAGGTTTAAATGTATGCAGTTTTTATCATTTTATAAAAAAGGTAATTTAACATTTTTTCAGATGAATTTACATACCTAGATAAATATAGATTTATACAACTTAAATCCTTATTTTATATTCAGTTTATATTGTTTTTCAGGCAATATATGTGTAGTTTTAAAAATATATATTTTCGAATAGATTTTTTAATACTAGTTAATTTTATACCGGATATCATGTGGATTGGTATGAATATACATTGAACTTATTTCATGAAGCCCATATGTAATATGGGATTAAATAAATTAATTATTTTAACTTTGAAAAGTGTGATCTCTAACATAGTTTTCTCTGGTCTAATCATTTATGAACTCAGATTTAAAAGAAACATTTTTGAAATTTTTTTTGGGAAAAAAGATTGTCTGGGCCAGTCTTAAGAAGTTTGGGGGGTCCAACAAAGTTTCTTATTCGGGAATCATCTTTAAGGTTCATTATGAGTTGCAGGCTAAGGGATAGATATGAGTAATATTTTAGGCAGTTCCATCGGCTAATGGATTCATCACATCAAGGGGGGAGAACTTGCATGAGGATCCATGATGATGACTATTGCAGGAAAGCCCATGGGATTGGCTGAAAGTAGAGTCTAGTGGGGAGATAGAGATCTATTTTGATGAGGGGTCATTGAGAGGAAGTGAAATCAATAAGGGCCCAATGAGGGGGGTGAAAAGTCCGAGGATATAGCAGTGGATACCAAGAAATTCCTTAAGGGATGTGTGTGGGTGGGTGGGGGGGGGTGTTCCCATGGAGGAGAGGACAATGTTCATGGAGAGACCTGAGGATGTCATACTATGTGGACAGTGGTGATGGTCGTCCAAGGAGAATATGTCAAAGTAGAATAATCATATTAAATAATCCTCCATTATAAGAATAAAAATATTTATTAATAATATTAAAATTAAAATCTCAGTATCCATTGGAATCCTTGTCCCAAAAAAATAAAACTTTACGTGGAAAACAAATCCTCTCCCTTCATATTCAACTGTCTTCTTATAAATTTTATAAAAAATTCTATGCATATCCTTTAGAGTTTGTGTGTGTTAATATTAATTATTTTTAAAACAAAGCTTCTATGGGAAATATATGTTTCTAAGAAAAAATGTTTTCCCTAAACTGGGTAGGATCTAATTCATTAGAAATATAACCACAAAGGATATATATTTATATTCTTCTTAAATTTTATCCGACAAAAACCATGTTTTCAATCAATATAAAAATATTCAAATGAACTTAACATGACCGTACTAATTATATTTAAGAAATTTCTATTATTTTGGGAATCAATTGAATCCCAATATTTAATTATATACAAATTAATTTTTTCATGGCTTATAAAATTCTCATGATCTCCCAGGTACCAATTAAATGTATTGAGAAGAGTAGTGGAAGATGGTGTTAAAGGGATTTAAAACATTTCTTCACTGGACAAACGTAACTTCATCATATCCCATGATCTAATCCATAATTATGTCTAAGGATCATGTGTAAATATTTATAATCCCTAAAATTAAATAAACAATTACCACATTTTAATATGCGGCATGTTGATGTCTCATTTTGTGGGAGAGAGTTCCTTGCATCATAATTTCATTTATATTTTTATCACATAATTTAATATATATTGAATATATTACACAATAAACCTAATCTACTAACTTGACTCATTATTCCTATAAGTTTAAACAAACCTTGAATATTAAAATAAAATCCATTCATATAATATTTTTCCATGTATTTACTAAAAAGATGTAAATACTTTTAAAAAATGAAATCAACCTAATTATTCTATAATTGAATAATAATGAATTTATTTATTCATCGGTGATTGCTAATTCTTTCATTATAGTCAGACCCCATGGTGGGTCCCGCCATGATCTATATGCCTATTCTCTAGAATAGTGAAAAATCATCAATATACTATTGTGTGTGACCATCATGTACATTATCTTGATAATAATGAATATTATTCGTTGACTAGAATTGAGGTCTGTAAACCTATCAAGGCCCCTAAAGAGATATGAAATATTCAAAGAAATGATATTCAACAAATTAGCATCCACTGTGTATATAATATCTTTACCTTATGATATATTAAAAATCAAGATGCACAACTTGTGTCATCATCCATTCATACTTTATTATTTTGTTATTTCAATGGAAAGATTTAATTTCGACACCCATGGACATGGATTATAAAATTGTACCACCATTTTGATCAATTGGTCCAAATCATTTAGTCAACTCATAAGTAACAAATTTTATCTTAACCATTCAACCAAGGTCATGCCACTAATGAATCCCACAACACATGATACCTCTCTATAACATTATTGTCATTGATTTTTTCCCTTCTAAAAAAGTACATGATTAAAAGGAACACATTGATATTGATCTTGATTTATGAGACCATACACATAATCATATATAGCAATAACCAAGGACACTAAAAACTTGTGTTGTTTATATTAGAAGTTTTTTCCTTCTGAACTCAACTACTGGAGATCACAATGTGTATAAATCATTAGAATAAGTCTCAGTGATTATGGTTGGAAAAATCTGGATATTTTTACATCAACTGTGTCTAGTTAGTAGGATTTATCTTGATCATTTGACAAATATTTATGATTATTTTCATAGTACCTCAAGGGTCTCATTATAGAATGTGAACTACTATATAATTTTTATTAGAAAAAATAATATTTTGAAATTAATATTTAAATGGTATTAGAAGAATATCAACACTATAATTTTATGTGAAAATTATTTATAAGTCACTACATACATGGTATTGTGTTCAAAATGTACTATCCAAGTTGGGTCTAGGGACCCATCTATTACATCATGTTGTCTAAAACCATTGGAATAACTCTTAACAGAATTATTTCATGCTATTTATTGTTCTTCTTACTCTAATTATATCATTACCATTATAATATAATAAAATAACTATATCCCATATAATAAAATTTTATTATATTGATTTCACAAAATTTATCTACCTTCCTTATATCAAATGGGAAATAAAAGCATTGTTCTGTTTGTGTGTGGACTACCTCCTTCAGAAAGCGATGTTTTTTGCGTTTATCATCACAACCCACTGTGTTTAACATTTTTCTATATATATTGTTTATTTATGATATTAATGATATAATTATTCCTTTTAATTATAATATACAATTTACCTTTTTACCTTTCCATCTACTGGAAAATGATAATGTTTGTCTGGCCGTACCTGTGAACTACGACCTCTATGAAGTAAAGTGATATGTTTTTCATTTTTTATTTACATGGTTCGTAATAATGATCAATTTGTGATTAATTTGATATATATTATATTATTATAATTAAATTAAATATAACTCTTATCTATTTACTTTTATTTTCATCAATTAACAAAATGAAAAATCCATTCATTCATATGTATTAACTACCATCATAATGAAACAACATGATTTGTTTTTAGGAGATTATTAAAGGATTTATTTTAAAAATTGTATTTAATATATAATCATGTTAACTATTTAATGAATAATGATTTCATGATTATGGATTAATGAACTCATTGACCATGGTCAACAAACAAAAGTTCTTTTGGGATTTTGAACTGATGATCCTAAAAAAATTGGTATTATATTAACTGATTCAGTAATAATAAAAGATAGAGTAATAAAATAAATAAAAATTATTGAGATAATAAATAATCATTTAATGGTTATTAAATATGTAAATTAATAATATAATTTTTATGTTAATGATTTTTGGAACATATTCGACCAAGTGGCTATCCAAGGAAATAGTTTATTCTATAGTATCATTTCTATTCTCTATTGTTCATGTTTTTACTTCCATTCAATGAAGTTAAAATATATTTATCTTTAAAATCTATATATTGTTTTATTATCTATTTATTTCTAGATTTTACAAGTGTTCCTTCAATTTTGCACTATTTGGTACTTAAAATGAATGTGTTTTTTAATATAAAATCAACCTTATTTATACTTCTGGCCAATAAAATTTCTCTTCCAAATACATACTATTTAAAATATTTCTATGAAGGTTTTTACATAGCTCCAATGATTTTTTAATGTCATTTTGACTATATTTTACTTTCATAACAAAATATTAAATTGAATATTCTTTTAATTTTCTGAATGAGGAATTTTTTTTATTTCTAAAACCGTGAAAGGAATATTTGTTTTGGCATTTACTAAATGATCATCTAAAACTATATTGTTTAAAATTATTTTATCAGTGCCACCTACATGTCTTGCATGCCGAATTATGTTTCCCCACTTTACCACTTTCCAAATGTGGGATGGTTTCATCCCATTCATCATAAATTTCAACTCCTTGATTGAAATAGGATGTTGCGATGTTAGTTTAATGTTAAATGTCTATATTTTTGGAGATCATTTTAATGTCCAGGTATACCTCATATATTTAAGACATGATCATGGAACTAGTTTATCGAGCCATATCAATTTTTACATCTATTAATTACACTTTTTTTGTTTGGACAGGTCAGTAATCTTTAGTTAGGGGAGTATTCATTATGGGAATTACTAGGAATGTATGAACATTGGGTATATTGGGAACATATGAATATTACCCTTTTGGATAGATTCGCATACGAGGCATCTTAAGCATGGAAAAAAGGAATCTCTTGTCAATCAGGAGGTAGTGAAGCCATGGGTGTATGTATTCCATGTATTTTTACCTCAATTATCCCATGTTAATTGTATGTGGTAGGTATTATCGACCTAATCATGAGAATAATGTATCTAGGAGATGGGATGGGCATGAGATTGGCATCTTGAAGGGATAGAATGGTTGATCAGAACACCCCATATAGGAAGATCATGGTGGTGCATCCCTAGGATGGATAACGTCACACCTGGGTGGAAGGATAAGAATGACACTTGATGTGGATCCAGGAGGTGAATCCCTAAGAAGGATGTTGTCATACCTCTATTTGGATGGATTGAACCTCCCCTTGAGGTGGATTAGGAGTTTCATCCCTTGGATCAAAGAGTTTACATCAGGTTTAGGTGGATCATAACACCACATGAGGTGGATCTAGGAGGTGAATCCAAAGGAGGAATGATGTAGATTTATGGATCAGAATACCCCTTTAGGAGGTTTGAGGGGGTCCATACCTAGGAGGAAAGATTTGACACCTAGGTTTGAGGGATCTGAACACCCGTAGAGGCATATATATGTGGTTTCCACCATAGAGGGAATATGTCACACATATATTGATGGATAAAAATTCCCTTTGAGGTGTATCTAGGAGGTGCATCCCTATGAGGTAAGATGTAACACATGGGATGGATGGATCGAAAATATCCTTCAGGTGGATCTAGGATATGTGTACCCACAAGGGAATGTGTCACACATGTGTTGGATTCTTTAGAACACAACTTGAGGTGCATCTGGGAGGTGCATCCCTATGATTTATTATTTCAAACTTAGATTGATGGATAAGATTTCCCATTGAGGTGGACCGAGGAGGTGCATCCATTATAGGGATACAACTAGATTTACTATTTTTAGGATTGAACAATTGGGAGGTTTCTTCTTTACCCCCTTTTAGTGACAGAGTTAAAAAATTAGTTTGATTCCATATTTTAATCTCCTGTGATTGGACTAATCCATGATGTTTAAAATTGTGTGGTAAGGATTCTTTTTTCACAGAAGGAGTGTTGATGAGGGATTGTGTGGGGCTTATGTGGGTAAGATTCCATTTATAAGAGGTTTTCTCTTGGGGGAATGGTGTAGGTATTACACATGAAAATTTCCCAAGAGGAAGTTAATCCCATATTATTTCATCCCACGTGAGTCTTACAAAAGGAATCCTATGTTTATTATACCGGGTAAGAGGAGTGGATTCATCAGTTTTCAAACATACACATGGACTCTCAGGTTTATCTAGTAGGGTATGGAAACTTTTTTACATCTTTTTTTGAGGATGTTTTCATTTATTTTAATGTCATATGACTAAAAATGTAGCTATGATGTTTTACATCATACAACATGAAAGTGTAAGGGCTCACTCCTCATGGGGGACCACATCTAGGTGAGAGGAATATTTGAGTCAAGGACCTCATATCAATATGGGTGTACAGTTTCTCTAAAATATTTCACCTTTAGGGAATATTGGACCACTTCCCATGCATCTCTAGGTAAGGCATGGCATTAGAAATACTACATAGTTATGTAAATAAGGAGGCATTAGGTTATGTTCCATTTGTTTATGTGAAATTATCCTTAAAATATCTATGATTAGGTGTAACATGTAGGGTAATGGGAGAAATAAAGGGACATGGAATTTTGGTTTGGGGACCACGAAATTATTGTGGGAAACTTTATTGGGTTGCATAAAAATGCAGTTGTGTGACTAGGGGGCTCCAACACAAGGGAATAATATGGAGTCAAGAGAAACACATGCACATAAAAATGTAGTAATGCAAAACAAGGAGAAAAGATTCATAGATACAATCATTATTGGAGTTGTTCAAAACTAATGGTTGTGCAAATGTAGCCTCAATTGTTTTCACCGGACTCAGCTTATGAGTAGTTGATCAAGGATCACTCTACCGCATTCCATGTCTTGTGTGGGGCCATAGTTGGTCTATTGTTAAAATATTCTACCTTTGAGTGTCATTGATATCTTTTTTCGCAAGATATCATGAATGAGTTGGAGTTTTTCATAGTAGATCACCCCCGCATCTTCTTGATAGCCTCATTATGGGCGTGGGTGAGCTTAAATTTATTGCTTAAATCCTTATACATCAGCGTGAAAATCCTTGGGCATGGAACTAGGTTGTTCACATATATGTCCTTTTTAATGGCTCATGGCCATGAAACATTTTCACGTCGATGTCTCATTTTCCAAGAAACTGGATGGTTGTGCTTTAGTGTTGTGAACAATGCTCCTCTATTGCAGAAAACATGCCTTTATTGTGTGAATGGGTCTCAAGTGAACATTCAAACAAGGTTCCTCCACGAAACTATATTTTGCCTTTGGCGTGCATGATATTTTCCTGAAAAAATGCATTATTTTGTGTACCCATGGGAACTTGAAAAAATATTTCTCACCAACCCCAGTATGGTACTTTTAGGTGGTTTATGTATTCAGTACTCCCAAAATAGATGGTTTGCAGGAAGTGTTTTGTTATCAATGTGAAAAAAATGACTCCCTCATAAATTGATCTAACATGTGACCAGAAGGTCGAGTTCATAGGGAAACACCGAATATAGTGGATTTTTGTCATGTTATCATGAAACTCTCACCTCAAGTCATGCAAAATTGTTGTATGATATGTGAAACCCAGTGACAATGGCCTATAATTCGGATGGTGGGTCACCCTTGTACAATACTTGACTTCTCATGTGACATGATCTTACTTTCAGTTGCATACCTCATACATTATTCTAAAACCTAATATTTGATTATGTCTTTCACACCAATCCCTCTACAACACAACAACATCTATGATCAATGGATCCTTTTTTCATTCACTCTAACAAATTTGTGCACCACCATGAATTTTGAAGGCCTAGACCATGAATTTTTACACGCATTCCATAGAATGTCCATACTCATCTGAAATGGTCAACCATCCAAACTAGGTTGAAATTTATGTTGATACTTTCGCATCCTGGGGGCCCAAAATGGAGGTAATCCCTAAGATTCCTCAATAAAGGATGGTAATTTCCAATAACTATGAACTTTGGGTATGCTAATGGGTGACTATAGGAACTATCCATAGAGAAACAGACTTCCTTTGTATAATATCAGGATAGTGGATGAGGTGGAAATCCCCACAAGTGAAGTGCACACAACACACTCTTGGTTCACATGTAAGGATGAAAACAACCATTGTGACATCTCCACTCAAGGTTATCCCACTTGGGTGTATGGGGAGATTACCATCTATAAGATGATTGGAATGAAAATAACAATTACAATGGAAACTCTAGAGGCTGACTAATACCTAGACCACTATTACAATATCTTCCATATCATTATCCAAGACAACACCAAGGGTTGGCATAAAGAATGGGATCCTTGGGATGGATGTAATTTCATCGATGAAGGGATTCAGTGTATTGGGTATGAATCACATTCCTAGAGTATTGGGATTATTTTCTTCATATTAGTTTTAATATGGAAGTGTGGACATCCCTATTCCACACGTATCTTCAAAAAATGTTACTTTTGGAGGTCCTCATCCATTTGTATTAGGACACTAACACCTTCCACCATCACCTTAGGGTGTTGTGAACTATCCTATGGGATGTGCACTGCATTTTTGTAGTACATTGAGTGGATTCCAATATGATGAGTTTCATTCCATGCCGAATGTTAGGGAATAAATGTATAATTCCCCTATCCTAGAATAGTAACTTATGGTGGTGATAAATGTAATATTATATCACTCCCCCAACCCATCCAAAATATCATTATATTCAACACATGGATGTGTATGTTTTTTAATAAGGATCTAGTTGCGATGATGATAGGGCTGTTGAAGCAGTGTATAAAACATCGTAAAGTATAATGATGGGATAATAAAAGATTATTTTTGAAGAAGTGTGGTTTGATAAGTTGGTATTTTACATTTTTGAAGATTCTAATCTTATAGTCCACTAAACCAGGTGGAGGGATGGCTCCCGAGTCTCCGGGTTTTCTCTCCCCTCTCGCTAGGGTTTCCCAGTGCCGCCGCTCCCTCCGTCTCATCAACCTATCGCGTTGATATTCCTCTGGCATCCCTACTCATCTTCCCTTCCTCTTGTCCCCTTGCACGGATGCTTCCGGAGAGCTTCCCCCATTCTCTCCCAGCTCTCTCCTCCTCTCGTCACTTCGAACTCCGTTCTCCTTCTTCCTCCTTTTTGAATGCCTTTTTTCGCTTAGCTTCGATGGCGTTTCAGTTCAATTTTATGATGACGACTTCTGTTTTCACGTTGGTTTCGCAGGCCCAACATCGGTTTTGTGCTAAAGAGGTCCTTGTCTACTCAACCTGCTCTGACCCCAAGTGCTGATGTACATCTCCTAGATGGATCTAGCGCATAGGTAACTATATGGTTTTGGGATTTTTGGTCTAGCGTTCGAAGGGCTTCAAGGTACTTCCGAAGCTAGGGTTTGTTTTGTTGGATTCAGTTTTATTTCACTGTTTCCCTATTTCTATGGGTGTTTCGGTTTCTGTTTCTATGGCGTTGGATATCTGATTCACATTTTTGTCGACGACGACAGCTTCTATGAAGTTTCATTGGGCCCGACGATAGTTGTATGCTAAAGGTCCTTGGCTGCTCAACCTGCTCTGACCCCAGGTTTATATTTGACTCTCCTAGTTGGATCTGGCGCAATGGAAACTACATGGTTTTGGGATTTGTGGTTCAGCATTGAAAGGGCTTCAAGGTGCCGCCAGAGTTACAGTTGTCTCTGGCCTTGATGTTTTTTTTGTTGTGATGGAATGTTTTGGGGTTGTTTGTTGCGGCCTTTGGAGGTGGATACTGGTGACTATGGAGAGGTGATGGGATGACGTTGATGAAGTTTAGACTAGAAATGTCCTTCCTCAATGTAGTAGATGAACCTCAGTCGCTCGCGGTATTTACGTGATTTGCGGTGATGTTTGAATTTTGAAACTAGTGCATAACGACAGATGGCGTGGTGTCTGTTTTACTATTGATTTTTGAATTCCGTAATGTCTATTTGTGAGGGTGCTCGGTGACTTGGTTCCATTTTACTGTTTTGAATTCTGTAATGTCTATTTATGGGTGTGTGACTTGATGTGAAGGACTCGTTTTGTATGTTCCCACTTACCCTAAAAGTGGTTTTTTTAGTAAAATAAATAACGGTTGTGGTAGTCCACTAAACCACATTCCTCAACACATTTCACAGTGAATGGATAATTCTATTTAGAGACACAGACTTTGTCGAATTCATAGGTACACTGGTGATGGAGGAAATAATGGAGGTTGGCAACAAGGTGAAACTGGGGTTTTTGGTGTTATCCATTCTCTACAACCAGTTGCACCTTATAGAAATGGGAGACATTCCTATGAAGATTTTTGGTCTATTCTAGTTCCATTAGGGTTGATTTTTGGTTCACTATAGAGGCTATAATTTTACAAACTCCATCGAACTGCTGAATACTAGTCTTAAACCCTCTTTGATAAAAGACACTTGTTTCCGGCCAATAGTTCTATGTAAACCTTGGGTCATGATTTGGATTGGTTACTAGGAAAATTTCAAATTTCACCCTTTCTCAACCCCAGTCAGCAAAAATGGTGGTCAAACTATATGGTACATTGCAGCATCGAAAATTCCTTCAGTCTTTCTGAGGTAGAGTTATAGTGGAAAAAAATTATGACAAACCCAATTGATAGACATACACACCATCTTGGTTCATCCAGTAGTTAGGATGTGTCTAGCATTCAATGAGGATAGTCTACATGGGTGTTCGTGAAGAGAGGAATCCATATACCATTTTTCATTTGTGGTGGATGATCATTGGTGAGGGTATGGGAAGACAATTCTACTACCACCATCCAATGAAAATGAATGACTACCCTACTATATTGATGGAAACTGGGTATTTGTATACTCAATAATGGTCTTTCATCCATGCATAATAGTGGCCTCACATGCGAGTGAGGTTTCAAATACATATGGAGGTAGATGAGTTGTTTAATGAGTGTTGATCTAGGAATCATGGGAAGATCAAGATAGATTTATAGTGGGAATGGCCCAATTCTCTATTTCACCCCACCTCATGTATGGGATTTAATTCCCCAAAAGTGTTCATCAGAGAAAATAAGGGGCTCTTAGACCAGAAGTAGCAGATCCAAGGATGTCGTAGGGAAGAATTTGTGGCATCTCTATGATCCAATTACTGATTTTGTTCCCCATGTTTTTTAACTATTAGATGATTATGAGGATGAATATGATTTTGGATCAGATGTAGAGGATTATTACCAATTATGGGTTCACGATACCGGAGGTGGGTCACATCCATATCATGGACAATATACATTTCTACATGATGTTTCAATATATGGTGGCCATGGATATTTTTTCCTATCAGTGTGGCACACATGAGATTCCACCTAGACTTGTTTGGGTGATTTTTAGTCATGATATAGAATGTGAGGAGATGATACTAATAGATCAATCAATGGAGGAGTTATAGATCTGTGAAGAAACATAGGGCTCCAGTAATGAAGAGCCATGGGGGTCAGCCACTGGGCAGGTTGGTCCTCATGAGAGTGGAGAGATTTCTGCTTTAGATGATTTGGATTTGGTCAACCTACTCAAGGTACACTTGTTAACCTACATTTATATTATAATATATCCCCTTTTAATTTTATTATACTTAACTCAAACTTTTTTATGAAAAATAAAGCTGAAAATTGATAATTTCCTCCCATTGAAGGGGACTTGGGTGCTTCATTAAGTTTTAATGAGAATAATTTGGGGCCTGAACCCAAGGTTCGTACTATTTGAGGGCCTATTGAGGAGGTTGAAGTGGTAGCCTTAGAGTCCCCAGTCCTCCATTTCTTATATGAGGTACCATTATCTAGATTCCCAGTTATAGTGACTTCATCTAGGGAAGTAGGTCAACACAATGGGATCATTATTGAGATCCCCTTGGATCCAAGTAAGGTTATGTCTCATTCCTCCTATCCCATTTCCAACAAACATAAATATATTTAGTTCCACACATCAATGTGTTTTTTTCAGTGCATCTTCCGATCAACCAACATTAGGGTATTCAGTACCAACTATTGAGGTGCCAACTAGAATCATGGGGTCTCCTATGGTTCATATCCCTGTCATGGTTATGATTCAAAGAGTCAAAAAAATTCACAAGATCTATAAGTATTTTTCTACTACATGGTTCATGATTTATCATCATTACATTAATGACCAATCTCACTAACATTATCTTATTCCATGAAGTTATCGAAAGGGTGCGCTCTCTATAAGTTGTAGTGGCTGGAGTATCTGGGGGTAACAATCGTTACCAGTTGTTCCAAAACTATAGGTTCTAGTTATTTAAGATAATTTGGACTTGGTACATGTATAGTATCCATATTTGTTCATGGTTTATGCCACTAGTGTGGAAAATATTGAGGATGGCTAAGGAGATGCAACTGAAGAAACATCAGATGAGGACGATTGACCTCTGAACATGGATCTTGACCCATCCAAGAGGATTTGAAATGAGGACCCAACTGATTCCATCCAAGTGTATCTCACCAAATATGTTCCTGTACTACATTAGGATCTAGAATAATCTGGTTTTGATGTCACTAAGAAGATCCACATTTCTCGGCGAAGGACATGGAGGAGGGTGGAATTTTTATTCACCCATTCCCCAGAGTCGTGCGTGGTCAGCTGGATGGGGTCCCATTGCCACATTCTATAGAACCTGGGCACTATATTGGTGTATTATTGAACTCTCCATACATTAGTCTTTGTCTACCTCACTGAGTAAGTTCATGTGTATGTCCATCATTTGAAAGCCACCTAGTATAAGGAGAAGTATGATAACACCAAGAATCTAAAGGAGGGAAATCATGAAATTCAACATATGGAGGAGTAGGTGAATGAGAATGAATCCTTATATAATTATCATAAAAATGTTATCATCTGGTTGAAGGATAATCATGATGAAACCAAGGATCATGGGATAGAGGTAGGGTCTTATATTTCTGAGTACCAAGCTTATATAGATCGGGTATAGATATTGGGCGATGAACTTCATCCTATGGTTGGGGAGGAGGAATCAATTATCAATGGTTTTCCACAAGTCATGGATATTATGTTCCAAATGATGGATGGGATGGAACACTCAATAATTAGTGTAGATCCCTATGGTTATTTTATTCAGACTTAAAAGAGGATCAAATTTGTGGAGGACCCTCACTAACTATTAATTTTTTTTTATTTTAAACTTACCGCATGCATGGAAATATTTAATTAGTCATATTTTATTTTCACACATTAATCATACTTATGAGACAACTAACAAAAAATCCCTAATATTGGGGTAGTCATGATTAGTGTGACAAAAAAGGATAAACCATGTGATTGTTCATTTTTATGAGAGTTTCAAACAATCATCAGACATCATGGACTATATTTTCCGACTGATCTCTGAGAGTGTCTGGAAGAGAAATACTATGGGTGGATAATGGGGCTCTATGAGTCACCAAATTTCTTCTCCAATGTATGCTAGTGCATGAATGGTTTAATTATATGGGTGTTTAATTCTATCCTAATAAAGGGGTTTAAATTATTTTAATTAGGACATCCAAAATCCAGAACACATGGAAAGTACCATGGAAATATTGGATACCTACTGACAATGTTTGAAATACAACATACGAAACATTTATCCAAGGATGGGGACAATCAACCAAGGTTTGACCACTGAACTTGTTTGAAACATTGAACCTATCATATGATTTCAACTAAAGTCTTCTGGGGCGTTTTACGAGGATGGTAGGTGATCTCGTTTGTACAAGAACCATTATAGTTTGTGATCCAATTCAAATATGTAGTATTATGAGGATACAAAGGATGGGACATGTGAATTTTTTAGATTGAGTGATGTAATGTTGGAATATATTTCAAAAATCTTGAAATTACACAACTGTGACATTTAGAACATTACATATGTGAATTGTTCTGAACAAAGGTCAAACTCATTATTATGGGATTGTATTTTCCTAGATTTCAACTGAAGGTTCGTAAAAATGAATTATGTGGAGGTGACCAACAACATAGAAAATTTCTTCTCGAGAAAGGACCTAAAATGCCCTGTAGTTTTACGTCATACAAGTAGGGTGATAGACCAGTAGTTTAACATCATATGGTGAGGTTGTGGGAAACATTGATTAATTTCATAAGGTGAGGATAATCTATGAAACCATTTACCATTATGTCATTAGGGTATTGTAAATTTATGGTTAACATCATATGGTGATGATAATGTATTAAATAGTTTAAAAACGTGTGATTGGGATGTTGGAACAAACAAGAGGGGTACCCTCCCAGTAAAATTGGAAATGGGAATTATATTGTATCATGATAGGGGTACTTCTTAAATTTTCCTATAAGTAAAAGGTATCTTAGGATACCATCATATAGAAAAGGAATCTAGGGTGATTCTAAAATACAATATGGTCATGATTCATGGACCATGGGGTGAGAATACTAGAACATAATCTATAGTGGGGTGGAATAATACCCCAACGAGATTAGAGGGCCAAGAATGCTGAATAATGCACAAAATATTCTTGGTGGAAGGACTTACACATAGTTTAAAGTCATTCTTCATAGATATGGACTCCCAATTTAAGTTCATAGAGTTCAAACCATGGAAATCCCAAATAGTTTTCTATGAAATGAATGAGTAGTTACCTAATGTGATTGGAGGGAAATTGAGACAATTTTTCACAGAAAACATAAGTGGTAGGCTATAAACATATTAAGGTTGTGATTCTTGGACTTAGGATATTAGTTTATGTTCATATATTTTTAACTGTTGAAATTTTTTTATAGTTATAAATCTTTGAACATGATTCATGGTTCATGGTCATAGGATTGGACCATAGGGTGGAATTCCTTGAAGGAACATGTGAAAAATCAAGGTAAGGTAACCCAATGTGAATAGAGGGGCCTATGAGGCCACATAATTCTACACAACAAATATATAAGATAGCTTGAACATAGTTTAAGTTAGTGATTATGAGACCATGGATTTTAGTTTTTGTTCTTACTGATTGTAACATGGGTTATGTTCGTTTGAGAAACATGCATGAAATCAATGTAGAGAAACCGAACATGAATGTATGGGCCAAGTATTCCACCCAATGTGTTAGAACATTTCTTTGAGGAAACTCTCATGGAGTTCAAGTCCATGATTCTTAGATTATGGGGTGATATCATGTTGAAAATTGATTTGTGTTGTGTATAGGAGTGACAAAAGAAATGAGAATTGAAAGAAAAGGACCCCCATTGCCACAAAACAAAATAAATAAAACTATGGGTCCTTTCATATCTAAAACATTCATGAGAAAAAATCCTTCCTAAATCTTAATCCTGCATGATCCATGCTTGGTCCAAGAAATAAGGAATGGTTTTGAATTCTTTCTTCTTGCATGGGGGTACACAATGATAAGACAAAGTGACTTTTAAATACCATGTGTGTGATTATGAAATTGAATTCCTTGATATTAAGATAGAGGGGATAACTAATATTTTTTGGAACAAATGTTGACCATATTCAAAACCTTGGTTCAATATCCGTGTTAGAAATGGATGGGAAGAAAAATGTAGGATCAACCATTGAACATGTTTGAAACTTTGGATTTTCTATTTTTTACCAAATAACCTTTGATGGGTGAGCCTAGGATAGTAGGTGATCTAGTGTGTTATGATCCAATTTTGTTATGGTGGGTAGTTATATCGCGAGGATGGAAGTTTTCCAAATTTGAGAAAGCATAAAGAGAAAAAGAATTGGCATGTAGGTGAGAATCAAGTATAACTCGGGTTTGGGGGAGATCCCAAGATGAGTGATTGAAAGGGATGGGCCCATGTTGACATACCCATGGATAAATATGTATTCAATGAGGATGATAATCAATCTATATGATGTTCAGAGACACAGTGTTGTAGGAGGCCGACACTGGTGTGGAGATGTCCTCTCTATAGAGGATATCAAATCATATCACATTAGGAGGTATCCCAGTTTTATATGGGGTATTGTGAGGCTCATCTCGAACTTATCATATGAGGCATCCCAATTTTATATGGGCATTTCCTTATATCCCACAATCATTATACAAGGCATCTAATGTTCATATGGGGTAAGACTGTGGTTTAATATTACGTGTTTAGAATGTTAATCTTGTATTTTTAAAGTCATAAAACATATAAAACGGATAATAATAGTTCAAATTCATAAAGATTATTCATTAGGTAAGGTTTCTAGTTTAAGGTCATGTATCTTTATCAAAGGAGATAATGGGTGTCCGAAGGAGGTTTGGATGACATGAAAGAGAGAAAACCTGACAAGAATGGAGGGTCTAAGGGACCCTCTTCCACACAAAACATGAAAAAATGTTTCCAGGGTCGACATCATTATAATAGGGAAGGAAAGGATCTTAAATGAATCGATGAAGGGGTCTGGGAAAAAGATGATATACCTTGGTTTCAATATGTATCCCATGATGATAGGAATGATTTCATATGTAGTTAGGAGAAGTAGTATAGTAACAAACCAATGATATAAGGAGCTACCCTATCAAACAAGGATATCAAATCTTCCCATATTCAGATATGGTGGATCTCGAATATATAAGGTGTAAGGCTATATAGTAACATCATGTTCTAAGGATTTTGGTCGTTTTTCATCCTATACATTTCATATGGGGCTTCATGAATTTATACAAGGTAAATCATCTTATATTAAGAGGCATCCCAAATTTATACAGGGTAAGATTGTAGTTTATTATCACGCATCAATGACGTAGTGTGTGGGTCTTACACATTGATCCACTTGTTCTTTTCATCCTAACATCGGTCTATGTGAGAATGTTAGTAAGCTGATAGGTTAATGTCAATGAGTGGGGCCTATTCTTAAAAAGGAGTCCCATTGAAGGATTCTTTGGTTATGGTATCATATTTAATGGATGGTTTTGTTGTGAATTTGATGTTGGTACCAAAGAATGAAAGTCTAGGCATTACTACATATCCCTTGAGGATGGGAATTAACCATCACGTAGTTCTAGAATGTTGTGTAGACATAATCTTACTAAAACACCAGGGATTATGGAAAGCATGCAATGAGGCTTGAATGTAGACATTTTATTTTCATAATTCTTAGACCATGGATCCTAGTTTAATTTCATAGATTTTAGACATATGGATAATATTTTATGGTAATAATGATTAGTACATAGGTTGGTGTCTTCATTGATGTATTTGCGGTGCGAAAGAGTTAAAACCTGATGCGAATAGAGTTGAGGAGTCCCCAGACCATCTATAGTAATCTCGGAGATAGTTGTATATAGTTTAATGTTGCATGTTCTGGACCATGGAAAAATGTTTAAAGATACAATTATTGTACTAAAGGAAAACAATTTAATGTCACAATTCTTGGGATATGTATGTTTTTTTGTCAAGGAAATTTTCCAGGAATGAAAGGGGTAAAATATGACAATAATGGAGGGTATGTAGGACCACGTGAAAAAAAAATTACCATGAAACATACAATTTATGGTTTAAGGTCATAATGCACAATCCATAGCGGAAAAGGTGGTGAGGAGAATATTTCGACATCATGAATCTTGGACTGGGGTGATGTCAGTCTCATGGGTATCTATGTGACACGAAAGAGGTATAACTTGATGTAAATGGAGGATATGAGGCTCATGTACTACATGCACACCTTGAATATAATTTCACACTATTTATGGTCATAATAATGGGACTATAAAGAGGGATATGGGGCCACCGGGTTGGAAAAATTACTTCTAGCACAGAAGAAATAATGTATGGGAATCACTACGTATCACATGAGGAAGGGAACCAAGCCAAACATTGTTGTGGAACATGGTGTGGTAGAAGACCGACACTGGGAGTGGGGGAACTCCTATTTCAAAAGGGAATTGAGACATCACATGGTTGTCATAGGGTTTCCCATGTTCCTAGAATGGGGTGATGCTATAGTTTAACTTCATGTGACAAGGACCATTATTTTTGTTAATCTCATATCATATGAAGAATCCCAATTTTAGACGGTGAATTTTTTTTACCATGTAGAACTTATCTTACATGACATCAATGTTTTTTATGGGGTAAACCACCTCTAATTAAGATGAATCTCGGTTCTATATGTGGTAAAATCCCATTTAAATAGTGATTAGGATGTCAATAATTGTAGTTTAATGTCATAAAACTCATAATATAGATTATATTAGTTTAATGGAATAAAAATTAGACTATATGGGATAAAAAATATTTTAAGGTCATAATTCATGGACTAATTTAAAATAGATTATGTTTCTGTTTCATGGACCCATTGAAAAAATTTTAAGGTCATTCTACCTAGACCATGGGAATACTATTATTTTATTTTCTTATTTTTAGGACCACTTACGAATAGATTAGTTTCAAGTTTAATGGAAAATGATGTCCTCACCTGATGTACTACCTAAGAATCTTGTCATTGGTGGGAGGTGTGATAAGGACTTAATCCATTTTTGTCAAATTGTGTGATCAATTGGAATAGATCATATGAATGATGTATGGATCTTTCCACATGGCCTCCATCATTGGTGGATGTTTTTGGGGTATCATCCACATTCTGAGGTCTAATACCATGTCAACCATGATGAAGGAGTGGATGAAAACATACTTGTTAAATTCTTTCGATTTTTTAGTGCATATATAGAATATTAACGACTTGGATCCTATTATATTCAAGGGTATATAACTCAGTTAGATGAAATTATTTTATTTTTTATAGAATTTTCTGATATAAAAAAGCAGTTGAGAATGACAAAAATTGAACTGATATGGGAATGACTTACTCTATTTTATATATTAGAGGGTATTGGGTCACCTGAGTGTAATTACAATTCATTGTCCAATATTCCTATAGGGATTTGGGGAGCTTGTTCAGTGAACTTTTTTGGTTTCATACCACCATATTATACATGATTTTAGAGAGGGTATTGTTAAACTTCTCAATATGACCATTCACATGCACACGGTAGTTAGAAGTATGGACGAGCCTTATATTTTACTTGGAATACAATTTCTTCTGTAAAGACCCAGATTTTTCCATGTATTTTTTTAATTATATGGAAAAATTATGAGTCCGTGAAAATTGACCGTGCGTGATTCTGAGGCCCGGTGTGTCCGGAATGAATTTTTGAACTTTTTTAGGTACGTTCAGTGAACGTGCGAGCAACATTTTGAATCATTTGAATCGTTTCTCGGAATGGAAATCTGAGGGCACCATTGAACTCGCAGTAGTGACATTAGCTTAAGGAGACCTTTATCTTGACCATAGTAGGTCATGTGTGCAAATTAGTTTTGCAATTTTTTTGGGAGAGTTAAAAGAAAAATAATAAAAATAAAATAATAACTTTTATTATTTATTTGAAACCACCCATTTGAATGCTTGGTGGTGGGGACCACCCGAACACCCATTTAATGTGAGGAAACCCTTGGAAAACTCCCAATTAATGAGCCAACAATTAATTGATCTATTAATTAAATAATTTGTCTCATCACCTTTCCTGAGGTTGGGGAATCGTTGGAAAAGGAGAGCCTTGGAGAAACATCCTCCAAACGAAGAACCTCTCTAAGGAAGAACACTCTCCAGATCAAGAATGAGGAAACAAACATGGAGCATGTTGCAGAAGTCATAGGTGTTAGAGTCTTCATCGCCTTCATCTCCTTCCTCACTCCACCACCAACGAGAAGACAAGGTAGGGAATTTTTTAAAGAATTCTTTGTGTTTTTACTTATATTCAATTCTCTTAAACCGCTTGTTATCGGTTAATACTGAGGGTTCGGGCCAAACAAACACGATCAGATCCCTCCTCAATCCTTCTTGATTCACGTGTTCTACACAGGTAGTGGCCAAAACATCGAACGACTGCGATGACGGCAGCCTGCATGCAGGACGACATCGTGAAGGTGGGGAGGCGCGTGTCCACACCTCCGGTAGAGGAGGAGGCCGCGACGGATCACTAAGGCAGCTAACAACCGGCCGACCGCTGGAGGTCAGTGGTGCCATCACGCCACTGGGAGGAGTACCGGACGATAATCTGGCCGGTTGCGACGCTCTATGTGGGACCGCTCTGGTGGGTCCTGTGTGCCAACAAGTGCCAGCTAAATGTTCCACTGACCATTCAGAATACCGGGGGGCGCCTCCCCCAAGGGTTGGGATTAGGGTGGGCCCCGCCATGGCGGGCCGCACCCAGCCAAGTGGCCTGCACTGTAGTGGGATGCTCCTGGTGGTCCACCCCCTTCGTTATCTAGGAATAACCCGGACCGGGTCGAGTCGACCCGAACTGGGTTGGGTGGGACCAGACTTGGGCCCATCTGGACCCAGATACGCCTTTTTGGCCATAACTTGTGATCCGGACGTTCGATTGATGACCCGTCTGTGGCATTGGAAACATTGGATAAATAAGGACATTTTGTTATACTCCACTTGAGTTTTGGATAAATTGGGTGTATATATGGGTAGTATCTAACCCGAATCCAACTGGGCCCTCAGAATGGAATCGCTAATAACTTACAGACCGAGCATCCGATTAACGCACCATCTTTCGCGTTGGGTCCCTTTTTATGTGACAAACCTTTTTTATACTTCTTCATGGGACTTCATGGAAGTTAATGTATCAAATAATTGATTTAGGAGAAGAACCTCATAGAATCAAGCATGCTTAGTGAGGGAACCTTGTGGCTAGCTGTACTTGAAGAGTCTTCAGATCCTGTGTGGGTCATCATCAGATCTTGTGCGGGTCAGTGCTCAGCGATCCTATGTGGGTCATCACATACCAATCTTGTGTAGTTCATCTCTAGATCCTGTGTGGGTTACCTTCAAATAATATGAGGGTCATCTTCAATCCTATATGGGTCAATTGAAGAGATTCTCAACAAAGTAATAATATCTAGCAATATAGATAATCATTTATACTTCTGTACTTAAGTTATACCTGGTGTGAGCTAAGACCTCACCTTTGTGGGACTTACCTTTGTTGTGATACCTATGTAGTATTCTTTTGTGTGATGTTACCTTTATGGTACTTACCTTTGTGGTGTTACCTTCATTGTATTCTTTCCTTCGTGGAACAGTGGAGCTTTTGGCTAAGGAGTTAGGCCTTGTGTTTCCTCATGAATGAGATAGGTATACTTGATGAATTAGATATATGTATGGGCATATAACTATGTAGTGTTGACTGATGTTTCGTGATTTGTGATTACGGTTTTTCTCTGTGGTTTACCCTTTATGGATTCTGAGAGACATTAGGGGGTCTTGGGGTCCCTACTGAGTATTGTTATACTCACCCCTGTACAGGCTATGCCCGAACCTTGTTGTGTCTTGTGCATATGACGAAAAACGCTGAATGAGTATGAGGGTACTAGGACTGGAGGCTGCTCGGAGGTGGACCATTAGACGACGTGTACCATAGAGATGATTGTTCGAGAGCTGTACCTAACATTTAGGTAGGATCCTTGGCGGGTGTTCATAGGAGTTGTTTTGGTTTTACTTGTACTTTCCAATGGAGTTTGTATTCCAGCCCCCTTTACATACTTTACACACCCTTTTACTATATATTTTACCTTGTGCTTGTATCTTGATGTGTTCTTGGACTGTGTGGTTTGCAGGTTAAAAAGGAAATTCCTTTCCAGTTTCAGGGATATGCTTTTCCAGTGCTAATCTCCAGCCCTTGGCCAATGGAAGGCGGGCTTGGGGTAGTCATGGCACAGGCCCCGGGGGACGAGTCAAAAAAAATTGGTATAAGAGGTGTAGATTATTCTAAAGAACCAGGACTCTGATATATTCTATGTGGAAATAGTGTTAAGTGTTATGAGTGTGGTTTTCAGTTTGGGGAATCCAGTGTTGGTGTGGTGACTGGCATATCCATACAGCAGGACCCTGATTTTTGATTTCTGACTTAGTGCACAAAAACACTAATTGCGTGTGTTTTGAAAAGTTTTTCTTATGATCTCTTTGAGTTAGCTCAACAGGTATAACTTATCAACAGTGGAACACCTGTCTTCTTTTAGGATGCCGCCATGTAGACATCCATCCAGGATTCCTGAGAGAGTACACGATGATGGCCCACTGAGTGATGAGGCCTCGGTGTAGGTCCCTCTTACGGTGTTAACAACTTCGGGTGGTGTACCAGCAGCACCACTAACCATTGGGAAACCGTTTCCACCATCCCTACCAACAGAGGATGCACGCCGACTGAGCGTAGTGCACGAGTTTCAGTGGCATTGGCCTCAAAGGTTCCGAGGTGAGATGGACCCACAGGCAGTTGAGGACTGGCTGGAGGCTATAGTCAGAGTTTTCAGCCTAGTTAGGACACCATCTGACCTTATAGTGAACCTAGTAGCCAATCTTCTTTAGCTAGAAAAAGGTAGATGGTGGAGCTTGATGCTCCAGATACAAGATGTGGTGAACCCCATCTGGGTGGACTTTGAGATCCTTTTTAGGGCAGTTTGTTTCCCAGTGACTCTACGATCAGTGCAAATATAAGAGTTTATGCACTTATAGTATGGCATCATGACTATGGCCCTGTACTCAGTGAGGTTCACTGATCTCTCCTACTACTCCATCGACATGGTACAAGGCCCTTTATTTATAGATCAGACCTTTGAGAAGGGTCTTTTATGGGAGATGAGAGCATCGATGATATCGCTCAGTATTCTGACATAGGCTGGGGTGCTAGAGCGAGCGCTTTTTGTGGAGATCTTCCTAACTAAACATGCACTAACAATGAGAGCCACCACTAGACATCAGGTAGCAGAGTCATATGCAGTAGGTAGTAGGTGGATGATTTAGGGGCCCAAGTGAGTCAAGATTTCTGGTGGGCCACCTTAGGATATAGGGTCGGTGGTGCGAGGCTCACGGGAAAGATGCGGACAGTTGAATAGTAGGTAGTGCTAATTGTGTGGTGGGTAGGGTCACATGGAACGTGACTAAAAAACCCTCTATACGGAAGACCAGTATATAGTTGAGGGACCACAGATGCAGAGGCATAGATTCGATTGGGGAGGTCTGTGGGTAGTAGACAGATGTGGCAGAGGAGCGGGCTGTGCAACAGGCGATGGACGGAGATTCGAGGTTCTACCACCACCGCCACCAGGTGGTCCACCCCGACCACATGGAGCAAGTGGGCAAAGACAAGATCAACTCCAGGCAGCTGAGGCCTACGACCACGACGTTCCAGAGATGATTAGAGGTACAATATCTATCTACTCTACCTTAGCTATAGTACTTATAGATATAGGTTCCAGTCACTCTTTTATTTCCATGACCATCATTCAGAGATCAGTGGTTCTAATGGACCCGATGGTTTGATCCATATGACTAGGGAAATCTATGGGAGGGGATTAAATGATTACACACTGGTGTCAGCAGTGTGATCTTACTCTAGGAGGTGAGGGATTCAGCTGGGATATTCAAGTAGCGACATCGAGGCCTTACAATTTCATCTTGTGTATGTACTGGTTATCCACAGTCTATGCTCAGATTGACTGTATTAAGTGCAATGTGTGGTGTGTCCATGAGGATGGGGCCAGTTTTTCCTTCACCAGCGATAATGGAACCTTTGAAGCACATGATGGACTTACCTAGGGAAGGGTGCATCCGATCACACATCAGTTGGCTAGCCGTACCCTTGGAGTAGTATATGTTGAGAGTTCGAGCTATCCTCTAGTGGTAGACTAGTATGCTGATGCCTTTCCTGATGATTTTCTGAGACTATCTCCACCCAAAGAGGTAGACTTTTACATCATCCTATACCCCGGGAAGACACCATTATCTACACCAGCATATCAGATGTCTACCGTGGAGCTTCGTGAGTTGTGGGTATTATTGGAGGACTTGCAGAAAAAGGGGTTCATAAGGCCCAGCGTTTCTCCATGGGCAGCCCTGATTTTGTTCACCAAGAAGGCCGATGGGAGTTTGAGACTCTGTTTGGACTATTGGCGCCTGAACCAGGAGACTATGAAGAAAAATTATCCACTTCTAAGTATTGATGATCTTTTCGATCAGCTGAAGGGAGCTCATTGGTTTTCGAAGATAGACCACATGACTAATTATCATCATCTAAGGGTACGAGATAAGTATGTGCAGAAGAAAACCTTCAGACGTCAGTATGGCCACCATGAGTTCTTGGTTATGTCATTCGGCATGACCAGTTCCCCAGAAATGTTCATGGGACTCATGAACAGGATCTTCCAGCCATACCTCGATCTCTTTGTGGTGATCTTCATCGATGACATCTTGATTTACTCAGCATTGGAGGAGGAGCATGCCTATCATCTGCAGATAGTTTAGGATACACTCTGAGAGCACCAGATTTATGGTAAGCTCTCTAAGTGCAAGTTCTAGATACGAGAGGTCCACATTCTGAGACGTGGTATCTCAGAGGTTGGAGTTACAGTGGATCTGGTGAAGATAGAGGCTGTACTTATTGGGATCCACCCAGGAGTGTGACCGAGGGGTAGAGTTTCCTGGGGTTGGTTGGATACTATCGGAGATTCATGCCTGACTCTTCCAGAGTTGCGTCACCCTTATCAGTGTTTATAGAGAAGGGACAACCCTTCGTATGGACTAAGAGATACCAGTACTATTTTCAGAAGTTGAGGTAGAGATTGATGAGTGCCCCCATCTTGAGGCTACCAGAATAGGGAATTGGGTAGGTAGTCTATTGCGATGCATTAGGGACCAGACTTTGATGTGTCCTGATGAAGGAGTGAGCAGTGATCACTTATGGCTCACGAAAACTGAGATATCATGAGAAGAACTACTCTACCCATGACCTGGAGTTAGCAGTAGTGGTCTTCTCCCGAAAGATGTGGTGACATTACTTGATGGGAAAATATTTTACAGTATACTATGATCACAAGAGTATTTGGAATATCTTCTCTCCGAAGGACCTGAACTTGAGATAATGGCATTGGCTTAGGACTATGACTTTGAGATAATCTATACTCCTAGGAAGGGGAACATAGTAGCAGATGCACTCAGCAGGAGATTTGGTATACAATTGCTGAGTGAGGTGACAAAGTAGCTAACTACTTTGCAGATATCCTATGTGGATCAAGATGGAGAATTTTATCTTTATTCTCCGATAGTCACTCCCCCACTCCTTCATCGAGTTAGGGAGGTGCAACTTGGATACAAAAACATTGAGGCTCGACATGCTCAGATAACGACAAGACAGGTACCTGATGGATTTTCTAAAGGTGAGGAGCACGTCATCCTCTTCAGATGGTGTACTATGGTACCAGTGGCGGTACAAGAGGAACTTTTGAGGGATTTCCATATGTCCCCTCTAGAGATACATCCAGGAGTGGTAAAGATGTACCAGGACATTCGACATTAGCACTAGTGGCAGGGAATGAAGAAAGTGGTGGAAAATTTTGTCTCACGGTGCCTCGCTTGTTAGCAATGAAGGCAGAGAATCAGGTTCTAGCAGGCTTAGTTCAGCGATTAGAGGTGCTAGAGTGGATGTGGGATGGAATTTCCATGGACATCGTGATAGGAATTGCACGCATGTACAAGGGTCATGATTCTATCTAGGCGATTATTGACTGACTCACCATGTCGGCCCACTTCCTACCTATCTGAGAGCAGGGTTCAATAGAGGGAATGGGATTCCTCTACATGCAGTAGATTGTGCGGCTTCATGGGGTTCCATTTATGATTGTCTGCGATCGTGACACACGATTTACTTCCCGGCTATGGAAGGGGTTCTAGTAGGCATTTGAAACACAAATATGGTTGATCACCGCCTTCCATCATCAGACGTATAGTCTAATAGAGTGGACCATTCAGATGATAGAGGACATGCTTCGTGCATGCGCCCTAGATTTCGGCCGCAGCTGGGAGGATCACTTTCCCTTAGTGGAATTCGCATAAAAAAATATTTATCACTCCACTAATGGTATGGAACAATTCGAGGAATTGTACGTTCGACCTTGCAGATCACCTATGTATTGGACTGACCAAGGGGAGTCATCACTCATGGGACCAGTGATGGTACATGCTACCACATTGAAATTCATATCATTTAGGAGTGGATGATTACTGCACAGAGCAGGCATGAGTCTTATGATGACATGAGACGGAGACCACTGGAGTTCGAGGATGGTGACCATGTCTTTCTATGGATCTCACCTCGACGAGGTTTATGGGGATTTGGCCATGGCGGAATGTTATCTGTGAGGTTTATCGAACCCTTTCTGTTCCACATCAGAGTCAGTGAGGTGGCATACTGCTTAGCTATTACCCCTCAGTTTCCCTAAGTGCATGTTGTTTTCCACGTATCTTATCTCAGAAGGTACATGCATGATCCTTCACACATCATGGAATGGGGAGAACTAGATATCGACGATGGGGAGAAATTTTCAGAGGTTCCAGTAGAGATTGAGGATCTAAAGGAGAGAGTCATTCGTGGGAGATTGATACCTTTGGTGCATGTATGTTGGAAGTATGAGAACCTCTAGGAGAGAACATGGGAGTGGGTGGCTCAGATTCATGATCAGTACCCCCACTTGTTTCCCTAGTTTGTGTTGTGGCTTTCAGGGATGCAAAGCCCTGAGATGGAGAGAATGTAAAGATCTAGATTTTCCGATGTAATTTTTTTAATTATATGGAAAAATTACGAGTTTGAGAAAATTGATGTCGCGTGATTCCATGGTCCGGTGTGCACGGAATGAATTTCTGAACTTTTTTTAGGTACATTCAGTGAACGCGTGAGCAGGGTTTTTAAACATTTGAACTAGTGCATGGAATTGAAATATGAGGGCACTATTGAACTCGCAATGCCAATATTCGCTTAAGGAGACCTTCACCTCGACCGTAGTTAGTTGAGGGTGGATGTTAGTTTTTCAGTTTTTCATGGGAGAGTTAAAAGAAAAATAATAAAAATAAATCAATAAAATTTATTTTTATTTGAAACCACCCATTTGAATGCTTGGTGGTGGGGACCACCCAAACTCCCATTTATTCTGAGGAAACCCTTGGAATTATCCCAATAAATGAGCCAACAATTAATTGATCTAGTTATAAAATAATTTGGCTCCTCACCTTTCATGAGGTTGGAGAATCATTGGAAAAGGAGATCCTTAGAGAAACATCCTCCAAATGAAGAACCTCCCCAATGAAGAACACTCTTTAGATCAAGAATGAGGAACCAACCATGGAGCATGTTGTAGAAGTGATGGGTTTCAGTGTCTTCATCATCTACATCTCCTTCCTAATGCCACCTCTAATGAGTAGATGAGGTAGAGAATTGATTAAATCGTTCTTCCAATTTTTACGCCGATTCAATTCTCTTGAACAAATTGAATTTTGTTAACATAGAGGGAGTGGGACAAACAAACATGGACCAATCCCTCAACAATCCTTCTTGATTCATGTGTTCTTTGTAGGAGGCGGCCGACACACTGGATGAACGTGATGACAGCGGCAGTGCAACCACATCACCGAAGGAGGCCGCAGCCTGATGGGTGCGGTGGAGGAAGGTGGTGGCATGTTCCTCGGCCGACCGTATGGATATGGGGAGGCACGCATTTGCATTGTCGGTAGCGAAGGAGTTCACGGCCCATAAGTTGTGGTGGTGGGAGGACGACGTCCGGCATGCTGACTGACCACGTGAAGGTGGGGCGGCGCGTGTCTGCGCTGACGGTAGGGGAGGAGCCTGTGGCCTGAAGGCCTCGATGATGCACCAAGGTGGCCGAAAACTAGCTGGCCGCAGGAGGATAGCAGCACTATCACATCATTTGGAGGAGGACCGTCTATGAATCCGAACGGCTGTGACACGCCGAGTGGGACTTCTCTAGCGGGTCTCGTGCGCCATCATGTTCTAGTCGAATGGTCCACATAGTGTTTGGAATACCGGGGGGTGCCTCCCATCTGGTTACAGCTTGGGATGGCCCCCCCACAGAGATCCAGTGGGCTGGGCCTGCCACAGCCCAGCCTGTTGGGACTGGACTCGGACCAGGTTGGACCGGACTCGGGCCCATCTTGACCCAGATATGCCTTTTGGCCATAACTTGTGATCTGAGCGTTTGATTGAAGAACCATATATGACACCGAAAACCTTAGATTGAGACAGTCCTTTTGGTACAATCCCCTTGATTTTTGGATAATGTTGGAGTACGGCTGGGATGGATCGTACCCAAATCCAACTGGGCCCTCGGAATAAAAAAGCTAATAACATACAGACCGAGCGTCTGATTGAAGCGCCGTCTATCACGTTGGGTACCTTTTTATGTGACAAACCTTTGGGATTATTATTCATTTAAATTTGTTGAATTTTAAGTATAGACCTATGGATTGAGGTGTGGAAGATCCCGGAATCAAGCATGCTTCATGCGGAAACCCTGTGGCTGGATGTACTTGAGGAGTCTTCAGATCCATTGTGGGTCAGTTTCGGATCCTGTATAGGTCAGAGCTCAACAATCCTATGTGGGTTAGCGCATACCGATCCTATATGGGTATTCTACAGGTTCTTTGTGGGTCACCTTCAGATCCTGTGTGGGTCATCTTTGATCTTGTGTGGGTCAATAATAGAGCTTCTCGATGAAGTAAGATGATATAGAAATACAACTAATCATCCATACATCCATACTTAAGTTATACCAGGTGTGAGCTGATACCTTACTATTGTGGGACATACCTTCATGGTGATACCTTTGTGGTATTCTTCTGTGTGGTGTTACCTTTGTGGTGTTTCCATCATGGAATTCTTTCCTTCGTGGAATAGTTGATCTTTTGGATAAGAAGTTGCGCCTTGTGTTTCCTCAAGAATGAGATGGGTATACTTGATAGCTTAGGTATATGTATGGTCATATACCTAAGTCGGTTTGACTGTTGTTTCATGCTTTTTGATTACATTTTTTCTCTGTGGTTTACCATTTGTTAATTTTGAGAGACCTTAGGTGTTCTCAGGGTCCTTATTGAGTATTGTTAAACTCACTCCTGCACGGGATACGCCCACACCTTATTGTGTCTTGTGCAGAAGACAGACAACGCTAACTAAGGATGAGGGTACTAGGACTAGAGGCTGCTCAGAGGTGGGCCATTAGATGAAGCATACCACAGGGATGATCATTCGAGAGTCATACCTACCCTTCAGGTAGGATCCTTGGTTGGTGTTCGTAGGAGATGTTTCAGTTTTACTTGGACTTTCCAGTTGGTATTGTATTCCAGCCCCCATTACATACTATACACACCCTTTTACTATATAGTTTACCTTGTTCTTGTATCTTGTTTTGTACTTGGACTGTATGGTTTTCAGGTTAAAAAGGCAATGCCTTCCTGGTTTCAGAGATATGACTTTTTGGTGTTAGTCTCTAGCCCCTGACCTATGGAAGGTGGGATTAGGCTAGTCACGACACAGGCCCCGAGGGACGAGTCATGTCATCTTCTATCTTGACAGCCTGGATGTTACTGTTGTTGTATGTAAGAATAGTGCCAGGAACCCCAAATCGATGAAAGATGTGGGAACACATGAACCCGATCACATATTGGGATTTGAATTCAATGAGGGGAATAAATTCTTCCAACATTGACATAAATTAAGTCGTGGTCAGAATGAACCTGAAATGGTTAGCTATCATTGGAGGGAATGGACCCACATTTTCATGTAACCATTTTAAAAGGAGCCAAGAATACATGGTGGTGAGGGAATCTCTAGAAGTTGTTGCAAAAAGTTCTAATAGATCTGACATGCATAAAAGCTCTTAGACAACTCGATTCCGTTGTGGACTACGGTGTGCCAAATTTTGACCATCCACATAATTTGGTGAGAGATATTTGACCATTATTGATGGAAACCACATGAACTGACTTGGAATTCATGAATAAAATGTGGTATTTCTTCTCATTATATACAACATAGGGAAATTCCATAGAATCCATTTCTATATAGGGTCTTCTCAAGGTTGGGACCACTCTCGAGTATGAAATACATTGTATGCCTACAGATTTACACATGGTAAGCATGGTTTGGCTTGAGAATAGGGTAATGGAGGTACTCAACAATTGGAGATGGCTAATAGGATGCTTCCTCTACTCTGGGGGGACATGAGTGTCCCAGAAAAAAGTCACTGAGATATATTTTGTTAATGTATTTCCTTTTATTATCTTCTAAAATGGTGTTTTCGGTGACCCTCTGGTGTGGCACATAGAATATCAGTTCATCCTATTCGGGATCTTCAAGAGATGTGTCCAAACAATCCAAGGAATGGACTCGACAATTCAATAACAAGGTAACATGAGTTACCTATCTCTGGGAAGGAAACTAAGACATCATTGGATGAGTATGCTCAATCAGGGGCATGAGATATTTTATTCAGATGATGTAGTCACCATTGATCGATTGGTTGATTATCTTGTATTATCCCTACATATGAAAGAGGGAGACATCAATCTCGTGGTCCAACTATAGACAGGTGATGATATCCTGATACTCTACCTCATTGTTGGTTTAGGCTTCTACAAATAGAATATATTATGGAAAGAAAAATGACTCTCGGTTGATGGAGATGATTCCTTACCCCACACTATTGAGTTTGTAATTATTTATTTATACATCGGTCGAACTATTGGAGGATCCATCGAAATGAATCTATGAAAAAAGATTCACCAAATCCACTGAGAGGATATACCCATAGGGGATGTCAACATCAACGGGTAGTTCTTTGTGGAAGGGATGATAAGACGTGAATTTTACTAGTTCTTTTCCTTTGATGACCTTATGTGGGAAAACAAGATGTTGAACTTCTAGAGTATCACTACCTTGAATGTCAATAATCCCTCCATCCTAGGAATATTGAGAATATATTTCACCATGTCTACATGGGACACCAGTTGAATGTCATGTTGTTAAAGATAATTTTGAAACTTCTACACTATGAAAACTAGCACGAGGAATCTTATCTCAATTGGGTACTATCTTCTATCTAAGTTGTGAAGCATGTGAATTAGATAACATAATTTTTTTTTATATTTACTCACTTTACTTTTGGGAGATAAAAGAACCAAAGAACTATTCCTGGGCAGTCACATATAAGAATAAAGGATTTCCTAAAATAAATGGAATCAGAACTAAATGTTTTACTAGGTACTTCTTAATATCCTCAAACATAGTTTGGAACTCCTTATCCAACTAGTAAATGATTCATTTCATCTTTATCCTCAAGAAGGGATTATTGTTTCTGGGAATATTTTTTTATAAATTATTGTATGTATTCTATATATCCTTGGAGACTTCACAACTCTTTCAGGATGGTTGGAGGATAAATATGATTGATGTACTTAATATTTTTTGGGTTGATCTTGATGTCTATATATCTTATGATAAATCCACAAAATTTCCCATAGGAAACCCTGAATGAACACTTTTAAGTGGTTAATCTTAATGTGCCAGGAATGATGGTTTGTGAAAAATTTCTCAAGGTCCATGAGATGGTCCTAACAATGCTAGGAATTGAGTTCCTTGTTGTCCATGTAGAATTCCAACACGGTCCTTAGAATCATCTTGAAGATGGTTCACTTATAACTGGATCCTATATTTTTTTAAGCTAAATGGAGTCACCTGATAGTGTATAGTCATTTTTAGTACCTTGATAGTGGTAAAATCCTAATCCTCAGGGGACATCTAAATTTGGTTTTTCCTAGAGTATCTATATATAATAGAGATGTCATGAAATAATGATGTGGTATCGATCAACATATCTATCATTAGAAGTGGAAAATGAACCACCATAAAATAGAGGTTTAGTTACCTGAAGTGGATACAGACTCTAATCTACTGATTATTCTACCAAAATAGGATGATTTTGTTTAGGAATATGGGGCACTATACCACATTGTAGATGTTGGATTTGATAATATTGTCAACATCATAGTCAAACACAGAACTCTGAGAGGGGTGAATATTTATGCGAGGTATCATGAACCCTAATTTAATCACTGGGAGGCCAAGATGGTGGATGGTGACCTCAGGTTCAAGCCTTAACAATTCATCATAGATCTAGGGAATGGAATCATGGTATTGTTTTTAGAAGTCCACATACTTCTGTTGCTATTATGGAGACATAGATGCACTAATCATTGCTAGTAAAATATCTTCCTTAGTATAAAGGCTTATATGAATTAGCTTATCTATGGTGGTGGAGACACCTTCTTAAAATATATGAGGTGCTTATTCCAAATAATATTTTTCATATGAGATAGGATAATCTATAGGAGGATGTACTTATTCAAGGAAATTCGACTTTGTTGAAGCACCAGTTCCTTCTTTAGCAGACATAAAATCCCCTCATAGGTGTTCTTGCTCTGTAATGACTCTGGAGATAGACGTTTTAAATACAATTTATGTGGATTTTGGTTGTGTGGTCAATTATTTATGTCAATGAAATGGTGGAATGTAGGCTTCAGTTGATTCAATATTTATCTACATAACATGCAGGCATGCTGTGAACTTGTGGTCATTGGATGAACATCTTGGTACTTCAGAGGAGTTGGAGCGTCTGGTATCACCCGAGCCTGTCCAGTGTAGAAGAATGAGGTAATCTATAGATGATCCAATTCTTTAGGGAGAAAGAACCCATTTTCCTTGGATAAAACAATAACAAAATCTTGGTTTGGAATTGTATCTTCAAACTCATGAATTATAATAATGAAGAAGTAATTCATGACTTCCCTAAAAATTGAATTAATTGGCTATCAGGTTGTTGGGACCACTAATGAGATCAAACCATTTGTCTAAACCTACTCCCCACTCTCTTATAGTATCCATAATCCAAATACCAGTCTTTACACGAGTCACATGGGACACATCACCCCGAAGCACTCCTACTCAAGAATAGAGGGAGTATTCAAGGAACTGGTGAAATGAGAAGGGGACCGCTATATGAAAATGGTGATAAGGCCTACCCAGTCATGTGTTGTAGATGGTAACCTAGGAGACTACCATGAATTTGGTTCTTGATATCAAGCCACAATACTAGGACTTTCACCATACCATTCCATGAATTTATACTCTCTCTTTTTAATATCCCTAAATTGTCATGTTTGATAGAGTTCGGTCTTCTTCTACTAGAACCATCATGTGGATCTATCGGTTCGGGATAAGGTTGATATTAGTTTCACTTTTGATTAGGAAGTAGTAAAACTCCACACCATTGAACTACCCTTTTATTTATAATAGGCATATGTTCCTCTATATAAGGAAACCTTTTTATTATCTATGGAATGCTATTATTTCTTTTCCTTCATATTTCTTGGAATCCAATACATAGTAGGCCCTAACGACAACATCCACAACTTCAAAATGGATAATTATTTTCAATGATTTAATAAGGACCTTGTACATTTACTCTATTAAGAGGAGGGAATTTAGAATAAAAAAGTGAATATTTATGCCTATGAGATGTTTCCACACATCATAATTCTATTCTAAGGGAATGTTATTACCATATAGGTTCACTCCTTGGTAGGGGCGCAATAGGAGATGTCAGTTGAACTGATGGGTTAAAAATACTAGTAGAAATATTTTGTTGCTGAGTAGTTGAATTAATATAAAAACTATTGGATGAATTCATATTGTATGAGTCTGAGATCTGGATATACTTTGATGATATCAGTGTGGTAGAAATTGAGCTTGTTGGTAAACTAACACTATTATCTATGGATGGGTTTCTGACAGTGTAAAATGGGATGTTTTCACTTACTGATCCCTATTAAAAATTTAATCTCTATTCATAGTATCATGTACGAAAATATTTAGTGCACTAGAATCATAATTCTAGGGTTATTAACATATTATGCCTTTCCTTTTATGGAATTTTCTAGAGACATGTTTTGGGGTTTCAAGTAATTACTCACAATTTAGCATCATGAAGTTGTCTACCATCTTGATAACATTCATATAGGTGTACTCATATTTCTCATCCAAACAATAATCTAGAATGGAATGTATTATAGGTGTATCTTATAATAATAGAGTTATAAAGTCACTAAGTGTGTGACACGGATTTGTAACAGGTGGGGAAATCTAATTTCCCTTATCTCATTAGAGCATGATCTTCTAAGACATGGAATAATGTGATGTGGATGTAGAGGTAGTGTGCATAGGGGAAGTGGTATTTATATGAGGTTCAATATTACTTTGGAAAGCACATATGAAAGAATGGGCACAAGGAAAAAACTTGGGATCCAATCATTATCATATTTCTACATCCCTATGATTTGATCCTTCTTCCAAATTCCAAATCATTCACTATTTATATGAGGCTTGTCTGATATATATTCCACACATACTTGAATGTCACCCAGCATCACCGAACCATGATTCACTTGGTTTTGAATACAATAATTTAAGACATATAATTCATTTATGATGTGTCATAGGATCCTGTGGTATGGGAAATAATTGGGGTGGCCAGTGAATACTACCTCTTGGTGACTCTTTCACTCTTGAAAAGAAGAATTACTATCTCCATGACATAGATAATGTATCCTGGGATGGGTGAATTCTTCATGGAATAGGTATGGTTCTTTCTATATGGTAAGGGAACCCTAAGAACCTGATCTTGATTGGGGGGGTTGAGCCACATTCTCTTGTTTAGGTGGTTTTTATTGGTGAGGTGGTGCCTGGTGGTTCTATGCTTGCATAAACTGCACTTGATAGAGATGTGATCTATAATGATCTATAGGAAAATGGTAAAATAACAATACCATATTAGGAACCAATGAATGTATTTTGGTGGGAGATCTTTTCTTTCCCAGGTCTTCTCACAAGAGTTGGAAGGAATAAATGGTGTGGGTATTTTCTATTTATCTTGAACGCCTCTTATAGATGATTAAATATATAATAAAACTCTTGCAATGCACTTGAAATGTTTTGGGAGATGATGGTAGTGACTATTTAACTCAAAACCTTCCAAAAAACAACATGAGATGTTGTTCTTAGGACAATGACATATCATGTAAATATGTAACACCATTCCATAGAGTGAAATAGTTCGTGACTTAATCGTCAAGCCTATGTTTCCACTAAAATAGTTCAAAAATACTTTTATTGAGAATGGTAGAGAAGAAATGATAGAGTAATTATCTTTTATGTTCCTTATAAAAACCAATGGACCCTATGGGTATCTTTTTATAGAAGAAAAATGTGGGCCCTACTAATATTTGAAAAAAAAATGGATTTTGGAGTTAATTTTTTATTTTTGGGTCTCTAACATAGATATGAACAATTAAATAATGTTTTCTAGTTACAATAATGTGTCACACATACTTTTTAATGGAGAGAAACTATAATTTCCATACTCTAGTGTTTCTCTGATATGGTCTTCCCATGTTAGGTACAACTATCAGTTAGGAAGGATTTACCTTATCATGTCTCCAGGGAATTTAAGTGAGTTACAAGATCATCCTTAATGTCCTCCTGGTGAGTATCTCTAACTTCCAAGGTATTGAAAGTCTCACCAACACAAGGAGAGGGATCATCAACTAAGAGTTAAGCATGTCCTAGATCTCAAGGAAGGTAATCGTGTTTCCTAGTCAGGTTTAGTGACTCATTACTTAGACATTTTTCAAATACCATAGCTTCCACTGTGACTAGATGTGTGGGGATACTACTCTCAAGTGGGGGTTCTTGTACAAGGATCACATGGTGCCTTACTATGGGATACATTGGGCGCCGTATAGGTTTTCCACAATCTCTGCTCCACTCCAAATTTTTTTTGATGAAAATCCTATTGTATTATTAAATTTTCAGAAGGAATATAGATATAGTGGGATCCAAATATGATTTTTATGCAACCTCAAATGGATATTTTGGATTGATATGTATGTTACTCATTTTGAGATACCAATGTGGGGAAAAAATTTCCCATTGGGGGTTCTTATAAGACCACGTGACATCCTCTAATGGAGAGTGAGGAAACATGATGAGGGGACTACTTGGTGCATCATCCCATAAGGAATTTATTCCCTATCATCACCCATGTTTTCCACTATTCCTATAATCTTAAAGGAATTAATTTGAAACCATATTAACAAGGGATATCTCCAGATGGTTACTCTGATTTTTAGTGGATATGGATAATTGTCACAAGATCGGGCTGTAATCAAGAGCAACATATTTTCCACAACCTTAGATTAGTACATACGAAGATCCTTCATATATAACATGGTGGAGCACTGTGATCCTCTTGGTACTGTTTTATTAGAGTTAATTATTGTATCCGTTCAAATTAGGGTGCTATTACACTTGGAGTGAGGAAATCTCAACTTTTTTACACTGTTATTCAATAGAATTGACAAGATATTGACTCCTTAGAGAGGATAACTAATGAACTTAGAGGCGGTGGAGTTTCACCTAGATAATATGTCATAGATACACTTTCAATTGCTTTTTTAGGTACTTATATATGTAAATTTATAAAACTGAAGGCATCTATAATACTAAATATAGTTGGTCAGTGGCCAAAACCTCCTATATGACTTATTGCTCAGAGGAAGGGACTTTATTATTGTAGTATCATACCCCAATTGGAGTGGGCTGAGATATGGATAGAGAAAATTACATATAATATTTATTCTTATATATTAATAAGATAGGATTAATTACATGTGTATGATCTATGCTTCATGCTATGACATCTCTTGGGGGGAGATTCCATCCTAATCATCACATCCTTATATAAATCGATGTTCCCCAATACCTTGTGAGAAAGGATGGTAGCATCCATATATTTCTGGAAAGAGTGCTCACTATCTACAGTTGTTAGTATAGATTCCAAAATCTCATTAACATATTAGATGAAGGTAGTGAAGAGGAATACTGGTGTTGATGAAGGTGGATGTACTGTGATCCCCAAGAAGGGGTACCAAACATTCTCAAATAGCATGTACCAATAGAGGGATCTAGGGATCCTATGGAATCATCGTTATGGAACACAAATATCATCTATTGGGATCATTCCCCAGGCTCTAAGAGTATGGGTGTGAGGTTCATCATTCATTCATCAATTAAATTATTATCTGAGATGTCAATGTAGTCAATGATGTTGTTGCAGTTTCCAAGGTTTTTTTATGACTTCTAGTGTTATCCCTCCTTCCCTGGGACTATTATTCAAGTAAGGGCATGTTGTTGTAAGGGGGAGGAAAACTATGATCATTGGTTTTGACATGGGTTGGATCTACTGTATGTTAATTTGGGAATTATGCGGACCTCTATAATGACATTCAATTGAGTTGGAGGTCCTATACTCTAATTTTCATTGGGGTTGAAATTACCTATATTCTGATGAAAAGTACATGGGGAGGACATTCATGCTGTTGGTTTCAATGTGGGGAGGATCTCTTATTTGAATCTCCAAGGAGTGAATAGGACCCCCAGTATGGTTTCTAGGAACGATTTGAGGGCCTTTGTGATGATTGATGGATGTTCAAGGAGGTGCTCTATATTCATTTTTAATGAACAAGGGATGAAATCTACATGAGTTAGTACTGGAGCAGAAAGGATATACTTTTGGTTTGTGATGGTGTGAGGATGGCCACAACACTAAGTCTCCTCATCATGGGATGGCTAGTAATGGGTATCAGTGGTTCCAGTGCATGAATGCGTAAAACCAGCCTACCTATGTGGTAGGTGGTGTCTTAATCCCAATTCGGAAAAACTATTCCATGGTTTCCAATCATATGTATATTTTGGGATATAATGATGGTGGTAGGATATAAATATCCATATAAAAATCCTGATTATGGGATTGTCATGTTCCTATCCTAAATGTTAGTGTCAAGTTCATCAGACTGGGGCTGATGGAGTCGAGGTGAAGTCCACCTTCTCTTTATCCCATGAGACTGATTAGTGATGGAATTGATAGGGATTAGTTGGAACCATCTTGGGTGTTTCCTAGATGGGGGGTTATTCCCATTGTGACTTTAACATCCCCTACCTCATCTTTGTAGGGGAGTGACTCCTCTGACCAATCTAGGGAGAGGCTCTTTAAGTGGTTCATCATTGGAATGGGGGTGGTTTCCATCTATGTGTCCCTAGAGGGTGGTAGTGTTGATGAGGTACTAATGCCTCCTTGTCATGGAGGGAAATGTACCGTGTGGGGTTAACCCCTCCATCTCATATCATTGTATAAGGATGTTGATCAACATACTTTAGATGATTTCATATGGTGATACGGGGCATGAGAACCTGGTATCTGAAGTAATAATAAAATTCATGGGGGAAGCATAGTTTCATGTGATTATAACATCAACATTTCTCTTATCCTGGATCCTAAAGGCTCTGGATTATTGGTTTCTCATGGTTTAATCATGAATGTAATATGTATTTGTCCATTAGTACATGTACATGAAAATAGTTTCCAATTCCCTGATAATATCCAATCTTCCGAACTATAGAAGGATCCGCACCAATGATGTTGTAGACCAATTATGTATGATACAAACTTCTAAAATTTAGAGGTGAGTTTCATGCCAGACCCACTATTTCCAACACTTTCTCTGAGGTCCAACATACACATCACTTTCACTTTCTCTTATTTTCCCACATTACCACATTATAGTAGTGGAATTTTTTCATCAATATAATCAATGAATTCTACTCCAAGAACAAAATAGGTTGATGGGATGGTAGTTCTTCTTTAAATGGATTAATTCTTGGATATCGTTTCCTAGTAGCATCTACCTAAAAGTTTAACATCATGTTTGTGGAACTTATTATTGGTTCCATCTCTTTGTTGAAAGAATCCAATTATGCAACTTCTATATTAACAAGGTATCAACCTTTAGTTAGTGGGTTTTTTATGTTGGGAATCTCTGGTCATGTATGTACATTGGGTACATTGGTCACCTTTGAATCTTACTCTTTAAAGGTAATCTCTTATATGACATCTTAGTTTTGGAGCCCAAGTCATCTCGTTTCAATCATGAGGTAATTGAATTTAGGGTAATAAGTTTTCATCAGTTTTTTACATCAAGAAACCCACATTTACATCATGGGGTTGGTATTATGCTTCAGTTCAAATGATATACATCCTATGGAGATGGATATGAATGTACCATTGAGATAAATTATGGAATGATTTTAATATCTTTTAGATATTGGAATATGGTTTATGTCTTGTGGGGACCACTTTTTTTGAATAGAATTCCCCATGGAGGCAGATCAATGAGGTGATTTCCTAGAGGGGATGATATCACACCTAGGTTAACAAATGGATAAGAACCCCCATTGATACATATCCAAATTTTTTGTAGTATAAATACATGTGGAGGGGAATATGGGGTATGTGTTCCTAGTAGGGAATATTTAACATCTGTTTTAAGCATTTTCTGGATTGAACCTCTGAGAGGTGTCTTGAATACCACATTTTGAAGACAGGGAACAAAAATCAATTATATTTGTATGGATTGGTTCATGTAGTTCAATTTTATTTGGTAAGGACGCTTCTATTTTAAAATGAAAATCAAAATTGGATAGTGTGGTGATTTAATGTAGAATATTCCGTTCGCAAGAGGATTTCCCTTGAGGGAATGATTTGGGGATTACGCATGGAAGCTTCTTGGAGTGGGGATTGTGTCTTATACTGAGGAATATGATTAGTGCCGATTATTGAGAATGATGATGAATAGTTCCGATTTGGATAGACTTGGTTCAATTATGTTTTGTTTTTTAAATTTTACCATGTAATATTCTTTTCACTAGTGAGAGCATGATTTATCAATTGATTCCTCCTACACCCTTTTCCATATGGTGTATGTGAGAGTAAACCTAAATGAAATAATAAATTATTCTGCTATCCTTCTTCTATTTCATTTGATGTAGTGGTTCATGTTGATTAATCGGGGAGACTCCCAGTTAGGTATTATTATACCATAAAAATAAATATCTCCTCCAACAATTCTGTTCATTTTATGATTATCATTGAGCAGTCACCACTAAACGCTAGCATGTCTCATCAAATATAGTCAATAATTTAGTGGAGGTAGATAATGATAATTTACCAAAGAAACTAAAATTTAACAAAATAAAAAACTAGACAATCACATGAGGTAATTAAAACTACAAATAAATTGATACTAGAATGAATGAAAAATATTGGAATTTTCTTCATTTAGGCTCAGAAAATAAAGCATAAAAAATATTTCTAGCCTCCCACTTACCCAATCAATAAAATATACTACCCCTCTATGTATGGGGAAGTCAATTTTATTCAGTAGAGGGGATATATTATAGAATAAAGAAAATAAATGAAAAGGAAAGAAGGGAAATAAATATGCAGCATGCCATTGTCAAGAGCTTCTCTCTCTGATTGATAATCATTCAATCCACCCTATAATCTTATTTGTAGTAATTAATCTATCCTTGAAGCATCATAAATGGATCAATTAATGGGCCCCCATCATTATGGGTCATCTAGGGGAACTTAATGGTTTCTTTGCTGAAGAGCCATCATAAATAAATGTTTCTACTTTGTGTCTGAGAATTTACACGACATGTAATTAGTGTACATGAAGTCTAATGTGCATGGATATAAGCATTCGTCATGTTACATATGTAATCAAATCCTACAAAGATCTCCTGTTACACATAATGTAAATGAATTACATGATGTTTAATTTTTTTATTTTCTGTAAGTTTTTCCTAGTTTAGTTTGCTTCATCATTTCGGATCACAGGGATTAATCATTGACTATGTCCCATCATTAATATTTATTCAAAATTATGTTGTTGTGCAGTGTCAAAACAATATATCAGTATTTTTTTCATTTTTCATCAAACTCATTATACTAACCCAAAACATAAAAAACAAATAAATACTAGCAATATTAATCTTTAAATGTATAGAAAAAATTATATTTATTATCCAAAAATAAATGAAAAATATGACTCCATCAAGAATCTTGTTTAGGGTGTGTCATCCCATGATGGGGAAGGATAGTGTGGGGCTTATGCGTGAATTATACCAAGGTGTGGGAATTTCATCCTAGGGTGTGAAGTTTTATCCCATAGTGGGGGATAAGGTGTAATTCCTTGATGATCATAAAAGTGGAATCCAACATTCATTACACATGGTAAATATATGATTTTACATCATTTTCTAAGGACATTGTTACAAAATTTAATTTCATATGACTATAACATATAACTTGGAGGTTTTACATCATGAAAATCCGGCATGGATGGACAAACTCTTCGAGGGGTAAAATGTCAAGGAAAGAGGAAGACATATAATTAGGAATCTCCTCCATGATAGGTGCATAGTTTCCTTAAAAGATTCCACTCAAAGGACTTATGTGACCAATTCTCATTTGCCTTTGGGCAAGGCATGTAATTACCATTATAGTGGAGGATTGTTTAATCAGGAGGTTGATATTAGGGTCCTTGTTTTTAGAAGAGAAATGGGTTTGGGTACGTACAATAAGAATAAATTGGTAATATGGATGCCTAAGACACACTTGGAGTGATGTTGAATGATACAAGAGTGGGTGGAACTAGTCACGTTGGGACTCGAGGTGCGGTTGATCTGGAACTGAATTGGTAGGGGGCCTTGGGCACTTGACCATCATGAAAGGGTTTTCATATGAAGTGGAAAATCATGGAGAGTTTGATGAGAGGTATTTTGAAAAGTGTGGAGCCTCAGGGTGAGGTACTTTGTGAGAATTAGGGGTATGTGGAGTTCACGGTTTTTGTGATGAAATATTCTTCGCAAAATAAGATGATCTATCCTAAGAATGAATTTAACGTCCCCATTGTGTTGGAATCATGAATGATAAATGCCTCACAAAGAAAAAGTTTACAAAGGGGTCTTTCTTCTTCTTTTGAGAAGGGAATGGGAATTCATGAAAGTCATATCCACATTGGGTGGAGACTATCAATAACATATTGGAGGTGTATTTTCGATGTTTGGAAACCTTAGGTCTCTATTTTCTCTTTAAATTGTGAATCCCAGGCCGAATGAGAATAGAGAGGGATTTTAAAATGTATAAAGGCCAGTCATCCCCTAAAAATTCAAACATAAGAAGGTAATTATTTAAATCTTGGTTTCATGATGATTGGTGAGCTTCCTAAATCTTTATAACCTTCGTGAGTGGATGGTCTCCAGAAGTTCAAATGATGCTGCAAAGAGGTTACAGTCACATCTCCGTGTGTTCAAAAAATTCCCCATGAATCATGATTGATTCTTCAGAAATATTACCATCAGGTCTATGTGAATTCACAAAGAGTTCTATGTCTTGGAATTGATTCTTTGTGGATATTAATGGAAGGCCTCTGCAAGACGGGGGCCAACGCAAGCATCACCCCTTCATGAAGATGGGGAGCTTCGGGAAACAAACCCCCTTGGAGGGATTTTATGCAATTTTCCCTTGTATATTCTCCAAAAATGGAAGTTACGTCATTGAAATATAACTTGGAACATGTATTTTGTTTCCATTAAATTCCTGCACTCAGAATTGAATATGATGGGGAAAATGGAGGGTCATATTTTGAGAGAGAATTTTTGAAAATTGGAAATCTAATCCTACATGTGAAGTTTATTCATAGAGAATGATCATGATACCCACTTCCCAAAGTCCATAATGAATCCTTGGGTGTTAGTATGCATATAAATAGTGGAGGGGACCCTTAGAGGTGCCAAAGTACATTCTTGAAGATAAAATCCTATTCTCTCCTTTTTGCGATGCTCACACCCTTCATATGTTTATTATTATTTTGATCCCCGCTACTTGTGAAGATCACCTTGTTTGTGAACATAGATTTATAAACAATTCTATGTGAATAGTGTTCCATGAACCCAACCACCATGAATTTTTTTTTGTGAATTTATCATTTTTTAACAAATCTCCTCCAATAGACCTACACAAACTAGAACCATAAAATAGTCTTAGTCTTAAAAAATGGACACTGAAGGAGATAATGTTCATGATTCTCATCGGAGAGATATGTATTGGAATATAATTATTGGGGTGAATATTAAAACTTCCTCAGAACATAAATCACTCATTACAATGTAAATAGAAGATAAAAGGGAGTATATGATATACAAGATTCCACCACTTTTTTGATTTGGGAAGTGGGTAAACGTATTCATCCCTATGGAAAGTATGGACGAGCCTGCCTATTGGTTCAAGAGAAAACATAGAATATACTAGTGGCATAGGGCTGCCAAGGTCCACATCTGGAAGGACAATGCGTCAGTCATGGGTAATATAAAAACCTATAATATTATTAATGGGAATTACCTTCTTATAATTATGACATGTAGTATAAACCCCATAAAATCTCATTATGAACATAATAAATACTTTATAAATTAAGAAAAAATTAAATAAGAGAAATTAAGGAACCTTTACCAATGGAATAGTATCTTGACCTTTGTAAAAGTAATGTGACCCTTAGGAATAGTAATATAGCCAATATAATAGTAATCTCACTGATGAATGTATAAATAAAATTTAGTCATCTTATAAATGAAAAATATTAAATAATTAAATCATATTACAATTCAATAAATGGATTAAAAATGATATATTAAGTATTGATATTTTTTAAAAACATAAATTTTTATACACATTTTTTTAATTAATATAATTATTTTTACGAAATTATAGTTTCATAAATTTTATTCTTAAATTAATATTTTGTTCTTATTTTTATTATAATATAATATTATGAGACCCTAATTAATTTTTCAAAGTGTCATAAAATCAGTTACAAATTTAAAATTGGTATCTTGGGAATAAATGAATATTTTAAATAAAAATTCAATTGATCATATTTAGAAAATCATTTTCATAAAACATAATTCCTTTTTTAAATTCTACATGTAAATAATGGTTTGGGTTAATTTTTTGGATTTCTCTTAAAAATTTGATTTTTTGGTGAATTGTGGAATACGTTAATTTACAATATTTAACAAATACATTATTTATTGAGTCATAGATGATGTATGGATGATTTAAGTCCATAATATCTAAAACCTATACTACTTTATGGTATTTATTCATGGGAATCTAAACTATTCTTATTTTTGTGCCAAAATAATAAACTTATAAATTAAATAATAAAAAAACACCTCTCTCCTCTCCTATAAAAACCACCCTCACCACCTCTTCTCCTCACACTATCCAAGTGGATTATCTTGTCCAATTTTTGAACAAAACTCTTCCAAATCCCATATCCCATTTTTATGATCCTTTGGTATCAATAAAAGATAAAATACTATTTCCCTAAGGAGGTTCTAAAGGAGATGAATTTCAGGAGCAAAAATCCTATTCCATTTTCTTTTAATTTCATTTAAATGTCTTTTTATTTCTTTTTAAATATTAAAAATCATTATCCAAGTAAAATTATAACTCCATTATCATATATAAAATAAAATGTTATTATGTGATTGTAATAATAAATAATCAAAACTCTTCTCCCCACCCTTGTTCTAAAAATGAAAACGTTGTTCGTGAGGTGTTGAATTATCACCGTCAAGGATGAAAAAATTTATTATCATTTCATCCATAAACTCTAAACATAAAACCATTATAAGTTCTGAAAAATATTTTAAAATATATTTTATAACCTTTTTTATGTTCTAGAACTATATATAAACATAATATTAAATAATAAAACAAAATTAGTTCATTATGATCGAAAAATTCCAAAATTAATCTAAACGATTATCATAAAAATTGTATCTAATGAATCTTACTAATATACACAAAAAATATATATAAGACCAATTAAACTTTTATAATTTCACTAATAATAAATAATTTCACTTCTGGAGAATTATTTTCATCTAACAAGAACTTCTATATATGCATTCAAGAAAACCTAACATGAAAACCAAGAAACAATCACTCTCATAACGTCATATTTGAATGCTATAAATCATCAAAATGGACATAAATGATCATATTAGAATTATAATAAATCAAAAACATATATAATTGGTTCTGAATTTATGAATTAATTAATCTCATTTGATGATCTAGGATATTAATGTGAAGAAATCATTCACACATAAGGTAAGGGGATTCATGAAGCTAATTTCCTTTATTTGGGATATTCATTTTTCAGGAAAAATTTTAGTGTGTATGTTCTTTAAATTTTATAACCATTTATTTTCAATGATATAAATATTTATAATATGGTTTTATAAAAAATAAAAAAACTTTCAAAAAGAAATTATATTTTTAAAAAACAAATCTTCTATTTCTCATGAGATTTTTTCTTTTTCACTCACGATTATTGGTTCCAATACCAGTATGATATTCTATTTCTAGAACCCCAAAATGTATTAATGAATTTATTATTTATTAAAATAAAACCATACCTTTCCATGGGTTATTTTATTTTTATGATTGATATATGTTCTATGCGTCATTTATTGTTATGTAAATGTTATGATGCGATGGGTGCACCTGGACTAATATTGCGCTCCAATGCATTGGGTAAAGTGATATATATCATTAGATAATGTCAAATTATCTTGAACATGGTTATATATTTTTTCAAAATGATGATTTTATGATTATACAAATACTTTTTGAGTGAACATTATGAAATCTTTGTTCAAAATTATGTGTGGTATTTTATCATTAAGACGTGATGTTTCATTTTTATTCATTTCAATATTCTTGGGATTTATCTAGTAAATGTTCTCGTGATTATGATTTTGTTCTTATTATAACATTATGATGATTATTATTATGCTCACCCATAATATATTGATTCATTTACTTCTTTATACTCTTACTTTTTGTATATCCTCAAATGATTACTTGTACTAAGGAGAAAATGAGGGCCACTAAGAAGCTATAGAAGAATGAATTAAGTTAATTTTTATGTTTTATTATGTAAATTTATATATGCTCCCAATTTTCCCAAGAAACTAAACATTTGTATCCTTTATTTCCAACAAAATTATGGTATTTACCTTTAAAATGATTTAATAGTAATGTATGAAAATGTAGGGTCACTATAGTTTTATTAGATCATAGTTTAGATAATTTGTGAATTATGATTAGAGAAAATTATTGAAAACCTTTAGTATGAGGAAATGTATATGTAATCATCCAAGATTATTTTGTTATTAAAAAATTTAAACATAGGTATACCAAAAGATATGCCTTTAGAGTTAATTTCAAAAAGGAATAAATTATTTACTGATACATTTTTGACTTATGTTTTGTTAAAGCCTTTTCTATTTTATAAAAAAATTATAATGATGAGAAACTAGGACAATAATAAAGGGTAGTGACAATGAATAAAATTCCCTAATTACATTCCCAATGACATGGGGGGAGGATTTCAAAATTTCATGGTGATAATTACCCTCCAAACTTAGTCTATGTAAAATAACATGAATAATGTGTAATGTCCACATTAACCTAAGAATGAGAAAATAGATATTGAGTATTTTATGTGGTAATTACCATTTACATTTAGTGGATCTTTTGATCCAATAGTATAAGAATAGTGGGTCGACTTAATGGAGCATACCTTTTCTCTGCATTACTATTTTGAGATAGGGAAGGTGACTCTGTCCTTTTATCATTTAGATGGATAGGCCAACCAATGTAGGGTGTTGATTAAGAACACCAAGATAAAGGATGAAATTTAAGTGATGAAGTGGTAATAATTTATGAAAATATTTCTAAAAATTTATTTCACTTTAACTATTCATATGAAGATACATACTGAATTTATAGAGTTGAAGGAAAAGGAAGGTGTATATTTCATGGAATATGAAAAAAAATTTACAAGGAGTTCATGGTACTTATCAAAGTTTTTTATAAAAAATGATGGAAAAAAATATAGATTCTTTATTTGTTTAAAAACAAACCTTCTCAAGGCTCTAAAAATTCAAGATTTTGGGATTTATGAAGAATTTTATCGATGTGATATCAAGGTGGATATGAAGTTTAGAGAATGGTCCCATGGATATAGGGGTAATAAAAAAATTTTGACTTTGAAGTTGTAGGATATACTAAAAAAGGTGGAAAAAAATTCTAATACTCTCATGTCAAAAAGTGGGAAGAATCATCATGGGAATTGCCAAAAAGGGACGGTGAAATTCTTCAAGTATGGGAGAGAAGTCCAGTACGATCATGAATGTCAAAGAGACATGAGGATGTATGAAAATGAGGTGGTGGAATGGAGAGAACCACCCATGGTTCAATGTTTCAAATATATGTAGAATTGGAACTATAAAAGCTAGTGAACTAAACCTCAACTCCTTGAGGGTAATCAGTGTCAGCTGCCACAAAAGAAAAATAGTCAAGGGAAATATTATATAATCACTATTACTGAGGTGGATCTCAAAAATTATCCAGTGAATGGTACCCTGGTTATTCATTCAATAATAGAGAACATAAAATTTGATTATAGTTATTTGAATTATTTTATATATTTCATGTTCAGTAAAACTATTCAAACACCACCTCCAAATATGGAGGTTCAGTTATGTGCGAGAACAAAAAATGGGAAATTATAGTATCCAAAGTATATAAGTCATTCATAGTTAATGTCTATGGACTGAACCTCCATGAAAATCATGTATTACTTTATTTATGGGGTTTGATGCTATTTTTTGCACTGATTGGCTATCTTTATAATAATCTAACATCAATTGTTGAGAAAGGGAGATCAATATTTATATACCAAGGAATCCTCCAATTCCATAATAGTGTATGGAGGAGGATGAATATACATCAGATTTATCATTTCAATTGGTGATATAATTGCTTTATTATCAATCATATATTGCTCAAATGACTGAGATGAAGGAGATAATCATGCTAGAGGAAATGCCCATGGGGATGATTTAAACTGATGTGTTCCCCAAGAAATTTCTTGGCCTTCTCCTAACATAGATTTTGAGTTATCAATGGAACATTTTCCTAGATCTCTTCCGATATCAATGAAAACTTATTGAATATCCACCATTGAGTTGAAGGAACTGAAGAAGTAATTATAAGAGAATATGGACAAGGGTTTTATATGCTTGACTGATTCAACATGGGGTGTTCCAATCCTCTTTGTCAAGAAGAATGATATTCAAATTTTCCTCTCCAGTGATTTTTGTGAGTTCAAAAAAATCATAATAAAGAACAAGTACCCCCTTCCATGGATATATGACTTGTTTGATCAACAATGTGGGGCCTTTTATTTCTCTAAGGTGGACCTTCAGTTAGGATATCATCTATTAATGTTGTGGAAGGAGTATGTACCCAAAAATTACATTTGAATAAGTTATGGACACTATGATTTCAGAGTGTTTCCTTTAAGACTCACTAATGATCCATCAATATTCATGGGATTAATGAATAAAGGATTCAAATATTACCTCAAAATTTTTTTGATAGTCTTTATAGATGATATTATCATATACTCCATGAGAAAGGGGGAACATGAGGAGAATTTGAAAACTGTGATAATGAACTTGTGAAGTAAGAAGATATATGAAAAGAATAGTAAATGTGAGTTCTAGATATAGGAAGTATCATTCTTAGGGCATGTTATCCTAAGAAAATGAACATATGTGGACCCTTATAAGAAAAAGGAAAACCAAGTGTCGTTCAGAAAAAAATCAGTAATGAATATCCATAGTTTCCTTGGTTTAGCTAGGTAATACTGGAAATTCATGAAGAACATCTCATGATTTTCAAACAAACTATGAAATATGACTTAAAAGGGAGAAAAGTTGGTATGGACCAGTGAATGTGAAGACTAGTTCAATGAGTTGTAAAAGAGGATTATCACATCACCAGTACTGACACTTCCAACAAGTGGGGAACTCTTTGTGGGATATGTTTATGCTTAAAAAATAGTATTAGGATTTTGAAAAATAAAAAATGATAAAGTGATAGTCTACGCCTCAAGGTAGTTGAAAATTTATGAGAAAAACAATTCTACACATGATCTAGAGGTGGCAGCTATGATCATCACATTGAAAATTGGGTGGAATTATCTCAAAGGGGATATGTGTGAAAATATACTGATCATAAGATCCTCAAATATATATTCCCAATGAAGGAGCTTAATATACACTAGGAATTATGGTTATATCTCATCAAGGATTATGAAAACTCTATTATCTACTATTCTCGAAAACAAATAAAGTGGGGGATGCTCTATGTAGAAGTGTTCCAATAACATTATTAATGGTGAGAAAGGATAAGGAAAAAATATTATTATATTTTAAAAGGATAGAAATGGGTATTATTAAGGAAGGAACATCACCAATCCTTTCTAAAACTATTTATCATCCATCCATCATAGAGAAAATAAAGGATTCTCTTAGAAATGTTTTATAAATTCCAAATAATGTGGAAGCTATGAGAAAGGGGAAATCCTCAGAGTTTAAAATTGATAATGAATAAGTTGTAAGATTTGGTTTACAAATATATATACCATCCAATATATAGATAATTAAAGAACTTATGAGTAACATATATAGGTAAAACATCTGTATTCACTCAGGTATCACAAATATGTATTGAGATATCTGAGATAACTATTGGTTTGATAATATGAATAAGGAGATAACTGAATATACATCAATGTTCATGGTATGCCATCAAGTGAAGGAAGAAAGGAAAAATTCTAAGGGGATGATGCAACCATTACCCATACTGACATGGAAATTGGAAAACATCACCATGGACATTGTCAACGGACTTCTGAACACATCTAGAGGAAACTAAGCAATATGTGTTGTTGTGGAAAAGAATACATATTAATCTCACTTCATCACAATTCAATAAGAATTCTCATAGTATCAACATTCAATGATATACACCAGAGAAGTGGTAATTCTTCACATAGTACCACTATATATTGTATATGATAGAGATATGAGATTCACCTAGATGTTTTGCAAAAGTCTCCAAGATTCTCTAAAAAATGAGTTAAACATTAGTACATCTTATCATCCTAAAACAGTTGTCCAATATGAATGGACAATTAAGACACTATAATACATGTTGATAACATGTCCTATTGACTTAAAAGGAATATGAGATTGAAATTTTTCTATGGCTGTGTTCACTTAGAACTAGAATTTCTATCCGAGAATCCAAGTGACTCCTAATGAATCCATTTTTGGGAAAAGATTCATAGAAACAACATTTTAGGATAATGTTTGTGAATGTAAGCCGCAAGGACCTGAAATGGTCTAAGAATCGGTGGAAAAGGTGAAAACCATTTAGCAGCACATCAAGACATCCAAAATTCGATAGAATATCCATGTAGAAAATATTTGATTGGACCTAGAGTTTAAGACTGGAGACATGGTATTCCTCCTCATATCTCCATGAAAGATGATCATGAGATTTGGGAATAAATAAAAGTTGATCCCCAAGTACATCGGCCCCTTTGAGATCTATGATCTTGTCAGTGATGTGGCTCATAGACTATGATATAAACCTACCATGTCCCAACTACACGATGTTTTATAGGTAGCCATTTTGTGGAATTATATACCAGATCAATCATATGTATTGAATCAAGAAGTGGTACTATTTCAAAATGATCTCTCTTATGAGGAGAAACAGATTAAGATCTTGAATTTTAGAGATAATATTCCATGCAACAAGAATACTCACCTGTAAAAAGTATAATTTTGGAACCATAAGTATGAAGAGGATACTTGGGTACTATAGGAAGCGACAAAAGATAAGTACGCTCACTTATTTCTACCATAGAATGTAAAATGAAATTTAGAGGGTGAAATTTAATAAGGAGGTAAGAATGTAAAAACAAAAATTTTATCAATAGAAATTCCATTCTTATAATAATGAAATATATTATAAATAAAATATAATATAATTAAGAACACAATACATTCTTTATAAATATATAATGAATGAAATAAGAGATCCTAAGGAAACGTTACTAACAGAATAGTAACTTGACTTTTGGAAGAGTAATATAACCCCTATGAATTTTTATCTGGCCAATTGAATATTAACATTACATATGAAAGTATAAATTTTTTTTATGAATCTTTAAATAAAAATTTGATATAATTATTTCATACTGTATGTAAATAAATGTTTTAAAAATGATAAATTAAGTGTTTGTATATTAAAAAAACATAAATGTTTATTTTCAATTTCTAATTAATATAATGATTAAATAGAAAATTTATTCTAATAAAATGTATTCATAAATTAATATTTTTCTCTCTTATGATTATAATTTAATTTTATGAGACCTTAAATAATTTTTCAAAGTGTCATAATTTAGTTATAATTTTAAAATCAATATATTTCGAATAAATGATAATTTTTGTTAAAAAAATAAATTTCTCAAATTTATAAAATTATATTCATAAAATTGAGTCTATTTTTTAATTTTATAGGTCAAAAAATCTTTAGGGTGAATTTTTGGTGTTTTTCTCAAATTGTTGCTTTTTTTGGTAATTAGTGAAATATGGTAGTATATGATATTTAAAAAATACATGATTTATTAATACATATATGATTTATGGATGATATAAGCCCATGATCCCAATTTTTTTTATGATTTATAAATTTATTCATCGGAATAATAAATATCCATACTCTTGAAACAAAATATTAAACTAATAAATAAAATAATCAAAAAAAATCTCTATCCTCCTTTGTAAATACCACTGTTCACCACCTCTTCTCCTAACACTTTCCATGACATGAAACTTTTCCAATTTCAGCCTGATAAACCTCACAAGACCATCCCCCATGTCCTGTATCTTCTGGTCTAAATAGAAGACCAAATACAATTTCTATAAGGAGGTTTTCAAGGATAATATGTTCAAGAGGTAAAACCCTCTTCTATTTTAGTTTAATATTTTTAAAGTTGTTTTCTTTGCTTATTTTCTTCTCACCCTCCCTTATCCATGTTTCACAATAACACCAATTTCCTATATATACTATAATTTTATTATATTTATGGAATAATCCATCACCAAAACTCTTCTCCACTTCCTCTTATTCTAAAAATTAAAATGTTGTCCATGAGGTTTTGATTTATCACCTTCAAGGAGCACAAGTTTTCATTTTCCATTAACACCTTCAAATATAGTTCTAAAACAACTATAATAGTTTACTATGATTGTAAAAGGATTTTTATAACCGTTTTTATATACTTTAACCAACATATATACATAATATTAAATAATAAAAAACGAGTTTGTTGTGATTGAAACCAACAAAATTAACCTAAATGGTTGTTATGAACATGTTATCAAATGAATCATCTTAATATCTGTAAAAAATATAATATACAATACCAATTAAACTTATGTAATTTTACTAAAAACATAAAATTTCAATTTTTTATAACTATAATCATCTTACATGAACTTATATATTTTTTATAAGAATATAGATAATGAAAACCAAGGAATGAACACTCTTGAAATGACGGAATTGAACTCCATAACTCATAATAATTTCCATAATTATAATATTATAGTTATAATAAATCTATTAAATGTAGTATATGTCATTTATTTATTAATTGATTATTCCATTTTGATTATTCAAGATTTTAAAGTGAAGAAAGAATTCATACATAATGTTAGTGGATTCTCAAACCCAATTTTATTTCTTTGGGTTATTCCCCTTTCATGACAAATTTTTGTGTGTATGTTATTTAGTTTTTGCAATTTATTATTTTATGGGATATAAGAGTTTCTAATATTGTTTTATAAAAAATAAAAATTTTACCCAAAAAAACACTTCTTTTTGAAATAAAATATTTTATTTCCCATGATATCATTTCTTCTTCACACAAGATTGATGATTCCTATACAATTATGATATTCTCTTCTATGAACCCTAATGTTTTTTCCTGAATGAATTCTTAATGAAATAAAACCCATTCTTTTATTTTATCTCGAATATTCATATATATTCTATGTGTATTTCACGATTAAGTAAATGTATTGATGTGATAGGTGTGCTCATAATTATATAGCACTCCAATGCATTTGGTAATGTGATATATCTCATGAGATAATGTCCATTTTTCATGAACATGATTCTATATTTTTTCAAAATAACGATTTTATGATTTTGAACATATTTCATGCGTTAACATGCTGTTATATTTTTTCACAACTATGTGTGGTATTTGATAACTAAGACATGATGTTTTATTTGTATCCATATCCTCATTCCATTAAATTATATAATTCTTCTTCACATGATTATGATTATGATATTATTATTATCTTATATTGGACCATCTATGATTTTGTAGTTTTCATAATCACAAATAATTTCAATATATAGATTCTACTCTTTCATGCCATTTTAATATCTCTAAGTAAATCAATTATGTCATTTTGAAAAATATAATTAAATATGTGAATAACCTATATTAATGAATAAATATGTTTAAAATTGTATTTATATATGTACTATTGGATAACACTTATTCTTGTAATGATTTGTGTAAGACATACACTTCGTAAACTTTTTAGATTCCCTGACACTGATGTTTGACACACCGATGTTCGACACACTGATGTTCGACACACCGATGTTCGAAAAACTGATTTTTGACACACATATGTTCGACACAATGATTTTCAACACACTGATGTTCTACACACTACTTTTCAACACACCAATGTTCGATAAACCGATGTTCGACACATCGATGTTCGACACACTGATGTTCGACACACCGATGTTCGATGCACTGATGTTTGACGCACCGATGTTCACATCGATGTTTGACACACTGAATTTGACACACCGAAGATGACAAACCTAAGTCAACAAACTGAAGATGTAACACCCCAATATTCTATGGTACGTTTCTCTTTGAATAATGAAATAGCTTGCATTGTATGCAACTTTGAGATTCTAACACAGTGCGACCAATCAAACTAGCCAGTATGAATAGTAATACACACATTTTGAAATTTTATAATTTTTATCTTTAAAAATGGACTTCATTTTTGGATTCGGAATATTGAAATTAGCTTAGGGTGAATTTTTTGTATTTTTATGAAAACATTCAAATTTTGATGAATAGTGAAAAAACACTACGTTATTGGTTAAAACCGAGTTTTTATTTAAATAATTAGTTCTTTTAATTTAATTTATTTTAGGTCAAAATAGATACATAATAAATATATATTTTCAACATAATTAATTGGATTTATTTTATAATAAGTTTAGATATATAAAATTTTATCGTACTATTTACCATCTTTTACCCACCTCGTAGGAGCATTTCCAAATTTGTATAAAACATAAATTTACCACTTATATGAGTTGAATTTCAAAACTCTGAGAGACACAGTTGATATCAGTAAGTAAAATGTGGTTTAATAAGATGAAAATATTTTTTGGTGAATAACAACTTTTTACTTTTATTACCACGGTTAAAAGTAAAGAGGGTAATTAAGGGTAAAAATGATATTATTATTATTACCCTAAAACATGTCCTAATTCTATTAGATAAGTTTAATTCAACCAAAACAACCTTAGGAATAAAATATAAACCTCTTTTGTCCATTTGGATCAGATTAGGACATTTATTATTATTTTATTTAAAGAATAGTTAAAAGAGTTAAAATCAAAGTTTAATAATTAAACCATTTTTAATATAGGGTTACAAACAATATAAATTAGACTATAAATATTCATTAGAAAGATAAAAATATTTCCTATATAATGGTATTTTATTTATAATTTTTATACATTAAATAATTAAATTTATTTATGACACAATAATGATTCAGTAATTACCATATTAATGAAATATTAAAATAATTGATATTATAAATAATCAAATATATATAATTTGAGACTTTTAATGAATTAAAATAATTTTATAGGTTAATATGTCATGTAAGGGTTTATTAAATGTATTTATTTCTAAGTAATAAAGTTTTTATGACTTTAAAAAAATGAATTATTAAATAATGTAAAAATTGACATAAATGAGTTTTTAAAACAAATACAATATTATTGGATGATATAATAATCCTAAAAATCTATGGTTCAGCCAAAAGACTTATATAATGATAGGTGTGTCATTAATTAACCACTTAGGGTTATGTTGTTAGTTTAAAGTTGTAAAGACCCGGAGCTTGACATACATAGATATTACATTTCTTTTGCGGAATATATATAATACGTAAAAAAAATAGATACACAAGGACCGTAATAGTTTAGTGTCTTTGGAAACTTGGAACGTAATCTTCTCATCGTGGGGAAAGATCTTCAGAATCTCCCATAAAGATCTTCCACATTTTTTTTCTTTAACTAAAACCTATCTTTTAACCCTGGGGGAAAATAAAACATAAAAATAGTGAGCTCAAATGCATAGTAAGGGTAAGCATGGATAAAATAAAACATACCATATACATTTGAACTTAAAAACATGAACATAATGTTTAAACATCAAAATCTTGAGCAATGACATAAAACATGGAAGTACATAAGGCATAGATCATAATGGTACATAAATCATGATAAAATAGCATGGGAATAAAACATGTAATTGTGGCATCCATTAAGCACATGTAATGATTTCCATAGTAGCCAAGGCATTGCTGCCAAGACCATCTTAGTGGACAATGTCCCTTTCTGAATCAAGTTCACTTCTCGTTCCAGTCCTGTAATACTGAACCAGATTAACTTACCATTCCAGCCAAGTCAATCTCATGAGATATAAATCTTTACCCAATGCATTGGAGGGAGATATAGTTCCCACCCATCTCATAATGAAATCATTCTTACTTATGCCACAAAATAAACTTATAACATTCATCATAACCCAAAGAATAAAATGGATTTTATAAACATCATCCCATCATTTCATAATACATATAAAACAAATGGAAATTTCATCATAAGAAAAGTGAAACCAAGTAAATCATAGAGACATTATACTTGAAACATACACATATAAAGTAATGTCATCTTAGATGGAAAATGGTTTTGATAAAACACTTGAAATGAATTCTTGAGGAAAATATCCTTTCTTCTTCAAAATCAATTTCTATTCAAAAAATGTCACACAATTTTAAAAGCAAGAGATTCTGTTGAAAATAGTCATCAAATCTTTTGGAGTAAGCTTCATGAAAAAAAGGCATTATAAAACCGTAAAAATCCTTTTATGCCGTATATGTTAAAAAAATATTCTTCTCGTACTTTTGTCGAAAAAGTCAAAAAGTACCTTGTAGGGTAAATAAAAGAAAGATTCCTTCCATTCCATGGGGTACAAGTCAAAATGGGTAAAAAGGACGTTAAAAATACATGAAAACACTTTTATAAAACATGGACATGGATGATTGAAATAACCCTAGTAAATACTTACAAATAAGCAATCTCGGATAAAAATGAGATTTGAAAAATTATCCCTTACCTTAGGTCTGATATGCTTCATACATATCTGAAACTCCTGTATAATTATTTAAATAATTTCATTGACTTATTACAGAATCATATTAATTGTTATGATATCATATATGGTTCACTTATGACTTTATATTACCCGTTCTTTTGTAAATTCCATGTTAAAGAGCGTTTTGTGTAAAATCGTTTCATTTATCGTCAGTGTTTTGACTTGTAATTGTTAATATGATTACTTAGATCATGATTACTTAATTCCAGAATATAATAAATGATTTATATATAATATATATTCATAATATACATATATATATTAGATCGATAAATGGAAAGAAATACACCGTTCATGGAGACGGTAGGCCGTACATTCGCATGAACATTGTTTATGTTTCCTCATTGAATTGAATGGAATTAATTGAATGAAATAAATATATATATACATAAATCCAGTATCATTATTACGTCATATATTTCATGATTACTTATTATATATACATTATAATCATTTATGAATGGTTAATCATTGAGAATGAATCTCATCGAGTTGTGGAGACAGTATTCCGTACGTATGCACGAGCGATGATATCGTTCCCATGATCATGGAATTTTATTGGATTGTATGTATACTATAAAAGAATCAATATCACTTTACAATAATCACTTATAGTTATTATTTACACCATTATACCCATCCATGTAAGGTGGTGGTGGAAAATAGATTACACCACGGCGTGGAGACGGTATTCCGTACGTATGCACGCGCGGTTATTGCGTTTTCCATAGGATGGATAGATGGTGAAATAAGGTTGTTTCATACTTATAATAACATATCAGTATATGAGTGATACTGATGTTATTACTTCATAATGAAACAACCTAATAAGAAGAAGTGGAAGAAGAAATAAAGTTGAAAGAATCGGTAACGGACATTACCTCTTCTTTGAAGCGCCTCTTTGAGACCTCTTCTTAGGGCACTAAAATTGGTATTTGAAGAAGGCCAGGACCTCCTGGATGTTTCTAGGGAAGTTAGAAGAGAATTTGGTAGGTTTTGGCCGATTTTCAAGGCTCAAAATGGTGTGAGGAGGAGAGGGAGGAGGTTCCCTTTTATAATGGAGGAGAGGGGCACCTTTTGAAAAACTAAAAATATTATTTTTTTATAAAGCAATATTCGGTTTTAAATAGATCCAAATTGATTTATTTAGAAGCTAATGTGGGTATGGGTCGAAATCCTCTCATCCAATATAATTTGTACAAGTTTAGTTTACTATTTTAACCTTATCATTTAGATTTAACTTAGGTTAGATAATTTTACTTTTACCATGTCTTTTTGTGTTCTTACACTATAAGGTTAATAAACATACTATAACAAGACAAACGAACACCAAGTTGTTTAGTATCAATATAGATAACCTTATCTAAGTCATTTGGCCTAACCTTAGATTTTTAGGAATAAAATAACAATTAATAATATAATATTTGTTTTAAAAACTAGTTTATGTCAATTTTGACACTATTTAGTAATTGATTTTTGTGAAAATAATAACAGAATGATTATTTGCAAAAAGTTAATTAAATCAATACTAAAATGTCATATTAACCTATAAAATTATTGTAATTCATAAAAAGACTCAAATTACATTTATTTGGGTATTTATAACATCAGTTATGTCAATATTTCATTAATAAGATAATTACTGCATCATCTTTGTGTCATAAATAAATTAAATTATTTAATGTATAAAAATTACAAATAAAATACAATTATATAAGAAATATTTTTAGATTTCTAATTAGTATTTATAGTCTAATTTATTTTATGTATAACCCTATATTAAAAATTATTTACTTATTAAACATTGATTTTAACTATTTTAACCCTTCTTTAAATTAATTAATAATAAATGTCCTAATCTAATCCATGTGGTCCTAAATAGTCATATTTTATTCCTAAGGTTGTTTTTGGTCGAACTACACTTATCCAAAAGAATTAGGACATGTTTTAGGGTAATAATAATATCATTGTTACCCATAATTACCCTATTTACTTTTAACCGTGGTAAATAAAAGTAAAAAGTTACTGTTCACCAAAAATTATTTTCATCTCATTGAACCACATTTTACTTACTGAAATCAACCATGTCTCTCGGATTTTTGAAATTCCACTCACAGAAGTGGTAAAATTAAGTTTTATGTAAATTTGAAAATTCTCCTAGGAGGTGGGTAAAAGACAGTGAAAAGTTCAATAAAATTTTTATATATCAAAAATTATTATAAAATTACTCCAATGAATTACATTGAACTTATATAGGTATTATGTATCAATTTTGACCTAAAATAAATTTAAATAAAATAAATAATTATTTAAATAAAAAGTCAGTTTTTAAATAGTAACCCAGTGTTTTCACTATTCATCAAAAATTGAAAGTTTCAAGAAAAATACCAAAATTTCACCCTAGGCTAATTTCGATATTCTGAATCCAAAAACGAAGTCCATTTTTAAAAATAAAATTTAAAAAATTTCAAAATGTGGTTATTACTATTCATAACGGCTAGCATTAATAATATTTTAATAGCATATCGTTGTTTAGTGAAACTCGGTATTGCGTACGACACAAGCTATCATGGAAGGTCGTGATTGTGTGTAAAGAAAGAAAATCAAGTGTTGTGTGTATTGAAATATTCCTTTGATGATTTATATAACATAAAAAAAATTTCTCATAAAAGTCTCGGGTGTTACAATAGTATGTTTATTAACCATATAAAATAAAAATACAAAGAGAAATGGTAAATGTCAAACTATTTAACTAAGAGTTAAATCTAAAAGATAAAGTTAATATAGTGACCCAAACCAATCTAAAACCTATTGGTTTAGTGGTTTTGGACACATCCCCACCTAAGACTAGAAATAAATAATTTTGGAGCCATAATAAACTGAAAATGATTTTATTATAAAATAATATTTCAATCCTTTCCTAAGGTGCCCCTCACCCCTCTTATAAAAGGGAACATCCCCTTCTCTCAAATTCGCACCTTCAAAGCCATTTGGATCGGCCAATCCTTGACCAAATATCCTCCCAACTGTCATCCCTTCATCCTATAGGCCTTACTTTAGTCATAAATCCATCCTATGGACCCCTTTTGATCAAATAAAAAAGAAGAACCCGAAGAAGAGGTAAATATTACTTCACCTCTTTCAAGTTATTTTCTTCTTACAATTCCTCTTTCATTGTTGTTTGTTTCCATTCTAAAATAATGACTCTAGTATCTTCTATATACTGTGATTTTATTATAAAAATAGTACAACCATATTAATTATTCTATCCATCCTATAAATGACAAAGTCACCATACGTGCGTACGTACGGATTTCCGTCTCCACGTCGTGGTGTAGTTGGTTATTCAAACACTTCATCATTTGGATGAGTATAATAATGAGTATAAATGATTCAAATAATAAATATAACATTATAATGATTCTCTATATATGTTATTACATCCAATTATATATGATTTTAATATTAAAAGAATGATATTGTCGCTCGTACGTACGTACGGATTACCGTCTCCACGAACGCGATGAGATTCATTCCCCATCGTATCCATTCAAGAATAATTTTAATTTGATGATTAAAAATAATGTTTAAAGACTTAATATAATTCTGAATATGAATAAGATACATCCTATCTATAACAATCATTACTTACAAAACAAATCATATAATGGAAAACGAATCTGTTAACACCCAAAACAATGATACTACTGAAATATCATTAGCAAAGAAATATTAGAAGATCATATATGATATATTATTAATGTATAAGGTTATTGTATAATTTAATAACAATAATTTCACCATTATACATGAGGTTAACCAACTCTCTACCAAGGAAAAGTACAAGGTAAGGGTTAACTTCACAATCTCATTATTATACGAGGTTGTTTTTACGTAAGTATCTACTGGGACCTCTTTATCATCCACATCTATGTTTCTTAAAAATGCATTCCAAATTTTTTTTACTATTTACTAGACTATGAGATAAAGTCATTTATACCCTTGTTTTACTTTTTATAAAATGGTTTCAATGGAATCTTTCCATCATTTTCCAAACAAGTCACCTTATGACCTTTTCGTCAAAATAAAGGTATGAATGTTTTTTAACATATACGGTGGGTGCGGCTATTTTTCATCATTATAAAATTGTCAAAGCTTCCCTTAAAATCATATTAGTTTATTTTGAAAATAAATGTTTTCTTTTATAAATATATGAAATGATTTCAAAATAGAAAGAGATATTTCTCTAAAAACTGTTTTGATTTCATCTATGTCAACATCTTTTGATTGATTTTAAGAATAATTGAAGTTTATTTGTTATGATACAAAACATCCATATTGTATTGAAGGTTTTGTGATATGTTTGATTGTGTATGTGTTATTTTCACACCATTCATGGTTTATGGAGAACGCATTGACATTTCGTATGCTAGTTTTAATATGAATATTTATGTTCTGTTTGATACTTTTCATATGAAGAATGAATTGGACTTAGTAAGTGATAGGTGGAACCCGTATATCTCCTTGATGAATAAGTAGGTCTCATGAGACAAACTAGTGTCTTGGCACAAGTCCTTGAAAAAATCGTATTTGTCGTCTTGGCACATGACCTTGACTATGTGGTTATGAAGTTTGGAATTATGCATTCCATCAGTATGAAAGTGGTTATTGATATTTCATGTGATTATTTGACTAGTAGAATATCCATGTTAATAAATAAATGACGTTATTTGATATTATATTTTCCATATTATGCTAAAGTTCAAGTTTAAAAGGCTTTTGTTTTAGTCTTACATTACCTTAAATGTTTATGTTTTTTATGAAAGTTTCCACTATATTGTTATCCTTACTGAGAATCTGAGATCACCCCTTTATATGTTTTATTTTTCCCAGGAAGCGAAGAAGTATATTATGACTGACCTGCAGGGATAGTCTAAGTGATATGATTGTGGCATATGGAGACTGTGTTGTTGTATTTTTCCATTTTATTATGTAATATAAAACTTATGAATTTATCTAGTATTTACAAGGCTACTATACTAATAGGTATTTCGAGACTTGATCTTTTGTGATCATGAAAATGTTATGTAATAATGAACCGACTCTAGGTAACTAGGGTCGGGGTGTTACAGAAGATGACAGGATGAAGTTGACACATTGAAGATGACAGACTGATGTTGACACACTAAAGATGACAGACAGAAGTCAACACAACGAATATGATAGACCGATGTTACCAAACCGAAGACAACAGACCGAAGATGACTCACCGATAGTCATAAATATCTATTTCGATTTTATTAATTCAAATTTATTTCTAACTGTCATATTTAGACAAATTAATATTTCTGACATTATTTAATGTTGTCTGTAGTACTATCCATTGACAATATGAGGTACATGCATGTGCGGAGATCTTCATGCCTAGTGTTTCTTGAAGTATAAAAGGACTTCAATCAAGGATCTAAAAAATATGGATACACATAGATATATATAAGCACATAGATCTTGAAGAACACGCTGAAATATAGACTTTGCGAACTTAGAATATTAAAAAAGAGAAAAAATTGAAGCTTGAGCTTAAATATCAACTACCTACTGAAGAATACTGAACATCCTCACAAGTAAGAGTTGAACACTTTCACAAGAAACTGCGACACTCTTTTCTGAATCCAACCTCCATAAGAGGACTCAATGTTCTTTTCCTCAACATCCATTGAATCCAAAGCATTGCTACACAACACACAAGGAATTATAAACCGTATTATCTTTCATAACTCTATTGTGTTATAAATATTTGAGTAGTGTGTATATATGTTTGAATCTCACACACTGACTTTAGAGATAAATTAAAGGATAACAAAATATCCTCACTCTCAATCCCTTTTAACACTTGCATCCAACATATAATTGTGGAAGAGATCCCGTGTGATCTGTTTATTTGTTTTTCCCACAAATAATTGTGGTAGAGGTCAAGTGTGACTTGGAAAACCTTGTGTGCTGTTGTGAACCCCAATACAGGGTGTGGATCAAAATTTTATTAATATAAATTACTTGGTGGTAGGTGATCACCAAGTGGAGAGGACTAAGTCTCAGCTTGAGACTGAACCTCTAGTTTTAACTATTGTTCCATTTATATTATATTCTTATCTGTTTAGTATTTATTACATTAAGATAAACCATTCATTGATAGTAATTTTAGCAAGTGTTTATATCTATTTTGAATTAATATATTTTTTTCGAAAGTTTTAATAATCTTTAAATTGGTAATGCTGAGAAATAATCAATCTTCTAAGAACCAAATTGGACCTTCAAGACTTTTATAAATTCAATAAAAACTGACTTTGATTTTATTACAATAGGGGGATATAATTTTTAAAGAACCAAATTCAATAGAAATTTTTTTATATACTCAAATCACCCCCCACTTGAGTCAGCTACTCTGACCAAAATTTGTTATTAGAGGAATATTGAAAGTTATTATTTATTTTTCAAATCATTCCAACTGTGATTATAGTTGTGTTTCGAAGATCTTAAATTTTTTGATATTTATAAATTTTTATATCTTTGATATTATTTTACAACCTTTATCATGGAAAATAGATTATAAGCGGTTGCTACTAATCAAACACCTTTCCTTAATGGAACTAACTATAATTAGTGGAAGCTTAAAATGAAAATACATCTAGAAAGTATGGGATTCGAAATTTGGACTGCTATTGAAAGTAAATATGCAATACCTAAAACTGATAGAAACACCTGTGATGAACCTACCAAGACTGCCTATAACAATAATTGTAAGGAAATGAATGATCTGTAATATGCACTAGGAGATGAAGAGTTTAACCATATTTATTCTTGTAAAACTGCACCTGAAATTTGGGATACTCTATCTATTTCTCATGAAGGAACATCTATTGTTAAAGAAATGTGATTGAATAATTATACTATCAAATATGATAACTTTATAATGAATCTTGATGAGTAAATTTCTGATATGTATCTCAAGTTCAATGAAATTGTGAATACCATGATTTCATTAGGAAGAGAAGTAACTACCAAAGAAAAAGATCATGCGGATTCAGAGATGCTTACCAGAAATATGGCATGGAACATATATGTCTATCAGAGAATCGTGTGATATTGATAAGATTCCAGTGAAAGAATTGATTGGAAAATTAATGATGTATGAAGAATAATTGAAGGTAAATCAAGAAGAGGATGAACCGAAATGAAATTCTTTAGCTTTGAAGACAACTACATCCAAAATTAAAGAAAAATAAAAAATTCTAGCTGCTATTGAATGCTCAAGCAGTGATGAAGCTACTTCAGATAGTGATGATGAAATGGCCCAGTTGGGTAGACGATTCAAGAAATTATATAAGAAAACGAAGTTCTTCAAAAATCCCATTTACAAAGGAAAGTATGATAACAAGGGAAATTGGAAAAAGTATTGGAAGAAAAATGATAAATTAGAAGAGATAATCTGTTATGAATGTAAAAGGAAAGATCATGTCAAGGATGACATCCCAATGATGAAATACAAGAAAAAGAATGAAAATAAGGATAGAAGGTATAAGAAAGCAATGAAGGCCACCTAGAGTGCCTCTAAGTATAGATCAGGTGAATCTATCTCTTATCAAAATGAGAAAGATATGGATAATATATATTTCCTGACAAACAAAATGGAGGTAACCATAGACACTCCTACACAAAATTCTTATTATTCTGAAAGTGAGTCTGAAAATATGACAAATGATGAACTATTAGAATATTGCAACATGTTAGAGTAAACCTGTAATGAGTTGAAAGATAAGTATAAATCTTTGAAGAAATAACATGCTCTTTCTGTGACAGCTAAATCTGAACTTACAACTGAAAAGGACAAAAATGCTCAATTTCTCAAAGAGAATAATGAGTTAAAAATGTGTAATGAATAATTGAAGAAAGACTTAGAAAAGTTTACTAATGGAAAAAATACTCTTACTTTAATTATTGGTAAACAAATAGCATTACGTATATTTCTGGGATAGGATATCTACCAGGTCAAAGGAATTTATCCAAATCAAATTTTGTACCCAAATCTGGAAAATCTTCTACCTATTTCAAAAACTAGAGTTTTACTGCAAGTTTCAGTTTCAAAAATTCATTTACTATATCCAATTATTTAGGATTGAATAGTGTATATTTTTCAAACACACTATATTCCACATATAGGACACCCATAAGAAAGATGTCGGTTCCTTAGGCTTATATAACTATTTTTTGTGGACCCAGACAAATATGGGTACCAAAGTCATTTCATTGTTAAACTGTTTTGTAGGTAAACAACCTAAAGAGTTCTTGTAAAAGGGAATGGTACTTGGATAGTGGGTGTTCAATACATATAAAGGGGAATTTTTTAAGCTTTGAAAGTCTTATCAAGATTGATGGAGGACATTTCACATTTTGTGACAATGGTAAAGGAAAAATCATCGGCCTAGGCCAGATTTGATACCCTAACTCTCTTTTAATTTCTAATGTACAGTATGTTGATGGATTGAAGTATAACCTACTTATCATATATCAATTGTGTGATGATGAATTTAATGTTAAATTCAAAAATTATTCATGTCATGTGTTTGATGCCAAAAATTATTTAGTATTTACTTCTTTTAGAAATGATAGTGTATAAGCTACAAATCTAGACACACTAGCCTCATAGAATGTATCTTGTCTAAATGGATTTCAAATAGTTTCCCGGCTCTGTCATATAAGACTAGGACATTATAATATACACTCTCTTAGGAAGTTAACTACAAAAAGTATTAGTTAGAGACTTACCCAAATTAGAGTTTCATGACAATAAATTATGTAATCCTTATCAAAAAGGAAAGCAACATAAAATATCTTTCAAACCAAACAAAGAAGTAACTACTTCTCAACCTCTTGATTTGGTTCACATGGACTTGTTAGGACCATCTAGAGTTTTGAGTCTCAATGGGAAGCACTATGTTTATGTTCTTGTATATGATTTCTCTATGTATACCTGGACCTTTTTCTTGGCTCATAAAAGTGAAGCTTGTTCACATTTTACCAAGTATGCTAGGATTGTTGAAAATATTAGTGGATTTAAGATTTAATCCTCAAGAAGTGATCAGGGTCGTGAGTCTGAGAATCATGATTATGAAGCTTTTTTCCCACAAAATGGAAATAATAATAACTTCTATGCTCTTAGAATAGCTCAACAGAATGGTGGGGTAGAAAGAAGAAATAGAACCTTACAGGAAATTGCTTGGACAACACTCAATGAATATGATCTACCCATTTATTTATGGGATGAAGTAGTTTATAAAACATTCTATATAATAAATAGAGTCATAATTAGACCCATTATTAAGAAAACTCCTTACGTGTTGTTGAATAATAGGAAACCCAAAGTAGGTTATTTTAAAGTGTTTGGATGTAAAGTATATATCCTAAAAACTGAAGATAATTTAGATAAATTTACTTTGAAAAGTGATGAAGCAATATTTCTTGGATATTCTACATCAAGAAAATCCTATAAAGTCTTTAAAAAATCCAAATATGTGGAGTAATCTATACACATCATGTTTTATAAAGTAGATCCACATGAGCCTAAGACCTCACTAGAAAATATTGAAAAGGATATGTCCAATATGGACATTAATGATACAACCTCAAATCATCATGTGAAGGAATCTATGAAAATTTCCAATTCTGGTAATTCACCACATCCTAACCATAGTGAACCAGATCAACCTGACCAATGTAAAATATAAATTCCTACTTTCTCTAGACCAACTAGAACACTTAAGGATCATCCCTTTGATGCTGTTGTTGGAGATTTAGACAGAGTAACACAAACTAGAGATTCCATCTGTAACAGCCTGAGATTTTATGAAAAATATTCTTTTTTATTTTACTAATGTCTTGTGTTATACGCTAAACCAAAAGGAGCTTGCACAACACGCATCCTTGACTTGCCTTGCATTACACGTAATCGCAACCTTCCTCGATAGCGTGTGTGGTACGTAATACGGAGTTTCACGAAACAATGATATGCTATTAAAATATTATTAAAACTAGCCGTTATGAATAATAATAACCACATTTTAAATTTTAGAAATTTTAACTCTCAAAATGGACTTCATTTTTGGATTCAGAGTATCGAATTTAGCCTAAGGTGAAATTTTGGTACTTTTCGGATAACTTTCATATTCTGATGAATAGTGAAAATTACTAAATTATAATTAAAAACAACTTTTTTAATCGAAATAATTAATAGTGATAAATCATTAATTTGAGTGGTTTTAAAGTATATTTAGAATATATTTTTACAATTTAATACAATGTTGTTCATTGGATGTAATTTCACATTTAAACTAGACATAAACAAGTGTCAATCTTTTGATAGATATTGTTTCTTAAAAACATGCTATTTGTTTTAACAGCGGGATTTAATTATAAAATTAATTAATGCAACTTTTATGTTATGAATTTGGTAAAATAGAATTCATTTTTGAATTCGGAATATGAAATATAGCTTGGGATGAAATTTTGGCATTGTTCTGAAAAACATCAATTTTTGATGAATAGTGAAACTACTAAGTGGTAGTTAAAAAACTGAATTTTTCATAAAACATAATTTTACCGCTTCTGTGAATGGAATTTCAAAAATCCGAGAGACACGGTTGATGTCAGTAAATAAAATGTGGTTCAATGAGATGAAAATAATTTTTGGTGAATAGTAACTTTTTACTTTTTTTTACCGCGGTTAATAGTAAATAGGGTAACTAAGGGTAAATATGATATCAATATTACCCTAACACATGTCCTAATTCTATTGGACAAGTGAAATTCGACCATAAAAAAACTTAGGAATACAATATGACCATTTAGGTCCACTTGGATTAGATTAGGACATTTATTATTAATTTATTTAAAGAAGGGTTAAAATAGTTAAAATCAAAGTTTAATAAGTAAATCATTTTTAATATGGGGTTATACATAAGATAAATTCGAGTATAAATATTCATTAGAAAGCTAAAAAGATTTCATACATGATGATGTTTTATTTATAATTTTTAGACATTAAATAATTTAATTTATTTATGACACAAAGATGATGGAGTAATTATCTTATTAATGAAATATTGACAAAATTGATAATATAAATACCAAAATAAATGTAATTTAAGACTATTTATGAATTCCACTAATTTTATAGGTTACTATGATATATTAGTGTTGATTTAATCAACTTGGTTTGAACATATAATTCTGTTATGACTTTCAAAAAAAATCATATATCAAATAGTGTCAAAATTGACACAAAATAGTTTTTAAATCAAATATTATATTATTAATTGTTATTGTATTCCTAAAAATCTAAGGTTCGGCCAAATGTCTTAGATAAGGATATATATATTAATAATAAACAATTTGGGGTTCGTTTGGCATGTTATAGTAAGTGTATTAACCATATAGTGAAAGAAAACAAAAAGACACGGTAAAAGTTAAATTAATTAACATAGAGTTAAATCTAATTGTTAAGGTTAAAATAATACCCTAAACTTGTCTAAATCCTATTGGTTGATAGGATTTCGACCCATCCCCACTTTAGCTTCGAAATAATACAATTTGGAACCATTATAAACCGATTTTGACTTTAATATAAAATAATATTTTGAGATATTCCTAAGGTGCCCCTCTCCTCCCTTATAAAAGGGCACCTCCTCCCCCTCCTCCTCACACCAAATTGAGCACTCAAGCTCGGCCAACCCTGCCATTTTATCCCCTCCACTTCACTAGAATAATCCTAGAGGGCCTGGTCTTCTCCAAAGACCAATCTTAGTTCCTTAAGTGGAGGATTCAAAGAGGCGTTCCAAAGAAGAGGTAATATCCATTACCGATCTTTTCAATTTCTTTCTTCTTCAACTTCTTCTTCTTTAGTTGTTTCATGATAAAGTAATAACATCAGTATTACTTACATACTGATATGTTATTATAAATATGAAACAACCCTAATTCACCTTCTATCCATCCTACGGAAAAATGAAATCACCGCGCGTGCGTACGTACGGAATACCGTCTCCACGCCGTGGTGTAATCTATTTTCCACCATCACCTTAAAAGGATGGGTATAATGGTGTAATGAGTAACTATATATGATTATTATGAAGTAATATTGATAATGAAATAATATATATATACTCCAATACAATTCCACGATCATAGGAACGATATCATCACTCGTGCGTACGTACGGAATACCGTCTCCACGATGTGATGCGACTCGTTCTACATGATCTTCATTTCATAATGATTATATAAATGAATTTAATGAATGAATATGGTATATACTACCATTCTGTAAATGAATTATCTATAACCTAAAGATAAGAATAAGAATTTATTCGACAAAACACGCATGAGAACAAAAAGTTATAAAGACCTGAGTAGTAAGTAACAATGAAATATTACTAACAAGAAGCTAATAATATGACCATATATGATATCATATCAATATGTATGATTCTGGAATAAGTCAATAACACTATTTAAACCATTATACAGGAGCTTCGGACACGTACAAAGCAAATCGGACCTAAGGTAAGGGAAAATCTCGCAATCTCAATTTTTATCCGAGATTGCTTATACTTTGAAATTTACTGGGGTGTATTTTATCATCCAAATCCATGTTTCCTCAATATGTAATATTATTTCCATCCACCTACAATTATTTAAATCCAATTTTACCCTTCGGTGAGTTTTTAGTAAAAGATATGAAAGGAATCTTTTGTCGTTTTTCGTACGAGGTACTTTTTGACTTTTCCGACAAAAGTATGAGAAGAATGTTTTTTTTATCTTAAATGGCACGAACGGATTTTTACGGTTTTATAAAGCCTTATTTTCATGAAGCTTCCTCCAAAAGATTTCATGACTATTTTCAATAAAATCTCTTTCATTTAAAATTGCATGACATTTTGTGGAAAGAAATTGATTTTGAAGAAGAAAGGATATTTTCCTCAAGAATTAATTTCAAGTGTTTTATCAAAATTATTTTCCATCTAAGATAATATAGGGTTCTATTTCTATCCCTATTATTACATTGATTTGATTATGTTGTTATGGAATTATTTTTATGAATTCCTTTATCTTATATGAATTGTTTTATGATGTCATGATGTTTATGATTCCCATTTTTATTACATGGGTTATGATATGATGTATGGTTTATGATTTTGTGGCACACAAAAGAATGGTATAATTATGATATGGGTGGGACCTATATCTCCCTCCAATGCATTGGGTAATGATTTTATATCTCATGAGAGAGACAGGGCTGGAACGGTAGGTTATACCGGTTCAGTGAAACAGGACTGGAACGAGGGTGACTCGGTTTAGAAAGGGACTTTGTCCACTAAGATAGTCTTGGAAATGAGTCATGACTAACAAGAAATGATTTTCCATGATTATGTGTGTATGCCACAAAGTTTCATGTTTTATGTTATGATTATGGGGATCTTATTTTCACTTCTATGATTTATCCCATGTTATGATATTATGAGCTCTTTTGCAGGTTAAGATTTCCAAAAGCTACGTTCTTATGTATATGATGTGATTGATATTTCTTTTGTTTACCCTTACTGAGAATTTGAGCTCACCCCTTTTTGTTTTTCTTTCCCCAGGATATAATGAAATGTTTTAGGTAAAAAAAAGGGAAGATCTTTATGGGAGATATTGAAGATCTTTCACCACGTTTAGAAGATTACGTTCCGAGTTTCCAAAGACACTAAACTATTACGATCCTTGTGTGTTTGTTTTTGTTATGTACTAAGTATTCCGCAAATGTAATGTAATGTCCATGTACGATAAGCTTCGGGTCTCTACAGTTGGTATCAGAGGAAAGGTTTAGTCAACCTTTGGAAACTAGGATGCGAAAACGTTAGTGAGATCCCTAGAGATATTTCTAAGGTATGTCTAGGGATGTCCCTAGGGATAAGTATACGTATAGGTTATTGTAATAGAATTACTCTAACGATCATAGAATTAAACCTAAGATGTTGGATATTGAAGGTACTCCCCCATTATTATGTTGTTTTCCCTAGCATGATTTTTGCCTCTCACACTATTCTATTTGGGTTTTAGACGATGGCTGGAACCCGAAGGAACCGTGTTGATCAATGCAATGGACAATGAAATGATTTCCCTCCTGAACAAAAAAATGGTATGGGAGATGGAGTGCAAAATCTTATTGATATACTTACACAAGCTATGAATCATTCTGGACTTCCAAATGAGCAGAGAAGGGAACAATATTCTATTGAGTCCTTCATGAGGCAACGTCCACCTTCTTTCAGTGGGTCTTCTGATCCACTTTTGGATGAACAATGGATCATTACTACTGAAAAGATATTTTCAGTTCATCAATGTTATGAACATGATAAAGTCATCTTAGCAGTATATCATTTGGAAGGTGAAGCTGATCAATGGTGGAATCTTATCAAGAATACGAGGCCAAGAGATGAAATTGAGTCCATGGAATGGGACGAGTTCAAGAACTTGTTTTTCAGTAAGTACTTCCCTCGTATTCTTCGAACAAAGATGGAGAAAGAGTTTCTTGAACTGAAGCAAAGGGACGATGAATCTGTTGGTACCTATGAAGAAAATTTTACAAGACTTGCAAGGTATGCTTCTGGAATTATCATCCAACCTGAAAGTAAAGTTGATTGATTTTTCAGTGGCTTAAAACCAAGTCTTCGAAGGGCATTAGCTATAAGAGACTTCAGTAGCTATGAAGAAATTGTGCGTTGTGCTATCAAGGTTGAAATGGAAGTTGGTGTTACATATCCATCTCATGGTTTTGACAAGAAACGAAAGATGGAGTTCAAGGAGAAATCTCAGAATAATGGTGAAAAGAAGATAAATGTTTCCTTATGCACAAAGTGTGGAAAGAAGCATGGTGGAGATTGTTTTAAAGGGACTAGAAAATGTTTTAAGTGTGAAAAAGAAGGTCATCGAGCAGCTGAGTGTCGAAGTAATGGAAAAAGGGTTTCTAATGATGTGAATAAAGCAAACACTGTAGAGAACGCACCGCCAACACTTCAATGCTTCAAGTGCAAGGAAATGGGGAATTATGCTAATAATTGCCCTAATCCAAGGGTTAGTGATGATCAACATGAGCTACCACTGAAGGCAAAGGACAAAGGGAAATCACATGCGATCACTATTGGAAATGTTGAATATGACAACGATGTGGTGGAATGATTAAGTGTTTATGTAATGGGATTCCAAAATAATGTTGTATCATTGAGTATTGCAATATTTATTGATGTGGTATTCAAAGTGATTGAGATATTTTTTGCAAATAAGATGATATGCGCATAATGAAGACGAGAAAATGAAATGTTTAATAGTATTCATGAGCTCATGATTGATATAAGGACTAAGTGATATCATGGTTTGAGTATATAGAATTTTGAGGATTTTGGTAACTTTTAACTGCACTCATGTTTTCACTAAGGTATTCAAGAGAATACACAATTAAGGACTTTGAATGTTTGGAATGTGACCAACAAGACATATCTTATGATATGTGGGGATCAACGACAGTATTAAATCTCTGGTAATCGTTGTCACTATATTATGAGAGTGGACTGCAGTATTATGTATAAGCCTAAAGATTAGACTGGATTATGTTGGACATAAGTTAGTATTGTTTAAGGATAGAAGATTTTCGATATTATTGATGGGATGTTATAGTAACTTAGTTTTAGAAAAAGGGACAACCTGCAGGACGGGCGACAGCCCATCGCTTCGGACAAGGCTGCAGGAATCGAACCCACAACCGAAGTGCGACTGGCCTTTATCGCCTACCACTAGCCTACAGGAAGTCCCTGTTTAGTAGAAACTAGTTTTATTATATTAAGCAGTATGATATATGAAGTATAAGTCCATTTTAGGAACCATATGTGATTAATCTCACTATAGAATGACTTATGTATATTTAATAACTTTTTCTAACCTTTTGTTTGTGACAGATGGAATGACCCATCATTCTATCACATAATCTGCTAACACTTCACAAATAACAAATTCAACTTCATTTATTTAAGAGATGAAGTAGAAATTGTTCAAGGCACGAACAAAAGTGAGATTGTACCAAATTAAAGTAAGTATTTATTTTAAGCAAATTTTCAACTTTAGGGAAATGATCTTGAAAAACAAAAATGTTGTCCTAGTGATATTATACCTGATGAATCAGATGGTACCTTATATCATCACAAATCTATGGATTTGTGATTACTGGCTTTTCCATAGCCATGTTCTCTACCACTCTCCATCATAACATGATGGTTAGATTTCTCTTCCATATCCATATTTTCACCTATGTGGAAACCCAGTGATTAGTTTATTTGGGTAATCGTTACATTTCATACTTTAGTTTTTAAAGCCAAGTTTTGGTATTCCCTTTTACGATGTGGGTTTCTATTAAAGAAACTTTCGAATAGTAAACCATTTATAACCCCGACGAATTTCGAGGGCGAAATTCATTTTAAGGGGGGTAGAATGTAACAGCCCGAGATTTTATGAAAAATATTCTTTTTTATTTTACTAATGTCTTGTGTTATACGCTACACCAAAAGGAGCTTGCACAACATGCATCCTTGACTTGCCTTGCATTACACGCAATCGCAACCTTCCTCGATAGCGTGTGTGGTACGTAATACTGAGTTTCACGAAACAATGATATGCTATTAAAATATTATCAAAACTAGCCGTTATGAATAGTAATAACCACTTTTTAAATTTTAGAAATTTTAACTCTCAAAATGGACTTCTTTTTTGGATTCAGAGTATCGAATTTAGCCTAAGGTGAAATTTTGGTACTTTTCGGATAACTTTCATATTCTGATGAATAGTGAAAATTACTAAATTATAATTAAAAAACAACTTTTTTAATCGAAATAATTAATAGTGATAAATCATTAATTTGAGTGGTTTTAAAGTATATTTAGAATATATTTTTACAATTTAATACAATGTTGGTCATTGGATGTAATTTCACATTTAAACTAAACATAAACAAGTGTCAATCTTTTGATAGATATTATTTCTTAAAAACACGCTATTTGTTTTAACAGCGGGATTTAATTATAAAATTAATTAATGCAACTTTTATGTTATGAATTTGGTAAAATAGACTTCATTTTTGAATTCGGAATATGAAATATAGCTTGGGATGAATTTTTGGCATTGTTCTGAAAAACATCAATTTTTGATGAATAGTGAAACTACTAAGTGGTAGTTAAAAAAACAGAATTTTTCATAAAACATAATTTTACCGCTTCTGTGAAAGGAATTTCAAAAATCCGAGAGACACGGTTGATGTCAGTAAGTAAAATGTGGTTCAATGAGATGAAAATAATTTTTGGTGAATAGTAACTTTTTACTTTTTTTTACCGCGGTTAATAGTAAATAGGGTAACTAAGGGTAAATATGATATCAATATTACCCTAACACATGTCCTAATTCTATTGGACAAGTGAAATTCGACCAAAAACAAACTTAGGAATAAAATATGACCATTTAGGTCCACTTGGATCAGATTAGGACATTTATTATTAATTTATTTAAAGAAGGGTTAAAATAGTTAAAATCAAAGTTTAATAAGTAAATCATTTTTAATATGGGGTTATACATAAGATAAATTCGACTATAAATATTCATTAGAAAGCTAAAAAGATTTCCTACATGATGATGTTTTATTTATAATTTATAGACATTAAATAATTTAATTTATTTATGACACAAAGATGATGCAGTAATTATCTTATTAATGAAATATTGACAAAATTGATAATATAAATACCAAAATAAATGTAATTTAAGACTTTTTATGAATTCCACTAATTTTCTAGGTTATTATGATATATTAGTGTTTATTTAATCAACTTGGTTTGAACATATAATTCTGTTACGACTTTCACAAAAAATCATATATCAAATAGTGTCAAAATTGACACAAAATAGTTTTTAAATCAAATATTATATTATTAATTGTTATTTTATTCCTAAAAATCTAAGGATCGGCCAAATGACATAGATAAATATATATATATTAATAATAAACAATTTGGGGTTCGTTTGGCATGTTATAGTAAGTGTATTAACCATATAGTGAAAGAAAACAAAAAGACACGGTAAAAGTTAAATTAATTAACTTAGAGTTAAATCTAATTGATAAGGCTAAAATAATACCCTAAACTTGTCTAAATCCTATTGGTTGATAGGATTTCGACCCATACCCACTTTAGCTTCTAAATAAGACCCTTTGGAACCATTATAAACCTATTTTGACTTTAATATAAAATAATATTTTGTGATATTCCTAAGGTTCCCCTCTCCTCCCTTATAAAAGGGCACCTCCTCCCCCTCCACCTCACACCAAATTGAGCACTCAAGCTCGGCCAACCCCGGCCATTTTCTCCCCTCCACTTCCCTAGAATAATCCTAGAGGGCCTGGTCTTCTCCAAAGACCAATCTTAGTTCCTTAAGTGGAGGATTCAAAGAGGCGTTCCAAAGAAGATGTAATATCCATTACCGATCTTTTCAATTTCTTTCTTCTTCAACTTCTTCTTCTTTAGTTATTTGATGATAAAGTAATAACATCAGTATTACTTACATACTGATATGTTATTATAAATATGAAACAACCCTAATTCACCTTCTATCCATCCTACGGAAAAATGAAATCACCGCGCGTGCGTACGTACGGAATACCGTCTCCACGCCGTGGTGTAATCTATTTTCCACCATCACCTTACAAGGATGGGTATAATGGTGTAATGAGTAACTATATATGATTTTTATGAAGTAATATTGATACTTAAATAATATATATATACTCCAATACAATTCCACGATCATAGGAACGATATCATCACTCGTGCGTACGTACGGAATAACGTCTCCACGATGTGATGCGACTCGTTCTACATGATCTTCATTTCATAATGATTATATAAATGAATTGAATGAATGAATATGGTATATACTACCATTTTGGAAATGAATTATCTATAACCTAAAGATAAGAATAAGAATTTATTCGACAAAACACGCATTAGAACAAAAAGTTATAAAGACCTGAGTAGCAAGTAACAATGAAATATTACTAACAAGAAGCTAATAATATGACCATATATGATATCATATCAATATGTATGATTCTGGAATAAGTCAATAACACTATTTAAACCATTATACAGGAGCTTCGGACACGTACAAAGCAAATCAGACCTAAGGTAAGGGAAAATCTCACAATCTCAATTTTTATCCGAGATTGCTTATACTTTGAAATTTACTGGGGTGTATTTTATCATCCAAATCCATGTTTCCTCAATATGTAATATTATTTCCATCCACCTACAATTATTTAAATCCAATTTTACCCTTCGTTGAGTTTTTAGTAAAAGATATGAAAGGAATCTTTTGTCGTTTTTCGTACGAGGTACTTTTTGACTTTTCCGACAAAAGTATGAGAAGAATGTTTTTTTTATCTTAAATGGCACGAACGGATTTTTACGGTTTTATAAAGCCTTATTTTCATGAAGCTTCCTCCAAAAGATTTCATGACTATTTTCAATAAAATCCCTTTCTTTTAAAATTGCATGACATTTTGTGGAAAGAAATTGATTTTGAAGAAGAAAGGATATTTTCCTCAAGAATTAAATTCAAGTGTTTTATCAAAATTATTTTCCATCTAAGATAATATAGGGTTCTATTTCTATCCATATTATTACATTGATTTGATTATGTTGTGATGGAATTATTTTTATGAATTCCATTATCTTATATGAATTGTTTTATGATGTCATGATGTTTATGATTCCCATTTTTATTACATGGGTTATGATATGATGTATGGTTTATGATTTTGTGGCACACATAAGAATGGTATAATTATGAGATGGGTGGGACCTATATCTCCCTCCAATGCATTGGGTAATGATTTTATTTCTCATGAGATAGACAGGGCTGGAACGGTAGGTTATACCGGTTCAGTGAAATAGGACTGGAACGAGGGTGACTCGGTTTAGAAAGGGACTTTGTCCACTAAGATAGTCTTGGAAATGAGTCATGACTAACAAGAAATGATTTTCCATGATTATGTGTGTATGCCACAAAGTTTCAAGTTTTATGTTATGATTATAGGGATCTCATTTTCACTTCTATGATTTATCCCATGTTATGCTATTATGAGCTCTTTTGCAGGTTAAGATTTCCAAAAGCTACGTTCTTATGTATATGATGTGATTGATATTTCTTTTGTTTACCCTTACTGAGCATTTGAGCTCACCCCTTTTTGTTTTTCTTTCCCCAGGATATAAAGAAAGGTTTTAGGTAAAAAAAAGGGAAGATCTTTATGGGAGATATTGAAGATCTTTCACCACGTTTAGAAGATTAGGTTCCGAGTTTCCAAAGACACTAAACTATTACGATCATTGTGTGTGTGTTTTTGTTATGTACTAAGTATTCCGCAAATGTAATGTAATGTCCATGTACGATAAGCTTCGGGTCTCTACACCATCAGAAACCAGGTTGAACATCAAGCCTTAGTGTCATAACTTGAACCTAAAAATATCAATGATGCAATCAATGAATAATTTTGGGTAATGTCCATGAAAGAATAAATTAATCATATTGAGAGAAATAATGTTTGGAAACTTGTAAATAGACCGAAGGATACTTTGACTATTGGAACTGTAACACCCCGCCCCTACCTCACTGGCTTGAGGAGTAGGTGAGGGTTACTTGGCCTTAAGCGATGTTCCCAAGGAGCTAAAGGCTGGCAATAAATGTTGAGGGATTCAAGAAAAAGTTAGGGAATGATTTTCCCTTAAGACAAAAACAACCAAACATCCATTATCAAACACTATATGATGCATTCACTTTCAATTACCCTACCATTCATTCCAAAAAGACAACCAAGTTGTTCCACGATACAACCCAAAACAAAAACAACCAACCATATCAGAGTACAATAGGAAACTAAACAACAACCACTATTAGCCATGACACCACCATAGCTCCACACGAAGCTCCAAGCTCCAAGCTCCATTGAGACATCACAATGCACTACTAAAGGAGGGAGATGCCTTACCTTTTCCCACATCACGATACACAACATCTAAAAAGATACCAATGTGCCAAAGTAGGGGGTGATTACTAAAACTCATTAGGTTTTCCCCAAATGACTTCCCTACACACTCCACTAGGATAAAACTATTAGCACATTTAAATAAAACAGTTTATATAAAATAATCACAAGGGAAATTATTACCATAAGCCATCCATGCTCTTACCAAGCCATCACACCCAACCCCAACAACCAAGGGAAATCAAAACAACAAGCCAAAATCCATTTCAACCTATATACGTTAGCACACCAATTCCATCTTTCAATGAAATGCACAACAAAAAAACCATAACGGTGGAGCTTCCATCCAACCCGTTTGTTCGTTCACAATTAGTGGCACTTCCCATCCACTTATCTTTAGATGGTGGCCCTTACGTCCACTATCTATCTCCCTTTTTGAAGTGGTACTTATCTACACATCCACACAACATCCCAACTAATCACAACCCAGCATATAACCCATTAAAGTCCCGAAAACATCATGTAATCAACCCATTCCATTACATGCCAATTCACTCCAATAAATCACCCCTTTATTGAAAACCAGTTTTCCATGCCAAGCCCATTTCAATAAAACATCCTTTTTATTGAAAACCATTTACATAAATAATTTTTACAAATCAACCGCATCATCCCCATTTTAAAATATTCATTTTAAAATCCACAAGAATAACATTTCAACATAAAACACCCTTTTTCCAAAAAACCCCCAAAACATCTCCCACGGGATTTCCAACCAATTTCGCATAACAATTCACAATTAATTTTCATCACAACAATTAATTGTAATAAGGAACCACTAGTTGTAACCATGTGGAGTCAAGAGAGAAGCCACCTACCTTTAGGGTTCCTGAGAAATCGACCCACAAGCCACCACACCTCAAATCTGGTGAATGCACCACCGAAACCTCTCTAGATCCCTTCCCCTAACATCCAAAAGCCATAATATTAACATACATGGAAACCAAAACCCTAGATCTACACACAAAAATTGTAGATCTAGAAAACCAAGAAATAGGGAAGAGTAGATCTAGAGGAAAACACAATAGAAACAAGAGGAGAGACTTACCCAGGATATAACACCTTCAGACCGCCTTGAAACCCCTTTGAAATGCTTCCAAATCTAGTGGAACAGCACCCTTAACCCCTGAAAACACAAAATCCTGAGTGAGGATTGAGTGGGAGGAAGAGAGGAGTGAAATGAGGCAATCTTGAGTGAGCCCGGGTTTTAAAACCCTAACTTTAAGGGGTCGCATGGTTAGCCCACACGGTTTGGAAAACCGTGTGCTAACCATGCACATGCCACTGCCTCGAGAGACAGAGTCCACACAGTTTCCTCACACGGTTTGGAAAATCGTATATAGGCCATGCAAGGACAACTGTCTCGAGAACAAGGGTCCGCACATTTTCCTGTGGAATCCACACGGTTTCCACTAACCGTGCTCAAACCATGTACCCCTTTAAAAGCCTACAAACTTATTCAAAACCAATCCAAACACTCCCAACCTCTTCCAAAATAATCTCATGCACTTTAAACACATAAAAATTAATAAACAAGGCCCACATAACTCAAACCGTGGGTACTACATGAAGCAAATGGGTATTTAGAAATAAGGTAGATGAAGTTGGAAATATAGTTAGACATAAAGCTAGATTATTTTCACAAGGATATAATCAAGAAAAGGGAATTGATTATGAAGAGAATTTTTCACCCGTATCTAGACTTGAGAAAATTAGGATCTTATATTCCTATGCAGCACACTTGAATTTTAAACATTATCAAATGGATGTCCAATGTTCATTCCAGAATGGTTATATAATTGAGGATGTTTTTGTTGAACAACCCCCAGGTTTTACAAATCCACATTTTCCAAATCATGTGATCAAATTTTCGAAACCTTTATATTGATTGAAACATGATCCAAGATCTTGGTATGAAAGGTTACATAATTTTCATATTTCTAAAGTTTTTACCAAAGGACTTGTAGATCCTACATTATTTATAAAAAGATTTCTGAAAGAAGTTTTAATATCCCAAATATATGAAGATTATATTATCTTTAGATCTTATAAAAATTCCTTTTGTAATGATTTTTCTAACATAATGCAAAGTGAGTTTGAAATGAGTTTAATGGGTGAACTTGAATATTTTCTTGGATCACAAATATTTCAAAATATATAAGGTATTATCTCAAATCAATGTAAGTGCACAAAAGATCTTCTGAAAAGATATGGCTTTGATAGAATTAAGATTAGCGAAACCCCTATGAGTTATACATGTTATTTAGATCTTGATGAAAATGGAAAATCAGTTGATCAAACTACGTATAGAGGAATTATTGGGAGTTTGCTATACTTAACTGCAAGTAGGCCAGATATTGTGTTCAGTGTGTGTATGTGTGCAAGATTTCAAGAAAACCCAAAAGAGTCTCATTTAAATGTTGTTAAAAGAATTTTCAAATACCTCAAATATAAAACTAATTTAGGATTTTTCTATCCTAAAGGACAACCTTTTGATTTAGTTAGATATTCAGATGTAGATTTTGGTGGATATAAGTTATATAGATAGTGTACCTCTGGAACATGTCACTTTTTGGGAATGTCACTAATATCATGGTGTTGTAAAAAGAAAAATTCAGTTGCATTATCAACTTCTGAAGCAGAATAAATTGCTATGGGTAGTTGTTGTGCACAAAATTTGTGGATGAAACGCAAATTATTAGACTATGGATTTCAATTCAGACATGTCCCCATAAACTGTGACAACACAAGTGCTATTAACATTTATAAGAATCGAATTTCTCATTCTAGAACAAATCATATTGATGTAATACATCACTTTTTTAGAGATAATTATCAAAAAGTTGATATAACTCTTGATTTTTTTGGGATATAACATCAACAAGATGATATCTTCACTAAACCATTAAATTCTTCGAGAATGAAGTACATGAGACATTATCTAGGAATGATAAATTAGTAGAAGATCTCTTGAAACCGATTCTTGAAATTGATTTCTTTAAACTGATTTCTTTAAACTGATCTCTTGAAACCAATCTCTTGAAACCGATCCTTGAAACCAATCTCATGAAACTGATCTTGTCAAACTGATACATGAAACCGATCTCATGAAACCGATCCTTGAAACCGATCTCATGAAACAGATCCTTAAAACTGATCTCATGAAACCGATCCTTGAAAACGAACTTGTTTAACCAATTCTAGAAACTAATTCATAAAACCAATCCCTGAAACCAATTTATTGCCACCGATGTAGTTACAGATTTTTTTTCTTCATAAATTCAATTTGGTATTAAATAACACGATAATATTTTTTATTCTTCTTTTTTCCACGTTTAAATTTATATTATTTATGATTTACAATACCTAAATGATATATTTAGTTCAATCCATCCCAACCTTTCTCCTTCCCCTCTGCCAAAATGCATTCTACCTTTTGCCACACTCCCTATTGACTCTCGACCTCTCAACATTGTTGCAATCTGAAGTCTTGTCACGGTGAGGACCAAGTGTGCAATGTAAGAATCTAGAAAATCTCCATCTGCTAAGCGTCAGTAAGCTGAGTCCAGTGGGACTGCAAAACTGAGCTTGGAATGCTGAGTGGTTACGACTGAAAAAGAGGTGTCTGCTGAGCATCTTCTGTCAAGAAAATATTTTTTGTTAAAAGTGCTAAAATCTCAAGGATGGCTCAGTCGGTTCTCCAACAATAAATGACCCTATTATCCCTAGCTTGTGCATGAGTTCTATCAACATATGAGGATATCTCTAGATTAAGTTGAGGCAACAAAGATGAAATCTATGGTAAAGGGAATGGAGATAGATTTCTTGTCTAAGGAATGGGCTGAATGATTATTAATGCCTCATGAAGGTGTCTATGCAGACTATCCAGGTAATATTCCACCTTACTCTAATTTGTTCTCTTATGAAGATTCTCTGAAGGAGCTGATTGGAAAAAGAGAATCTTGGAGGACTATTGGAAATGAATTCGAAGGAGAAGTAAAACTACTTTTTAAGTTCATACAACATCAAATCATACCAAGGAAGAGAGATTTCTCTACTGTGATGTATCAGGATGTTTTCTTGATAGTTTTGTTGAAACATGAGATAAAATTGAACCTATATAGGTATCAAATGGTGAATATATTTGATTTTATTAAGCCAACCATGAAGGCAACGTGCTTGTACTATCCGAGGATGATTTCTTCCATGTTGAAAATGGTAGGTTGTGTGGAAGATGGAGAAGATGTGATATGTTCCTGTAGTGGTTTTTGTCTTCAAAAAGTCATTTGTAAGAGGATGAAAATCTTCTAGAACCCATGGAAGATATGTTGGGTAGGAGATGATGAAAGTCTATATGAGGATTTCAATCCAGTTGACCACCCTTATAGACCAAAGGACCAGGTTGATCCAGGTCTCAAATCAAGAGAGGTTCTAGTTTATTCCGATGAGGAAGCTGTGCTTGAAGTGACAAGGGAAGAAGGGTCTCCTTTTTATGATAGGAGTGATACTAATATTTATGAAAGTCCCAAAGATATGTCTTATGGACTTTCTTTCCTACCATTGGGATTTCCCTCATGAGAATCATTATTAGGTGATGAGGATGAGTAAGAAACTAGAGTTACTGGAGATAAAGTCTATGTTAGTAAATCTGATGACGAATCATATGATGATGGTGATGATGGTGATAATGGCGGAAATGACAATCATGTGAGTGAATATCTAGAAATGGGACAATAAGTGGTTGACAGATCCAGTGAGGAATCTGTACATGGAGCTGAGGGTGTTGAGCATGTTGAACAACAGGCTGTTGGTCATCGAGATGTTGAACGTGAGTTCATATAACCCCTTACTAATAATGAAATCAAGAGATCATTCAGTAATTGAATGATCTTATGGCTGCTATACAAGAGGAAGAAGATGTGGTTCTAGTGCCTCAAATTGAGGAAGTGCCAACTGAAGCTGAAGTAGCTGGAGCACAAGAAGAACCTGAATTTTGGTTGGTTCTTGTTCCCAAACAAGTTTCTATGGCTAGAAACTAGGATAAAGAAGTTGATGATGATGATGTTGTTCTCGAGCCTCAGAAAAGAAGGATCAGAATTGATAATGTTGAACCAAGAGACTGGACCTATACTAGAGAATGGAATAATGATCCACGATACATTATATTCAGTTTAGAGTATGACTTAGATGAGGACAGGTTACCTCTTCCTTCTACTCCACATGTCCAGGATGATCTAGAACATATTGCACCTATTCCACCAGTTTTACCTCCACTAGTAGAACCTGTAGCACATTCAGTGCCCAGGGACTATGTCACTAAGGCTGATTTGGAGAAATTAAAAAATGATATATGTGAGTATGTGATAGCTTTACTGGGATCCAAAAATGAAGCCTCCACTTCATCAGGTATTTGAGATACTGCTGCAGTGAGGATTTCAAGAATAGTGATCCATGAGATTCAATTGAATCTCATTACCATAGAAGAAACCATTATTAGACACAATACCTTGCCGAGAGAATAAGTAAGAAAGATGAGAAATGAGTTAAATTCTTTAGCCTCTTACTTCAAGACCTCATTTAGTGTTATTCAAGAAGTTCTCAGGAACTTGATGACTCATCTCCTCAGTGTGGATTTGAAAAAGTTGAAAGAAGAGCTTGGAAAAATGTTAACTGGACCATCTAATTCCAGGAGTGGGAAAAGTGTTGTTGTTGATTTGGAGTCTCTCAAGGTTGTGATGGTAGAGGAACTTCAAAATCTTCAGAGTGTTTTAGACAAATAAACTCTTGAAAAATTACATCGAAATACAGACCTGGTCTACAATTTGGTCAGGCAGTGCACAAATGAAGCCTCTATAGCTTAGATTTTTTTTTGGAAAATGTGGATAAGTATTTCACTAAGATTTATACCAAGCATGATCTCATAAATAGTTTCAAGTTTCTCACAGAAAATCTTAGAATTCCTCCAGTCACAAAAGCATTTGAGAATCAAGTCCTTCAATTGAAAGAGTTTACCACTTTGCTAGGTATATTTATGGAAAATAATGATGACATTGAGAAAGCCAAGCCATATGGTGGTGAAATCATTAATTAATTCATCAAACTACTCAAACCTTATCTTCATGTTCAGGCCATGGCTATTGTGGTCCCTCTAGCTTCTTCAATTGGTACTGCCTCTCGGCATCCTGCTCCAATGACTGTCTCTTAGGCTCTTTCCCAGATTTGACCGATCATCACAAAGCAACCTCCCAGTAGCGTGTTATCAGAGAGGCATCCTAACCTTTTACCCACTTTTCCTACAGGTGTTTCCCTACCTGGTGTTATCTTTAGACCACCTCTTCCCTTTTCCACTACCAACCCTTCTCCTTCTACATCTGATCCTTCAGATAAAGGCAAATCCCCACAACAGCCAAACCCTTTGTGGTAGATTGTTTTTCTTTGATTGGGATTTTATCTTTTCTGTTTGGCTTTTACTCTTATGTCTCTTAATGAAAATCTTTATTGTGTCCTTCTTTTCTATAATTTTCCTTACAGTTTTTTTCATTATTTTTTGTCTAATCCCAAAAGTGGGAGAAAATAAGGCATACATTAATTATCTAAGGGAGAGATTATATGGTTTAGGACACAGACATACATTATTTATCTAAGGGGGAGATTTTTTGGTTTAGTAGACATGGCATTTACTCACCTTAATCCATTTACATAGAAGGATATTTTTTTTAAAAGTTCAATCAAGGAAAAAATTTAGTTATATTTTATAATTACATTCAGTGTAGTATGATATTTCAATCTATCTTTATTCTACATATTTTCATGCATGACGCAATTTGTTATTATCAAAAAGGGGGAGATTGTTGGACCCTCTATTATTTTGTAGTTTTCAAAATCACAAACAATGTCAATATACATATTCTACTCTTTCATGCCATTTTAATATCTCTATGTAAATAAATTACGTCTTATAGAAAAATATACTTAAAGAAGTCAATAACCTATATTCATGAATAAACATGTTTACATGTTTATTTATACATGTACTTTTGGATAACACTTACTCTTGTAATGATTTGTGTAAGACATACACTTAGTAAACATTTTATATTCCCTGAAACCGATGTTCGACACACTGATATTCAACAGACCGATGTTCGACACACCGATGTTAGACACAATGATGTTCGACACCCCAATGATCGACACACTGATGTTCAACACACTGATGTTCGACACACCAATGTTCAACACACCATTGTTCGACACACCCATGTTCGACACACCGATGATTGACACACTAAGGATCGACACACCGATGTTCGACACACTGATGTTCAACAGACCGAAGTCAACACACTGAAGATGATAGACCGAAGTCGACACACCAAAGATGATAGACCAAAGTCGACACACCAAAGATGAAAGGCCGAAGTTGACACACTAAAGATGAAAAACTGAAGGCGAAACACTGAATATGACCGACCGATTTTACCAAACCGAAGACAACAGACCGAAGATGACTCATCGATAGTCATAAATAACTGATTCGATTGTATTAATACAAATTTATTTCTAACTCTTATATTTAAAAAAAATTATGTTTATGAAATTATTTAATGTTGTCTGTAGGACTATCCATAGATAGTATGAGGTACATGAACGTGTGGAGATCTCCATGCCTAATGGATCTTGAAGTATAAAAGGAATTCAATCATAGAACTAAAAAAGATAGATATATAGAGATATACGGATAAACATAGATCTTGAAGAATATGCTGAAATATAGACTGTGTCAACTCATAATATTGAAGAAGAGAAAAAATCAAAGCTTGAGCTTACCTATCATATACCTACTAAAGATTGTTGAACATCCTCACAAGGAAGAGTTGAACACTTTCTCATGAAACTGTGAAACTCTGTTCTGAAGCCATCCTTCAGAAGAGGAATCAAAGATTTTTTCCTCAACATCTATTGAATCCAGAGCGTTTCTTCACAACACACACAGAATTCTAAACCCCATTCTCTTTAATAACTCTATTATGTTCTAACTATTTGAGAAGTGTGTGTATATATTTGAATTCCACACTCTCTCTTCAGAGGTAAACTGGAGGATAACAAAATATCCTCCCTCTCAATCCCTTCTTACACTTGTATCCCACGTTGAAATTTGGAAGAGATACTTTGTGATCTGTTTATTTGTTTTTCCCATGAATAAATGTGGTAGAGGTCATGTGTGTCATGGAAAACCTTTTGTGTTGTTATGAACCATGATCCAGGGTGTGGATCAAAATTTTATTAATATAAACTGCTTGGTGGTAGGTGATCACAAAGTGGATAGGACTATGTCTCATCTTGATACTGAACCTCTTCTTTTAACCGTTGTTCCATTAATATTATATTCTTATCAGTTATGTATTTGTTTCCTTAAGATAAACTGAACTTTGATTTTTAGTTTAGCATGAGCATATATCTATTTTGAATTAATATATTTGTTTCGAATGTTTTACTAATCTTTAGATTGGTAAATATGAGAACTAATCAATCTTCTAAGAACCAAATTGAACCTTCAAGACTTTTATAAATCCACGAAAAACTGAATTTTATTTTATTATAATAAGGAAATATTATTTTTAAATAAACAATTTTAAGAGAAATTTATATAGATACTCAATTCACCCCCTCTTGAGTCATCTACTCTGACCAACATCTTAGGATGATTATTATTACTCTCACCCAGGTTATTCTGATTCTTGTCTTTCTCTATCATCTTACTGGGATTTAAGCTCACCCAATTATTTGATGTATATCCTTAGGGTATTACATGCACTGTGGAAAAACCCAAAGCCACTAAGAAGCTATATAAGAAGTAATTAAAATATTTTTTTTGTTTTATTATATACAATGCATGTATGGTCTTAATTTTACCAAGACACTAAACCTTTGGATCATGTATTTACAACACTATTATTTTGTTTAAATTTAAAATGACCTAACAGTAATGTAAGAAAAATTATGTTTTCTATAGAAAAAACGCTATATAACTATATCAAAAATATCAATGGGGAAAATCTAAAAAATGAGGCATCCCAATGTAGTGATATATGATCATAAAGGAGGGTTTGGGGGATCCACTCAAGGGGTGAAATAATAAATAAGATTTACATTTGGGAGAAAATTTCATACATGAATGGGAATGGGATCATTGTTCATGAAAATCGTTCCATGAATTCAAGGATGTGTTGAATCATGTATGAACTTTTGAGGTGAAATGGGTCTCACAGTTTCACATTTACTACTGCTAGGATATCATTCTAGAGCTTCTAAGCAGGTGGTCATCGAGGACCAAAGCATTCCATCTATATCATGGGGAGGTTGGCATCAGCCTTTGGGATCAACACCAGATTTTAGGGATCCCAATACATGGGTGGAAGTATGAAGAAGTACTGCCTATATATAATATTTCTATGGAACAAGAAAAAATTCCTTCTCTTACGAGGTCATTGTAGAATTTTCTGAATGGGAAGAGAAAATATAATATTTGGACGATTGATATCTAATTCATGCAATGTTTCATGAATTTATTAAATGAAATAGTGGATGAGCTAGTCGAGGAGAGTGAGTCAGCAGAAAATCTACTAGTGTGGGTGTAGACATGCCTTGGATAATTCTAATAGGGAAATGATAACTTCTACTGGTGGACCAGAAGGTGACCTAGTGGAAGCAGTAGGGCTACAACATAAATCTAAAAGCTCTCATGGAAAGACTGGTGGGGTTCATTGTACTGTTTATCTAAGACTATATGCTCCTAGTGAGGGATGGGAACATGGGGGTTCAAATAAGAAGATTTATTATGGTGGGGATTTAGGTGATGAGGAAGCATGTCAACCCATATATCCTAGTATTAGTGAAACGTTTTATGGTGCTTTACCACATTAGTGAAGGGAATAATTCACTCAGTGTGTGTGGGATGCTCCGTTTCTTGTATAGCTAGGTATATACACACATGGGGTGATATGAATTCCAAACTCCTATCTCTCCTCCCACTAGGAAATTTTGGCCAGTGAGCCTAAAATTTTCTGGGAGTCACACACTCTAGTTGGACCCTGTGGATATGCTGGAAAGGGTCAGGGTGGTAGAGCGATACATGTTTTATCCATTGCCCATACTATTGGGGATGCAGATCGATGGTGGTATGGGGACAATAAATTGGGGATCATACCTCCTACCTTCCAAGGTGGGGTATTAGTGGAAAAGGTTGACAACTAGCCGATTTGTGAGCCATAAACCATGCATCAATTTGTAATGATGTTTTGATGCCTCCATTGGATCACACTGAATGTTTACAAAGACGAAAGACAAGAGTTTCATACTTCAATCCTAATGTATATTTGGTGTACATTTAGGTGCAAGTATGGGAAATGGTGTAATTAGTTTCATCTAGCTACTACTGCCTATTTCATCATCAATGATTTTGAAAAATGTTAGGAGAACACATACCATGTACATATGATAAGGAACTTGACTACCGGGGTTGGAAATGGATAGGCCATACAACCATGGTACTGAGGGAATGTGGTTGTTAGAGAGCACTATTGAGGTAGGATTGGGAGGGTGGTAAGTGTTGTAGTTTCATGGAAAATGGTCCATGTACCCAAATAAGAATAGGTTGGAGGGATAAGAGAAACACTAGGATCAGATCTCTTAGGAAAGAAGTTATGGAAAGCTAGGATATCCCTTCAGAGTGGTTCTGGGGGTGTTACTCAAATATATAGGGAAGAGTTGTCACTATAAATATCTCCCCAACGAGGAGTTTACCAAAGATACTTGGGAAATATTTGTGATTTTTTGATATATCAACACTCTACAGATGATCTTATCGGATCTCAAACAAGATGGAATATTCCTCATAGGTTTTGATCATAATATGGAGCACATTAAAGATCTCTATGATGAGGTGGTGATATAAATACAAGATGGAGGATCTAGTCCACTCTCAAGGCATTGTGATCCCATTAAGAACCCATGTGAATGTGATTCTTGGGATGACCTCCCCATTGGAACTCTCAGGTAGACAATCGGCTACTCGTGTTCCTCTACAAAGAGACCCTTATGAGTCATGAGGGAGAGATTCCTACTGGGACTCTCCCATGGAAGGGTAACCAGTCATTTATAATGTAAATAATCAGATCTAATGTTATTTTAATTCTACCAGACCACTAAAACTAATGTATAACCCTTCTTTTACTTATACATGTATCATGAAGAATGGATGTGGGGGAGGTTCACGATGAACCTTAAGAATAGGGAGAGAGAACATCAACCCTTGAGGGGTTGATTATGGGGACATTCCTTGATGTCGTGGATATGGAAATCCATCCATTGGCACATGTGGTTCCAGTGAATTGGGAAACAGCTTCAAATGGAATTCCCTTTCCAAGGGGATTACCCTTCAATCACACAGATCACATCCCCAGGACATATTATTCACATAAACCATTCCATATTTTTTAATTTTTTCTCTTCTAAATTTTATTTCAATGCTTGGATGATGCATACGTAAAGGGAAGTTTAAATGATTCTTAGGGATCATCCACCAATACCAACATTAGAGTTAGTATCACTTAAGGAGGAGGTGGTGATGGTGGGTTCTATTATTCTATAAGAATTGGTCAGGAAATTTGTGGTGGTCAGACCAACCATAGTGGTGTAACTGGAAGGGAACACTGGGATAGTTCCCTTTATAGAGGTGTTTGAGATGGATCCCATGACGGGGATGTCTACAGGAGCTGTGATGGTGGAGCCTATCTGGTAGGCACCGTCGTAGGAAGCTATCGAAGTTGAAGTCTCTAAAGTGAAGGTGGAAAATATTTTGGTAGCTAAGGTGATTAGGGTAGTCACTTTGGCCGTTCCTTATAATTTCCATTGGTAGTATATATGGGAGCTGTGGATGAAATTGTGCTACTAATTAGTGAAGATTAAGAGTATGGGAAAGTTTCACCCACCAAAAAGGTTCCATAGGCGGTAGTGGAGTCCTCTATTGTAGATTATGGGGCTTGTGAGGATGGATTCCCGGGAATATATTTTCATTTTCTCTTGACTGAGGAAATATCTATGGATGATACGACCACTAAGGTGTTAGCAGTCTTCCTTATATATGAGTTGACACCCCCAGATAATTTTGAGGATTATAACTCAGATTTCACATAGGATAACCACATCATCCCATGAAAGGTGTGGGGGATTGTGTGGAACTTCATCTTCCGTATCCAGATAGCTAACCTGTCACTCTTGTTGGGAACTCTCCGCCACTACCCAGTCAGACTATGAATGAGTGGGTTGGACTCCATTAATATTCATTCATTTCCTCGATACTTACTCATCTAGGGGCCATGTTATGAGAAGTAGGTTATAGAAATTACATGGAATAAGATCTAGGATAAGGTCTCCAAGGAAATCGAGGAAGATATATGAGTATTTACCATATATAAGTGTTAGAGTAGGAGAATGTTGTCATGGAAACTTATCATGTTGGGATATTCAATCATTTTACAAACCAATTAGTGGTGGTTGATGCAAAGGTGGTTGAGATGATATCCTTTATAGATGATTTTTGGTCTGAGCATAACTATTTGTTAATAAGGTCTAAAATAGTATTACCCAAATCCAAAGAATATAAATAATACGTAAATGTGCAACAACAAACCCTAGGGTCCACATAGTAGAGGTTTTCTGAGCTCTAATGCTTGATCCCTATGATAATCTTTATTAGAATTTTGAAATGGAGAGGCTCTAATATTTGGATTAACCTATGAATCATTTTTTCATTTTTTAAACTCATTTTTTCATGAACATTTTTAATTTTTAATACATTATTATCACAGTTCAATCATATTTTAAAAATAAAAAAATGACTATTCCTTATGCTCAAAGAATCATTCTCAGTATAAGAAATAAGGCACAACCATTTCATTACTCGTTTATATGGGTGTTAGAAATTCTCCAACCACTTGAGGTCTAAATTTTCGGACCAACCATCATGAGTATTTGGGATAAGATGGACTATGGGAGGAGAATTGGGATATTTGAATAGCCAACATGCTTTTCCAACGTACACTAGTGAATGAATGGGGTAACTCCAAGGGCATTGTATTCAATATTCACAAAGGGGAATAAAGAGCATGAATCACAATTCCAGATATCTGGAACACTATGGTTGTATCATGGAGATATCAGATAACAACTAACCTTGTTTGAAACAAAAAATCCATATCATTTTATATAAGAATGTGAACAAACAACTAAGGGTTGACTATTGACCATGTTTGAAATATGGATCCTATGTCAGAATGTATTCTAAATCCCTCATGGGTGTTGGCCAAGAATTGTAGATGAGCCATATTTTTTAGGAAACATTTCGTTTTGGGATCCCATCCAGATGTGGATATGGATGAGAATACATATAAGGGAACCCAAAGCATAGATATGACATGATGGAATGTTTTAATAGATTCCAACACTCCCAAAATCAAGCCATAGTTACATGGAAAACATTCAGTAGGGGTATTTGAATGAAAAAGGTCAAACTCATCTTCTAGGAGGAGAATCTCCTCATATGATGAATGATGATTGATGATTGAATAACATGAATAATTCGGTACGTGATCATCTTTGAATGAAATGGATTCTTTTGAAATCTCTGTAGATCCCTCAAATTTTTACGATATACAATGGGGATGATAGAAATGTAGTATAACATCATATGTTAAAGATGTGGGACATGTAGTTTTACACCAAACAGTGAGGAAATTAGAAACATAGTTTAACACCATTTTTTGAGGATAATGTATTGTCTAATTTAAAATCAAATGATTGGGATATGGTGTGTGGGGATTATGCACTAATCCACCAATGATTTCTTCCTATTGTCAGGTCAATTGGGAATACCATATCCATTTCCTGCAGTTGGTTTAAATTTTAACCACATGAAAAAAGGACATGTGTTAAACTGATGTGAATGATAATATCCCAAATATAGGAAATATGGTATAAGAGGATATCATGATGATGATACTCCCTAAATAGGATGATATGTAAGGGAATAATTTGGGGATCCTACACTAAGAAAAATATTCTGGGGAATTTCACTCATAGTTTAAGGTCATGAAACTTAGAACAAAAATGGTTTATCCTAGGTAAAATGTCTAGCATAGGTTAAAGGTTTCCCATTTTCAATTAGTTGAAAATGAGGACCACCGTAACACAAAAAATTTAGCGATAACAATCACACTGTTTAGAGCCACATTTCAGGGACATGGAATCCTAGTTTATGGTTGTAGTGTACCGAACATGGGATCTTAGCTCCTAGTTTAAGGTCATAGTGTTCAGAGTATATTACACCCAAAATTGTTTAATGAGGCATGAAATAGTAGTAACCAATCACAAATTGGGATCCTAGGGAAGCCCAATTCCATGAAATACATAAGGGTAATGTTTAAAATAGTGTAATTTCAAGGTCCTTGGACATGGGATTTTATTTTAAGGTTATAAAGCACTGACCATGGATTTTAGTTTATGTTAATAAAGCATAGAACATGAGGTTAATTTTCAAGAAGGATATGTGTATCATGGTAGAGAAGAAAAATAATGTGAATTGGGTAACAAAGAGGCCCAAAACCCATCAATACATCCATATTCCCATGAAAAATATTTTTATTTCATAATTCTAAGACCATGTGGGGTGTTCCAAAATGATATGTGTAGTGTCCTGGACTGACCAAAACAATGTGAATTGATGTCCAAGGAGGACCTAATCCACATAAGTAATTCCTATAGATAACTTCACATAGTTTATAGTCATGATTATTGGCATTTGAATCCTATTTTATGATCATAGAGTTTTTACCATTGGGGGTCATGACTTGAAGGAATTTGTGAGAAATCAAATAAAAGTATCCTAATTAGAATAGTGGGGCCTAGGAGGCCACCTGATACCACACAAAACATCTCATAGACAACCCACACATAGTTTAATGTCATGATACTTGGACTGATACACCTTATTTATGGTGATAGAGTTCAGACCATAATTCACTATTTTCCCAACTTTTATTATGGATGAGCCCCTCCCGAAAACTAAGACCACATGACCCATGCATGGTGTGAGAAATAAGGAGTAGTAGGGAGTTCCCATCTCTTGTAGCAGAGAACATAACGAGGGGTGTAAGTGGTTAAAAAATCCTCAAATGATGACTATGAATTATAAGGAATGGATACTAAAAGGGGAATAACTGACTGATAGGAACAACTATTGTACATGTTTAAACATATGTTCTATAACTACATCAGTTAGGTTTATGGTGAAAAAAATACATGATCGACTATTTACTGAGTAAAAAACACATGATATGTTGTCTTCTTCCATATATCCTTTGATTTTAGAATTAAACCATTCCATGAGGGAGACTATTTAGATTGAGAGGGTAATGGGTTTCCAAATTTAGGAAAGTGTGAAGTGGTAAAGCATAAGTGGGGAATGTCTAAGAAATAAGATGATGGATGGGACACTACCATAAAAACAGTTTTTCGGAGTGCCCCCCTTTATCAGCGCTAACGAAAAAGCGCTGATAAAGGGCCCCCTTTATCAGCGCTTGTTTAGTAGCACTGATAAAGGGTCGACTTAAAAAAAATAAAAAATAAAAAATATATTAATATATTAATATATAAATATAGTTATATAGTTATATAAATGTAATATATAATTTTTAAATATATTTTAGTTAAGTAAAAATGTACATTTACACTTATTATACTTAATATATAAGATATTTAGTGAAAATGGCTTCTTAAAAAATTAAAAAAATATTTTTAATTAATAATTTGATAATATTTATGGAGTAATAGTCATTTAATAAAAATTTGAGGACTAAAAAAATTAAAAAAAATTAAAAAAAGATCCAAAATATGTTGAAAACGCAACTCAAACTTCAAACGGCCATAACTTTTGATCAGGGTGTCCGTTTGAGCTCAACCACATATCAAATCGAAGCCTGCGACTAGCTCTACGTCGCTGTTACCCGGGGGGACCTTGAAAAAGCGTTTTTCGAGGCCAAAAGAGGACCAGAAGGCCTCAAAAACTGAGTTTTTTGTCGGGGTACCCAGATTTTTTAACATTTTGTGGATTTTCAAACTCATTTAAGGGGGTATTATTGGATTTTTTTGGCGGGGACTGAATTTATTCCAAGGTATTACATTAATATTGATATTATGCCTTTGAAATTTCATCCTTTTTTATAATGCACTGCTATTTATAATCAAATATATAACTATATGTACATATTTTTTATATATTCGCACCTAAAAATTAAATGTTTTAAATAAATAATTAAACATATTTACATATAAAATATATTAGCTTTATCTAAATATTAACTAATATCAATTTTATCTAAAATACCAATATATGAATATTTATATACCTATATATTAATCTTACTCTATATATATATTAATATAACTATATATATATATTAATCTAACTATATATATATATTAATCTAATAACTATATATATATTAATATATCTACATATATATTTATTAGTATTACTATAAATATATATATTAATATCACTATATATATATTAATATATATATATATATATATATTCATATAACTATATATGTGTTAATATAACTATATATATATATATATATTAATATAAATATATATTACTATACAAATAAATATAACTATATATATATATAGATATAGATATATATTGATATCACTATATATATATATTAATATAACTATATATATATATATTATAATATAACTATATATATATATATTATAATATAACCATATATATATATATTATAATATAACTATATATATATATATTATAATATAACTATATATATATATATATTATAATCTAATAACTATATATATTAATATAAATATATATTACTATATGAATAAATATAACTAAATATATTTATATATTTATAGAGATATCATGAATTGGAAGACAAATCAAAATAGAGTAGTGGTAAAGGCTTAGGCGCGCGTGGGGGAGGTCTCGTGTTCAAATCCTGTGGGGGGCAGGGGCACGCGCGCATGGGGGAATATAGTAGCAAGTGCTGTTAAAGGGTGAAGGGGGTGCGTGGGGTGTGTGGGGTGCTGTACTGGGGCAGAAAAGCACTGTAAAATGGGGGGATCAAGTGCTATAAAAGCCCACCCGATTCGCAGTATATTTTAATTTTTTTTAATTTTTTTTAAATTTTTTAAATTTTTTTAACATTTATCTGTGCTTTTTTAAAAGCACTGATAAAATGGTCCTTTATCAGCGCTAAAATGAAAGCGCTGATAAAGGAAGCACTAATAAATGGGACCCCCCCTTTATCTACGCTGGCTTTATCAGCGCTTTTTCTAGCGCTGATAAAATCCATTTTTAGCGCTGATAAAGGCCGTATTTGTAGTAGTGGGATGAGACTGAGATGGAATATATGGGAATAAATATGCAAATAATAAGGATCAGAATCAATCCACAAGTATTTTTGAGACATCTCATGGTATGAGGCTGACAATGGAATGGTGACATCCTCTCTAGAGAGTATATCAGATCATCCCACCTTCTAAGGCAGCCTAGTTTTATACAGAATATTGTTTAACTCAAACATGTCATATGAGGAATCCCATTTATTATGTGGGGTATTTTTTTTAAAATTCCCAATTAATCATATAATTAATTGTTAATTCAATTATGGTAAATATATAATTTAACATCTTTAGTTGAGGATGTTGGGCTTGGTAGTTTAATGTCATTAAACTCAAAGTAGAGATACTACTAGTTAAAAGTCATAGAGCTTGTACTGTAGAGGAAATATGTTTCCATAAGAGGATCATGTGGCATGAAAGATATATAACCTGATGAAAATGAGGGTTTTTAAGGTCTATCTACTTTAAAATCCTGAAAACCCACACCCCATGTCAAAATATTATCATTAGGGAATATAGGATACCATAATAAGTAGATTAAATTAATTAGATTATGATGAAATATTTAGGTTTCACTACATTTTCCATAAGGATGAGAATCAAGACACACAAAGTTCTATAATACAGTGTTGTACGATACTGACATTGAAATAGGCCTATCATCCCTAATCTATATGGGATAATGTTATAGTTTTACTGTTAGGTGATGGGGATTTTGGAAATTTTTTGCATACTAAAAATTTCATATGTGAAATCCTGAACTAATATTGGTTAAAATCATATATCATTATGTGTAATCCCAATTTTATATAGTGTATGATCACTATTTAATGTCGTGTGCTAAGGACATTGTAGGGAATGCACACTGAGCTACCCTTTTCTTTCCTTTCTCATATCAGGCTGTGAGGGAATCTTAAACAACAAATGACCCCAGGTAACTGAATGGGTATTATACCATAAATGAGGCCCATGAGGATATTTATAGGTAAAAAAACACATATAATGAATCATTTCAAGGAAAATATACAACTAGGCCTGAAGAACAAATTTCTATGCATCACTACATGACTTATAATGATTGTAATCAAGTCATACATATTTCTGGAAAAGGATTGAGTCATGGGTTTACTGGGGAACCAATAATGAAGTAACCCATGAAAAAGTGTGTTGAGTGAGCATATATAAGGGTCATATTTCTTGAGGTAATTTCATATAGTTAATGGTAATAATTCATGGACCATGGATGGTGGGATTTTTGGATGTTTGTGTGGTGTAAAATAATTTAAACCATATATAGATTAAAAAGGTACATGCATCACATAAACAATTCCTGAATACAGTTGCATAAAATTGATGGTCTTGAATCTTAGACCATGGAAATTAGTTTAATCTCATTATTCTTGGACTAGGGAAATATTTTTTCTAAGGTAATTTTCTTGGAACCATGGATGTAGAACCCAACATGAAAGAAGGTAATATAATAATGTACCAAAAAAGTACTAGGACACAAAAAGAACATAGTTTGGGGTCATAAAGCTTATACCATAGAGAAGATAGTAGGGAAAGGAGTTTATAATCCTGATTCTTGGATTAGAGAAATGTTGATCTCAATGGTAATTATGTGGAATGGAAGAGGCACAACACGATGTTAAATGAGACATGGTGTCTTGAATACCAAAAACATGCATTGAATAATACTGCAAACTTTTTACGTTCATGACGATGGGACAATAATTGTTTCCAATAGGGAGAATGGTTGAAAAACTTGTGGATGGTCCTGAAAAAGAAGTTTCTAGGCATTTATAAATATCCCATGACGATGGTAATCAAGAAAAACATTGTTCTAGAACATGGAATTTTAGAAGACCGACACCACTGGGGGAAATCCTCCCAGATAAGGGAATATAAGTTTCCCCTGATTTTTTGGGGCATCCCATTTTCAGACCATAGGGTATGGTTTTAGACCAAATAATACATATCATACAAGGAATCCTGGTTATATATGGGGTATAACTTCTTTGATTTCTCATACCTCTTAGACAAGGAATCCCAATTTTAGGGTGTAAAATAATCTCCCATTTGGAGGAATCCTAGATTTATACGGGGAAGGATTAAATTTCAATATCATGCATTAAATATGTTAGGATTTTTAGTTCGAAGTCATATTATTCGAACAATAGGGGATTTAAATAGTATAATATCATTATTCTTAGCCCGCTTCAAAGATTTTAAATTCATACTTCATGGACTATACGACACATAGTTTATTGTCATAGTGATTGGACCATAGGTATCATAGTTTATGTTCATAGAGTTTGTACCATAGGGATATTAGTTTATGATCATAGAGTTTGGACCATATTGTGTGTATCTCAAATGGATATGTGTAGTATGTAGGAGTGATAAGCCCAATGTGAATTGAGTGCTATGTAATCCCAAAACCACACAAAACATTCATAGGGGGAACCTTCACATGGTTTAAAGTCATGATGGTTGGACTTTGAATCATAGTCAAGGTGAAATATTTTGGACCAACTAATTTTTTTTTAAGTTCATACTTATATGGAACATGGGGAAACTATTATTTTATGGTCTTAAATCACGGCCTGATCACACAGTTTAATGTCATATGATTAAGACATGGTTGGATCCTTTCACAAAGAACTGTTTGAGAAAAATGGAATTCATGGGAGGTTTGGTACACTCTTCATCCAGGGTGATCAAAGACTATGAGATATTGGAATAATCATTTGGATGACAGAAGTTCCTTCCCAATTGGGTTCCAACTTTGGTGGTTTATTTCCAGGTACCATCGGTGTTTTGAGATCCAATACCGTGCAACCCTTTAGGAAGGATAAAATGAAAAACCTCATGTTGAATGCTCTATATATCATATTATAGTACCTATCTATATTATGAATGGATTGATCCTATTCTCCTAGAGGGAATACATATGAACTATATGTCCTTCTAACACATTTTCTAGCATCTTCTAGACATAAAAAATTGTTTGGAGTGATGAGAACCGAACCTCTAATGAATGAAATACCAATTTTAGACAAGCCAAGGAATATAGGGTCACCTTGGTTGAATTATGAGATATATTCTAATAGGCCTAGAGTGAGTTTGGGAGCTTATTTGGCCAAATTTTCTTGGTCTAGTCTACCATCATCTATATAATTTATAGAGGGTCTTTTTGAATTCCTCAATCTGGCCATTTTCTTATACATTATAGTAGGATGTATGGTTGTGGTGAATATTTTACTTTCAGTACAATTTCATCAACACAGTAGCTTAAAATATGGGGAAAATGTATATGATAATATAATGAGGTACTCTAAATTTATGTATTATGTGGGGTCTCACACACTCAATCACATAAATATATATAAATTTCATAAGGTAAATATCCTCTGTCCACTTGTAGAAAGAGTATATCACGTTCATAATAAACATGAATTAGAGGGATATTAATCGATGGTATGGCCCCAAAATAGAGAGTTCCATAATACAAAGGTATAAGAATACATGGTGTCATGGAGAGGCACATGCGGTCCATGCAAGAAGTTGGAATGGATCTTAGATGCATGAAAGCACATGGAAAACTCAATGCAGTCATAGAGAATGTTGGAAAAAATGTATCACAACCTCTAGGTCTAGTGGGAGAACTTTAGTCCCTCTTAATTGGAACCAAAGAACCCAACATGGTATTTTTCTATAACCTAGTAAATATTAACACTTTTTATTCAGAAGTGGAGAATTTATCATAAATTGTGAGTTAGCTCAAGGTTAGTCCTGCTCTAGAGGGTAAACTATGCATTATGCTGGTTGATTTTCTCATGCTCAGCTCATTATGGGGGGGGGGATACCACACAGGGGACACTCTATAAATATATTTGTGCAATTTAGAAATTCTTCCACTATGTGGGATACTAATGGTCCACAATTAGGGGAGACAATAGCTAGTTGGTTCACCAGTTTTCTATATTGATAATGTTCAATGGGGGTGATGTCCCTCTATTGTGCCACATGAATGAATAAATTATCCTGATCATGTTCAATAAGAAATGTGGGTGAAATGGGCATGGAACCAGATCATCCAGTCCCTGAATATAGAACATGAGTCACTACTATAAGATTAGGAATATAGGCCATTAGTTGATGAGTAAAATCCAATAGGGAACAAGCTCTTTCCTTTTAAGGTTGAAGTCACCATTGATCCACTTGATCAATAACTCTGAATCTCTCTTCACATACATATAATGGACATAAATATAAAGATATTGCTTAATACCATTGATTAGATCCAGATACTATATCACATTTTTTATGTAGAATTATAATAATATAAACTGGAATGGAAGGGTGTCCTATGCTAGGGTGATGAAAACAATCCCCAAGCAAACTCTATTGAACATGTGATTATTGATCCTTCTACCGATTAGGCTGCAAGAGGCTCTGTCAAAATGGATCTTCCAATATGGAATATCATGATCCACTGTGTGGTTTTCCACATCAAAAAAATGAACATCCATGGGATGGATGGGTATCGAAGAAATCTTCCAATTCCCATCCATTAATGGTCTACTATGGAGTTAACTTGATATAATTTTTTTAATGATCACTAACAAACATGCGAATTGTACCATCTACATGAGTAGTTTCATGATATAATTTATCAGTTCTACCTAGTATAACTGATATATCACTTGATGATTTTGATAATTCCACAACATCTTCAATACAAAAACTAATGTGGGGAATATGTTCTTAATATGGGAGTATCTAGTATCCATGTTGGGTGACATGTGACTGAGATAGTATAAACTATTTTCTATCCCATCATTCATTTTTTGGGTTATATGGTTACTGGGGGACTATTCTTGGGTGGTGACATAGTAGACTAAAGGATTCCATGAGGTAAGTGGCATAAAAAATGGATGTTTTAGCTGATACTGCCTGATATCCTCGAATGTGTTCTGTCACTATTCATCAAACTGGTAGGCTATTCCATTCCTCATGGGCCTAAAAAATGGATTGCACTTTCTATCCAAATTCACAACAAATCAGATTATATAGGCTTACTAGCCTTGGAGGCCTTGTAGTTCTCAGAGGTTCCTCAAGGGAGGAAATTTAATGATGGCCATGATCATATCTAGTTCGATCTTGATGGATCTATATCTTACAAATAATTCATGAAACATTCCAAAGGAATCAACAAATTAATAATTCATGGGGTTCATCTTCAAATATCATTAGTGGATGAAGATGAAACAATTCTAAAGGTTTTTTATATATTCTATATGTTGATGAGATTTTAACATTAAATCTTTCTTTTAGAATTCCACTAGTTTCCTATGATTCAGTTTGATGATGTGATACATGGAACAATGGTAAGTTGATCCTATATTCTTCATACCGAAATGAATCTACTAATATATTAAGGCTCCCTATTGAAACATGAAGTTGGTGAAGTACTCATCCGATGATTCCATCTAGATTTGATTTTACGCAGAGTATCAATCCCTGAAAGACCAAACATGGATCCTTGTGTTGTGTTTGATCAATAGTTATGTCACTGGAATGATAAAATCATCTGTAAAAAATGGGGGTTGATGAATCTAAAGTTGAAAAATTATATGATATTCCCATTGTACTTCATGAATAGAATGATTTTGGTTATCCACCTATGGAACCATACCTCCCTAAAAATAGATGTATTTTATAATCTTATCAAACATAGACTCGACCACAGTGCCTTGGGATCAGTTCATGTTTCTGGAAGTCTTCTTGAAGCAGCGATGACCCACATGGAGGTCGATATTTTAAAGGGTGACATAAGGTTCTAGAACTTTCATGTCATCATAGAACCATGAAAATATGTCGTGATGCTATTTTAGGAAGGCCATATATTTATGATCCTCCTCTAGAGGCATGAATGCACTGATTTGTGTTGCCCTAAGATCTTCATCGATACCAAGGATCACCTGAATTAGACCATCAAAAATGGTAGAGATACCCTCATTGAATATAAGATGATCATCTACCGACTATTCCTATTTTTGTATGACAATATAGTTAGTGAGAGGAAGTTCTATTCAAGGGAATCCTATTGAAAGAAGCAGTGATTCCTCTTTTGGCGGACATAGAATCCTTGAGGAGGGGTTCATAATATACTAAAACTATAATGATAGAAGATATTGATCCCATTTTTTTCTGACCATTGACTATGAGGTCCATTATTATTGAAGAATAAATATTGGAGATTATGATTCCGTTGATTCATCCCAACTTTGTCAATCAATAATGAATACCATGAACTTGAAGATATGGTAAGAACATCACAATATATCACTAGAGTATGGGCCGCCGCTATCACATAGGCCCATCCATTGAATGATTATGAGGTAAAATATGGGATCTCTTATTTATTAGGGACACCAAAACACTTATTCATCATGATGAAAAAGTGGCATCCCTTGTCTATCATTGTGGGATCTAATTAATGAATTAGGAGAATGAATATTTTATTCATGTCTTCCCATGGATTTAATAAAGTGGTCGTTAGATCATTAGAAGCATTTATACACTCAACCCTGAAAGTCTGAATTAACTCCCCCTATCTCCTTTAGTATCTAAAATATAGATAGCAAGCTTCACAAGTTTCAAATGAAGATGTATCACCCAAGATCACCCCTACTTTACAATTAATGGATTATTTCAGAAAATGGTTATATGAGGAGTGGATCGTTGCATATAAATGATGTCAGGTCCTTCCCAATTGTGAATTAGAGGAGTTATCCTATGAGACTATCCTAACTTTCATACATTATATAAATCCACCCATATTGGTATTCATATAGACCATTCTACAGAATTTCATACACTATTTCCAAAACATTGAATCATTAGGTTGGATGGAGTCAGATCTTCATCAGTCAATACAAACATGTGGAGTGTCCCAGTCTAAATGAGGAAAATAAAAAAAACATTTCCACTAGGCCGTGACATAATTCCACACCATTTAGCCGACATATTATTTATAGTGGGCATATTTCCCCTCCAATAGAATCCCCTCATCCACCTTGAAGAATGAGATCATGGATTTTTATTCCTCTTTCCCTCCCACCACTTCATAGTAGGCCTCTAGGGTAGCTACCTCTATTTCAAACTACAGGGGGATTTTCAGGGATTCATGAGAGGACTCACACATTTATTAAGACATGTGGAGGGCCTCTAGGATAAAAATATTTGAGGGAATACATGTGAGATTATTCAACCTATATTACTTTCACGCAAAAGGATTTTTCACCTAGAGGGATGCTCCATGGATGGGGGAATAATGGAAAGCATTAGCTAAACCACTTGGGGATATCTAGTATTGGTATTATTTTTATATGGACTAACTATACTTCATTGAACCACTTGTCTCTAAATGTATATTGGATAAGATTTGGATCTGAATATATTTTGATAATCATGGTGCGATCATGTATTAGGTGCTCAGTGAACTAACTCTATCTGGTAAAGAGGTCTTCCCAATGGACCAAACCCATAGGAATGTTTGTTATGATATATATGAATAACCTTATTAATAATATCTTAAGCATGTGTGGAATGATTTTCAGTTATTTCTGGAACATATTGGTGGATTCAATATCATCAACCTCTATTACAACCATGTTGGCCATATGCACTCAAAGAAATATGGGGAAATACATAATTTCATGCATTTTGGAGCGGTCCAATAATTAGATAACCTTCATGGAAGAATACTAATTATTTTAATAATTGAGGAAATCCACTATTGGATGGAATCTAGGAATATCTACCAACTCTGGGAGCATGAAATCCCTGAGCGTGTGAGGTGTATTAAGCACCAGATGTAGACTCTAGTTTCCTTAACCCCATCAGTACCTATTATTTTTGGATAATAAATGTTGTGATGTTGATGAAATGGTAGTGGATAGAGATTTCATGGAAACAACATGATGTTATACTATACCTAAGAGAGCATAGATGACACCATTAGTGTGAGAAACATCACTAAAATCCAACCATTCATCTTATTTTGATGTCTTACAGCTAGAATCCTTCTAACATTATCCTAGTCCTTCGTTGTTTCTATTGGGGTCAGAAGAAACATTCTTCACCTATGCCGACACATCACCAAATTTGACCAAGACATTATCCAATTGGTCCAAGAGAAAATATTTGAACACAAATCATTCTTTGACTGTGTTTTGATGGATAATGTGGTAATGGAAATGGTAGGGGAAGCCGTTCATCCAAGGATTATGGAGCTTTATCCACTCTAGAAGCATCATGACTTTTATCACCTGTATGCATATGAAATGGCCAAGGACCTACTCATACCTTATAGAATAGTTTTGGATTTATTTGTATGAGAATGGAACTCTGATAGCCTAGAATTGATAAGGTGTTGGAGCCACATTTTCTCATCTCATAGGATATTCATTGTAAGGTAATTACAGATGGGGTATTTCCAGGAAAGGCTTCTATTAGTAGAGATGCTATACTCGGTGAGGCTCTACTTGAAAATGAAAAAATAAATCTAAATATTCAGGGACCTCTTGGAGCACAATGGTAGCAGTATCTTCATTGGAAGGTTTTCTCATCGGATCAAGAATAAGAAACAAGGATCACTATGCCAGATTATATATTAATAAATATTATAGAAACTATGCCTTATCATAACTACAATGGATCAAAAGACTTATTTTTATTTTATTATGGATAATCCCCCTTTTAAGGGTTGATGGGGAACCCGTACATGACCCGTAGGCCCAAGGCACAAGTCCCGACATGACTTGAAATACATGACCCAAAGGCCCAGAGGAATACCATGCCCAACACATGATCCGTAGGTCCAACCCACTAGAACTTCCCCTCCCTAGCTTATGCATCATTGATCTCCTATCTCCCCACCTTTCATTGCTAATTGGCCTGCATTGATAGTGTTTTGATTGATAATGTGGTAATGGAAATGGTAGGGGAAGCCTTTCAACCAAGGCCTGTGGAGATTCATCCACTCTAGAAGCATCAAGATTTTTATCACTAGTATGCATATGAAATGGCCTAGGAAATACGCATACCTTATGGAATAGGTATGGATTTCATTATATGAGAAGGTCACTTGGAGAGCCTAGCATTGATAAGGTGTTGGAGCCACATTTTATCATCTCATAGGATATTCATTGTGAGGTAATTACTGATGGGGTATTTCCATGAAATGATTCTATTAATATAGATGTTATACTCAATGAGTCTCTATGTGAAAATGTAAATGTAAATCTAACTATTTACGGTCCTCTTTGTGCACAGTGGTATCATTATCTTCTTTGGGAGGTTTTCTCATGGGATCTAGAATAGGAAACAAGTATAACTGTGTCAGATTCTATTTCAAGAAATTTTTTAGACACTAGGATTTATCCTAACCCAAATGGCCCGAAGGCCTTATTTTTATTTTATTATGGATAATCCCCATTTTAAGGGTTGAAGGTGAACCCATACATGACCTATAGGCCCAAGTCATAGGGCCTGACATGACTTACAATACATGAACTGAATGCCCAAAGGCATACCATGCCCAATACATGATCTGTAGGTCCAACCCACTAGAACTTCCCCTCCACATCTTCTGTGTCATTGATTTCCTATCTCCCCACCTTGCATTTCTGACCAGATAGCATTTCCCTGTACAAAGCTACACCATGCCTGGTCTCGATGGTGGTTACCATACCCTCTCATTCTTCCAATCCTGTTAGCTCAGCTTTTGGTGACTACTATTCTTATTTCTCTGATCCTCTTCTGAGGCTTGATTTGTGTTAATTGGGCTACTCCATGGTCTCAATGGTCCGAAGGCCCTTTGTCATGAAGGCCTTTGATGGTCCGAAGTCCCTTGAGACCCGTCGGCCCAAACCGGTGACCCGAAGGCTCAAATCGGGTGAATAGTTTTGGCTGTTATAGTACCGAACAGTGACTACTACAGAAACTGCTACAGTACTACTACAAAATTTCTACAGTACACCCAAAAATTCCCCTCCACCCTATTTTGAACCTGGGTCTCTTAGATGCCAAGCATGACCCCTTACCACTCGAGTACGGGCTTGTTGGCTAGGCCTTATCATATGACAACCGAAATCCTCTTGAAATGTTTTAGATAACGATGGTAGGGACTATATAACCCTTGATTTTTCCAAAAAACATTGTTATCCATTGCTCTTTGTATAACGGAATGCTGACTGAATATGTGCAGCCATTCCACCAAGGAATGAAGTAGTGACTTTCTCATCAAGCATTTTTTCACATTAAGAGGTCGTAAATACATGTCTTCTATGTGGTGGACCAGGATTGGTAGAGGAAATATCGTAAAGGTCTTCTTAAGCATCAATGGACACTATGTGAAATTGGATATACAGAAAAATGTAGGTTCTTCTAACGTCTAATAAAAACACAAATGCTTGGTGACATAACATGGTTCTGAAGTCCTTAACATATTCCCACACATTGATATAATGTGTTATAGTTGATTCAGTTGGTCACCCTTCCCATTAAACATGGTGATGCTATGATTTCCAAAGTCTAGGGGAGTTCAGAAATTATCCACCCACACCGGGTATGAATTTTCATCGATATGTATTGGCCCATTTATACTTCCATGGACTCAAGGTGAGCGGTGATAACAGTTATCAAGTCATCTTGGAAAGGGTCTCTAAAAACCAATGCATTAACATGGATAATTAACTTAGAGATTGGTCTTATCAACTCAGCGAGCTTCACATCCTATGTCTCAAAGAGGATAATTACGCTACTCAGGTGGGTTTGGTGGCTCATATCATGGTCACTTTCCATATACAACTGCTTATGCCTTGAATGGTATCATGGGGACACTAAGTTCAAATTGAGAAACCTGGAAAAGAATGAATTTCTGAACCACTAAAAGAGAGATGGGGAATTTTTTTTTAGTTCCCCAATTCATATACCTATTATCAAGGAGATTAATGATGATCCTTTTATTCTTATAGAGATGCTGGAGAGAGGAAACTACCATGGGATTTATTTATACTTTTGGAAAAACTCAAATGGATATAAGGGCTTAATGGGTCCCTTTGTCGTTCCAAGGTTCTAATGTTTTTGAAGTAATTATCCATTGAGGTTATCTATGGGGAAGATTCCCATTCTTTATTGGTGTTTGGGGACACATGTAGAAGTGTCTACCTGGTACCGTTCCACCCATTGGGGATGATCTTCATTATCAATCCCAGCACGGATTCCCCTATCCATACGGTCCTTTGGTTAGTTGGGGATGAACTATATCTAGAGGGGTACCCTCATCGTCAGATGAGAGACCAGGATGCCACAAGATGGGGTTGAAATGGGGAGAAACATTCCATCCCCATAATTTTATATGTATATGAAGAGACACCTCTTCCATTACTCATAGGATAACTATGAGGCTCTCAACATATCTCTATTTGAGGGTTTGGTGACATCCTTATGACTTAGGGAATTTATCCACTTGGAGCGCTATAATTTATACTCATTTTAACTTCTGGTCGATGGCATCGATGCAATATTGACTCCCTAGGTAGGTTAATTGGGGATCATGAAGGTGGTTAAATGTCACATATAAAATCTAGTAGAAATAAATTGAATGTTCTTTATTAAGAGACTTCTAGATGTCAAACCATCAACCTATAGGAGTAAAAAATACCAATTACATAAGTTTAGTGGATGGAGCCTCCCACATTCCCTCTTACTCGAAGGAAGGGTCATGTACTTAGTTAGGAAAAACTCTATTCGGTGAAGGCTATGATATGGGTTGTAGAACCAATTTTGATAGTTTCTAATCCTATTTTCCTAAGTTATTAGTCACTAGACAATATATATTTTTTCTTTATGTTGGAATATACCTTAGGACGGTTCCAACCTCATCATCACATCCTTTTAGGATGGTGTGTTCACCAGTACCTCTTATGAAATGGCAATGATGTTAATATATGGATTAGAAATGTTCTCACCATATGAAGGTGAAAACCATAAGCCAAATGTATCTATAAATTCAGAGTCATAGGTGGGGAGCAGGGAATATGGAAGTGATAATGAATGATTCACTGCGAGACCCTAGAAAAAACCATGACATAATCCACTAAAATGTAGCTACATAGGGTTATAGGGATCCAGTGGAAATCAGCTTTTAGGATTGAGATCCTCAACTGTTGAACTCATACACCAAAATCTGGTAGCTGGGGTGGAGGATAAATTATTGAGTCTTCCATTTTCTCAAAATGTGAGAGGTCAACTAGGTTAATAATGACTTGGATCTTCCTAGGGTTCCACCTTTGATTGCTATTATTCTTCCTTATATCCCAGTATGGTTCATCAAGGTAGTGAATGTATTCAGTATGGGAAGTACCGAAGTATTGATTGGTTAAATGTCAGAGAGGAAAACTTATTTGGTATTCTATAGAATGAGGAGTAACTTCTTGTTGATTGGTAGCTATATTAGTAGGATCTCCATGTTGAATAATAGGTGTATGGGGAATACCAATGTATAGATTTTCAATGGGGATGGGGCACTAATTTTACTAGTAAATGACTAGGGGGACCTTAACTATGGTTTGTTGGAACTTATAGGGGACCTTTGTGTGGGTTTGTAATGACTTGGGTAGGACCTATATGATTAGAAATGGGAGTATGGGGTAGACCTCTATACTGGATGTCAAAAAAGTAGGGAAGACCTAAAATCTTTTTTTTAAAAAGCATAGAGGAACTTTACTTTGGTAGGTATAATTACAGGGAGAACGTATGTTTTCGGTAATAGGATTATATGGAGGACCTCTGTACTAGTTTTTTCATGGGTCGGGTTGACCTCTACTTTTATCGGAGATGGTATGGGGGGACCTCTGTAATGACTATCCTCATCACATGATTCCCCATAATGGTTTTAAGTGTTTCCATTGATTAAAAATGTAACATGGCCTTCCTATTATCCAGATGGGATATCAATCCCAATTAGCAAAAATAAACCCATATTTTCCTATTGTAGGGATATGGTAAAATGTTTTGGCGGAAACACATGTCATAAGAGCTGTAAAATATGCTCCTTTTAGGAAATATCATTGAAATTCCCATGAATATGGTGTTGAGTGCAATGAAATGAGTCTGAAAGACTAGGGATGATGTCCACCTACTCCTTGGCCTATTAGATAAGTCTATTCTAGCCCCAATGAGGCTTGGTGGGATCCCTCCTAGGTGGATCTAGGGAAGTCTTCATGGTCGGGGAGACTCGAAGACCCCCTACATCATCAAAATAAGGTAGGGAGATAATATAGACCATAGAGGATAGACTCCCAAAGAGGGTTTTCATCAGAACTAGGGGTGGTTTTCCCTTACACTACACTTAGGGGAAGCATCGTTAATGAGCCCCCAATACCTTCTAGTCTTGGAGGGACATAACCATTGTGGTAAGGACTCACTATTTCTTGTATCGGTATATTATTAGGTTAGTCACCCCATTAGGATAATCATAGAATGATATAGGGAATGGGAACCATGTAGACGAATTAGTGGTGGATGTTGTGGTTGAAGTGTGGTTTTACATTATTTTCAAATAAAATATTCTCCCACCTACTCACCTTTGGGATTTGGGTTGATAGTTTTTCATAGCATAATTCTTGTAAGTAATATGGGTTTATCTATTAATAATGGTACCAACAAAGTGATTCCCAATTACATAAAATCATACTATCTTTTAAATTAGAGATTGATCCACCATGATGATGTAATAGACCAATGATGCCCAATGCTATGTTCCCTAATACAAAGGTGATGTCTACAATGGGAAAACCATTTTCTTGGTTTTCCCCGGTGATGGATTTTTGATTCCACTAACATTCTATTTCATTGATGTCTCTAGTTCTATTTTTCCTCATGGTTGGGAATCGTAGTTTCACATTGAGTTCACCATTTCCTTTTTCTTGGATTCTATTTCCCCACATTCCCACTTTACAAAGGCATGTGGCATTCATCAATTTTAGAAAAAACTTCTTCTCCTTGATATAAATAGGATGATGGGATGTAATTTCTTCCTTCAAGGATTCCTCCTTGGATCTCATTTTATAGTCCAGGTCTTCCTCTTAGGTTTATGTCATGTTCTTGGAACTCATTCTTGGTTCCATATCTTCAGGGAAAATAATTAATAATTATACTTCTATCATGATATGTAACAATACATCAATTAACAAAGTAATCCCATTAGGTATCTATGGTCATTTAAATACATTAGATACATTGGAAACATATGAATCTCTCCCTTTGGAAGAGATCTAATATGATGTATCTATGTTGTGAAAATTACGAAATCTCGTGATGATTAGGAGTTAATTGATGCTTGTAGAATACTTCTTCCAATGAGTTTTACCTCAGGTATCTAATATTTATTACATGGGGTAGGTATTCTAGTTCTGGTCACAAGTTTTATTTCATGTGGAGACAGATTTAAATATTCATTTGATATGGATCGAGGCACAAATTAAATTTATTATGGAGATGATCACATGGTTAATGTCCTCCAGGGACATGTTTGGTTGATCAGAACACCTTGAGGAGGCATATCAATGAGTTTATCCACTATAAGGGAATATTTCATTCCTGGGTTTACTAGTGGATCAAAATTCCACATGGTGTCATATCAAGAGTTGTGGGTTAGAACACCCCTTGGAGTCACATTTCGTAGATGTGTCCCTATGAGGGAAGATGTCACACCTAGGTTTACCATTGTTGGGATTAAACCTCAAGGAGGAATCATAGGTACAATATCTAGAATATGGGAATAAAAACCAATGTAGTTTTATGCAGACTAGTCCATGAAGTTTAATTCAATATAGTAAGGATTATTGGGTCGTAAAAGATGTATCGATGAGGGATGGTGCAAAGAGTACACATAGTAGATTACCTCATCAGGATGATTTTAGTTGGTGTAATGATTTGGGTCTTACACATTAACGCACTTTTGTGTGGGGGTTTTATCCCATGGTGAGGAGATGCAATGTGGGAATTAAGTGTGCATGATTCCCATAACAGGTGTCAAATCACACGATGTGGATGGATTGATTGATAATTATGTGTGAAAGTATCCTAGGCACTAGTGTTTCATTCTAGAGCAAGAATTTTTGTTTGGTGGATGGGGATAAAGTGACATCCCATAATCACTATACATGGTGACTCCTGAATTCATCACATAGGATAATTCAATAGCTTTACATCATTTTTTGAGGACATTTCCATGTAGTTTAACATAAATCGACTACGATGTGGATATAGGAAGTTTTATATCATGTATATTTGATATAGAAGGGATTAATATTCATGGTAGACCATGTGAAGGAGGAAAAAAGATACAAAATTAAGCATATATATGCCATCATAGGTGCAGAGTTGCCCTCGAAGATTCAACTTCTAGGGCCTATGTGACCACCGATATTGTTCATTTTAGTGGATCGTGGAATTGGCACAACCCTAGAGGATTTTCAATAAGGTTATTGATGTCATGGTCACAATTCATAGAAGAATAATGGGGTTGGGTACCTATATTTAAAAGTAATGGGTAGGATGGAGGTCGAAGCTGCACTTGGAGTGAATTTGATAGATACATGAGTGGATTTCTCTGGTCATATAGGGACTCAGGGTGAGGATGAACCAATCCTAGATTTGTACGAAGTCCATAATAATTTTACCTTCATGAAGGGATGTTAGCTAAAGTTAATTAACCAAGGAGAGGCTCTAGAGAGGAAATTTATGAAGCTTAGGGCCTCACAGAGAGGAGCATAATGAATCATAAGGGGGTTTATTGAGGTAATTGGATTCAAAATGTAGTATAATTTGAAGAAAATGGTTTGAAACATGGAGTGAATTTTTGGTTCCTAAAATATTGGATTCATAAAGGTTATATGCCTCAAGAATCCCTAGGTTCCACAAGGGGATTTTTTCTTCAATGAAGGGCCTTCACCTTCATGAAAGTTATATCTACATTTCATAAAGTCTCTCATGAATAAAGGGGATGTGGTTTAAAAAATATAGGATACCAAGGAGGATCCATTCTATCTTTCACTCATCAAGCTCAAGTGGTTCGTAATCATGGATTTATTTTTATAATTAAAAATGTCATGTTTCCCATTAAAATTTATACTTAAGGTGTATTTATAGAGATATGGATTTCACTATGAATGGAGGCCTTAGTGAAGAATTATAATATTCGTGAGTGGACAGGCTCCATGAGTCTGAATAATGGAATATTAAGTTTACCATCCCATATTTTAGTAGTCTCAATGTTCCCCATGAATTGATATTAATTATTTGTGGAAATTATTGTTTGATATCTATGTGGTCACAAAGTTCTCCATGACATAGGATTTACACTTCATAGGGATTTCTGTCAGGTCTCTATTAGGATGATGCCTTTGTAAGCTTAAATCATTCCCATGATGGGCATCTTCATGAAATAGACCCCCTTAGAGGGATTCCATTACATTTTTCCTTAGATTCACCCCAAAATGACCATTAATTCCTTGAAATCTCATGTGGCACAATTATTTTAGTGATAACAATAACCATTTTATTGGTGGGACCTAGTGAATATTTTTCGAATCTAGTGACATGAATATTCATTGATTCCCCAGATGCTAGTTTTCTCTATATTGAGGATAATAGTTTCTCATTTAATTCATTATTTCTATTTTTGATTTTTTCACCAAGGCCTCTGGCATGTCACACATACTGGCTTTGGTTTCCCTGCATTACCACATTCTAAAGGTGGGAAACATTCATCACATTCATTGATGATGTCTTCTTCTTAATCGAAATAGAATAACATGATTTTAGTTTCTCTATCCATGGATTCCAACATGGATCATATATCCTAGTCTAGGTCTCCCTCATTGATATAAGACATGCCCTTGAAATTATTCCCGACTCCATGTTAATGTGTATAGTGGTTAGTTATATTTTATCTATATCCAATGGGCTGAAAACTTTGGTCAAGAAAGTATCCACATTGGGAATCAATGAGTGTGTTTGTAAATTAGGTATATTGGACACATTTTAATCTGCCTATTTTATAAGGTGTCTCATATGAGGAATATTAGGCTCAGAACCCAAGGTATCCCATGTTTATCAACATATAGAGACACCAGGGGTGTAAGTCTTCCATGATTTTTTTCCTCAAGCATTCCATGTTTATTCTATGGGTTGGGTATAATGGACCAGGTCATGAGCTTAATGTCTTATGGAAATGATATGGGTGATTGTTTAGTTCCTTTTAGGTACATGATGGTTGATTAGATTGAACCATAGAGGAATCTTATAAACGTGAATCCTTGTGAGGGAAAATGTCACAAAAATATGGATAGATCAAAATTCAATTTGAAGATGATCTAGGAGGTTTTTCCCTAGGAATAATGATGTCACACCAGGTTTGGATGGATTATAATTCACCTTGAGGGGGATAAAAGAGGTGATATCTTGGAGGGAAGATGTCACACAAATTTTGGATGGATCAGAATTCCTCTTGGGGTTGATCTGGGAGGTTCATACATTGGAGGAAAGATGGAAAACCAAGATAGATAGATCATAATTCCCCTTTAGGTCGATCAGGGAGTTGCATCCCTCTGATGGATCATAACTCCCATTGTGGTGGACCCATTAAGTAAAAACCTATGAGGTAAGATGTCATGCCCTGACTTTTGGATAATAAATACATGTGAGGTAGATCTAAGAGGTATAATCCTAGGAGTGAAGATTTCACACTAGGGTTGGTGGATCTGAAATCTTCTGGAGAGGATCCCGAAGGTTCTTCCCTAGGAGGGAAGATGTCACACCCTGTTTAGATGGCTCAAAATTCCCCACTAGGTAGATATAAGATTTTAATCCCTATTAGGGAAGAATTAAAACCAATATGGAGGGATAAATACACCCATTTAAGAGTATCTAGTAGGTTCATATCATGTATGGACCCACCTAGTTTTATAATTGTCAGGATTGAACCTCTGGTAGGTGTGCTACATACCCTAATTGATAGATGGGGATTAAATCCCACATAGCTTGATGCCACTATTTAAGGTAAGGTGATAATACTGATATATGTAGATTAATATCATGTAGTAAGGATTCTCATATCATGGGAGGAGTGTTAGTGAGGGATGGTGTGGGGATTACACATGGATGATGACTTTTGAAACAGGTTTGATCTGCATGGAATAATTTGGGGATTACCCATGGAATATGCCTAACAAGGATGTTAATCCATTGATGGGTAAAGATATTTCATCCCACATGAGTCATAAATATGGAATACTATGTTTTTTATATAGGGTAAGTGGTGTGAGTTCATACCTTTTCAATCATTCACGGGGAACCCTATGTTCATCACACAAGGCAAGGCCATAGTTTTACATCATGTGTTGATGACATTGTCATGTAGTTTAACAAAATATGTGTAGTAAATGGTGATATATAGGATTACTTAATAATTCTTTTATGTGGAAGTGATCACTACTCAATGGGGATCGTGTCATGTATAGTGGAAGATCTGTAATAAGGACCTCCTGCCATGGTGGGTGCACTATTCCTCTTGATGATTCCATATCTAGTGCTTAAATGACCACCATTCTGGTTCCTATCATCGGGGTATGGTGTTTCCACTTCCATGATGGATTAAAAAATAAGAGGCCTGATGTTAAGGTACATATGCATATGAAAAATGGGTATTAGGTTACCAATGAATAGAAGTAATGAGTAGGGTAATTCCATCACTAAAGGTAAAAGAAATTTTAGGTAGGGTACCAGGAAAATTTTCCACCCAAATCTACTAGGTTGCACAAAAATGGAGTTAAGTTAGTTAGGGGATATATAATAGAGAAAAATTATGGATTCATGAGGAATACGTGCATGAAAAAATGAAGTTTCAAGAAATATGGATCAAAGATTCAAATAATTTCACAATATTGGACCTGAACTTTTCTCAGGGTTGTGCAAGGGAAACGTCACATGTGCACACTTGACTATGCTTTGGACTATTTTCATGGGGATCACACATCCATAAGCCAATTATTTTGTGATCCCACATGATGTGTATCACAAAAATGGTATACATTTGATGGTCTAATATCTCTTGTTTTAGGCACCATCATATAAGAGATGGATTTGAACACTACAAATAACCACTTCATCTTCTAGAGAGCCTCCTCAAACATGGGGTAAAAATATATATATAGTTGAAATCCTCTTCCTTTTGCATGAAACTCATTTGTTATGGAACTGGGTAGTGCACATCTCTGTCCCTTTCTACAGGGGCTTGGATGAAAAATATGTATGGGTTAAAATTTCATTTGGCTCATAATTGGATGGTTTCTCACTAGTGTTAAACTAAATGATTCTTTCTTGAATGCAACACCCTTTTATTGTTTGTATGGCACTCGGGAATACTTTCACACTAAGGGGCCTCCATGAAGATATACACCACCTTTAGAAAGAAATTTATTTTCTTGTGAAATGGTATATTTTCACAAGCCTGTGATAAATTTTTTCACAACATTCTCATCTACCCCAAAATGGCCCTTTGGGATGGCTTGTGTGTCTAGTTCTCCCAATACAATATGTTTGGTGGTCAAGTTGGGATTTTGTAGCTGACATGTATTAATAAGTATTCTTTTCAAATAATAATCCTTTATATGTTTCATTTTTTTTCAAAGAATGGATTTTTATCAATATTAAGGATTTTTTTAATTTATATTTTTTTCCAAAGAAAATGTAATTTCTTATATTATAAATGTGATTTTCAATTGCCTCTGTAAAATGGTTTTTAATGTATGTCAATGTAATTCCTCATTACATCACACATCTAATAATAGTTGGACCACACCACCACATGATCTATGGTGTGCCTCCTTACATGCTAGAGGCTATTGACTAGAATTGGGGGTCTGAGAATTTATTGGTATATAATAAACCATATATAAGTGTTAAAAACTACAATATAATTAAAAAAGCCATCCATCCATGAAATCATACATCATAGTACATATAACAAGTGAACAAGTATCAATAATATATGAAATTAAATAAATAAATAAAAGGGTAAGTAACACATAGATGACTTAAATCCCACTAGGAAAATCCCATATGTATATTGAATAATAAGAGAATATAAAATACATTGGGGGATACACTAACTCTATAAACCATAACTCATACCAATATTCTAATTCCATTCAAGATATCACATGTGACTAATAAAATACTAAACCTAAATCCATCCCAATCCTCTAATAAGTTATGTCTGCTAGGGTACCCCAATGGAATGTTAGACTGAGAACAATTTGATTAAAAAACACAGAAGTTTATTACCAACCAAGTTCCATGCTATACAAGAAATGAGGTTATATATTCATGTGACATTATTAGTATAAATAAAATTTCTATTAGACATAATAAATAAAACCAAAAAATATACCGACTTCATCATAATTCCAAAATGACTATAATAACCTCACAATCACTATGCCCACTGGTATGTCACTCACCTGAAGTGGGAATACATATAAATGGGAGGTAACCAATACCCATCACTAATCCTTAGGTCTATAACCATGATTAAACATACATTCCCCAACTAGTTCTATATTTTCACATAGAATGAGCATTAGCTCATAGGAAAATTTGTCAACTAATTGGAGAACCCACGTTCACACATTCATCTCAATGAGTAGTAGATCTTGGGGAATAACCAGGCTTACCATATCCTCAAGTGGATAAGATGTTCCCCATGGTAGTACCCAGGTGTTCTCAGTATCAGGATGAAAAATGATTACTAAGGGGTGGGAATCAAAATAAATCCTATAATTCTGTTGTGATAAATTCATGGGAGACCAAAGAATTTAATGGTCATAACCTCAATAGATCCCACGGTGAATCTCCTGGGAATTCAATATCTCTCATCTCCTCACCCAAACCACCAGTGGGTGAATCCAAATTATCATAGGGGTTATCCTATGCATTAATTGAGGGGATAAAACAATCACCCTTGGGATTATAAACATCCTGTCAAAAGGATATATTCCAATCCAGCATCTCATACCACTATTGGAATATCAAGCATCATAGAAATTCACAATGGTCTACTAATATCTCCATTAAAATTCCAACACCCATGAATTTTGAATAGTACCACTATATATAAGGATTCACTACTATCATAGTCATTCTTGTACATTATCAATTAAAAAAATCTAATTTTTACCCTAGGTTCCACAATTAGGCACACAGAACACCATCAACTATATCTCAGAATGGTTATTGATCTAGGAATCAAACCACCGATATACCATGAGACCTTCTCTCTATTATACCAAACATCCAATGGATTCATCCATCTCATATGGAGATTCATGGGAATCTAGTCAATCACCTTAGTGAGAGGTTGAATGGAAAATTACGTTGAATCCTATCAAATCAAATATGTTAATAATGAAATAAAGGGTTCATTCTAGACAAACTCCTATGCCCATCCTCATGATCATAGACCATTCCAGATTACAAGTTTGTTCAAGCTACAAGTCCCACCCAAAACTATATCCATGAATATGTATACACACCAAATCATGGATATCTTACAAATTTTTACCCATAGAGGTGCCCTGGGTCATCAGTATAGAGGGAGAATCCCAAATAGGGTCCTTCATAACAACTGTTCTCCCATGACAGCACCCATAAGCTCATAAGACAACTTTTCTACCATTATCATTAACATCCACTCATGGACTAACAAGTCTTAGGGAAGATCCAAACTATTCATAGACTTTATAGATAGGTCAAGGACCATATATATGTATTAGATCAATCTAGTCTAGTAACCTTTCACAACATATAATAATTTTTCATGTGGTCTACCCACCTATAAGACTAAAACATCTTAAGGATCCTCACCGATACAACTAGTGTTTTCTATCTAATGTCATGACACACCCCTGACTGGAGGTTTCCTAGAATTTTGGTAAAATCTTAGTCTAGGCATCATCCATCGAAGGTTGAGACATCATTCCCATGAAAAATCTTTATTGGGGATTCAACTCCCTATCTCCCTATTGGTATATTCAAAATCAATTCTAGAAATATTATTTATGTTTAACATATTGAATTAAATTAAAAAATTTCATAATAATATATCCAACACCTTACTAGTTAGAACAAAAACTCCCACATGAATTTACATACATCTTGAAAAATGATATATGGATTGTATAAGGATATCCTAACTCATGGTGAAGCCTTTTCCATTTAATTCCTCAAATCGAAAACTCACTACCCTTGGTCATCCAAGGCCTTCTCCGCATCACTGGATTCTATCATCGTCCCCATGAACCTAACTTGTTTCATGAACAAAATATAATTAATTATAAATAATTATAATTAGTTAATTAATTAAAACCAAATTTTCCAAAATTATAACTAACTGAAAGTGTACTATCATGTCACTGGATCATCAACCAAACACTCCCAAAAAGTCATCCCCATACACGCAACACTAAATCAGGGAAAATACAAAAGAAAAAACAGTAATTCAAACCCATGAAGTGATTATCATTTTAAAAAGTGATCAAAAACAATAGGAGAATATAATATGGGGATGACCTTTCTCTAGGTTTCACAAATGTCCTGTTGAAAATGGTTAATTTAAATATCCTACCATGAAATTTTCATTAACTAAATAAACGATAACAATATTAAAATGTGTATTAGATGGAAAATTAAGATAATAATGATTTTAGGAATATTTTCCCCAAAATTTAAGAGAAAAGTTTCTTAAGATTAACCATGATAGGGGAGAAAAAGGGTGGATGAACCTTTAACATTAGACTCCCTCAAGCCCCTGAAGTCCAACAAAAAAGTGGTTACGACCACCATAAAATACCCTAATATAGTGTTTCACAAAATGAATACTATATTCAAACTTTGAATAATTGGAATTAGGGGTTTCCCTCATTATGATCATTCAATTAGTGAATATACTATTAACAGTATGAATCCCTAACCTTAAATTCATTACATCCCTAAAAAATTTCATTTCTCCTACAGTGGCCTCCTAATGCATTATTTCAAAACTTGAGACTTTAGGATTGTAGGAAAACATCTAGTTTTGTTATCTAAAACTTTTAAATCTGATTTCAAGCTTCGTTAAAAGACACAAAATGTGCACTAAACAAAAAATTCAAATTCCATTTGAAAATTTCCAACCTGTATAGACACAAGGTTTTACAATCAATCAAATATAATACCTATTGTCCTCATTAAGTCCCATCGACCATGTAAACAATGATCCTGGAATTAATAAGTTAATAACTCACATAAAACCTATCACACATGATACAAAAATACCCAAATGTGATCCTTCTTTGAAAATGTAAACACCAACACACTATTCACTAGAAGTTGATAATATTTCTCACAAACTGACGCCAACACCAAGGAAAAGGGCACCAGACATGTCTCTCTATAAAATAAGAAGTTTATTTTCCACATCATATTAATTATTTGGTACTCCCCACTATAAGAGTCTTCTTAAGAAGGATGATTCTAAATCACGGTGACCCAAACCATAACAATCACCAATAAAAAATGTATTTATAGAATTCCACCAATACACTAAACTCATCCCACATGATACTCCTTAAGAATTTCCACTCTTATAATTCTAAAACTTAATCTAAAACACAAGTCAATCGATATCTATTTTACTACACTATGTATCACCAACCGATGCATTATTAAAATAAAATCAATTCCACCTAGGATACATTTACACAAAAGACCCCCATTCATGGTATCTCTCTCATATACCAACCACATTACCATACTCCCATGATTATGAAGAATTTTTTTACATATTATTCTATGTAAATATATTTCATAACATATTTCACCTCATGAAACATGTCATAGAATATTTTATCACATTAATCACCCACAAAATCATTTGATGAAATGGGAATTAATACCCTGAAATTGGTGATGAAACTAGTCACCCCATAAACTAGGTTACAAATGGAGATTCAATAACACCCTAAGCTTCCATGGTACATTTCCCTTTGAATTATACAATAGCTTGTGTCGTACGAAACTTCGAGTTCTAGCACACCACGACCAATAAAACTAGCCATTAAGAATAGTAATACCAAATTTATAAAATTTTATAATTTTTTTCAAAATGGACTTAATTTTTCGATTTAGAATATCAAATTTATCTTACGGTGAATTTTTTGTATATTTCTGAAAACATTCAATTTTTGATGAATAGTGAAAACACTACGTTATTGTTTAAATCTGATTTTTTATTTAAATAGTTATTTATTATATTTAAATTTACATTAGGTAAAAATATAATCACAATACCTATATATTTTAATTGTAATTCAGTGGATTCATTTTATAATAATATTAGATATAAAAAATTTATTGAATTTTGTATCGTCTTTTACCCATCTTCTAGGCGCATTTACAAATCTTCATAAAACGTAATTTTACCACTTCTGTAAATTGAATTTAAAAAATAAAAGAGACAAAGTTGACATCAGTAATAAAAATTTGGATTAATAAAATGAAAATAATTTTCAGTAATAGTTACTTTTGGATTTAATTTACCACGGTTAAGAGTAAATAGGGTAATTAATGGTAAAACTGATATTATAATTACCCTAACACATGTAATAATTCTATTGGATAAGTTTTTTTCGACCTAAATCAACCTTAGGAATAAAATATGATCTTTTTGGTCCACTTGGACTAGATTAGGACATTCATTATTCTTTTATTTCAAGAAGAGTTAAAAGTGATAAATTCAATATTTAATAACTAAACCATTTTTAATATAAGGTTATACATATGATAAATTCGACTGTAAATATTAATTAGGAATATAAAAATATTTCCTACATAATCATATTTTTTTTATAAATTGTAGACATTAAATAATAAAATTTATTTATGATACAATGATGATGCAATAATTACCTTACTAATGAATGATTAAAATAATTGATATTATAAAATTAAAATAAATGTAAATTGAGGATTATGATGAATTAAATTAATTTTATAGATTAAAATGACATGTTAGGGTTGATTCAATGGATTTTGTTTGAAGTAATCATGCCGTTATGACTTCCACAAATAATCAATTACTAAATAGTGTCTAAATTGACAAAAATGACTTTTTAAAAGAAATACAATATTATTAAATAATATAATAGTAATAACAATATAAGGTTCATCCAAAGGAATTATATAATAATATATATATAATTAATGAACCACTTGGGGTTCAGTTGACATTTTATAGTATGATTATTAACCATATAATCTAATAATGCAAGAATACATGGTAAAATTTAAAATGTTTAACTAAAAGTTAAATCTAAAAGATAAGGTTAATATGGAGACCTAAAACTGTCTAAAACCTATTGGCTGAGAGGTTTGAGCCAATATAAACCTAATATGATTGTATAATAAGATAATATTTCATGATTTTCCTAAAGTGATACTGACCTCTCTTATAAAAAGGTACTTCCCCTACTCTCAAAATCAATCCCCCAAAGCCATTTGGCTCGGCCAAACCCAGCCCAAATATCCTCCCATCTACCCTCCCTTCTACCTATATTCTGTAATTTGATCATAAATCCATCCTATGGAGCCATTTTGATCAAATAAAAATGAAACACCCGAAGAAGAGGTCATAATTTCACCACCTCTTTCAAAGTTGTTTTCTTCTTCCACTTCCTCTTTCATTGTTGTTTCCATACCAAAAATAATAACATCAGTACCATATACATACTGTGATTTTTTTATTAATAATGTACAACAATATTCATTATTCTATCCATCCTATTAATGAAAAGTCACCATACGTGCATACGTACGGCTTACCGTCTCCACGTCGTGGTGTAGTTTGTTATTCAAACACTTTAATATTTGTATGGGTATAATAATGAGTAAAAATATTGTAAATAATAAATATAACATTTTAATTATTATTTATATATGATATACCATTCAATTACATACTATTTCACCATCAATAGAATGATATTGTCGCTCGTGCGTACGTACATATTACCGTCCCCACGAACACGACGAAATTCATTCCCCATCATAACCATTCAAGAATAATTTTCATTTTATGATTAAAAATAATTTTTGAGAACTTAATATAATTATTGATATGAATAAAATACATCCTATCCATAAAAAACATGGTTTACATAACTAAAAATATATAAGGGAAACGATTCAGTTAACAACCGAAACAATGATACTACTGAAATATTATTAATAAAGAAATATTATAAGATCATATATAATGTCATATTTATGTATGTGGTTATTATATAATTTAATAAAAATGATTTAACTATTATAAATGAGGTTAACGTACCATCTACCAAGTAAAAGTAAAAGGTAATGGTCAATTTGAAAATATCTTTATTATCTGAGGTTGTTTATACGTGAGTATCTACTGAGACCTCTTTATCATCCACATCCGTGTTTCTGATAAATGTATTTCAAAATATTTTTACTATTTACTAGACTATGTGTTAAAGTCATTTATACCCTAGTATGTATTTTTATAAAATTTTCATAAATGATACTTCCTGTCGTTTTCCAAAAAAGTTCCTTTACGACCCTTTTTGACAAAATTAAGGAAATACTGTTTTTTAACCTATACGGGGAGTGCTGCTATTTTCCATCGTTATAACATCTTCTAAGAATCCATTACATTATTATAAGAAAAATTTTAAAATAATTTATTTATTTTATAATTATGTGACTTTTAAATGATTTCATAATAGAAGGAGATATTTCTCTCGAATGGTTTTGATTTCATCTATGTCAACATCCTTTGATGGATATTATAGTTGTTTGAAAGTGATTTATTAGGATACAATATTACATATTTTATTGACGTTTTTGTGATATGTTTGACTGTGGATGTGTTATTTTTATACCATTCATGGTTTATGGTTAATGTATTAACATTTCATATGCTATTTTTAATACGAAAGCTTATGTTATGTTTCAACCTTTTCATATGAGGAATGCATTGGACTTAGTAAGTGATAGGTGGATCCTGCTATAGATCCTCGATGAATCAGTAGGTCTCATGAGACAAACTAGTGTCTTAGAATAAGGCCTTGAAAAAATGTTATATGTATTCTTGTCTCGAGGACTTGACTATGTGGCTATGAATCTTGTATTATGCATTCCATCAATATGAAATTGGCTATTGATATTGTATGTGATTATTCGACTAGTAGAATATCCATTAGAATAAGTAAATAGAATTATTTGATTTATATTTGATGTATTATGCTGAGGTTTAAGTTTAGAACGCTTGTGTTTTAGCCTTATACAGTGCCTTAAATTTTTATACTTATTGATGAATGTTTCCTCTATATTGTTATCTTTACTAAGCATCTGAGCTCACCCCTTTCTTTGTTTTTCCCTATGATGTGAAGAATTATATAATGACTGACCTACAAGGATAGTATAAGGTATGTGAATGTGTTCAAGGAGACAACGTGGTTGTTGTTTTTCATTTTATAATGTGATGTAAAACTTCTGTATGTATCTAGTACTACTAAGGCTACTCAACTGATCGGTATTTTTGGATTTGATCCCTTATGATCCTGGTGATTTTATGTAATAATACAATGACTCTTGATAACTAGGGTTGGGGTGTTACAAATTCACCCCTTGAAACAAGTAAAAAATCCTCAATCACCCAATAAATTACCCTATTTCACACTGAGATCATCGTAACCTTGATGAAAATGTACCAACTCTAACCATTAACTTATATTACCCTTAAATATGGTATTTATTTATGAACTAGATAAAAAATATTCACTTACTCATATAATCTATCCCAATTATGGTAATATAATTTCTAGGACACAACCATCCCTGGATCATTTATCCACGAAACATTATTCATGCATTCATTCCCATAATAGATTGACATGATCATATCAATCATTTGAGAGTGCTACAATGATACATGAATCTTCACCCATTCCTAACATGTTGGAATTCCATCATAGGAATGATCTAATAAAATTTTTTAATGAGGGTTACTACCCTCAACTAGATACTAGTTTACTCTCCAACAAATGATTTTATTTATTTGACCCCTTGATCACTCATCCACCCTAGGGGAATTCATAATCACATGCATTCCTATCCTCCCAATCCATTCATACAAAATCTATTTAGAACCCTTTTTTCCTTAGCTCAAACTCATCCGTTATTAGATTTTCCTCCCTAGAACAAAATTCTATGTACATTAGGTTAACCCTAAATCATTGTTTTGAATAATAATAAACTCGTTATCACATCATGATTATTGTATTCTATAACATATTATTTGATAATTTCGTAAGAGTATCAATCCATTCATATGGTAATAGAATATCCCCACCATTATGAGAACCAACAAGTTATATAAAAATATTTTTAAATATATTTTCTATAGCCCGATGATGTCATTTTATAGGCACAAATGATACAGTCTATCATGGGTGGAGACTCATTGTAACACCACAACATTTTGTGGATTTTTTTGAATTAATTTCATATTTTTATTAAATTAATTTCATTAAAAACTAAATTTAGTTTATATTTCAGTATGTGAAACACCATGTTAATCATTTTCTACACGCAAAACTTACATTATCTAGTGGTACCTGAAATACTGAGTTAGATTATTGTAAACTAAAGACAGAGTTTTACTGCTTTTTATTGGCACAACAATTTTTTTAAAACTAAAGTTTTACACTCTAATAAATTTTATTTGTAAATATAACCATAATTGTTTAAATAAAAAAGGTAAAAATATCTTAGGGTAATTTTTTTTATTTTTTTTGAGAAATATCAATTTTTTTTTACGATTAGTGAAAAAATATATATTTTAGTTAAAAATCACTTCTTCAATTGAATAATTATTGATGTTAAATTATATTTCAATTTGATTTATAAAGTCACAATAGATAAATTGTACATATATTAATAAAATTTAGGTCATTTTAATCATTTTTTTTATTGAAAATAGATCTAAAAACATTTTGATATTTTGAATGTTTTTACGTAAAAATCATTTTTTGTCTCCACGTCCTCGGGATTAGCGTTAAACATAATTTTCAAATTTTGTGATTTTAATTTTGAAAAATAAAAATACACCTTTATAATTAATATATTATTTTTATCTAATAATACCAACTTAATTTTAGACCAAATATATTAGTGAATGTGATTAAAATTAATTATAGTGATAAAGATAAAATGAAGCTTAATAAGGGAATAAAACATAATATTAAGGACTAAAATTAGCGAGAAACTTTTCCAAAGGACATTGAATGATAATAACTAGACCATATACCCTATTGGTTCAAATTTAATTTTTTATTTTGATATTATTAAATGGAATTTCCCTATATAAAAGCTTAAGCAAGGAAAATGAAAAAATGGAACTTTCCATACATTTATCCTTTATTAAACATTGAGATATGTACAAAACAACCTATTTTAGTTTATACATATAATTTTTAAAATATAAAAAGTTTATTTTTCTCACAATATTTTATCATTAATTATTATATATGATTTAGTTTCTTAAAATATTTATGAAACGCCAATGTAGTGATAATTTAGTTAACAATTATCTAAAAGAAATTATATTATAAATATTAATAGAATAGTAAATTGATTGAATTTTAGTCTTTAATTATTTATGTAGATGAATATATTTTGTTAATTTTTTTAACATAATATATTTAAATTCCAATAATTTTTTGGTATTTTAAAATTTTAATTAAATAAATAATTTCAAAATTGACATTATTGTATCTTAAAAAAAATGAAATTTTATTAAATTTTTTAATGTTGATAAAAATCATATATTTTTCCAAGTGATTTTATAGATTTAATAAATAATAAATATTTTTTATTAATGGACATATTTATCCTTTTTAATTAACATATTGACACATAGATTGTAAAAACATTTTTATCACCCTCCGGGTTTTAATAGTGTTTTACCTTGTCCCATGCGCTTCTTCAAAAATTAATTTCCAAAAAACATGAGAATTTTATTTTTGAAAATATGTTTCATATTTAAAACTAATTTTCTCTAAATTTTCAAAAAAATATAACTTTAATCTTTCCTTAATGGTTAAATTACATATGATAGAAAACAAGTGTCTTTAATAAAAAACAATGATTATAAAATAAGGGAAACTTAAATGTTAAGAAACCAAATTACAAAAATTAACATATTATTGTGTGGTAGAGGTTTTATAGACATTGAATCCAATTTAATCCATTATTTTTTCATTTTGGAGGCACATTAGGTAAGGTATACCTCCGATTAATGAATTGATTTTGATATTTAAAAAATATCTACACCCCTATCACTATAAAAAGGAAGCATTATCCCACTTCATAAAACCTCTCATACCACTTAGATTTGGAAAATATATACCCAATCCAGTCCCCAATGTCCCTCCATTCTTCATTGACGCCTCTATTTGTGTATAAATCAATGAAAATAATCAGTTAGGTGAAAACCCGAAGGAGTTACCCAAAGAAGAGGTATAATCCTGTCTCAAGGTCCTTTATATTATTTTCATTCTCCACCACCTAAATTATCCTTATTTCATAATTATAAAAAAACACCAGTATCCTCAATATGTTTTCATGTCTTTATTCTATGATTTTGACCTAAACATACATACAATTCCATCTAATGGGTGACAGACATATAGTTTATGTGTACGATGAACCACCACTTCACGAAATGATGATTTTTTGTTTCATTTACCACTATTCATGGTTTAGATTATGATGGACACACTTTATATAAATTATATATATTATATATTATTTATTTAAGCTTATTTAATCATTTTTTGACACAAATCTTAATAAATTTCATTTTAGGTAAATTTAATAATTTCATTTGATGAAGTGTGGACTATCTCTCCCTCAAAGGGATGTGATTCATTCACACACTACATGGAAGGTATTAATAATGGTTTTTGTGAAATTATACAACATATATGACATAATAATGTCAATTTAATGATATTATATACATATATACATATATTTCATTTTATTTTTTCTTTCAATACAACAATAAGACGAAAAAAACATTCATGCGTACGTATGACCTACAGTCTCCAGGAATGGTGTATTACCGTTCATGAATTTGTATTATATGTATTATTATACTAAAAATATACTGAAAATACATTATATTTATATCATGTTTTACATTCTATAATTGTTGATATATTTATAAGGATCAAAGATATAACAAATTAAGACACATGCGAAAAAACAAAAATTTTACCTGAAGCGTAACCTTAACCTGATATTGTTTCAGGTGGGTAATATAAAGTCATACTAAAACAATATATGGTATTATATATAAGAATAAGGTTATGGTGTATAATCATAATAAGCATATGTTTATTATATAGTTATTTTGTACGATTATTATGAGATTCAAGACACAAAGGGAGGGAATTTCATATCACTTTTTATTTCCATTAGAAACATGACTTATTCATCACCCATTCCATTTTTGTGATGTGTAAAATTTATAAGGATGTATTCTATGATGATTATTATTAAATTTATTAGTATTTAAAAATAAATTTTATGAAATTTCTTTCATAAGGTCTATGTTTCAAAATCTTCCATTATGTTAAAGTGATTTTGTCTCAACTTTCCTTCTTTGAGACACAAGCCTTGTTATGAACCTGTTTTTTTTCATGAAGAGTATATGATATCTTTGAAATATTATATAAAGAATATAATAATTTTCATGATATTTTAATCTTCATTTAATTTTATTCTTTATATTTTATTATGACTCAAAGTTACCAATTTTGTAAGACTTTATAGCTACAATCTCACTGCTAATCAAGATTATATATGATTATGATACAATTGATGCACTCCTATGATTAATCTCTTGATAAAATTCATTATTTTTATTTACCTCTATTTAATCACATTATATCCAAGTAATGGTACCATTATTCAACGCATTGGTACAAATTTTGATCAAGAAAGTGTATTTTGGATTATCCGACTTTACCTCTCTCTTTGGTCAGAAATCTATGTTCCTTCAAAACCATTGTTTCTAAATGGATTCCAAAAATATTTTAATATTACCCTATTATCATTAAAAGGGATTTTACCCTTTTTTTTACTTTTCAATAAAAGAGTTTTTAAAAAATGAATATATTTTTTCTTTTTCCTATCGGGGCACTTTTTAAAACATTTTATGGTGTAAAAGGAATGTTTGGAATGTATAGATTTATCAATCATCATGAATATCATTCCCTTGAATATTAAATTAAAATATTAAAAATTTATTCCCTTTATAAGAACTTTTTTCTAATATTCTAGACATTCATTATTTTTAATGTGGGTTTAAATAAAAATGGTTTTCAAAAATGTTTTATGGTTATCAAGGCTTCCTAAAAATGTTTTCAAAACTAATTTTAATGAAAGTGGTCTTTAAAAATGTTTTATGTTTAAAATTCATTTTGAAATTTTTTCCTGAAATATTTTTAAGACTTCAAATTATTTTAAAAGAATACAGTTTTCAATTTTTTTTCATGATTATTTAATATTTTTTCATGAAAAAGGGTTTTCAAAATGTTTTTAAGCTTTCATTAAAAGTTTTGAAAGTATTTTCAATGAAATAGTTTTACAAACTCTTTGATGTTTTATTTATATGTTTTCATAGAAAAATGTTTTAAAAATGTTCCCATAGAATAATTTATAACTTTTTTGTGTTTCTTTTAATGAAATTTTTTTTCAAAAGTTTTTATATTTTAAAAATATTTATTCATGTATAAAGGTTAATTTCTTCAAGAAATGTTTTTAAGATATACTTTCAAATCATATTCTATATAAGATGAAATACTTTGATGTTTGTCATTCCATTATGAAAAATTATCTAATGGTTGCATTCATATTTTTTCTAAAATCTTTTCTATTTTTATGGAATCGTGATTATGACACCCGTTACTCTTCCACAAGACATATGATTTTGAAACCCGCTTCTTTTAATTGTTTATGATTTATTAAAATGATTAGGAAACTAGTATATTATACATAGGTTATGATATGATTAAATGTTTCTAATAATCATTTTATATAGAGACCCTAGCCTATACATATATCATTTCATGACTTCACTCATAATTAGAATCAAATTACAATACAAGGATCATTAAGTCTAGTGTATTTGAAGATTGGGTACATAAATCTAAAAACATAAAACTTTTCATTATTGAATCTTAATATTGAGTTCATAACTTCCATTGTTCTCATACATCAGCATAGGATAACCTAGGGATAACATGCACAACAGGATGACCTAAAATCCTAGTAAGTGATTGAACAAAAGAATAAAGCTTTAGCATGTAGGTTAGAAAGCTTGACTTAATGATATAAAAATACATATAACATAATTGAACATATGGAACCATAACATGTATAACTTTGGATCATATAAAAATGGATTCACAATAATTTGGAAGAATCATAAAACATGAATTTAGCACGAGTCAAGGGTTTCTGCACTAAGATGATCAGAATTCAAGGATAACCACCAAGACTGTTGGACATTGTAGCACAAGTCAAGGCTCACCATTAGGACCGTTTCACATGGTAGAACATGTCAAGGCTAACTTCCAAGACCATTACACATAATGTATCATGAGACTCAAATTTACCCAATTAATTGAAGTGTTATGTTGGCATACCCATCTTAATGTGTTTATGAATATTATTTACACATAATGAATCATACTTAATCAATCATACATAAATATAAGGGTACTTATGGAAATAAATGGGTATCATAGTCATGCCATAATACATAATTAATTGATGTATCATACATGTGTCCATTAATTAAAGGAATTTTAAACATAGATGGAAATTCATAAGGCAAAATAAGCACGAATCCTGGTAATTGATGTCGAAAATAAGTGATGACAACTAATAAGAGGATTTACAAAAATTTAGAATTAAATCATTTTAGTGAAGTTTTAAGGAAAATACAAAAGTGAATTTAATATAGAAAAAAGAATAATATTTTATATAAAACCATAAGTGAAACAAGAAGTTTTTCATAACAAAAATACTGATTTCATTGGAATAATGGTGTCTTAAAACAGATGATACATTGTATGTTAAATTGGGTAATAATACGGAAGGCTCCCTTAAAAAGACTTTCTTATCGAGAAAAATTGAGTAGGGAATCATTTAAAAACATGTATATCCCCAAAAAAGAATGATAAATGGATCTTGAGACATGATTTTTGAGAATATACACAGAATTTAAAAGATATAAATAAAATATAACTACATTTGGGTAGAGAAATATATTGAGGAACCCAAATGATTAGTGAAGGTTCAGGTAGAATCCCTTACCTTATGTCCGAATGTCTTCTCCACTTGATATTAATTACCTGAATAATAAAATTAGGTTCATTAATTAATAATTCTAGAACATATTTTACATTTAATTAATTTAGTATAACCTTTTTGAGTTCATTAATAACCTTTTTGATTGGTTATGAGGTTCAATTTCATTATTGGGGTTTGTTTGTTTCATGATCAGTTTACTTATATACATGAACATATAATCATGTAAAATGATTTTGGTTGTCCAAAATTGGAGTTAAATATTTTTATTGAACATAAAAAAGGATACAAGGTTGAAAATTTAATTCATTTACTAGGGGTGATGTTTAATCATTATATAAATCTTTAGTGATAACCATTTGGGTTAATTAGTGGTTTTTTAACACAATGAACACATTTTGTTTTATAAATAAAACCCATGTGTAAAAAAATATTCCAAAACATTTGAAGGGAAATAATAAATATATTATATTATTTTTCAACATAATAATGGTTTTATGACAATAATTTAATATGATAATAGAAATTGTAAACCCATCGTCCTTGAATGTGGTAAATTAATACATTTTAGATGGTGTTTTTATTGCTAGTATTAAAGATGGGTAAAGGAGAGATGGTAATAACTAATTCCATTACCATAACAAAATTACATTACATATAATTGTTTTGGATATTTCAAAACATTTGGATGAGGAGATTTATGTGTAGAAAAGAAAACAATGGAATGCGAATGGAAAGTTAAAGAATTCAAAAGTGGAATTTACTTCTTAAATTAATCTTCATTGAGAGCCTCTTAAGAGGAGAGGATTTGGTATTTTGGAGAGAACATGGGGTTTTGGATGTGGTGTAGGATTTTTGGGATATAATTGAGAATAATTTAGGCGAGTCACAAAGCTTTAGAGGAGTGAAGAGAAGAGGGGAGAGTGGGTGGTTTTTATAGTGGAGGGGAGGAGGGGTTTCTTAATATTTTAATCATTAGTTTAATATTTCTGATCAAGACTATGAATAGTATTTATTCTTTTGAAATGAAGTAATATTTTAATGTGAGTTTAAACCAATGGCCATTTATATAAGTCGTGATTCAATCATGATGCAAAAATTCAGGTTTTAGCATTTATCGTAATTATCATATTTTACTATTCATAAAAATTTCAAGTATTTTTGAAAAATCCAAAAAATTCACCCTAAACATTATTTGACATGTATAATCCAAAAATTAACTCCATTTTAGGAAAATAATTTTCTAAATATGATTATTTTTTTAGTCAAAATCATCATTTACTTGAAAAATACAGATTTTAAAATGTTTTTAGAAAATTATATAAGGTCTTATAGAATTTTTATAAAACAAGAAGACATAAAATTGTTAATTTATAAATACATTTTAGGAAAACCTATTTTCTATTAAATTAATTAATTAATTGTAATTAATTATTTTTGGCTTAAGAAATACCCATACTTTTACGCTGGTCATATTATCACCTATAAGATTACTAAATATTATTTATACATTCATGGTTGAGGTTTCTATTATTTTGGATGATTTACTATTCATAAGGGTCTTATTAATATTCATAAGTCAAGGTTACTACTCATAAGGGTAGGTTACTATTCACCAAAAAAATATGTTTGTTCCATCAGACCCCAAAAAACACCTTGAACACGAGCGTGTATGTCATATTATTGAAATTAAAAACACAAAAGTTTGAAAATATTAGTTTAATATCTAGTTTAGAAATATCTCCTTGAAACAACATATTGTTTTACAGAGACTTAGTGTTTCATGAATTTCATTAAATTTATTTATAAATCCTTGGGGGTTACATTCTTCCCCCCTTATTAATCTTCACCATCAAAATTTCATTTTACATACTAAGGTGAAAATAGGTGAGCGTTTTAATACTTATCTAATACGAATAAAAAGAAATATTAAATATAAAAGGATAAAATCTTAATGGAAAGGTATTTCATAACTATTTATTCCATATGTTTTAATCTGGGTTATAAATGATTTTTTTCCTAACATATATTCATATGAGATTCTTTATTTTTTGTTCCCTTAATAATGGTTTGTACTAAGCTTATGAATTTACCAAATCATATTTTCCAGGAGTGTCAAACCAAGAGTACAACAAGACCCATTGTCATGCGCCATTTCCCATTCAAGTCTAGCTCAAAGTTGTGTTTTCTAGTTTTACCCCTAGATACAACTATTCCAAAGCCACCTTAACATGTTTTTATCCATATATGTATGTATTTTTTTGGTAAAAAACTTAATCTATACATAACAGAATTTAGTAGTGTTTCCTATACATAGTCTCATGAATATAGTTTTTACTATAGTTGTCTATTACTAATCTCCAAAAATAACAATACCGTGCCTCTGATACCAACTATAGAGACTGTATCCTTTACTTTTATCCTGCAAATCATTTTTTTTCATTTTCTAAAAGCCGGTTTAAGGGTTTCCGGTACCCAAAACATGATTCCCCACATCAAATTCACTCCATCGCAACATGCAGTGAAAATTAACATTGCAAAATTTAAAAAAAAAATTCACTCCTCGATCCATGAGCCTTCCATCATCATCGAAGAACGGACCCTGCCGCCTTGAGCCTTGACACACCGTCACACTGACCAATCAAGATCAAACCAACTCACCGGTGAGCAACACCAGTGACTGTCGAACCAACAACCATACATCAACCTGCATCGCCACTGAAACTCCGCCGGCGGGAGCCCCAAACCATTATATTATTTTATGTATAATTAAACATCAAATTACAATACATGTATCATGAAGTCTAGTGTGTTTGAAGATTAGTTACATAACACTGAAAACATAAAACATTTCTTTATTTATTCTTTATATTGAGCACCTAACATACATTGTGATCATACATCGACATAGGATAACCTGGGGATACCATGAACAAATGGATGAGCTAAAAGACCAGTAAGGGAATGAACATACAAATAATTATTTTGCACAATGGTTAGGAAACATGGAATAATGATATAAGAAATCATATAAAGTAATTGAACATATGGAACCATAACATACATAACATGGGATCATATAAACATGGATTTATAATAATATGGAAGAAATATAAAACATGAATTTAGCATGATTCAAGGATCGTTTCACTAAGAGGATCACAAGTCAAGGATGACCACCATGACAATTTCACATGGTAGCACAAGTCAAAGATAACTGCTAAGACTATTGCACATGGAAGCACGAGTCAAGGCTAACCTTCAAGGGTTGTGCACATAATTTATCATGAGACTCAACTTTACTCAATGAATTAGAGTGATATCTTGGAACACCCATCTCAATGTGTTCCAAAATATTATTCCCACATTATGAGTCATACTTAATCCATCATACACAAACATAAGGGTACCCATGGAAAGAAATGGGTATCATACTCATGTCCAAAAGCATAATGAATGGTCGTATCATACATGTGTCCATGAAATAAAGTAATTTAAAACATACATGGATATTCATAATGTAAAATAAGCATATATCATGTTATTCTATTTTTTGAATTTGTCTTGAAAGGTAAGAAGAGTATTTAAGAAATTATAGTATTAAAACATTTAAGTGCGGTTTTAATGAAAATACTAAAGGGAATTTAAAATAGAAACGACTATAATATTTTATATAAAACCAGAAGTGAACCAAGAATGATTTAATTATAAAAATACTAATCTTATAAGATCAATGGTGACATAAAATAGATGATAAGTTTGACTTTAATTTGGGTAATAATTCAAGAAGTTCCCATAAAATGACTTGCTTATCGGGATGAATTGAGGAGGGAATAATTGAAAAACATGAAAATACACAAAATATAATGATGAATGGATATTTATACATAATTTTTAATTATATAAAAATAATTTATAATATAAAATTACACTATAAACTCATTTGGGTAGAAATAGAGATAGAGAAACCTAAAGGAATAATGGAGGTTTGGGTTGAATCCTTTACCTTAATTCTGATGGTGTTCTCCAATTGATATTAATGAGGTGAATAATCAAATTAGATTCATTAATTAATAAATAAAGAACCTATTTTTAATGAAATTTACTTAGTGTAACCATTTTTAGATCATTCATAACCATTGGGAATGGTTATGAGGTTCAATTTCATTGTTTGGGTCCGTTTGTTTCATGATCAGTTTACTTATATACATGAAGAGATAATCATGTAAAATGAGGATGGATGTCCTCATTTGTAGTAATTATTTATTGAAAATCCATAAGGTTAAAATGTTGTAAATTTAATTTGGTTACTTGGAGTGATGTTTAATAATTATATAACACATTATAGATACCATTTTGGGTTAATTAGCTATATGTGAACACAACGAACAAATTTTGTTTTATAAATCAAAACCATGTGTAAAAAGAATTATAGAAGCTTATATGAGACATAAAAAATAAATTATATTCTGGTTAAACCATAATAATGGATTAAAAACCATAATTTATTATGGTAATAGAAATTGAAACCCCATCGTCCTTGAATGTGGTAAATTAACACATCCCGGATGGCGTTTTTAATAATATTATAAAAGAAGGGTAAAGGATAGATGATAATATCAAATTAATTTATCATAAAAAAATGAAGTAAAAAATGGGAACATTATTTTTCATAAAATTTTGATGAGGAGAGGTAAGGATATAAAAGAAAACCGAGAACAGTAATGGAAAGAAAAAGAATTGAAAATAGGGATTTACCTCTTAAATTAATCTTCCCTAAGAGCCTCTTAAGAGGAGAGGATTTGGTTTTTCGAAGAGAAAATGGGATGATATATATGGGGGTGAATTTTGGGGAGATATTTGAGAATAATACAGGTAAGAAACAAGGTTTGAGAGGAGTGAAGATAAGAGGGGAGTGTGGGTGGTTTTTATAGTGGAGATGAGGAAGTTTTCATAATATTTTAATCATTAGTTTAATATTTTTCTCAATAATATGAAGAGTATTTATTCTTTTAAAAAAAATTATGTGTTCTTGTTAGTTCAAATCGATATCCATTTAAATCAGCCATGACTCATGCATGATGCAAGAATTCGAGTTTTAACATTTATCGTAATTATAGTATTTTACTATTTATAAAAATTCAAGTATTTTAGAAAAACACAAACAAATCACCGTGAACATTTTTTGTTGTGTATAATCCAAAAATTACCTCCATTATATGAAAATAGTTTTATTAGTATTATTTATTTAATTTTTAATTAAAATCATAATTTACTTGAAAAATAAAAATTTTAAAATTATAACTGATTTTATAATGTTTATAAAAAAATAAATAAGGTCATATAAAAATATCTTAAAACAAAAAGACATAATATTTATAATTTAAGAAAACCTTTTAGGAAAATAAATTTCTATTTAAATTAATTAGTTAATTGTAATTAATTATTTAGGACTTATAAAAATACTTATACTTTTACTATGGTTATATTATCACTTATAAGATGTCTATATTTTATTTATACATTCATGGGTGTGGTTACTATTATTTTGGACAAATTACTATTCATAAGATTCATATTCATCTTTATAAGGTTATGTTAATATTAATAAGGGTATGTTACTATTCAGAAAAAACTAAGTTTGTTCCATCAGACCCCAAAAAACACCCTGAACACAACTGTTTATGTCATATTTTAATAATTGAAAACACAGAAGTGGATAAATTTAGTTTAACAGATAGGTTAAAAATTACTTCTTAAAACAATTTTTTGTTTTTAAAGACTTAGTGTATCATTTATTTCAGTTGTAAATCCTTGGGGGTTACATTTCATTTCATGGGTTATGATAGGATATTTATGAAACCCATCTCTTTTTATGGGCTAGGGTAAGATGAAAGTTTTATTATCTTGTTTCATATATATGTATGACTTTATCATGTGATAGGTGGGACCCATATCTATCTCCAATGCATTGGGTAATGTTTTATATCTCATGACATAATTATTGGAATCTAATTTATGGGCTTAATCCACTATGGGAAGATGGGAAAACCTGATCCCTTATAAGGAAAATACTGTGATTGGGGATGGTGTTTTTTCCCGCCTAGTAGGAGTAGTCACTATGATGATGGAATATAGTTAATCCCAATACTTTATGGAAATATAGGGAAAACTAATTCATTATGGGAATATGGGGAAAACTAATCCCTTACTTGGAAAGGACTGTTTCTTGGGATGGTGGTGTGTCCTGCCCAGAAGGTGCAGTTCCCATGAAGTTCATTAATAAGTTCTAGAAATGAGTCTTGAATTATAGGGAATGATATCACATTTTTATGTATGAAAAAATTACATTCCTTATTTATATGTTTTTATTTCATGGATTGTTTCTATATTTCATTAAGATTCATGTCTTATGAACTACTATGATTTAATTCTTGATTCTGATATTATGATATGAAGGTTATTATCCTTTATTGTTTTGATCACATTCCCATACCCTAATTCTCATGTATATGATTAAATGTATCCCTTGTTTACCCTTATTGAGAATCTGAACACACCCCTTTCTATGTATCCTTCCCTAGGTTATGAAGATATGTATTCTATTAGATGTTCTCAAGAAGGGTGATAATCACAAATAACCTAAAAGAAGAAAATACAGCTCACTTATGTACTATTTTTTAATGTTTCCATGTTTCTAATGGAACTAAACTAATATAGACATTGAGCATATGGTTTTTTAATGTGTTAATTATTCTGAAAAAGTGATGTAATTTATATGTACGTTAAAACTGGGTTGTTATAGTTGATATAATAGTAAATGTTTTGTCAATATTTGGAAACTAGGAAGAGAAAACAATAGTGATATATAAACATATATTTCAAGGATATTCTTTTGGATGTCTCTGAGAATAAGTATAATAAATAGTTAACATTTATCAAATTATTCTGGAATTTTGGTAAAGGATTGAGTGAGTGGTTTCCTAGAAATACATACATGTCTGGATACTCTTTGTGGACATTGTTTTGGAACATATGTATATAAGAGTAACAAATATAACAAGGTTTGTCTGGCTTGACTCTATATATCCTAGTATACGAAAATGGGTCTTATTGTGCAACTAGTTTGACATTCTTGGGGGATATGATTTGGATATTTAAAAACTAATCAAGATCTACCATAAAGGATTTAAATGGGGTTTTCCTATAAATAACCTAATATAAATCTAGAGTGTCATATATAATGGAATGTTTCATGATTTAAACATCATAAAAATATTTTTTCATTATTATATATTTCACTTCTAGGATATAAGTTTCCCACCCTGTGCTTTCTAATTCTATTGAATAGAGAGAACTAGAAGGAACATGGTAAAAATTTAATTTTTCAAATGAATATTTAATGGGAACAATTAAAATATATTTTCCACATGTAAATTTCATAATTAGAATCATAAAGGTGATATGATTATTATTTATGTATATAAAGATAAAGAGACAGAAAACATCATGTCAATGTTATGTGATGTTTTTTCAGTATTGTTTTGATTAAACATAAGATGTACGATTAGATTGAGTTTGATTAAACTCAAGCAATGATTCATATTTCATATTTTATGATAGAGGTGCTAAGGAATAAGATGAGGAATCCGATGAAATGTTTTAAGAAAAATGTTGGATGAATGAAGTATTTATGTTTTGAAATTAAAAGATTATACTATATAAATCATGATATATATAAGTTTTTTAGTATAATTTTAATTTAAGGATTGAAATGGATATGTTGAATGGGGATGAAGACATAGAAAATTAATATTTTTATTAAGGGAAGGAAACCCTTAATGTAATCAAGATGTTGAGAAAATTGTTTTTAGCTTTGAAAAAGATATGATTTATTTTGACGAAGTAAAGTGTATATCACTGATTACCTTGGATATGATTATTGAATTGCTGATAAAGCAGTATATATCAGCATGGATGAAGTTTAAAACTTCTTGGATTTAAGTAATATGTTCAATAAACATTTGAATAAGTAGACATGAATGTTTTCAAAAAGTATGTATGGTAATTCACACCATTACCATACCTCAAGAGAATACTTTATGAAGGTATTCAAATGTTTCGAATGTGATAACCAAGAGATAATTTATGAAATAGAGGATCAATGATATACAAATTTTCATCTTTTAGAAGTCTTATAAGGTTAAAAATTTATGGAATGTTAATGTTAAATTTTTATGTGGTTTTTGAGATTAAAGTATTGTCTCAACACATGAGGATTAACATATATTTGATAAACTTCTCTAACAAAATTTTATTGATGGTAACTGAAGAGAGATGGGATGACTGATCATTGATATCATGATCCTTTAGTGATTCTGGTATGAAAAAATAACCTTCCTTTTGGGAGAATGATGTGATGTGGATATTGGTAAATACTTGACCAAAAGGTGAGATTTTACTTATGAAAGGAAATTAAATCACGTATGTATAAATTCTCATGAAAATTCTTCAACTCTAGGGAAATAATATTGAAACCTAAAAGTTTATCCATGTACCGTTATTTCTAATTAATCAAACAACCCCTATATAGTCACATATTTTTGCATTTTTGATTATTATGTTTCTCTTAAACATGTTATTTATCACCCTTGTCCAGAACATGATAATTAGATTTCACTTCCATGTATATTTTTTCACTTCCCAGTTATGTTCTCCTTTATGAAAACACATATATGTGTCACTATGGGTGACCATTGTGGTTCAAACATTATTTTTTAATGTAATCTTTATTTTCATTTTCTGGTCATTAATTTCTATTGAAGGAACGTGAAATTATTAAAACATTGATAAGACATACGAATTTTGAGGGTGAAATTCATTTAAAGGGGGATAAAATGTAACACCCTGATATTTTTTGAAATGTTTTTTTAATTAATTTAATCTAGTTGATTTGTTTTATTTTCATGAAACAATAAATTATGATTGTATTTTGTTATGAACAATTCAACTTTATGTTTTTTTCTAAAGGAACCACTTATATTAGCAAGCAGTACATGAAACTCTATGTTAGCATCTGGTGGTAAATGCCAGATCCAGTTTTACGACATTTTAATGGTACAAATTTTTTTTAAAACTAAAATTTTATACTTTTATGTTTTTTTATAAATAAATAAAATTATTGAATTCCAAATTTTGAAATTATCTTAGGGTGATTTTTTGGGATTTTTATGAGAAACATCAATTTTGATGAATAGTGATAAATATTATATTTTAGTTGAAAACCATATGTTCACTTAAATAATTATTAATTATAAACTATATTTTTAAATTGGTTTCTAATGTAAAAAAATAAACTATAAATAAATTAATCTAATTTAGGTCATTGGAAACATTTTTATATTGAATTTAGATATAAACACTTATTGAACTGTTTAAATTTTTTACTTTAAAACCCCGCTTTCTCACCATGTTTGTGGGAGTAGCATTAGACATAATTTTCAAAACTCTATGATTTTAATTGGATCTTATTAAAACACATATATTATAATTTTTACAAACGTGTATGTTCTTTTTTAAAATTCCGCTTTCCCGCCATGTCTGTGGGATTAGCATTAAAGAAATTTTTTCCAATTATGTGATTTTAATTTTGAAAAAAGAATATACACGGTTGTAAAAATTATAATATTTGTGGATTAATAAAATCCAACTAATTTTTGACAAAATAGATTAGTGAAAGTGATTAAAATTAATTATGGTGATTAAGGTAAAATTAAAATTTACAAGGGACTAAAAAATATTATTAAGGAAAAAATGACTTAGAAACTTTTCCGAAGGAAGTTTTATGCCAATAATTTTACCACATCCCATCTTGGTTCTAATTTTATGGGTTATTTTGGTATTATTAAATTGATGATCCCTATATAAAGGTTTAAGTAAGGAAATAAACAAAAAGAAAATTTTCCTTACCTTTAACATTTATAAAACATTGAGATATGTGAAAAACATAATATTTTATGTTATGAATGTACCTTTTAAATATAAATGAGTTATTTTTATCATAATAATTTATCCTTAAATTTTTAGATGATTAATTTACTTAAAATTCTTAATAAACACTAACGTACTGATTATTTAGTAAATAGTTAACTAAAATAAATGATACCAAAAATGTTAAAAGTAAATTAAATTGATTTATTTTTTACCTATAATTATTTTCTTAGATCAATATATCATTTTTAATAGTTTTAAATTAATATATTTTAATTACAATATTTAATTTTTATTTTAAAATTAAAATTAAATAAATAATATCTAAATTGACATTAATGTTATTTTATAGTAAATTTAATTTTATTAAATGATTTAAAATTAATAAAATTAATAAAATAAAATTTATTTGTAAGTATTAATAAATATTTAATATAACCGATAGAACATATTGAACCATAGATTTAAAAAAAAATTAAGCACGGTCCAGGTTTAATGTGTGTTTTTTTCACGTTATATGAGCTTGTTTTAAAATTAATATCCAAAATCCCTGTGATTTTTAAAAAATAAGAATCATATTTATAATTATGTGGAACGATATTTTCCAAAAAATCACTTTAATCTAGTCTAAATTGTTAATCTACATATGTTAGAAAACTAGTGTATTTAATTAAAAATCCAAAATGATAAAATTGGGGAAACATAGAAGTTAAAAAACCAAATTATTAAATTCATATATTCTTGGGAGGTGTTTGTACCGACCGTTCATCCCATTTATTCATTTTTATCATTTTTGAGGCAGATTAGGTAATGTATACATCCCATTAATGTATACCTTTTGGTATTTACAAGAGTGTCACACCCCTTCAACTATAAAAAACTCTCCCACTACCTCACACCTCTCAAGACACCTAATATAAACCATGAGCTGCACAATTTAATCCCCAAAACACATAACTCTCTCCTTAGAGAATCCCTTTAGTATGAAATAAATCCAATTAATCCCATTGGTGAAAACCAAAAGGAGTTACCCAATGAAGAGGTAACATCCCCCCTCAGGCTCTTTTATGTTGTTGTCATTCTCTACCCCTTCCACTCTTATTATTAAATTATCATACACGAAAAATAGTTTCCTAAATATACATATGTTATTTTATTATAAGGTTTAATTCTACACATACACACACTTCCTTATAATGTGTAACTAACATACTATTTATGTGTACAATGAACTACTGCCTCACCAAACGATGATTGCTCATTTTCCATTAGCACATTTAATATTTGGGAATTATGATGGACATGCTTTTTATATATTATATATATATTACAATTTATTTCGTGATGATTATTTAATTATTTCACAAAAAACATCTTTATACTTTCCAATTTGTGAAATTTGATTACATCGTTTAAGGTGGTGTGGACCACCACCCACTCAAAGAGATGTGATTCATTCACACACTACATAAAATGTATTAAGAATGGTTTTAGTGTGATTATATGATATATTTGACAAAATAATTCTACTTTAATTATATTATATACATATATACATATATGTAATTTTATTTATTTCTTTAAATACTTCTATAAGACAGAAACATCATTCATGCATACGTACAACCTACCATCTCCATAAATGGGGTATTCCATTTTCCTAACTTTATAGCCTTTACATTAATATAATAAAAATATAAAAATTATAACTTATATCTATATATTTTTTAAATTTTTTAAATCATGATTTATGTATAAGTACCAAAGATATAACTAATTAAGATACATGCGAAAAACAAAGAGAATATTACACAAAGTGTAACCTTAAAATGAAATTAGTAACAAGTTGGTAATATAAATTGATAATCAAACCATATATGTAATTATATATAACAATATAGTTCATTTATATATTTATAATAAAATTATATTTATTATAAGGAAATTGGTTTTGACTACGATGAGAGCCAAGACAGAGGGCATTGGAATTTCATCTTAGTTTTTATTTCCCTGAGATACATGCTTTATTAAACACCCATTTATTTTTCATGGTGTGTATAATAACCATGGATATAATATATGATTATTATACTAACATTTATGGGCAATTACATAACCATTTGATTATATTTCTTTCTTGGGGTCTATGTTTCCAATGATACCAAATTTGTAAAGGGATTTTGCCTCAATTTTCCTTTATTGAGACACATGCCATCTTATGAACCTATTTTAATTCCTTGTGGTTTATAATATACCTTTAAAATGATATAACATGAATATAATTATTTTAATGATACTTTAATCTTCATTTAATGTTATTATTTACATTTTCTTATTATTAGATGTTACCAAATTGGTAACAGTTTATAGATACAATATCACTCTTTATTGAGATTATTTATGATTATACTCCCATTGATTGAATATTATGATCCATATGAAGGAAAATATCATGAGTTTTGTTAAACTATGGTTATTAATTCTATATCCATGTAATGGTACAATTTTTCCACTCTTTGGTATATAAAATGATCAATAATGTTTTTTGAGAATGTTTGACTTCACCTCTATCTTTAGTAAACAATCTATGTTCCTTCAAAACCATGTTTTATAAAAGGATTCACAATATATTATAATATTACCGTATCAAATTTAAATGAAATTGCTACCCATGTTTTTACTTAAAAAATTGTTTTTAAAAATGGTATATTCTTGTCATTTTACATTCAATGCACTTTTTTATTATTTTTATAGTGTAAAGGGATTGTTCGGCATGTACATATTTACCAGTATTTATGATTGACTTCCCCTTGAAGCTTCCTATAAAATATTAAAAAGAAATTGTTTTTAAAAGAAAATGTTTTTTTGATAATTATAGACATTTAATGTTTTTAAATTATTTTTGAATTAAAAAGGTTGTCAATTTTTTCTATGGTTTCCAGGGAATCTGTAAAATGTATTAAAAGCTAATTTTACAGTAAAATATTTTCAAAAATGTATTATGTTTAAAAAATAATTTTAATTTTTTTAATATTTCTTTATAATATTTCAATGTATTTTAAATGAAAAAGGATTCCAATATGTTTTCAATCTTATTTTATCTGTTTTGAAGAAAAAAGCATTTTCAAATTTTTTTCGTGTTATCTTTATATGTTTTCGATATATTTTCAATGAAATTTTATTTAAAATGATTTTGGTGATTTATTTATATATTTTCAAAGAACATTTATTTTAGAATGTTCTCAAAGCTTCCTTTAAAATATTTTCATTATTATTTTCATTAATATGGTTTTCAAGAGGTTTTATGTATTAAAAATAAATTTTCATGAAGAAAGGATAATATTTTTATGAATTTTTTTAAAATATATTTCAAAATTATTTTCCATATAATATGACATTCGTTGATGTTACTGATGCCCTTTTGGAAATGATATAATATTTCTGTTTATATTATTTCTTGACTGATTTATGTTTTTATTGAATTATTCTTATGACACTTGTTAGTCTTCCATGTGTAATATTCCTTTGAAACATTCTTCTTTTCAAAGGTTATGCTGTAATGATATGATTTGGAAACCTATTTATTTTACATAGGTTATGATATGATTAGTTTTTTATGACACCCATTTCATTTAATGGGTTATGATATAATGTTTATGAAACCCATCCCTTTTTATAGGTCATGGTATGTTGTAATATTTACTATCTTGTGGAACATATATATATGATTTTATCATGTGACAGGTGCGACCTATATCTTTGTCCAATTAATTTGGTAATGATTTATAACTCCTAAGATAATGATGGGAATCAAGTTGATGGGATTGATACACTAAGGGAATATCTGGAATCCCGAACCCCTATAGGGAAAGGACTACGACAAGGGATAGTGGTGTGTCCCATTAAGTAATTATAGTCACTATGAACATGGAATATGGGGAAACCTAATCCATAAGGGGATGATGGGGAGAATATATCCACTATGGGAATATGGGGAATCATGATCCCATACAAGGAATGGTTTGCAACTAGGGATGGTGGTGTGTCCCTCCCAGTAGGTTTTGTTCCCATGATGTTTATTGAAAAGTTATAGAAATGTGTTTTGACTTGTGGGGAATGATATCACATGATTTATATATGCCAAAACTCTATATATTATTCTTATGAAACTATTTCATGGATCATCTTATATATATTTTTATGATTCATTTCTTCTTAAATTCATATTTTTAATTCATTTTTTTCATTTTATGATCTGTAGGGTATGTTCTTATAATGTTATGATCACGTTATCATAACCATATTCTCATGTTTATGCTTATAGTTTTCCCTTTTTTATCGTTAGTAAGAATCCGAGATCACCCATTTTTATGTTTCCTTCACTAGGTTAGAATATTTGTATTATATTTTATGAGTTATCTTTTATAGTCATGATAAACATAGTGGGAGATTATATAGATCACATATGTAGGAGTGTATATGTTTCCATGTTTCTAAAGGAACTAAAATAATATGGTCTTTAAGAATGTGTTTCTAATAATTTATTAAGTATTAAAAAATATTGTTACAATGTATTTGTATATTAAGGTTGGGCTGTTATACTCATAGGACTTTGAGGTTTCTTCTCATGGTGTACACCCTTGGTAATATACAATGTATAATATTATTAGAATGAGATCCACTAGTAGTAAATACACATTTATTTGTGTAGTTGGATGTTCCTATCTATGAGCATGTGTATTGATCATTATATTTTAAGATTACTATTTATTAGTATTAAAAGTTTCTTACTTGGATGTATTGATGAAAACTGGGATGACATATGTTCAAGACATCGTAGGAGAAACTTTGTCTGTCATGAGTAATATTGAATTAATGAATAATGTAAGAAAGTATTTTTTCCATCTTTTCTTTAAAATAAGATCATATCTTATACCCTTTTATGGAAATTATAAAACCTAAATAAATCCCTATCCATGGTGTTCTACAGCAAATTTAAAATTCTGGGAAGTCATAGAAAGATACATTTATAATATATGTTGATGGCACAGTCATGAAACTATCTTAATTAGAGATATACCTTTAAATGGATAATATTATATAGTAAGCTTCTAAATGAGGTATTATTTAATTTTAGAATTAAATTATTTATCTATTAGTGACTTATCATGTTTCTAGTTGTTAAGCATGAAATTTAGGAATATTTTCCTAAAACCCCATAGAAATAGGCCTACATGTTGCCACACTAAGAGTATCAAGAATCTCAGTTAAATAATATATTATTATTTTTTATTTCACAACTTTAATAAATTTTATTTCTGAATGTGGTTGAATGATTATTCATGTTTTCTTGAGAGTATATGATTTATCACTGGTTATTTGAGATAATATAATACTAACAGAATATTTAATAAATTATTATTTTCTATTTAATGAATTTACTATTTATTTATTTGATGATGAATAATACTGTGATATTTGTTTATTAAATAAATAATCTTCATTCACGGTCTGATAAATAATATGGAGGAATGGAGGACCACGTTTTTAGGTTTGGAGAGAAAAAATATGTGATTATTTTTTTGTTTAAATAATATTTAATGTAATTTCCATGTTAATCACATGTTGAGGAAAGAGTAATCCAGTTATTATTTTAGACACAATGTTCTGCAGAGGATTTAATAAATATTAATGGTAACTTGTGAAAATAATTTCTTCTAAACCCTAGTGATATTTTAACCAAATTATATTATTTAGTTAGATGGACATTTCCATTTGGTGTTGTGCATAGTGATAACATGAGAGAATGCTATCAAGCCCTAGAGAGCACCCTCTCAAAGAATTCTCCCATGAATGGAGATAGTTCTTCCTCCACCTCAAACTCTTAAGTATTTATATATCAAGGATAATGTTTTAGAATAGATTCTTGAGTCGATCAAATACAAACTTCTCATGTGATAGATCTTTCATGATAGCACTCATAGATTCCAATGGTGATGTTCTGAGATTTCTGGGATACATATGGATCACCATTAGAGTAAATCTTATCTTGATTCATACAATAAAATTACTACACAATGTAAATCAATTGTAAAATCTGTCAATGATGAAATAATTCACACAATGTAATTATTTAATTTATTAAATTTATTATAAATATTATCTAATGATCCTATTCTTTCTATCTGTGTTATATCACTTATATTTTTTAATTGATTCAATTATGTTGAGCATAGAGTTCATACTTGTGTAAATATAAGATTTATCTTCGATTAAGATAAAAATAAATGTTGTGAATGGACCATAGAAGGTTTCGGCTATACTGAGAAGCTACAAGTGTAATCATATATGTCACATTATTTTTTCTAATTATTTAAAATATTATTAATTGATTTATACCTTTTCCATTTTGATTTCAATTCATGTTTAATTTCTCTTAAATCATAATTGTGATATTTATTTCATCCCATTTTGTTTCTCATAGTTCTAATCAAATCATTTAATTTTATGAACAAAAAAAAATTGAATAAATCATATGTAGGTATCGAGGATTCTAGCTAGATAAAAAAATATTACATGCAATTTACCTAGATTAACATCTCGTGTAATAGTTTTCATTTCACCAAGAATTAATTTTAATTAATTCAAACAACGTTCATTGAATAAATGTGGTTCATTTAATTTCTTATACAACATGTTGACTAGGATAGGCTAATGTAGAATCAGCCGGAGTATATGCCGTGTATCCCATGTACATGCTGTGTAGACCCTTAAGTCACAAATATGCCATGTATTTTCATACTTGGAATACCTAACTAGCGACTGTGTAACTCTGAGACCACACATAGAGTTGCCCTTACACACTATATGTAATCAAATTTTTCTAAAGAACAATTAACATGTGGGGTACCTAGGAATGTTCCTCGAATAAAAGATGAGATAAATACACGGTGTGTATCTTTCTTGAACATGTAGTATACATATACTAAATTATGATGGATTAAAATTACTTTATTATACTATGTCAAACTTATCGACATGTGTTTGCGTGTGGTCATTATGTTGATAGGACATTCCATTTGATTGGTTTTAACATATATATATATATTTAATTAATTTCATTGCAATTTCTAGTTATGGATATCATTTTTGAGTCATAATAAATATATTATTCCAAGTACATTAAAGAATAAAACATTATAGAGAAATCATGTAGTTCGTGTAGTCATTAAGTTAATAGTGGACATCATGAAAGTATGTAATTACTCTTGTATGTCATATTTTACAAGCGCAAGCTATTTAAAAGTATAATACATCTTTCTTAGATTAATATGGGAATTCAATATGTTTCCTCTAATGTATTTATTTACATATTTAGTTTTTAATAAATTTATTTAATTTGTATAAAATTTTGATGGATTAAAATCTCAAGGAAATTCAATTGAGAATTATGATAAAAGAATTGATTAATCAGAGAAAATAGTTAATTGATTTGAGCATGATTTATATTAAATAAGTTTTATTATTAATTGAATTATAGTATTATTAAATATGTAATTCATTTCATACATGTGGATAGTCATGATCATAGAACCAACATCTGTATGTGATTGATTTCATTTAATTTATTATTTAATTAAATTTTTAGCTTGTGTGTCATCTATCTTCTCATTATGTATTGACTAATTTCACCGTGGTTTCTTTTATGTAAACCCTTTTTACCTCACCTACATGTGATTAAAAGAATATATAATTGATGGAGCTCCCTTCCTAGTTGAGGTGGTTCACGTTTGGAGTTTATAAGAAACAAACCCATGAGAGATACATAGGGGTACATGTGGAAAGCTATAACCTAAACCTTAATTAGTTCTAGTTGTTTCCCCTAGGTAAATGGTTATTTTATTAACTTCCAGATAAACCATCCATTAGTAAAAGATCATGAAAAATTGATTTGTTATTTTATTATGTCAATTTTCATGGTTATTTCAATATGGTTGTTTTTTTGTGATCACATTAATTAATGAAATTAACAAAAATGAAAGATAGAACAAAAATAAATTGTATAATGTTGAAATATTATCAAAGTCAGGGTTAATCACTTATGTAAATCTACCAGTTAATAAAAATAATGTGAAATGATAATAATTATAAATTTATGAATAATGGATAAAATCTCTCAACAATAAATATTAAGTCAGTATATCCTTCCACTACTTCAGTTAAAATCAAACCACAGTTCAAAGTTCTTGACTTAACAAAGTTGTGGTGGTTTCCATTATGGGGGGATTCTAACATGACATTTTGTGTTGACATAACTTAGTTTACATCGTAGGTTCACTATCGAACCAGGACAAGGTGTTAATGAGAGGAAAGGGAAGATAAAATAAAATTTATTGATTTTAGTATTGGGGATTCCACTCAACAGATCAATGAAATATGATTTAATAGGGTTGCAATTTGGAAATCCGACCAAAAACCATTAAATTTTCATGAAAAACCAATTTGGGGGTAATTAGAAGGGAAATTTGGATCCTATCCACTATAATTTACAAGAAACAAGATATTTTGAAGCCAATGGTGAGGGGTATATGGATTTGATAAAATAGTGGGAGATTAATAAATAAATTTTTTTTTGTATAAATTCTATAAGATAAAGAACTTAAATTCTTCTTATATTTTTTTTACAAAAAAATCACATTAAACATATCATTGTGATCTATAATTTAAGAGGATATCCTTCTCACCTACAAAAATTTACATGAGTGGAAAAGTAAAATATGTGTTATAATTAAACAAAAAATAGTATGTACTGAAATAAGAAATTACTGATGAACATAAAAACATGGATGGTGATGAAGAGTTATCGATCTTTTAGAAAAATTTGAACGATGCAGTAAATGTTCAATGTTTAATTATATAATTTATGAACAATTTTATTTTGAAAAAAATATGAGGACATATATGAATATAGTATGATGTCAATTTTTTTGAATATCTATCAAGAGAAATTTATACAAGAGAGATCAGTGATCTTTAATGCTTTGTTTATAATAAAGCTTAGAGTGTCTGTTCTTGCTGGACATCATGTAGTAACAGTTATTGGATATGATGAACACCTTGACATCTTAAATACTGTATTTTTAGATGATATTTGTATATATTTCATACTTTAGTCACTTCTCAATAACTTCGCTAGTTTTATTGTTCTTTATAATATGAATAATATGGAAAATAGTCTTTTGGAACTGATTAAATTTATTCTCCAAGTGGATAAGGACATGGGGTATTGTAATCATGTGGTACTAATGGAGAATAAGCAAATAAAAAAATGGTGAAGCGGCCCAAGGATCCTAAAAAGTATAAATCTCCCAAGAATCATCCTACTAATAATAGGAATATTTAGAGATAGAGAAAGTAAAAGGAAGAAATATTTCTGAATGTGGTAGTCTAGGCCACTAGAAGGGGAAATGCACCAAGAAGAAATGAGAAGATAAAGGTGAATTTGTTATCAAGAGTAATAGTTCAATATCTTCACAATGGGTATTAGATACAAATTTTGGTTCTCACAAATGTATTCAAATTCATGAACCATGAAGATATTGAATGATTTCTATAAGAGAGGTGTATTTGAGAGATTTTAATCATACAAGACTAGATTCTCTAGCCATTGGTGACTGCCAACTTTCATTTCCAATTGGAATGATTTTGGTTTTTTAAGATTTTTATTATTAACCAAAGGTTTCTAAGAACATAATTTTTGTATCATTCCTAGATACAGACAGGTTTATTTTCATGTTTGGAAATAAATTTTTTTACTCTATGAAGATAATAAATGTTATTATATGTGACATTTAAATGATTTTGATCACATATTAAATTAAAATAACCAAGTATTAACAATAAATAATAAATATTATTCACAAAACTCATATAACACATGTTTATTGTATCACTATCTTGGTCATGTAAATGAGAAGTTAATGGAAAATATCTATAATATTTTTTTATTTAGACTCATCTAAGCTAAATCCACTTGAAATATATCCTGATTGTTTACAAGAAAAATTACCAAACCAAAATTTAGTTGAAAGGGTGAAAGGGCCACCAAGCTTATAGTAATGGTACACAATGATTTGTGTGGACTATTTCTAGTAGAATATAGAGGTGGGTATTCTTATATAATAACTTTTACTGATGAATTGAATAGATATGGTATTTCTACATGATGAGGTATAAGTCTGAGTCCTTTGAAAATTTCACAAAATTAAAGAATTAATTAGAGAGTAAACTTGGAAAGAAGATAAAGAATATTTAATCAGATCAAGGTATTGAATATATTAAAAGAGTCTTTATCAAATTTCTACGGGAGTTTGCGATTCTATGTCAACTCACCCCACCTTTTACAACAGACTTGAATTGTGTTAGTGAAAGGAGGAACCATACATTATTATACATGTTACAATCAACAAATTGGTATGCAGATATCGCATTATCCTTTTTGGGATATTCATTATGAACTATGGTATGCACATAAATCAAAGTACCAAATAAATTGGAAAATGAAATCCACATTATGTTATGGAGTAGATAGAATATTTTTTGTCATATATATGTGTATGTGGTTGCGAGTCATCTATTAAGGCCTTCTTAGTCAATAAAATAGCCCCTTGTGGCACAAAGTGTATTTTTATAGGGTATCTAATGGGAAAAAGGTATACTACCTATAAAAACCATATGTCAAGAAATTTATTATTGCCAGAAAAGTATTATTTCATGAGAGGGATCACATCCTAAAAATGTGAGGTGGAAGAATGATTGATTTCAATGATGTTTATGCTCAAGATACACAAGAGTAGGGATAAGAAAAAGCTTCATACGTGCCCATAGAATAAGTAGTTCCGTAAACACAAATACTGCATATGAGCACAAGAGAGGTAAGAAAACTAGAGAGATATGTTTTTTTATCCACTGAAGAGTGTGAATAATTATTGGTTGATAATGACGAATCTATTTCCCATAAAGATGTATAAGAGAGATCAGAAGCTTCATAATGGAAAGAAACACTGAATTCTGAAATCGACTCGATATATCAAAACCATATTTGGGTTTTTGTCAATATGCTAGTTGATGTAAATCTTGTAGGCTCGAAATGGGTATTCAGGAGAAAAATTGACATGGAAGGTAATGTAAATACATATAAAGAATAGAATGTGGATAAAGGGTTTAAGAAGAATTAAAGAACTAACTAAGATGAAACATTTTCTCCAATTTTATTTTTTAATTCCTTCTGAATTATACTTTCTATAGAAGAACACCATGACTATTAGGTTTGGATAAAGGATTTCAAAACCACATTCCATAATTTGAACCCTCATGGAGAAATTTAGTTGAAAAAACTAGAAGGTTTTGTGACTCCATGCGATGCGAAAAATATTTTCAAGTTATAGAGATACATTTAAGGATAGAAGCAACCATCAAGTTCATGGAACATTCAATTTGATGAACATATAAAATAGTTTTGTTTCATTAAGAATGAATATGATCCATGTGTTTATAAGTGGTTTAGTGGGAATTAAATATTTATTATAGTATTATATGTTTAAGAAATATTAATTATTGGAAATGACATAGTGATCATACAATATATTAAGGATTGGTTAAAAAATGGTTTTCCATGAAGGAATTAGTTGAAAATCCTATACTCTAGGGGTCAAGATCATTTGTGATAAATCTAAGAGCCTTCTTGGAATTTTGTAAAAGAAAAACATTTAACTAGATAGTAAAGGGATTTAGTATGGAAGAAACCAAGAGGGGATTGGTACCTGTTTCAATTGGTTTACATCATTGTAAGAAAATGTGTCATTAGATAGAATAATAGAAATAGAGAATGAGTATGTTCCCAAGTTCTTAAGTGGGTGACTCAATCATGTATGCCAGGTTTTGTACAAGAATTGATGATTCCTATGAATTGATCATGGTTGGTAGATATCAAGATAATATATAAAAGAATACAGGTTTGCAATTTATGGTTATCCTTAAGTGTCTGAGAAGAACTAAATATATGTTACTTTTGTATGGAAGAGACAAGGAGCTGGTCATCAGGGGTGACACTGATTCTAGTTTTTAGACATTTAAAAATCATTTAAAGTCACATTTGGGATATGTTTTCTTTATTAATGGAGGATATATGTGATAGAAGAGTTCAACAAAGTTATTTTTTTCTGATTCTACAGTGGAGTATGGGTATATGGAAACATCTAATATAGAAAAGGATGCTATTTTTATATGAAAATATTTCAAGGAGTTTTATGTGGAACCTATTAGTAAAGACCCTATCACAATGTATTGTAATAATATTAAAATGTTGACTCCATCAAAAGAAAAAATGTCACACCAATGTAAAAAGAATGTACTCTACAAGTATCACCTCATGAATATTGTTAATCAGAAGGGTGAAGTTGTAGTAATCAAAGTACCCATAAAATAGAAAGTGAAATATACCTTAACTCAATGCCTATCTCCGTAGAAGTATGAGTATCATTTAAGAGCTATAATGCTGAGGGTTATTATCAATTGTCTCTAGAGAATGAGGGACTCTATTAGAGTTGGTTCCCAAAAAAACTTATATCAACTTTATGATAAAATACAATCATTGTTTATTATTTTTAATAAACTTATTATCATATAAAGATTATTATTATATGTAAAATAGTATTTGATAATGTCCTAAGTGTTGCTATTGCACAAAATGTTCATAACAGTTCCCTGCTAAGATGAGATCTCAGAAGTTCTAAAACAGTATTCATAAATATATGTTATATAGTAAGATGATATAATTTTAGGGACATAAATGATACATGATATTGAGGGTGGAGAATAAAAAAAATTCAAGGTTGATCTCATGGTGTATTCCCTTAGTAATATGAAATGTAGGACATTATTAGAATGAGACATGATAGTAGAAAATCTACATTTATATGTATAATTAGATGTTCCTATATGCAGATATGTGTATTGATACCTAGGCATTATGATTATTATTTATTAGTTTTATAAGTCATGTACTTTGTTCTACTAGTAAAAACCATGACAACATATGTTCATGATGATGAAGGATACATGGGCTGCATCATGAGTAATATTGAATTAATGAATAATACAAGAACATATTTTTTTTATCTTTTTTAATTGAAGATGGTCTCTCCGACCCTTTGATAGAAATGATATACAAAAAATAAATCCAAACAAATGGTGTTATATAGGCAAGTTCGATTTTTAAAAAGTCAAAGAAAGATACCTAAAGAACGTAGGATTATGGAAAGAGAATGCATCCTACTTGATTAGATATATCCTATTAAAGGGAATATATTATAATGTAATCATCTTTATGAGGTATCATGTCGTTGAAATCATAAATTCATTATCTATGGGTGAGATGGAATGTTCATAGACACTAACCTTCTACTTTAGCCTTCATCTCCTAATTCCACTAACAAAGAGGCCTTGAGGGGCACACACTATGTGTTTCCAGAATCTTAGTTAAATAATATGATATTATTTTATATTTAAAATTCTGAAAAAAATATTATTCCTGCATGTGGTTTTATAATTATTAACAATTTCATGATCACATATGTTCCATCACTTCTTATTTGAGAGATTATAGTGTGAGTGGAATATTTATTTTCTATTTATTGAATATAATTTTTATTTGGTTATTTGTGAAAAATGTAGTGATATTTATTTATTAAATAAATAGTCATTATTCAAGACCCAACAAAATGTTTGATGGAATTGTGGATTGAGTTTTAATGTCTGGTGAGTAATATTATATATTAAATATTATTTTATTAAGTAATAATTAATTTAATTCTCAAGTTAAGAGAATGTCAAGGAAATAATAGTAAAATGACAATTTTAGAGCTTGCGTTCCATAAAGGATTAAATAAATATTAACATTAACTTGTAAAAATATTTATTTCTAAAACATAGAAGAATTTAATCATAATAATATTATTTTGTTATAGGGATATTTTCATTTTGGGTTGTGCACAATGACAGTAGTCGAGAATACTCCAAAGCCCTAGTGAGATCCCTCTCTTCGAACATTTCCAAGAATAGAGAGTGATCTTCCTCCACCTCCCACTATATTCTAGAGAGATAAATTAGAAAATTTTATAAGTGAATCTCAAGGTGGTCAAAGGAGAATGAAAAAGGAGACAGAATCTACTATGACAACACCCCTAGATTCTCATGGATATGTTCAGTTTTTTTGGAACATGTGTGGATCAAAACTAGATGGAATCTACTATTGATTCCTAAAATTCAATTCCCATAAAACATAGATCTATTTTCAGATGCATAAAAGAAGAAAAAATTCACGAAATCTGTTCATTTAATTGATTAAGATAATTATAAATAAAATTTGATGATCCTGTTCTAGTTTCCAATGTTCAATACATTGTCTGTTTTCATTGATTCAATTCTATTGATCATGACATTCATCATCATGTAAATCTCGTATTGATCATTAGTCAGGAAAAAAAGAATTGTTTTACGTGACCCATATCATTCTTCTGAGGTTCTTGAAACATACATTTATCACTAATTAAAATTCTAACAATACCATCAATATCTTTCAAGCACATTTCCTTGATATCATTTGAAAAAAATCTATGTTTGATGTAGTATATCCCAACTATAGACACTTGACACGTAGTCCCATGGGTTATGTCACCAATCATGGTTGATTAGGATTCATGGAATTTAAATATGTCAAGTGAATAACATCTTGAAGGCACTCTTCTTAAATTCTGATGTCTCACCCTTTTTGAATCCAACCACATGCTTAGATGCTGTCAAACACCACTCCCAATCACAAACATCCACATGCATTTTCATATTTTTTTTAAACACATCCATATTATTTAGTTTAGTCACCCAAATAGTCCTAACCTTAAAAACAAACTTGGTATCAAAACATTGTGTGTTCTTCACATTCTATTTCCTAACCATTCTGTTTATATATACATAATTTGATCTCCCATGCATCTATCTAAAATTATGGAACATAAATGTGCTTCCTACCTCAAATCCCATGCAAAAACAAATTAAAAATTATCATTGTTTTCCCTTATTCTTCCAAAATTCTCTAAATCACTATAAACTGAGTCTATTCTCGATTTCTATAGGCCTTCTATCTATCCAAAAAAAAATTTAAGCATCCCAGCAAGTCATAACCCATTGTAGTCAACCACCCTCCTATCTCAAAATTCAATCCAAACCAAATACCAAACACTCTATTAAGTGTCTCACAAAAAACCCACAAAATATTTAAAAACCATCTTACTAAGAACCAATTATCACCCAGAATCCACCTATGAGAATACTCCATTGAGAAACCCATCTCACCGTCCTCTACTGCCATAGATAAAAAAATCATGCTAGATGATCCATTCCAAGGGATACTGTAACCACTATCCTGGATAAGTATAATGAAATTCTATGATATATTGAAAAATAACATATTATTTATTACTAGATATTTATATAACTGAGAATATGGTAACATCACAAAACGATACCAATTTTATCAACCTCTCCCTCCAATGAACCATATCAAGAACAACAACCAAAAGGTTTTTTTAGATAGTGTGATATTACAATATATATTAGAAAATAATATATAAGTTGATTGGGTAACATTAATTATCTGATCTTACTTGGTATATTAAGCTAATATCACCATATGAAAATAAGAATCTAGTGAACCATCTTCCTATGGTTTAGTTTTGTAGAGTTTCATTACAAGATATGAAAGAATAATTAATATAGGTAGATACTGGAACATTGAGTAAGTGAAATTGAATATGAAATACCTAGTAGGGGTTTCACATTGTGACAAAACATGCCTCACTATATTATTAGGGTCATATCAGGTCAATTACATCAAGGTATTGTATCAATATCATCAACTAGTGTCACATAAGAGTTTCAAATGTCCTTATAACAGATGAAAAAATATACATGTCATTCCCATTAAGTAGAATTACACTATGTGTACATAGGGTAAAATTATGTATGATTTGTTGATGAAACATTAAAGAGATGAAACTCTCACGAAAGACAAAATTCACTTAAGGTGGTCTATATATAAGGCCCCAGCCTTAAACCTTACTTAATCTTGAGTTATTACAATATTACAAATTGAGGATCTTTTCAGGTTTAGAGTTTTAGAGAATTAGATCATAAAACATGCACTACATTCCACATTTAAACAATTTGGTTACGTAAAGATAGTATTAATTCTTCCCATCAACAAAAAAATATTTAAAATAAAACATAGATTCTTTATTGACACTTACTTGACACTATCATCATATCATGTACCTTTCCCTTGACCTGTGAAAAACATTTCAAAAAAAAACTTGGGATGAGCATAAAAAAGCTCAGTATGGGTTATAAAAATATGGAAAGGAAACATGAGTTCATATATACATAAGAATGAAATCATAATTTACCCATAAAAAATAAGCACTTTAACATATCTCATCAAATCATGAATAAATCATAGAAATCATAAGACATAAAGGTAACTTGATGCATTCATAACATTCATACGTAGGGAGTAACCCTCTTGGTTACGTTTGGAATTCCCATCACAGTATATTCCCTAAATCTCTTTGGATAATCCTTAGCGTTTCACTCTTTCGTGTTACCCAATGCATTGGAGAGCTATATCGGTCTCACCTGCCCTTAGTTTGTCACGGAACCACCCATCTTCTTAATAATTCCCAAGTACCACAACATAATCGTATCACATAAAACATGCATAAAGGAAACATAAAATTTCCACATTTTAATCATAAGATATCAATATAACACATTGATATAATAAAACATTATTAAAACCATTTTCAATACCAAAATAAAATAAAAGTAAAACATGGTATTTATTTTTCTTTAAAAAAAGGTATGGCTTGTAGAGGAAGCCAAAACTCAAATAATGGTCACGACGGTGGAGAAGACGTTGTCGCTGCATACGTACGAAAAAAACATTCTCTTTTGTCATTTAGTAAACACTTCGTATAAAAAACATTCCTTTTGAATAAACATAAAAGTCAAAGGGGTTTATACACCATATAAAAGAAGGTTGTGTATAAAACAGAATATGCCTCAATGAAAGGAGATTGAGACGAAGTCCCATGCCTCGGGTCCGACTTGACTCGATCTTTCATTAATATCCTGAATAATAAACTTGAGTTAATTTATACATGCTGAAGAACCTTTTTCAAGTTAATTATTCCTTTTATATCACTTATTACAATGTCATGAACACTATGTAATTATTTTAGTTAATAACAGTCATTTTAACGATCCTTGGTACATGAGTCAAAATATGCTCTTTATAATTACATGTTTTTCATGTATCCATTATATCTAGAGTTATAATCATGATGTATATATCATATATATCATATATATCTAGTATATACATGAATTTATAATATTACATAATCATTTAGAGGAAAGAAATGAAATGCACCGTTCATGGAGACGGTAAGCTGTACGTACGCATGAACGCTACTTTCATTTCTATTTCGTATTTTATAGAATTAAATCATAATGATATAAAGGTATATTATAATTCTAGTGTAATATCATATATAATATCATAACTCCATCCTTTATACGTCCCAAATATGGTATTAACGAATCAAATCACTTTGAGGGGGCGGTAGTCCGCACTTCCTTAAATGAAGATATCGCGTTTACCCATAATGGAAACCATAAAGGTATGCCCAAAATGAAAAATACAGAATCTTAAGGAAACATAAACATATTATATATCACATATAAATATAGTTTCATCTTAATGGCCACCTTTGAAGCTTTTAAAAGAATGTTGAACAATCATCGTTTCGGGAGGCAGAAATTCGCCATCCACGGAAACAACATGTTCTTTAACCATTAGATGTAGGTGTCTATAAGTGTAGCTCTAATAATTCTTATAAAAACATCCTATTATATTTAAGATACAGTATTTGTTACAAAAGAAATGAATAAAAAGAGTTTAGGGGGTTGGAGAAGCAAAATAAAACAGAAGAACTCAAGTGAAGACATTACCTTAAAATCAGGTAACTCCCTTTGGTTTGAGCTCAACGGATTCCTTGGGAAGACTTCTGCCCAAAGTGAGTCTTCAAGGAGTAAGAGAGGGAAGTGGAGAGACAAAAGGGGCGGGGGTTGGCCAAGCCAATGGCTTTGGATGTGTGGGTAAGGTGGTAGAGGTGGGTGCCTTTTATAAGAGGAGAGGAGGGGAACTCTTGGAATGTAAAGAAATGTTACTTTATTTTAAATGGAGTTTCGGATTCAAAAGGTACCACATTAATATAATTCGAGAATAAGGTGATAAGGGTTCGAAATATACCCATCCAATAAGTTTTGGACATGTGTAAGTCATATATTTTACATTATCTTTTCATTTTATTTAAATCATTTATTAATGAGGTAATCGCTGCATCATTATGATGTCATAAATAATTTAATATATTTAATGTCTAAAAATTATAAAAAAATATCATGATGTAGGAAATATTTTTATATTTCTAATTAATATTTATAGTCAAAAATCGGACTTGTATAACCCCATGTAAAAATTGTTTTAGTAAAACATTTCATGTTTGTGTCATTTTTACTTTAACATTAAATAAAAAGTTATTTATGTCATTTCCCAACCAAACTGGCTCCATCGGGACCCCAAGTTGACCCATGGATTATTTTGGTCGGCCATGACACATCCAATTAGGTTAGGAAATGTGTCAAGCTCATCTCATATTATTAAAACATTATTTTTACCTTAAAATACACTAATTACCTCTAATCGCGATTAAAAACATAAAAGTTACTATTCACCAAAAATTTATTTTAATCTCATTGAACCAAATTTTACTTATTAATGACAACCATGTATCTCAGATTTCAGAAAATCAAATCACAGAAGTGGAAAAGTTTCATTTAAATGAAAAATCAGTTTCTTTAACTACCACTTAGTGGTTTCACTATTCATCAAAAATTGAAGTTATCCAAAAAAATACCAAAACATCACCCTAAGATATATTTGATATTCTGAATTCAAAAAATGATGTATATTTTACAAAATTCAAATCATATAAGTTACATTAATTAATTTAATAGTTAATTCCCGTTGTCATGAAAAATAGCGTGTTTTTATGAAACAATAAATATCAGAAGATTGACACCAGTTTAAGTCCAATTTCAAAGTGAAATTGATTCCGATTACCAAAATTGGACTAAATGGTAAAAATATATTCTCATTTCAATTCAAAACCAATTCAAAAGATAATCTAATCATATAAATAAATTATATTAAAAATGGTTTTTGAATTAAAATACAACATTTTCACTATTCATTAAAAAATGAACTTTATAGGAAAAATACCAAAACATTCATAAAAAGTAAATTTTGATCTCCCAATCATAAAGAATAAGTTTATTTTGACAAAAATAGATAAAAAATAGTCAAACTATAGATTTAAAAATGGTTTTCCATCAAAAGACAGTAAAACAATCTTTTAAAAATATTAGTGTATTCCATGCTTAAGATTGGATTAATTTTCATTTTAAGCCTCTAAAACAATATCTAAATCATTAATAGACATAGATAAAAATATCTATTATTCATTACTTACTTGGGATGTTACATCCTTCCCCCCTTTAGAAAATTGTGTCCCCACAATTTGTTTACTTATCGAATAAATGGGGGTACTTATCCCTCATTGCATTTTCAGATTCCCATGTTGCCTCTTCCATCATGTGGTTTTTTTACAAAACCATTACCTGATTAATCACATTATTCTGTAACACATGATCCCTGTGGTCAAGAATCTGGACCAGTTGTTCCTCGTATGATAGGTTCTCTTCCAGCTGAACTACCTCTAGACTCAAAACATGAGATGGATCTGGTATGTACTTTCTCAACATAGAAACATGCAAAACTTTGTGTACCTGGGACAAACTCTGAGGTAAATCCACCCGATATGCAACTGATCCAACTCTCACCAGAATTTCATATGGCCCAATGAACCTTGGAATCAGCTTTCCTTTCTTACCAAATCACATCACACTTTTCCATGGTGAGACTTTGAGAAAAACATGATCACGTACCTCAAAATATAGATCCTTAACATGTTGACATGTCAAACATTTAACAGTAAAATCAACAATATCTCTTTTCATTCCATCCCACCAGTAATACTCCCGCAGATCTCTGTACATCTTAGTACTGCAAGGATGAACTAAAAACAGATAATTATGAGTTTCAAATAAAAAATCTCTCATCAACTGTGAATCAAAAGGCACACACAATCTCTTCCCAAATCTCAAAACACAATCATTGTCAATGTTGAATTCATGCAACTTACCTTTCTGAACCATCTCTACCTTTTTATGCAACTCACTGTCTTGCTTCTGTGCTTGCTTGATTCTGTCTGATAGAGAAGATTTCACTGATACCTGAAACAAAACAGAAGAACTTCCTGCACCAACAACTTCTATGCCAAAGTTCATCAAATCCTTAACCAAAGGATCACGTTCCAAACGCAACATTGTTAATAAATCATTACATTTTCGACTCAAAGAATCAGCCACATTATTTGATTTTCCCAGATGGTAATGGATTTTACAATCAAGATCCTTGATTAATTCCATCTATCTCCTTTGTCTCATGTTTAACTCTTTATTAGTGAATATATACTTTAAACATTTGTGATCAGTATATATTTCACACTTTACTCCATACAAATGATGCCTCCAAATTTTTAAAGAGAAAACAACAACAGCTAATTCCAAATCATGTGTAGGGTAATTTACCTCATGAGTTCTCAACTGTCGTGAAGCATAAGAAATTACCTGATCATTCTGCATTAGGACGCAACCAAGTCCTTTCAATAAAGCATCATTGTATATAAAAAACTAACCATTCCTGGAAGGAAGTTCCAAAACTGGAGCATTCACCAATATTCTTTTCAACTCCTAAAAACAATCATCACGTTCTTTTGTCCAGATAAACATAACACCCTTTCGAGTTAGCTTAGTCATTGGACTAGATAACCATGAAAAATTTCTAACAATCCTTCGGTAATAGCCTGCCAAACCAAGGAAGCTACGAATCTCAATTACATTTTTGGGTCTTGGCCATTCTTCCACAACCTTTGTTTTTGCAGGATCAATAGTTATCCCGTCTTTAGAAACAATGTGACCAAGGAATGAAATTTGTTGCAACCAAAACTCACACTTGATAAATTTCCCATACAATTTCTTTTCTTTTTAGGTTTATAAAATAACCCCTAAATGTCTTTCATGATCCTCTTTACTTTTAGAAAACACCAAAATATCATCAATGAAAACCACCAGAAACTTTTCCAAGAACTCATTGAAAATTCTATTCATTAAGTCCATGAATACAGAAAGTGCATTGGTTAGCCCAAAAGGCATTACTACAAATTCATAATGGCCATATCTTGTACGAAACGCAGTCTTCGAAACATCTTCTTCTTTTACCTTCAACTGATGGTACCCCGATCTCAGGTCAATCTTTGAAAAATACTGTGCTCCCTGGAGCTGATCAAACAAATCATCGTTATGAGGAAAATGATATTTGTTCTTAATAGTGATGTTATTCAAGGCTCTATAATCAATGAAAAGTCTCATAGAACCATCTTTCTTTTTAACAAAAAAATAGGAGAACCCCATAGTGATGTGCTAGGTCGAATGAAACCTTTATCTAATAAATCTTGCAATTACTGCTTCAACTATAAAAGTTCAATTTGAGCCATTCGATAAGGGGGTTTTGAAATTGGCTTAGCATTAGGAACAAAGTCAACAGTAAATTCATCTTCCCGATCTGGTATTATTCAAGGAAACTCATCAGGAAAAACATCAGGATACTCATTTACCACTGGCACATCATTAATCTGAACAGTTCCCTTGTTTTCAACAATGTGTGCAAGGTAACATTCATTTCCATATTTTACAAGTTTCTCAGCCTCTTGATATGTTATCAACAGTAAGGGTTCATTCTTGTACAAAAACTGAAATTCTTTCTGAAAAAAAACTTCTTTAGCTCTACAGTCAATCTTAGCATGGTTAATAGAGAGACAATCCATACCCAGGATAACATCAAATTCTACTAGAGGTAAAACAATAAGGTTTTCAAGTAGGTTCTTTTCACGGATAAGGATATGAAGATTCTTATAAATTATTTTTGCCTCAACATTTCCCCCAGGTGTGTTTACCACAAGTTTAGGAGTTATTTCTTGAGATGGTATTCCCATTTTACTTGAAAAGGTTTCAGAGATGAAAGAATGTGTAGACCCCGAATCAAACAACACACTGGCATAATCTGAAAAAACAAACAAGGTACCTGATACAACTTCATTTGATGGCCTGACATCTGCTGAAGTAGTTGCATAGGATTTCACCACCCCTTTCTGCTTGTAGTCTAACTGCTTCCCATCACTGAAGCTCTTTGTCGGACACTCGTTTGCATAGTGACCCATCTCATTGCACTTAAAACATTTCACTAACTGTAAATCAAATTTGAACTTACCATCACCTTGATCTTTTTCTGTGCAATCATGAGCCTTATGTCCCATCTTACCACATCGGTAGCACTTTCCATAATTCAGAAGACATTCCCCAGCATGCCTTTTACCACATTTATCACAAACTAGAAACTTAGTTTTCTTACCATCAGAATTTTTTGAAGAATTCTTCCCTTTCTCCTGCCACCTCGGTCTCTTCTTCTGATGTTTGTTATAGAACACTTGATCATCGACAAACTCCATTTACACCTTCTCAGCACATCGAACAAGCTTTTGATAATGTTTAAACTCACGAGAAGCTAATTCCCTTGGATATTTTCTCTTTATTCCTATGTAAAAACGATTGATTTTATTATCAAGGTCTCGGATAAAATTTGAAGCATACCTTGCCAATCGAGTGAACCATTCTTCATAGGAAGCCACTGAGTCTTCCTCTTTCCTCAATTACAAGAATTTTTTTTCCATCCTAAGTCAAAGAGCCTTAGGAAAATACTTCTCAAGAAACATACCTTTGAATTCATCCCAGTCAAGAGCATCAATCTCATCGACATCCCTGATATTTTTAACCATTAACCACCACTGATCTACTTCACCCTCCAAATGGTAAATAGAAAGACTAACTTTTGATTGTATGAACACCCCTTGACATCGAAAATCTTCTCTAGTGCTTTAATCCACCCTTCAGCTAACATAGGGTCAGATGATCGTCTGAATGATGGGGGATGTTGCCTCATGAAATATTCCACCACTGACATGTTCCTCTGCGGTTGATCTGGCTGATCTCGTGCATGGATACCACCACCATTTATCGCTTGAGTCAACTTCGCCATTACTACATCATACTGTTCAGTTCCAATTCCTACCATATTAGGATGCTGATTCGGAAGGTTATTTCTTTCTTTATTCCATCTTAGAACTGCTTCCCAGTTTCCTCTGTGGAAAACCATTCTGAACAAACATGTCTTAGATTAAGAAACATGGTAATCTTCAAATGCAATATCATTTCAAAAAATATATATTTTTGGATAATCATTTAATAGAATTCTAACTCCTAAAGTTATCTAAACCAACATTTCATACCAACTATAAGGCCCTCACCTTAAACCTTACTTAATCATGAGTTATTACAAGATTACACATTGAGGATCCTTTCAGGTTTAGAGTTTTAGAGAATTAGATCATAAAACATGCACTACATTCCACATTTAAACAAATTGGTTACGTAAAGATATTATTCATTCTTCCCATCAACAGAAACTTATTTAAAATAAAACATGGATTCTTTCTTGACACTTCCTTGACACTATCATCATATCATGTACCTATCCCTTGACCTGTGAAAAACATTTCAAAAAAAACTTGGGATGAGCATAAAAAAGCTCAGTATGGGTTATAAAAATATGGAAAGGAAACCTGAGTTCATATATACATAAGAATGAAATCATACTTTACCCATAAAACATAAGCACTTTAACATACCTCATCAAATCATGAATAAATCATAGAAATCATAAGACATAAAGGTAACTTGAAGCATTCATAACATTCATACGTAGGGAGTAACCCTCTTGGTTACGTTTGGAATACCCATCACAGTATATTCCCTAAATCTCTTCGGAGAAACCTTAACGTTTCACTCATTCACATTACCCAATGCATTGGAGAGCTATATCGGGCTCACTCGCCCTTAGTTTATCACGGAACCACCCGTCTTCATAATAATGACCAAGAACCATAACATAATCGCATCACATAAAACATGCATAAAGGAAACATAACATTTCCACATTTCAATCACAAGATATCAATACAACACATTGATATAATAAAACATTATGAAAACCATTTTCAATACCAAAATAAAATAAAATTAAAACATGGTATTTATTTTTCTTTAAAAAAAGGTATGGCTTGTAGAGGAAGCCGAAACTCAAATAATGGTCACGACGGCGGAGAAGACGTTTTCGCCGCATACGTACGACAAAAACATTATCTTTTGTCATTTAGTAATTGATTTGTATAAAAAATGATTCCTTTTGAATAAACATAAAATTAAAAGGGGTTTATACACCGTATAAAAGAAGGTTGTGTATAAAACAGAATATGCCTCAATGAAAGGAGATTTAGACGAAGTCCCATACCTCGGGTCCGACTTGACTCGATCGTTCTTTATTGTCATGAATAATAAACGTGAGTTAATTTCTACTTGATTAAGAACCTTTTTCAAGTTCATTATTCCTTTTATATCACTTATTACCATGTCATGACCACTATGTAATTATTTTAGTTAATAACGGTCGTTTTAACGATCATTGGTACTTGAGTCAAAATATGCTCTTTATAATTACATGATTTTCATGTATCCATTATATCCAGAGTTATAATCATGATGAATATATCATATATATCATATATATCCACTATATACATGTATTTATAATATTACATAATCATTTAGAGGTAAGAAATGAAATGCACCGTTCATGGAGACGCTAAGTCGTACGTACGCATGAACGCTACTTTAATTTCTATTTCGTATTTTATAGACTGAAATCATAATTATATAAAGGTATATTATACTTCCAGTGAAATATCATATATAATATCATAACTCCATCCTTTATATGTCCCACATATGGTATTAATGAATCAAATCACTTTGAGGGGGCGGTAATCCGCACTTCCTTAAATGAAGATATCACGTTTACCCATAATGGAAACCATAAAGGTATGCCCAAAATGAAAAATACAGAAGCTTAAAGAAAATATAAACATATTATATATCATATATAAATATATTTTCATCTTAATGTCCACCTTTGAAGGTGTTAAAGGAATGTTGAACAATCATCGTTTCGGGAGGCAGAAATTCGCCATCCACGGAAACAATATGTTCATTAACCATTAGATATAGGTGTGTGTAAGTGTAGCTAGAATCATTATTATAACAACATCCTTGTATATTGAAGATACTGGAGTTGTTACAAAAGAAATTAATAAAAAGATTTTAGGGGGTTGGAGAAGAAAAATAAAACAAAAGGACTCAAGTGAAGACATTACCTTAAAATCGGGTAACTCCCTTTGGTTTGAGCTCAAAGGCTTCCTTGGGAAGACTTCTACCCAAGGTGAGGCTTCAAGGAGTAATATAGGGAAGTTTAAAGACAAAATGGGTAGGGTTTGGCCGAGCCAAAGGCTTTGGAAGTTTGGGTAAAGAGGTAGAGGTGGGGGCCTTTTATAAAAGGAGAGGAGGGGCACTCCTGGAATGTAAAGAAATGTTACGTTATTTTAAAATGAATTTCGGATTCAAAAGGTCCCACATTGATATAATTCGAGGATAAGGTGATAAGGGTTCGAAATATACCCATCCAATAGGTTTTGGACATGTGTAGGTCATATATTTTACATTATCTTTTCATTTTATTTAAATCCTTTATTAATGAGGTAATCGCTGCATCACCAAGATGTCATAAATAATTTAATATATTTAATGTCTAAAAATTATAAAAAAAATATCATGATGTAGGAAATCGTTTTATATTTCTAATGAATATTTATAGTAAAAAATATGACTTGTATAACCCCATGTAAAAATTGTTTTAGTAAAACTTCTCATGTTTGTGTCATTTTTACTTTAACATTAAATAAAAAGTTATTTATGTCATTTCCCAACCAAAGTGGCTCCATGGGGTCCCCAAGTTGACCCATGGATTTTTTTGGTCGGCCATGACATATCCAATGAGGGTAGGACATGTGTCAAGCTCATCTCATATTATTAAAACATTATTTTTACCTTAATCTACACGAATTACCTCTAATCGGGATTAAAAACATAAAAGTTACTATTCACCAAAAAATTATTTTAATCTCATTGAACCACATTTTACTTCTTAATGACAACCATGTATGTCGGATTTTTGAAAATCAAATCACAAAAGTGGCAATGTTTCATTTAAACGAAAAATCAGTTTCTTTAACTACCACTTAGTGGTTTCACTATTCATCAAAACTTGAAGTTTTTCAGAAAAATACCAAAACGTCACCCTAAGATATATTTGATATTCTGAATTAAAACAATGATGTCTATTTTAAAAAATTCATATCATATAAGTTACATTAATTAATTTAATAATTAATTCCCGCTGTCATGACAAATAGTGTGTTTTTAGGAAACAATAAGTATCAAAAGATTGACACTAGTTTAAGTCCAATTTCAAAGTAAAATTGATTCCAATGACCACCATTGGATTAAATGGTAAAAATATATTCTAATTTCACTTCAAAACCAATTCAAAAGATAATCTAATCATATAAATAAATTAGATTAAAAAGAGATTTTGAATTAAAATACAACGTTTTCACTATTCATTAAAAATGAACTTTATCAGAAAAATACCAAAAAATTAACACAAAGTAAATTTTGATGTCCCAATCATAAAGAAGAAGTTTATTTTGAAAAAAATAGCTTATAAAATTTTCAAAAGATAGATTTAAAAATGGTTTCCCATCAAAAGGCAGCAAAAAAATCTTTTAAAAATATTAGTGTATTCCATGCTTAAGATTGGATTTATTTTCATTTTAAGCCTCTAAAACACTATCTAATTCATTAATAGACATAGATAAAAATATCTATTATTCATTACTTACTTGGGATGTCACACTATACATATCATCTTAATCCTACATTCTAACACACGAGTCATGAGAAGCCTCTTGCCTTTATGGACTAAGATCTAAATCCATAGCTAGTCTCTTTATTTTGTTAAAAGAGATAAAAAATATAAAAATCATAAATACATCCCCCATTTGAATTAATTAATGTAAAATTCATATTAAATGAAATATTGAAATCCATAATATCATCCTTGAAACAAATAAATTTGGACTTGATATTGAATAAGGTGTTAATACTGCCCCATCCTACAATTCATCACAGGCTCTAACACATTCCTAAACTCATGGATATAAGTTCCCATATAGAATGAAAAAATAGGCGATTCTGTCACATTTTAATACCCTACATCATCTCACTCCAAATAGTAGCTAAATTGGACCACCATGTGTCCCCTGGCACAACTCTCCATATACTAGCAACTTTCAACTATAATCAAGGTTATAAAAAGTTATCATTTTGTGACTATTCCCCCTATATCTGGAAATAAAAATTCTATATAAATAACCAAAACTCATCTATCCATAGAAAATACCATCATAGTATAAATATTTAACAAACAAGAGTTGATAATATTTCAAATGTTGGAAAAACCCATGTTTTAATGATCACATATGATGCTGATCACCAACTAGGATGATACCATATAAATAAAAAATAAAATAATAAAATAAAATTCATTGGAGGATCCACTACAAATCTATAAAATACTTCACCCCTATCTTCATACGCCATTTGAGTTACCCCACTAAATCATAAAAATATTGATCCTTGGCCAAACAATAACCACCAATATTTAATGTCTTCTCGGGTATACTTGTGAAATAGAATTCGTAACATGGAGTGAGTGTATAACATAGAATAAATAAATATTATACTATAAAAAATTAAAAAACATACAAAAATACATAGTTTTACCAAATGATGGAATGTATCTGAGCATATCATCATGATCATGTTAACCACAATCTCACTCGCCCCATGGGGAATTCCATTTATTATGTCCAATCCCAATACCCACAATCGTTCATTAGGTATATCCTATAATATTCCACACCTTTGTAATATTTATTGTGTCTTAGATTATGAGAATCACCTCTATGGGAATTCATTATTCTCACTAGGGATCCCCTACCAACACATTCATCTCGATGGGTAGTTAAACCTTGTGCATCACCTGGAATCCCTCATCCATAAGCTCCTTAGATGAACCCCACAATAGTACCCGATCACTCTAAATGGTAGGGTGATATCTTATTCTTAGTATGGAGAATATTTCTAGGAAATCATATTCTATATACAAGACATATTCATAGTAAACCTAGGAAATCAAATTGAATAGCCTCCAAGGATCCTATGGTCAATATCATGGGAATCTAATATCTCTCTCATCATATTATAATCCATGAAGGGTAAATCCACCTAATAATAGCGGGTATCATCTGAGTTAATTGATGTGATAAAAAATTAACCATCAGGATGTACAACATTGATTTTTTGGGAAACATTCCAACCTAATATCTCATACCTCCATTCAAATACTGAGAAACCTGGGAATGAAGAATGGTATACTAGTATATATATATTCTAATATCAACACCTATGAATTCATAATGTTAATGAAGTTTAATAGGAAACCCCTTGATCTTAAGATTTCCTATACCCCACACCCACAAACATTGATGCAAGATACTAGGTACGAACTATACTATTCCTATCTAGGCTAAAACATATCTCAAAATTCTATTAGAGTTGAGAAAATGCCCAAAATATACCATGATACAATATCCCAAACATTCAAGTATTGATAGAGATGCATTTTTATCATCTAGTGATTCACCTGAATCTCAAGAAATTGCATCAGTGATATGCCCAATGTACAATTCATAGGCATACTAGTATAACACATACCATATTCAAGAATAAGATAAAACTAAATAGAGGATGGCTAAAAACTGATAATATACACATCATCACTACACCTTTAGGGTTACAATATTATTCAGGTTCTGGGTTCCACATGTATCTATCTATTTTCCTTATACACATATACCTGCTCAGGGTTATATCTCAATGGGGAACACACAAACATACCCTAGGTCAGCACTATATAAAGGGAATACCACTCGAGATCAATGATCAAAATAGTTCTTCTAGGCCAATTATGGATGATCATAAGGAATTTCATCCATCTAAATCATAAATTTCATATCATGACGTCCAAATCCTTAGGGTAATTCCACACCAAAAACATTAATGAGAAATGGAATAAGGCGCATATCTATTTCTCATGTCACTCTAGTCTAGTCAACTTACACAACCGATGTTCTTTTTTCTAATATAAAATTCACATATTCTAAATATATATCAGGGGTCCCTATCAGGCATACAAGGGTTCTCTCTCTCAATTCATTCAACACCATCTCTTGGAGTTTTCCTAGTGTGTGGGAAATATATCTGTCCAGGACTCAACCATCAATGGAAAATGTTTCATGCTAAATCACAATATCCAAAGGCGCCTAGACACATTATTTATCTACTCTTAGTTTCATATAAAAGTCTCACAATTTAATATAAAATTTTCCTTCTAAATTAAATAAATGTTTCAATAATAATTATCGCACTTACTTTTGGGAGATTCTTCAAAAACCCACATTAATATATACATAAAAAAGTTGTAGGTATAGTCCTAGAACCACATACCACATGGAGGATATTTTCAATTTAATTCTTCAATCATCCATATCATATACCAAGATCATCCATGCTCATCCAAGGCCATCTCAGTACAACTGATCACTACTTATATCCCCAAGCACCCAACTCGGTCCATATACCATAAGTAATTAATTATAAATAATTAAAGTCATCATTATTTAAGGATTTTTATGCTTTATTGGTGATATTTAATAATTATACCATCCATATTACTACCCTTGGAGGTCCGTGATCAGGGTTTTCTAGTTATTTATTATGTATAACATTGAAAACTAATAAGACATATTTTTAATATTAGTGTTAATATTGGGTCTTTATTCTATCATTAATAATTTATTTCATATGAAGGATAAATTATTCTTAATATGTGATTGGAGGTTCGAATTATTTCTCCTCAATATCACTAGTATGTCTCATGAGACAAACTACCTGGGGAATCTTCTACATATGTTACCTATTTTGGAATTATTTCTCAAAACACAGACTTGATAAAAATATTATTATTTCTTGAATAATGAATTATATGATTATGAAATGAATTATTGTTATCTATGTGATTATTATTGTTGTTATTTCTTTTTTTGGAATATTCCCCTTATAAGATATTAGTAAAATGGAATATCAAATTATTGATTATCTCTATCATATCATTCATGTTTTTGATTTTCTATGATATATTATGCTACATGATTTCACTTAATAAGTATGTAAGATCATAAATTATTAGGTTTCAAGTTCCTCAGTGTACTAATAAGTGAACTATGATTTATTTCATGGATATAATAGAAGAAATAACATTGTTAAAACTAGATTTTTATGATATTTTAATGTTTTTAATGTAATTTTTGAATCATTTATGTATATATTCCGTAAGAATATTTATTTATTCAATCTCATCTGATGTTATGAATTTTATTTTATGAAAATGTTGTAATATAACTACGTGATATTGCTAATTGGAGTCAGGTTTGTTATACTTGGTATTCGAGCGTGTTTATTAGCACCCTTGGGAAAATGATTTTTATAAAAACATTAATTAGAGAACATAACTCTGTGAAAAAATCACTTAATAATTATATGATTAGGAAAACAATTATAATATTTGGTGAAGTATATAGTGTGGGGTTTCCAAAAAATAAAATCTCTATATAAACTAAAACATGTAGATTTAGACCCTAACACAGATGCACATATTGGTTTAAAACCATAAAAAATGCTACTAGGGTATTAACCCGATCTTCACTTCGCACAAAAAATGTGGTCATAACTTCATAATTGATTTGATACTCCCATGGGATATTCCCAAGTATATTAAGATTATATTTTTGAAAAATTATGAAGGATTTGAAAATAATTTCATCATTTGATAATATTTTAATAGAAACTAAACTCATAATAATGAGGTTATCTATGCATATATGTTCAATTTATGTTATATATTTCCCCATATATGGAATTATTCACTATGATTAATAATTTAATGAGATAATATTTGATATTAAATTATATATAAATTTATCTTTATAAAAGGAATGAAAAATATGATGAAACACATAATCAGTTTATATATTTCCCCCATAAGTAAGTCCACATGGCTAGTGTTGGAGTGAAGAAGATTATTACTAAATTATGATAGTTTAATCATGTTATAACAAATAAACGGCCCCTTTATGGAATAATATATTGCATAAAAACATGATTTTTTTATTCCAAACTACTTCAGGTGGTAGACATCTCAATACATTAATTGAACTAGTAATATATTGATAGATAAATAGCAGAACATGTCTCTTTAAAATAAATTTTTAGGCTTTTTAATTAAAAAAAGTTATAAGGTTATTTTTGTAGTGTGCTGATAAATAGAATATATTGATCAATGGAATTCATTGATTCAAAATAAATAAGGAGTTTAAGGAGAAAGATTAAATGGAATAGAATAGTTTTAATGTGATACTTTTCAAAAAATACATTCCCTATGAGGAACGAGATAATAGGGAATGGTAATTCCTTAATTTAAGACAAAAATAAGAGGAATGATTAATAGTGTATGATAAAATCTTACAACATTATCAAGGCATACTATTTATTATATACTTAATCCTGAATATTAGAATGTCCCTTTTTTTGATGGAATTAATCCAATACTTCAAAATTCACTAGTCTCTATGAAATTTTCATCACAATATGATATTGTATCATGTTCCATAGGGAATGAGAAATAATTATACCAGTAATATATTTGTAATAAAAATAATTAGAAAAAGAGGAAGACTAAGAAAAAAGAAAAAATAAATGAGGTGATATAATGAAGGGATGAATGAAACATCATAAATTTTATCATTATTAATAGAAACACATTGATAATTGCTTGTAGAGAATTTATGTGTTCCTCTTGTGTAGGGAGAATGTACATCACAAACATGAATGGATGGGAATGAAAGAAGCTGACAATATCTAGTATTTCAACTATAAGGAGATGTAACATAATAAAAATGAGTTCTCCATATGTCATGGAAATTTACATAAAAAAGTAAATTGGAGAAATTCCAACCTTATATTGTTATTATAGTAGAATTAAAAATCCAATAATTTTTGTTATATGAAAATTTGATTTAAAACACATGATCTATTTGAATATTGATCTTGAAAATTTATTATAATTTTCAATTACATTGAATCAACCCTTTACAATCTTAATGAGGATTTTCCAATCAAGAATATTAATCAGAATCTTGTTATAATTAGAATATATTAAGAAGTTTATGTTATTACGAAAAAATATTAGATTGTTCCAAACATGGTTGTTATACCTATGTTTGGATTTTTTATAATCATACATTTTTTGTTTGTTTCTTCTACAGGATTTAGAAATTAGAATATGATGAATAAAAACTATATGTAAAACTACATTTCTGGTAATTATGTTTAAGGTATTGTATCATCTCTATTGGTTTATTATTGATAATTTTTGATTAAATTTTTTATTTCTTCATAAGAAGGTTTATTAAAATAGTTTATTATCTGAAATTGTTCTATTAAATTTTATATATTGTTGAAATAAAATTATTTAATTTTATATAACTAATGATCTACTAACGGTTTATTTTTTTTATTGAGGCATTAAAAATTCATCTTATTCATTTATTTTTATAATAAAATGTGTAAATTGAATAAAATACCCTAAAAACGGGAATAAGCTCATGTCAAAATTTTAAATTAATGAAGTAATTATATATTCGTAGAATTACTATTTTCAATAAATGGATGTTAAATCAATAATTTTGTGTGTGGAAATTATCAATTAATTTTTTAGGTACTCTTGTGGAAACACATTCCCAAGTGAATGAGATATAGTAGTATAAATATTGATTATTTATGAAATAATAAGTTTCTTAGAATTAAAATATAAATTATAATTCAATATAACATACATTTTAATTTCTTGATACACTCAAAATGAACTAAAAATTTTTGGTTGAAATTTATATATGTTTTGGAGAATTAAACAACCCCTGACTTTTGTTTCCATTAAATTAATATGAAGTTAGATAACATGTACCCATGGAACCTCAAGCATAAGAATACCATGAAATTATATTATATAAATATTATAATTATAACCTTGATATTTTGTTGGTGGGAATGAATTAGAATAATCAAATTAATATATATATATATATATATGATTTATTTCCATATTATAAATAATTAATTCAATAATTTTTTTATATTAATCTAATTTTTGTTTCTAGGAAATGTATAAGAATAAATTCATTTTATGTTGTAATCACAAATTCATCATAAAATTGGTTTATTTATTTCATATGTGGATAATTATAGTTAATTTTATCCATTATTAAAAAATTTATTTTATAAAGAAATCATCGTTTTTGAAATTAGTATGTGAAAATTAGCATAGGGTAAAAATTTGTATTTTTTCTCAATAGGAATATTTCTAGTTGAATAGTCAAAAATATTATTTTGAAAATACTATCACATTTATTATTATATCATTATATAATAACAAAGGGAATTATTATGAAATAATTTTACTATATAAAATTTATGGTTAATCTCTAATATAATATATTTAAAATTATTATTTTGATTATCAATTTCTAGGTTTGACATCTTGTAAATCAATTTAATTTTTTTATTCTAATAAAAGAAACATTTTGATCTATATTTTTAATTATGTATTTTCATGGAATTTTTTATTTGATTAGTTTTAATGTCACAAAAATGTACATTTATAATAAATTATTCAATTAATGTAATTTTATTTACCATTATTTCTGATTATTTATAAAATCATTTATATACTTAATAGAAATATTTATATGAATAGATTTTCATTAGGATACATGTATTGATTTTAAAAGTGTTTTTATGATAATAAATTAATCTTTTAAAAATATTTGGAATCAGAATATTAAAAATTTTTAAGTAGTAAAACTTATTTCTTATTCATAATGAATTGTAATTGAGGTATAATTCACTAAATGGTAGAGGTTAATGTGGGTTAAAAGTGGGTTAAAATAACAAGATAAAGGAACAATTGAACAAAAAACATGTAGAAATTATATTTTATTGTCATATTATATCCATATCCCACTAATATTCCAAATTTAAAAAATTTATATCCACTTAAATTGAGTAAGACATAAAATATATAATAAAAGATTAAGTATTTAATTGATTTCCCCCACCCCAATGATAAAACATATTCCCCATACCCACTATTATTAAAAACATTTGATCAATATAACATTGATAAAAGATAAAAAAACAATAATAGATTCCATTTAAGTGTTTTAGACCTTATGGTCTTCCACATAGACCATCCAAATAAGGAATAAGGTGTATGAAAAAGGATGATTTCTAAAAAGAGGTATAAAACACTAGCATGTACTTTTATTTTATTCTTCTTTATCCACCCACTAATTATATGTTAGACACAATGATATAATAAAATTAATATCTTACAAATACAAAAATTTTATTATGTGTTTATCATAACCATTATCCACCTTAGTTCTATTAAATGGGAAATGAAAGAATCTTTTAGGAGTATCTTTGGGCTACCAACTCTACAAAGAAATTCATATCATTTTTCATCACCACCCTTGATGTTTTCTTATTATGATGTATAATATTTTTATTTTTTATATTTATGATATAATTAAGCCTATATAATTTTTTTATGTTATCAAACTTATTAAACCTTCATAATTTTTAAAATGATAACATTACTTATACATAATTGTGGACTACCACCTCCATGAAGAACATGACTCATATTCCTAATTTTCTCAATGATAGTTCCCTTTAGGTTGTTTGAGACATATTCTACACATCAACAGGGTTTGTAAACTCTTTAACCAAAGAAAAAGATGACAATTACCACAATATTACTCCTCATAGTAGTGTGGAGATGAATCATAGTGACTCTACTCCTGACATCTACCATGTTAAAAATCCCTACAGTGATATCTGTCAGGGACAAGGAATTCCTCCACTAGCCAAAATTCATTTGTATGGAAAGGTATCCAAAACTCAGGCTCCTTCATATAGAAAGGTGGAAACAACCCTCAGAAGGAAACCCTCATAATCATCTTCTATGGTATGACCGGATGGAGGTGAGTATGTCTAATGAATAGCAGTCTGACATTGTCGAATGGAGAGAGTTTTCTAGAAACAAACTCACCATATTTTTATTCCCCCTCATTACATCTAACTATGAGGTCCATGATTAAGTATAAAAGGTTTGTGCTCTATATCTAAATCAATATATATGGGATAACTATTATCAAAATAAGGATAAATACCTATTTTATCCTTGGCATGATGGTCACCTTAAAATGACCAAGATAATTTTTTGTCAGCTAGACCTAGATGCTATCTCTGTGGCCTAAGATCCAAAACCAAAAAATAACAACACACACATGCAACACGCTTTCTCCCATTGCATAAAAATTGTTCTGTAGCTGGTCTGTGAATCCATGAAATGCTTCTATAGTCAAGGATGGGGAATGTTTGAATCATATCAATATGATGCACCCCAGGAACTAAAGATCACATTAGATATATAATCTTATAGTGTCATAAAATTTGGAAAAATCAGGGGACCAGGTAATGCTCCAGATAGTTTCTCACTGTAATTAAGTACCCCCAATTCAATGGTGCCCATAAATAATGAACTGAGGGAGGGGATAGACAACATGTCTTTTAACTAAAAAATGAAAGTAATGAGAATGAATTTCAGAAATATAGGACAATGTTTTCATCAGCCATACAACTTCCCCTAAATAATTATTTCCATAATGGTCTATCATCACACCTAGATCCTAAACGAGAATAACACTACTGCATCAAACAAGCCACAACATTAGGTTCCATTGTAGCGATATAGGAGAAAAGTTTGCTCATAGGGATAGGGTAATATCTATCATTTCCTCCACCTCTCATATAATCAATTCAAGAGACGAGTCATGACTAGTCATCAACAATTTCAAGAAAATCCCATCCCAATAATCTTGGAAAATTTATATCTCAATCACCATCATATGTTTCATCATCCCCTAATATGGTCCTAGGAAAATCAATGGGGATTCAAGATCCACCCTAGCCCATAATTATGAGGTAATTTATATCTCAATGTACATTTTGAGAATCACCAAATCCCTAAATGGAATCATTGCATCCTCAACAATTGGATCAAGAAATGACAATTGTGGTTCTAAATAACATCCAACCCATAGGGATGGGTCTATTTTAATCTTCATCAACACCACATAGAGAATAAGTATTTTCCACATCTAGAGGTAAAAATTGATGATCTACATTCCATGCATTCCTCCTACCACAATTAAAACCTATGCTATTCATGGAATGTTTGGAAAACACCATAAAAACACTCTCAAAGTCACTATTCATATACCATAACGGGATGAATTTATGGGGAAGGAAATTATACACTTATAGGTTTGTAATACAAAAGGGACTAATATTTCTAGTGGTTTCAATAATGACCCAAATAAAGGCTATATAAAACCATTCTATTTGCGTGGAATGTAATGGAACTACCGCCACTTCCCTATATGCCACTTTGAATGTCTTCACTGTCAATACAATAATTATAGTGGATTAATTGAAAATTAATAGGACCAGAGTATGGAAAATATACCCTGAGAGGAGGGTAATCTGGATGTAATAACTAAGGCTGCATGCACCTAAAACCTTAGGTGTCTTTGAAACATAGAAACTTTGTATACTAAGTTTCCACCTCTATGGTAGAGCACTACTAAATAAAAATGGAATGGTATAGATAAATACCATTCACAAAAACAAAGAATATATGTTTCTTTCATGTAGTAATAGTTTTCACAATATGAGAGTGATATACAATCTCTCAAATAATTCAATGAGGAGTTACTCAAGGGAAATATTCCCCCTAGGTATCATCTTAATGTAAATATGAATATTCTTCCACCCAGAGCCGATACTCTAACAAGAGTGTTGTATGACTGTCAAAATGGATCCAGATCTTGGTATACAATCTAAAAAAATGAGGAATTAAAAAAAATCATGACCTCCCTATGCTATTATGAAAACCTCTCCCTCACCAAGAAAATCATTCAGTCATAGGATGAATTGAAAATCCATAGGAGAAGAAGGTGTGGACACCTCATCAACACCCACTGACTCCCTGTAGATGGTAGATGGATGTGATAGCTGTTACCTCAATGAATATTATCATATTCTAGTCTCACACAACTAAAATTAAATCCATGGAAATTAAACGCACCTATACAGCCTGAGAAAAATCCATATCATGAATGGATGGATGAAAATTTTCCTCCTACTAATTTCCGAAATCATACCTTATCTAACATTGCTGGAATAAGGGAACCCAAACAACATCTCACACACTTTTTATCCTAATGTGGTCCGATGATGGGACCTTTAGGTCAATCGTATGCAAAACAATTGATGTGTTTTGTACAAACTCTAATAAGGATAGTCTTTATTTGATAAAATAGTCTTACAACATGTTTCATTGTAGGATGGGATGAATTTCGTCATCAATTTCTTTATCAGTTCAACTCCTAACTGAGGAAAACAACACTCTTCAACCTGAGGAACATCATGCATCATGAAAATGATAAGCTTTACGATTTCATAGCATGGTGGAAATGTTTAACATATTAAATCATTATCCATCTCTCACGAAACCAACTATTGGAACTCTATGTTGAAAATATAAGGGATGAGTTGTAAACACCTCTGATTCAAATGATGTATGTTGGTGTTTTATATGATTTTGTAGAAAAGGAAAAACATATTGAGGATTCCATTCAGTGAACCAAATCCAAATCTCAACTCCTTCCCTCAACATAGGAAAAATGGATGGGCAAAGAAGAATCTGAACTATAACTCCCAAACTTGTAATGGTGCCCATATAAGCCCCAATTTAGGTCCCAAACTGCCAAATACCTCATATTGAGCTAATAAAACCATAGAATTTCCCTTGTCTAGAAACACAGAAAAATATGGGACACCCAGGATTGGAGGAACATATTAATAACGAATAGATCTTCTAAAGTGAACAATTTCTAGGTTATTGCTTGGTATCCAAAGGCAATAACCTTCTATAGCTACCACATACTACGATTAATAATGAGGATGTTGGGAAAAAAATCCCTCAAGGTAACATTGAACTATTTTTGGGTTGGTTTTTTTTGATAATGTGGGTTTGTTTGTTGAAAAAGTCAGTTTACATGGTGAATTTTTGAGTTCCCTAGATATTGTTGACAACCTATGTTGAAAAAGAACCATGACAAAGGAATGGAAAATATAGAGGTTGTAAAAAAAGAAAAGAAACAAGGTGGCACTGTTCTACCATGTTTTCCAAATTTTTGGACCTCAAAATTGGAAAATGGAGAAACTTGTTAATGAAAAAGAAATTTGCATGCAAGATTAATGAGGAAATGGAAACATAAGTTGAAATAATTTTTCAAGATTAGAATGTTGAAAAATGGAAAATTTAAGAGGTTCAAAAAATAATGGTAAATGTGTAAAATAGATTATGGTACATGAAATAATCTTTTGTGCCCACTACGACATAAAATGGGGGTTTTTGCACTCAAAGAGGATCTTTCACAACATGTAAAATCTTCTTCACAGAGGTCGAAAATTATTATAAATAAGAGGTGACACTATTCATTCAAAAAATCTCAACACTTAGTGAGAATATGAGCTCCAGATGGTGTAATATTTTTAATAAAAGGGAGTTGTGAAAAATAATTTGAGTTGTGCATAAGTTAAGAAAGTTTTGCATAATATTTGAGTTTCCATTAAGATTGAAGTTACATTCAAGGGGTTTTTCATAGAAAAGGGGAATCTTGTGTACATGACATTAATGTTGCATGAAATATGCATTAAGTGTTGTGCGAATGATTTGGTTTCACCCAGTACATATGTGGAAAGGAGGTATTCATTAGTACATGAAATTAGTACAACAATAGAGAATATACACAAAGTTGAGGATGAATTAATTAATGATAATGAAAGGACCTAAAAGTCAATAAATTGTGAGTGGATCTTCTAAAGAAGTAGTGATCACATTAGCTGAGAGAGAATTGAGCTTTAAAATTATGATCAGTTATAAAACATGAGTTATAGTGAGTCTACCTCGAACTTGTAAACAAAAGTGTTCTTATAGGGAAGTTAAACCATCAGCGCTTTACCAGTGTATGATCCTTGGACATAACCCTATGAGGGTGAACCATGTAAAATTGTAGTGTCCAATGCATGATTTAAGATTATTTCATACTCTGCATAGGGAATGAGAGAGAAGAGAGTATTTTCTAAAAACAAAATAAGATCAAAATGGTTATGTTTTTTAATCTATCATACCCTAATTCACCCCCCTATTAGGGTATCTAACCTAGTGGACATAACATAGGTCATCCTAACCGACCATCCCGACTACTTAAATTTTCCATAGATGGCTAGGTAATAATATCCAGGACTATATCATCTTAGAATATGTCTACTAAGTCATTGTCGATTCTGAAAGGGTGATGTTATCTAGCTCATCAGGGTAGGTGATATACATAACTATTTCCCAGTCATAAGTGGAGGTTAATTAATAGAATGTTCTAGCTAGGTGTCAGTGGATGTTCAACAACTGTGTGACTTAAAAAATATTGTTCATGCCCATGCCAACATGAGGTGAAAACTGTATATACCCAAAACATCTCCACCACCCAAGGAGGTAACATCAAATATGTCTCCGAGAAGTGGGTTCCACCATCTGACATTGGGAGAAACCAAAGAGTAAGAGTCATATTTTTCTCCAACTCATGCTCAAACCCTGTCATAATTCTTCTTTACAACATTATACATATGGTAACCACCCCACCAAATGGAACTATCATCGTAATAGAAACTCATATTTGGTTCAGTCAATGTGATACAATTATTAAAACCATTATTGGAAGATTAATATTGTAACAGCCCGAGATTTTATGAAAAATATTCTTTTTTTATTTCACTAAGGTCTTGTGTTGTACGCTACACCAAAAGGAGCTTGCACAACACACATCCTTGACTTGCCTTGCATTACACGCAATCGCGACCTTCCTCGATAGCGTGTGTTGTACGCAACACCAAGTTTCGCTAAACAATGATATGCTATTAAGATATTATTAAAACTAGCTGTTTTGAATAGTAATAACCACTTTTTGAAATTTTGTAAATTTTATTTTTCAAAATGGACTTCATTTATGGATTCGGAGTATCGAATTTAGCCTAAGGTGAAATTTTTGTACTTTTCGGATAACTTTCATATTCTCATGAATAGTGAAAATTACTAAATTATAATTAAAAACAACTTTTTTAATCGAAATAATTAATAGTGATAAATTATTAATTTGAGTGGTTTTAAAGTATATTTAGAATATATTTTTACAATTTAATACAATGTTGGTCATTGGATGTAATTTCACATTTAAACCAGACGTAATCAAATGTCAATCTTTTGATAGATATTGTTTCTTAAAAACACGCTATTTGTTTTAACAGTGGGATTTAATTATAAATTTAATTAATGCAATTTCTATGTTATGAATTTGGTAAAATAGACTTCATTTTTGAATTCGGAATATGAAATATAGCTTAGGATGAAATTTTGGCATTGTTCTGAAAAACATCAATTTTTGATGAATAGTGAAACTACTAAGTGGTAGGTTAAAAACTGAATTTTGTATAAAACTTAATTTTACCGCTTCTGTGAATGGAATTTCGAAAATCCGAGAGACATGGTTAATATCAAGGACTAAAATGTGGTTCAATGAGATGAAAATAATTTTTTGGTGAATAGTAACTTTTTACTTTTTTTTACCACGGTTAATAGTAAATAGGGTAACTAAGGGTAAATATGTTATTAATATTACCCTAACACATGTCCTAATTCTATTGGACAAGTGTAATTCGACCAAAAACAAACTTAGGAATAATATATGACCATTTAGGCCCACTTGGATTAGATTAGGACATTTATTATTAATTTATTTAAAGAAAAGTTAAAATAGTTAAAATCAAAGTTTAATAAGTAAATCATTTTTAATATGGGGTTATACATAAGATAAATTCGATTGTAAATATTCATTAGAAATCTAAAAAGATTTCCTACATGATGGTATTTTATTTGTAATTTTTAGACATCAAATAATTTAATTTATTTATGACACAAAGATGATGCAGTAATTATCTTATTAATGAAATATTCACATAATTGATAATATAAATACCAAAATAAATGTAATTTAAGACTTTTTATGAATTCCACTAATTTTCTAGGTTACTATGATATATTAATGTTGATTTAATCAACTTGGTTCGAACATTTAATTCAGTTATGACTTTTCCAAAAATCATATATCAAATAGTGTCAAAATTGACACAAAATAGTTTTTAAATCAAATATTATATTATTAATTGTTATTGTATTCCTAAAAATCTAAGGTTAGGCCAAATGACTTAGATAAGGATATATATATTAATAATAAACAATTTGGGGTTCGTTTGGCATGTTATAGTAAGTTTATTAACCATATAGTGAAAGAAAACAAAAAGACATGGTAAAAGTTAAATTATTTAACTTAGAGTTAAATCTAATTTATAAGGTTAAAATAATATCCTAAACTTGTATAAATTCTATTGGTTGATAGGATTTCGACCCATCCCCACTTTAGCTTCGAAATAAGACCCTTTGGAACCATTATAAACCGATTTTGACTTTAATATAAAATAATATTTTGAGATATTCCTAAGGTGCCCCTCTCCTCCCCTATAAAAGGACACCTCCTCCCCCTCCTCCTCACACCAATTTGAGCACTCAAGCTCGGCCAACCCCTGCCAAAATCTCTTCTCCACTTCCCTAGCAACATCCTAGAGGTTCTGGTCTTACTCAAAGACCAATTTTAGTTCCCTAAGAGGAGGTCTCCAAAAGGCGCTTCAAAGAAGAGGTAATTACCATTACCAATTCTTTCATCTTTATTTCTTCTTCCACTTCTTCTTCTTAGGTTGTTTCATTATGAAATAATAACATCGGTATCACTCATATACTGATATGTTATTATAAGTATGAAACAACCCTATTTCACCATCTATCCATCCTACGGAAAAAGAAATCACCGCGCGTGCGTACGTACGGAATACCGTCTCCACGCCGTGGTGTAATCTATTTTCCACCACCACCTTACATGGATGGGTATAATGGTGTAAAGAATAACTATACATAGTTATTACAACATAATATTGATTCTGATATATTGTATAATCCACTCCAATTCAATTCAATATTTATAGAAATGATATCATCGCTCGTGCGTACGTACGGACTACCGTCTCCACGACGCGATGAGATTCATTCTCCATGTTAACCATTTAAGAATGATTATAATGTATATATAAGAAATAATAATGAAATATATGACATTATAAAGCTACTGGATTTATTTATATATATACATATGTATGTCATCTACATACTTCCATTTCAAGACAATAAGGAAAGGAAAACAGCGTTCATGCGTACGTACGGACTACCGTCTCCATGAACGGTGTTTTTCATTTTATTTATCTACCTATTATATATATATATATACTGAATATATATGATATATAAATCATATTTTATATTCTGGAAGTAAGTAAATCATGATATAAGTAATAATGATGTCAAGAACAACAAGTCAAAACACCTACGATAAATGAAACGATTTTACCCAAAACGCTTCTTTAACATGGAGTTTACAAAAGAACGGGTAATATAATTTCATAAGTGAACCATATATGATATCATAACAATGAATATGATTCTGTAATAAGTCAATAACATGATTTAAATCATTATACAGGAGGTTCGGACAATTACAAAGCAAGTCGGACCTAAGGTAAGGGAAATATCACAATCTCATTTTTATCCGAGATTGTTTATTCGTAAGTATTTACTGGGGTGTATTTTATCATCCACATCCATGTTTCATCAATATGTAATATTATTTCCATCCACCTACAATTGTTTAAATCCATTTTTACCCTTCGGTGAGTTTTTAGTAAAAGAAATGAAAGGAATCTTTTGATGTTTTTCGTACGAGGTACTTTTGACTTTTCCGACCAAAGTACGAAGAATGTTTTTTTTAACTTATACGGCACGAACGGATTTATACTGTTTTACAAAGCCTTATTTTCATGAAGCTTCCTCTAAAAGATTTCATGACTATTTTCAATAAAATCTCTTTCTTTTAAAATTTCATGATGTTTTGTGAAAAGAAATTGATTTTGAAGAAGAAAGGATATTTTCATCAAGAATTCAATTCAAGTGTTTTATCAAAATTATTTTCCATATAAGATAATAATGGGTTCTGTTTCTATCCATATTTTTACATTGATTTGACTATGTTGTGATGGAATTATGTTTATGAATTCCTTTATCTTATATGAATGGTTTTATGATGTCATGTTGTTTAAGAATCCCATTTTTTATTACATGGGTTATGCAATGATGTATGATTTATGATTTTGTGGCACACATAAGAAAGGATTCATTAAGAGATGGGTGGGACCTATATCTCCCTCCAATGAATTGGGTAAAGATTTTATATCTCATGAGATAGACATGGCTGGAATGGTAGGTTATACCGGTTCAGTGAAACAGGACTAAAACGAGGATTACTCGATTCAGAAAGGGACTTTGTCCACTAAGATAGTCTTGGCAATGAGTCTTGACTAACAAGAAATGATTCTCTATGATTATGTGTGTATGCCACAATAAGTAATGTTTTAAGTTATGATCTCATTTTCACTTCTATTATTTATCCCATGTTATGAAATTATGATCTCTTTTGCAGGTTAAGATTTCCAAAAATGTTATGTTCTTATGAAAATTATGTGATTGATATTTCTTTTGTTTACCCTTACTGAGCATTTGAGCTCACCCTTTTATGTTTTCTTTTCCCCAGGATATAAAGAAAGGTTTTAGGTAAAAAAAAATAAGATCTTTATGGGAGATGTTGAAGATCTTTCACCAGGATTAGAAGATTATATTCCGAGTTTCCAAAGACACTAAACTATTACGATCCTTGTGTGTGTGTTTTGTTATGAACTAAGTATTCTGCAAAAGTAATGTAATGTCCATGTACGTCAGGCTTCGGGTCTCTACAGTTGGTATCAGAGGCAAAAGAGGTAGGAATGTATCCGATCCTTGGGAACTCTCACATGTGAGCGTTGGACGAAGCATGGCTCTCCGCCCAAGGGCTTCATGCGGAAATGGCTGCCACTGGGGATGGTGGTGTGTCCCGCCCAGGGGGTGTAGCCGCCCATGGAGTGCCCTGATAGGTATCAATTGTAGTCCACTGGAAGTAATTCTAGACCGCTACAGTTGGTGTCAGAGGAAAGGTTTAGTCAACCTTTGGAAACTAGGATGCGAAAACGTCAGTGAGATCCCTAGAGATATTTCTACGGTATGTCTAGGGATGTCCCTAAGGTTAAGTAGACGTATAAGTTATAGTACTAGAACTACGCTAACGATCATAGAATTAAACCTAAGATGTTAGATATTGAAGGTACTCCCCCTTTATTATGTTGTTTTCCCAAGCATGATTTTTTCCCCTCACACTATTCTTTTTGGGTTTTAGAAAATGGATGGAAACAAGATGATTCACGATAATGGAGAATATGATGGACAATGGAATGATATTCTTCATAATGAAATGGGATTTGGAAGTCCAAACATCATTATTAATCCGAATAAGCAATCTCATAATATGATCAATAAAGTAAAATTTGGTAAGTTTCCTGACTCAGCTAATAAGAGAAAGATGGAGTTTCATGATGATCATAGAGGAAAGAAAGTTCAATTTCCCCTATGTAAATCATGTGGGAAGAGGAATCAAGGAGAATGTTTCAAAGGAACTGGAAGATGCTTTGGGTGTGGAAAAGAAGGACACAAAGCAAGTAAGTGCAAAGGAAAAGGGTCGGTTAACACCATGGATGAGGATAATGGTATTGCTACGACATTAAAAATGGTTAAGTGTTTTAAATGTGGAATGTATGGGCATTATGCAAACAAATTCCCTAAGGGAAAGACTCATGAAGAGAATCAGTATGGTCATATGGGTAGTATTTATGTGGATGATGATGAAGAGACTACAAATGATATGTGAGATGAAATAATTTTTGAAGCTCGGTCAATGGTTTGAGAATGTAGTGGCATGATTACATGTTTATCATGTGTAATTTTGGAATAAAGAGACATCTATGGATTGTTACACTGTTGTCTTTCCTTGTGTTTTGAAAGTGTATGATTAATGTTACCAGTATCCATGAAAGGTTATTCAGATATTTTTGGAATGTAGATGATATGCGCATAATGAAGGGATAAGGAGAAAATTAAATGTTTGATAGTATTCGTGAGCTCATGATTGACTAAGTGATATCATGGTTTGAGTATATAGAATTTTGAGGATTTTGGTATCTGGAAAGTGTTAACTTTTAACTGCACTCATGTTTTCACTAAGGTATTCAAGAGAATACACGATTAAGGACTTTGAATGTTTGGAATGTGACCAACAAGACATATCTTATGATATGTGGGGATCAACGACAGTATTAAATCTCTCGTAATCGTTGTCACTATATTATGAGAGTGGACTGCAATATTATGTATAAGCCTAATGATTAGACTGGATTATGTTGGACATAAGTTAGTATTGTTTAAGGATAGAAGATTTTTGATATTATTGATGGGATGTTATAGTAACGTAGTTTTAGAAAAAGGACAACCTGCAGGACGGGCGACAGCCCATCGCTTCGGACAAGGCTGTAGGAATCGAACCCACAACCGAAGTGCGACTGGCCTTTATCGCCTACCACTGACCTACAGGAAGTCCCTGTTTAGTAGAAACTAGTTTTATTATATTAAGCAGTATGATATATGAAGTATAAGTCCATTTTAGAAACCATATGTGATTAATCTCACTATAGATCGACTTATGTATATAATTTTGCTAACCTTTTGTTTGAAACAGATAGAATGACCCGTCATTCTATCACATGATCTGCTAGCACTTCACGAATAACAAATTCAACTTCATTTATTTAAGAGATGAAGTGGAAATTGTTAAAGGCACGAACAACAGTGAGATTGTACCGAAATAAAGTAAGTATTTATTCTAATTCAAATTCTTTAACTTTAGGGAAATGATCTTGAAAACCAAAAATGTTGTCCTAGTTCTCTTATACCTGATGAATCAGATGGTACCTTAGATCGTCACAAATTTATGGATTTGTGATTACTGGCTTTTCCATAGCCATGTTCTCTACCACTCTCCATCAGAACATGATGGTTAGATTTCTCTTCCATATCCATATTTTCACCTATGTGGAAAACCAGTGATTAGTTTATTTGGGTAATCGTTACATTTCATACATTAGTTTTTAAAGCCAAGTTTTGGTATTCCCTTTTACGATGTGGGTTTCTATTAAAGAAACTTTCGAATAGTAAACCATTTATAACCCCGACGAATTTCGAGGGCGAAATTCATTTTAAGGGGGGTAGAATGTAACAGCCCGAGCTTTTATGAAAAATATTCTTTTTTTTATTTCACTAATGTCTTGTGTTGTAAGCTACACCAAAAGGAGCTTGCACAACACACATCCTTGACTTGCCTTGCATTACACGCAATCGCGACCTTCCTCGATAGCGTGTGTTGTACGCAACACCAAGTTTCGCTAAACAACGATATGCTATTAAGATATTATTAAAACTAGCTGTTGTGAATAGTAATAACCACTTTTTGAAATTTTGTAAATTTTATTTTTCAAAATGGACTTCATTTATGGATTCGGAGTATCGAATTTAGCCTAAGGTGAAATTTTTGTACTTTTCGGATAACTTTCATATTCTGATGAATAGTGAAAATTACTAAATTATAATTAAAAACAACTTTTTTAATCGAAATAATTAATAGTGATAAATTATTAATTTGAGTGGTTTTAAAGTATATTTAGAATATATTTTTACAATTTAATACAATGTTGGTCATTGGATGTAATTTCACATTTAAACCAGACGTAATCAAATGTCAATCTTTTGATAGATATTGTTTCTTAAAAACACGCTATTTGTTTTAACAGCGGGATTTAATTATAAATTTAATTAATGCAATTTATATGTTATGAATTTGGTAAAATAGACTTCATTTTTGAATTCGGAATATGAAATATAGCTTAGGATGAAATTTTGGCATTGTTCTGAAAAACATCAATTTTTGATGAATAGTGAAACTACTAAGTGGTAGGTTAAAAACTGAATTTTGTATAAAACTTAATTTTACCGCTTCTGTGAATGGAATTTCGAAAATCCGAGAGACACGGTTAATATCAAGGACTAAAATGTGGTTCAATGAGATGAAAATAATTTTTTTGATGAATAGTAACTTTTTACTTTTTTTTACCACGTTTAATAGTAAATAGGGTAACTAAGGGTAAATATGTTATTAATATTACCCTAACACATGTCCTAATTCTATTGGACAAGTTTAATTCGACCAAAAACAAACTTAGGAATAAAATATGACCATTTAGGCCCACTTGGATTAGATTAGGACATTTATTATTAATTTATTTAAAGAAAAGTTAAAATAGTTAAAATCAAAGTTTAATAAGTAAATCATTTTTAATATGGGGTTATACATAAGATAAATTCGATTGTAAATATTCATTAGAAAGCTAAAAAGATTTTCTACATGATGGTATTTTATTTGTAATTTTTAGACATCAAATAATGTAATTTATTTATGACACAAAGATGATGCAGTAATTATCTTATTAATGAAATATTCACATAATTGATAATATAAATACCAAAATAAATGTAATTTAAGACTTTTTATGAATTCCACTAATTTTCTAGGTTACTATGATATATTAATGTTGATTTAATCAACTTGGTTCGAACATTTAATTCTGTTATGACTTTCACAAAAATCATATATCAAATAGTGTCAAAATTGACACAAAATAGTTTTTAAATCAAATATTATATTATTAATTGTTATTGTATTCCTAAAAATCTAAGGTTCGGCCAAATGACTTAGATAAGGATATATATATTAATAATAAACAATTTGGGGTTCGTTTGGCATGTTATAGTAAGTTTATTAACCATATAGTGAAAGAAAACAAAAAGACATGGTAAAAGTTAAATTATTTAACTTAGAGTTAAATCTAATTGATAAGGTTAAAATAATATCCTAAACTTGTCTAAATTCTATTGGTTGATAGGATTTCGACCCATCCCCACTTTAGCTTCGAAATAAGACCCTTTGGAACCATTATAAACCGATTTTGACTTTAATATAAAATAATATTTTGAGATATTCCTAAGGTGCCCCTCTCCTCCCCTATAAAAGGACACCTCCTCCCCCTCCTCCTCACACCAATTTGAGCACTCAAGCTCGGCCAACCCCTGCCAAAATCTCTTCTCCACTTCCCTAGAAACATCCTAGAGGTTCTGGTCTTACTCAAAGACCAATTTTAGTTCCCTAAGAGGAGGTCTCCAAAAGGCGCTTCAAAGAAGAGGTAATTACCGTTACCAATTCTTTCATCTTTATTTCTTCTTCCACTTCTTCTTCTTAGGTTTTTTCATTATGAAGTAATAACATCAGTATCACTCATATACTGATATGTTATTATAAGTATGAAACAACCCTATTTCACCATCTATCCATCCTACGGAAAAAGAAATCACCGCGCGTGCGTACGTACGGAATACCGTCTCCACGCCGTGGTGTAATCTATTTTCCACCACCACCTTACATGGATGGGTATAATGATGTAAAGAATAACTATACATAGTTATTACAACATCATATTGATTCTGATATATTGTATAATCCACTCCAATTCAATTCAATATTTATAGAAATGATATCATCGCTCGTGCGTACGTACGGACTACCGTCTCCACGACGCGATGAGATTCATTCTCCATGTTAACCATTTAAGAATGATTATAATGTATATATAAGAAATAATAATGAAATATATGACATTATAAAGCTACTGGATTTATTTATATATATACATATGTATGTCATCTACTTACTTCCATTTCAAGACAATAAGGAAAGGAAAACAGCGTTCATGCGTACGTACGGACTACCGTCTCCATGAACGGTGTTTTTCATTTTATTTATCTACCTATTATATATATATATATATACTGAATATATATGATATATAAATCATATTTTATATTCTGGAAGTAAGTAAATCATGATATAAGTAATAATGATGTCAAGAACAACAAGTCAAAACACCTACGATAAATGAAACGATTTTACCCAAAACGCTTCTTTAACATGGTGTTTACAAAAGAACGGGTAATATAATGTCATAAGTGAACCATATATGATATCATAACAATGAATATGATTCTGTAATAAGTCAATAACATGATTTAAATCATTATACAGGAGGTTCGGACACTTACAAAGCAAGTCGGACCTAAGGTAAGGGAAATATCACAATCTCATTTTTATCCGAGATTGTTTATTCGTAAGTATTTACTGGGGTGTATTTTATCATCCACATCCATGTTTCATCAATATGTAATATTATTTCCATCCACCTACAATTGTTTAAATCCATTTTTACCCTTCGGTTAGTTTTTAGTAAAAGAAATGAAAGGAATCTTTTGATGTTTTTCGTACGAGGTACTTTTGACTTTTCCGACCAAAGTACGAAGAATGTTTTTTTTAACTTATACGGCACGAACGGATTTATACTGTTTTAAAAAGCCTTATTTTCATGAAGCTTCCTCTAAAAGATTTCATGACTATTTTCAATTAAATCTCTTTCTTTTAAAATTGCATGATGTTTTGTGAAAAGAAATTGATTTTGAAGAAGAAAGGATATTTTCCTCAAGAATTCAATTCAAGTGTTTTATCAAAATTATTTTCCATATAAGATAATAATGGGTTCTGTTTCTATCCATATTTTTACATTGATTTGACTATGTTGTGATGGAATTATGTTTATGAATTCCTTTATCTTATATGAATGGTTTTATGATGTCATGTTGTTTAAGAATCCCATTTTTTATTACATGGGTTATGCAATGATGTATGATTTATGATTTTGTGGCACACATAAGAAAGGATTCATTAAGAGATGGGTGGGACCTATATCTCCCTCCAATGGATTGGGTAAAGATTTTATATCTCATGAGATAGACATGGCTGGAATGGTAGGTTATACCGGTTCAGTGAAACAGGACTGAAACGAGGATTACTCGATTCAGAAAGGGACTTTGTCCACTAAGATAGTCTTGGCAATGAGTCTTGACTAACAAGAAATGATTCTCTATGATTATGTGTGTATGCCACAATAAGTAATGTTTTAAGTTATGATCTCATTTTCACTTCTATGATTTATCCCATGTTATGAAATTATGATCTCTTTTGCTGGTTAAGATTTCCAAAAATGTTATGTTCTTATGAAAATTATGTGATTGATATTTCTTTTGTTTACCCTTACTGAGCATTTGAGCTCACCCTTTTATGTTTTCTTTTCCCCAGGATATAAAGAAAGGTTTTAGGTAAAAAAAAAAGAAGATCTTTATGGGAGATGTTGAAGATCATTCACCAGGATTAGAAGATTATATTCCGAGTTTCCAAAGACACTAAACTATTACGATCCTTGTGTGTGTGTTTTGTTATGAACTAAGTATTCCGCAAAAGTAATGTAATGTCCATGTACGTCAGGCTTCGGGTCTCTACAAATATGCCTCAAAATTCATGTTCCCCACAAATAATAGGGGAATGAAAGGCCACCTATGTAGGAACTGAGGATAAAAGGTATAAACCTTGCATGATTTGACCCAATATTTCAGTCATATCCCAATAGAGGAAAAATGTGCAGATAATTCTCATGGGAAATCACTCTAGTAGGATCAAATGAGGTATGGAGGTGTCCCAGAACCCTCCAGAAGAATCTTGTTCCCAATTTTCTTACATGAATTCCTATAGGAATTTCGATAATCCAATCATCCCAAGCAATGGGGAAGGCTGGTATGAACCATGTCAATATCTAAAAAATGATCACACATTCTCATTCCTAGCACCAAGTCTATTAACCAAAAATTAGACGCCTCTTGAGCCATATGATATGGTGAATTCCCATAATGGGAAGCGCTGAACTCTGACACAAATGTAAAAAATTCTGAAAAATCTCTAAGTTTTCCCAACCAATTTCTCAATCCTAGATGCACTCTATAATTAAAAATAACCCATGGAGGCACTTTTTATGCACTCTGGATCCCACAAGTGTTTTAGATAGAAGTCCATGTAGCTTTTGTTTATTGATTACAGACCATGAAATCTAAATCCAATGTCTCCATCTCATTCATTGACAAGGACTAGGAAGAGGTCATCCATGGGAACATCATGCCCCAATATGTTTCAAGAACACTAAATAACTTTTATGTACAATGATCATTAATTTATAATGGTTTATAGATCTACCTCATCCTAGTTCAAACCCTCATATGTTTGGGACATAGCGTAGGGGATTTATCTCCCACAAATCTGACCATTCAAGGGTATGATAAGCTTGATCAGGACCTATCATGAAGATCATACTCGATGCTCAATTCAAGGATCACACAAATGACAATGAGTTTATGGTTATCAATTAAGACACTAAATATAATGTCTTTCTTGGATGTACCTAGCACTATATGCATTTGATGGTACATTCAACATTTCATTAGTGTATGAAATACCCCATTTACGGAATGGATGGTATACTACGTGGTGAAAATGCCCCCTTTGAGAATTATGGATCCACATACTCCTAAAAAAATTTCTATAAAAGGGGAGGCAAAAACTGATGGTGGATGTTGATATATAGGTTGCAACCCTAGTGGATTGGGGACACCCCTATAACACCCTTTAGTATTCTCGATAGTGACTATGTGCTCCCCATAAATATATTAAAGGTGATAGACTTGACCCAATAGGTACAATACCCTTATATTCAAAGTGATAATGTAAAATAAAAGACTCTCTGACATATCTCTATAGTTACACTAGAAGAAGGGGATGATAATGCCTTTTCTCATGACCTATCTCACCTCAAAAGTGAAAGGGAACCCCCCAGATTTCCAATTTCATATAGAAATTTATCCACTTACTCATAGATTGAATAATATGAGGTTAACCTCAGGAACAACCCTCCCTAATTCTTGGAAGGTGTCTCTACCACTATTTATGTTCTTATAAAGATTATTCTAGAAGATAATAAGACTCATGACCAATACTCATCAGTTCCCCCATGTTCGTCAAAGAGAAAGAGGTGTACATTTTATTTATAAATTAACAATGATATATGTTCTCTTAGAACTATAAAAATATTCCTAGGATGAATCCACATTTGGTTACTCACCATCTCATGTATGCTGAAGAAATTCAAAGATTCAAGAAGCCAACTAGGAGGATTCACCCCTCTCATGCCACACAAAAAGGGGTAGGAATTTACAAATTAATCAAATCTAGTTTTTCCATGAAATTAATTAACCATCATGGATTTCCAAAATAATCTATAATAAGAAACATAATGGGAAGAATATTGTCTGAATTGATTTCATAGATCATAATTGGCATTTATCTAATGAAAATATTCCATTTCCAATCACATATCTCTTGATCAATGCAACTTCTATCTTCTGAGCCCTTTCCATAATGGATGGGTATTCCATGTATAATAATATAATGACTGAACATGAATATGAAGAATAAAATTCCTTTATATAACCTTAGGAGATATTTTTCAATTAGGATATTCCCTTTGGCATAATTAATTCTGCAGTCACTTATCAACACTCAATGCATCACATCTTTAAGTCATTATTTGTAAGGATAATCGAATGTTATGTTGATGACCTAGTGGTCAAAACCCAATAATGACTTGATCACTTCACGAATCTTCAATCAATATTCGATAATCTATAATTGAATATTCTAAAGATGAATCACTTAAAATCCACTTATGGGGTAACATCAGGGATGTTCCTTGTATTTCTGGAATTCCACCATAACAACAAGGTCATCCCAGAGAAGCCTAGGGAAATTTTAATAATGTCACCCCCTGTAAACCTAAAAGAACATTGGAAAATCCAATGGAACCTCACCAGCATTCAACATTTCATTACTGACCTGACAGGAAAATATCTCCCTTATCCCAATATAATGAAGAAAGGAATCACTTATCAATTTAATGATGATTACCAAGAAAAATTATAATGTCTCATGCGGTATCTACTATACCCACTACACCTGATGCCTTTGGTGGAAGAGAGCCTACTAATATTATATGCGAGGACCATAAAGAATTCACTAGGTGCCCTCATCACATATAAAAATTATGTGGGGAGTGAGAAAAGTCTCTACTACCTTAGTTGACCAATGATTGGTACTAAGACTGGGTAATCTGTTGTAAAGAAGAACTGGCTTTCACTCATCTTTGTAGTGTAAAAGCTGAGTTATTACTTATTGTGCCAAAAAGTCCACATGGTATTTCGTATTAAACCAATCAAGGAGAGATTTTTCCATCCTATCATTAATGGGAATTTGGCCTAAATGGAAATCATTCTATAGTAATACGACATTTAGGTCATATCAGAAAAATCAGTGAAATGGATGGACATGGATAATTTCCTCACAATAGATCCTTTCATGGAGAATACACTGGTGGACACTGAACTCTCAAATGAGGAGGTATTATATGCCCATGACACACCCTGTACATGGTATATGTAATTTGATGGATCCACTATAAGTTTTTTATGAAAATTTATGGAAAAATTTAAACTCAATAAGGGAATATTAGGGATTGTATTTTTCTATCCATAAATGATTTTTTTTCATAATCATTCTCATTATATGAAGGATGCATGAATAATGAGGCAGAATAAAAATATCATATCACTAGCTGGGAATCAACCATAAAACTACAAATATCCTCACTAAATATCATTGGGGATTTCAAGATAATGATAAATTAGGAGAATGGAGAATATTAAATAAAGAGGATAAACATTCCCCCATCAATAGCTATGTCAAGGGAATGATGAGAGTGTTCTCCTTTAATCCCACATTGCATCATGTTCACAGATTACACAATGCTCATATCGACACATCAACTAATGCAGTTGACATCCAGGCCATCCTTAATCAGGAGTAAGAAATCTTCCATATCACACACTGAATAATGGTCTCCTCGATCTCCATATTTGATATGAAAGAAATATATTAGTTCTATACCACCGTATATCACGATGAACCAACATCCACCCCTAGTTTTATAGATCCTATAATCAGTTACATTCAGAACATGACTCTACCGATAGATAGAGCTAGAATGGAATAGATTTGGCATCGTACAACAAACTTTACCCTACAATGTAGTCCAATTGAGCAGAAGTCACTCTACAAGCATGGATTTGATGAAATAATCCTCATATACATTGAATAACGATAGACTCATACCATCATGTATAATGTCCATCTAGTCTCTTGTAGTTATCATCAATTTAGAAACATCTCTCCCACCAAATCTGGAGGTTGGGTTAATTCTGGAAAACCATGATATGTGAATCTATAGAATTCAAAAAGAAATTTCATGTGTTCCATTTCTATTAAAACATCATCCCTCAACCCTAGTAATTACTACATACAACTATGTATTCCTGGACTTATATCATCAAGGGAATGGATGTCAGGGGGCCATATACCCACCCAAAACAACGTGGTTTATGTACATCCCTACAAAAAATAAATTATTTTAGAAATGGGCCATGTCTATTCACATTAAGGAAGTTCAGAAGAAGAATATCATCTAATTCACAATTTAGCATATCATCACTAGGTTCAAAGTCCCTCAGAAAATATTGATAGACAACAACACCAACTTCAATAATACAGAGTTGAAGAGATTGTACATGGAGTACAATATCAATTCTAGTCACTGATATCTCTATAATGATGTTGAAAATGGATATATAGGGGAATTTAATAAGAATATGTGGAATATACTCCATAATATAATGAAAAGTGATAAGAATCCCTATCCAGACATTCCCTTTCATGATTTATGGACATACCATACCACCATGCGTAATACTACACAAGAAAATCCATATTCATTAGTGTATGGGAATGTGGAATTTTTACCCATATAAATCCAATTTCCTTCAATCCGAATTGCCATATTCAAATAGTGTTAGACGAGAAATATAAAAAGGTGATAAATGAATAAGAATATCTGAATGAGAACATGTTTCATATGTTTCACAACCTTGAAGTCTATTAAAATTGGATCTCAAAATCCATTAATAAAATGGTTCTCCTCCATGTTTTCCTCCATGAAGAATTTCTTTTTTCTCAAAAGACCGCAATCATACCAGAAAATAAGCCTCAAAAATAAAACCCAAAAGAGAAGGGTGATATATCATTCATAAGGTCTATAATAATTGAGCCAACTAATTTGGACATAATGGATGGGATCATGTCACACCCTCCACCAATGAAAGATTTTACAAGAAATACATCTCATATATATATCATTAAGAACATATCCACCCTAGCATTAATATGATAAACTGCATAGAATTGGATGTCTTGAATTCAAGACTATAAAATGCATGGTATCCCTCATGATGATTTCATGACATTAAACTATACAAGATCATCTGAACAACACGATGATAACATGTATAGAGAAGTCCTGGTATCAAGATGATAAACTAAAAAAATAAAAGGTCCTAAAAGGAAGACTTTAAATTGGATGATACCACACTTCTTGACCACTTGATGATAAACATTATGGATACATAATAGAAACAAGAGGTTAAACTATATTTCATATCTATTCATTAGCACAATACATTAAACTATATGGATTCAAGACACCCATCTTCATTCACGTCGGGTTATCCATGTCCTTTATGTACGAAATTAAACTCAACGGGTTATCTAGAACAACATGTAGCTTGATTCATTAAATTACAAGATACATAGTGATGCTCAAAACTATAGTCTTGTGCCCAAAGGAAATATTCATTTTATTTCACATTAGGTGACCCACATCCCTACTGCATGATGTTAAACTGCATGGATGATTTGATTGCTACATGATGTCAAACTGCAGGAATGATAAATTTACTGAATGATGTTAAACTGCATGGGACATTTCCTTTCTGCAAGTCAATAAACATTATGAGTTTTCTAGAGCTATGTATGACTTTATTCTCATTTTAAATGAGACATATATGGACACATCGATATGATTTCTTAGTCCAAACACCAAATGATTCAATATTCCCCTATCCCATCTATAATTTCCTCTGCATATTGAGAGTGATCCTTTCTATTCCATGTTTCTCATGATGGTAATATCTCACATGAGATTAGAGATTTTAGAAATGTTTTCCCTACACAAACAAGGAATAAAATACCATGATAGGGTTATCATTGTCCTAAATGAATGGTTTTAAATGTCATGCAATAATTCCTCACCACATGGCGTTAAAATGCACAATTGATGTCCTTTTGATGACATAAAACTACACATTCATATGGTCATCACTCGAGAGGAACACTATTGTTTGTGTTGGTCTCCTAACACACCACCACTAAAAAACTATTCATGTCTTGATTATGGTAATCACATGATACCTATTGATGCCTAGATCTTCAATATTGTGCCCAAATACACAATCAAAAGAAAAAATTCCCACCAATGTGTATGGGTTAGATCTATGTAGAGAATTTATTGATCAAGAACTATGTGTGACATGATGAATTTCGTCATAGGATACATAATGACACCCAAATCTCCAACCATGGGTCTAATATCAATAAATAAATATAATAATTCCCCCACTATATGTATGGGTTAGACCTATACTGGGATATTTCTTAAGAACTATGTGTGGCTTGATGCCTACAACAATTGGATACCTAATGAAACCAATTATCCCATTCACGGGCCCATCCAAAACATTACCACTTCACATTTTGGATTTAACGTCTTTACTGCATGATGATATAACATATGACCCCTTAAGAACTATATGGGGATGGATTCCTACAATTACAGGACACATAGAAATACCCAGATCCCCAATCATAGGTCTCGCTAAAAAATTTAAAAAATAAACTCCAACTACATAGGGTTTGAATCATAAAAGATCATTTGGCCTATTTAAGAGTAAAATATTGTTACAAGTTTCACGCGCATGTGATTTTCCATGCATATACATTCATGTTAGTTCCCACATCCTTACCCCTTGATGATAAACTGAATAGAAATCTTACTTATAGTATGACATTAAGCTACAAAAAAATTTGTCCCCACTACATGACAATAATTTGTGTAGTCCATTACACATTATTTTATTAATTATTGAAGGTCCAAAAGAGCCTTACCCCAGATAACCAATGTTTGGGGTGCCTCCATCATATTTTAATGCACCTCAATCCATAAATCATAATTCATGTATCGTGTTCCTAAAGTTTTAATGAACCTTCCATGGCCCTTGGAAAAGATACATAGATTCATGCGACCCTTTTTCTGACTATGGATGAATTCCTATTGCTCCTTTATTTGCACTTATGGTAATCAACCAAATATTCCAGTCTATAAATAGGTATTTCTAATCCTTGTGAGACATTACATCACTATGATAGATCTCAACACTTCATTGTGTTTTGGGTCATTCCCTTTAAGATTTTATGTTATCAGTACACATGACTCCATAACCTCAACCCTTGATTTAAACCATTTTAAATTCCAACTCAAAAGAATGATGGGGTACTCCTGACCCTGGGTATCCTAGTTAGGCTATTGGGTATCATCCTCCAAAATTGTTCTATGTGTATCCTGACCTTAAAATTTAATATAATTTGGTAAACTCTGTACAATGTTAATCTATATCTTATAGTGCTCCAAATATAAATACCTTGAACTACTAGAGAAATATCATCTAAACTTTTCAGTATTGGGAAATCGTAATGGGAGGCCTAATAAAAAAGTCATGTTTCCCTTCGTAAACTCTTTATAACCAGAATTTACGTAGAAATTAGGGAAAAAATAAGGTATAAAGATCATAGGACATAACCTATAGCCCTTTTAAATGTCACACTATTCTCATTAGAACCCCTAGTTTAGAAAAATAATATAGTAATGATTTTTCACAATTGATAATAGAGAGAAGATTTTAGCTACAAAGTGATACAAAATTTAGGGTTCCTGAAAAATTCTTGGATATTGCACTACTGAAAAATCCAACATTAGGATTTGAACTTCCTTAGATCATCCTAAACCTTCCATGGTCCTCAAAAAAGCTACCCAGATTCAAGGGACCCTTTACATGGCTATGCATATATTCCTATGGCTCTGTCATATGAACCTATGGTTATCAAACAAATGCATCACTAGGTAAAAATGGATTTATGAACCTTATGTGCCTTGAAATCACCATGTTATCATTCAACAAATTAGCATGTTTTGGGTCATTCTCGGTATGATTTATTTATAACATCATCAAGAGATGAACACTTTGGACCATGATTTACCATCTCCGTTCCAAACTATCCAAGAGGATTAAACATCCATGACATTATATCACCATGTTTTGTACCATTTATCACGGTCGTAATGTGACACTTAATTCAAAAATATTTTATGTCCCACAACTCATCATTTTAAATGATACTAAATAGGGATCAAGCTTCACATTTCAAGATACAAACATACTTTTGGTTCCAAAATCCTTCCAAGATTGCTTTCATCCAATTACCAACCTCATAAACTAGATGTTTGAATCATTAAGAATATTTCATGTCCCTCAAAATGAATAAGAGATCATCTTTCCTTATCCATGCTATCGACGCACAATATCCTCGACCCACCAACTATTGGGATCCACTGCATGTTAGAAAGGATATTCAATCCTTGTGAGCGTTAGAAACATCGTGGTGGAACCTAGTATGATAGTGTGCTACAAGTCATATCTATCATATCTTTCCAATCCCATATTACCTATCTCAATCATTTGGGATATGACATACATAACCCACATTCCAACTATCTAGGAGGGCCTATAATCCTTATTATTTCACCCTCAACTGTTATTACCCAAATAAATATTCCAAAACCATTGGAAATGTGTGGATACATATGTGTTTGGATATGCTACTGACATATAAGGGATTTGACACACCAATAGATGTCATCTTCTCATTGTTGGAGAAGATTTATAATACTCATGATACTTGAAAACACCATGATATAGCCCAACATATTAGTATGGTTTGGGTTATTTATTTTATGTCTGCACCATATTTAGGGATCATCAATATGGTCTGAGCTAAATGTCCCAAAACAATAACAATGAATTTTATGAGGTAAAATACCGTAAACTACCATGATAGAAGGTCCTAGCCAAAACAACTTAAAATAAAACAATAGATGATCCGATCTAAAAGACCCTAAAATAATGTGATAAATGTTCAGAGAAAACAACCCTAAACTATAGTGGTATAAGGAATGATCTTAAAGGCCCTAAACTACAACACAACATTGGTCTAGTATTCAAAAATCAAAAATATTGAAAGTCCAACCATGTGGCCTTTAAAAAATCATAATGTGCTCACCAAGACTATCAGCTACCAAAAAACGAAGATAAATATCCATCCAAGACATATATTATTCCAGTTTATCCTTTTCTAAAATAGGAATTATCAATATAAATAGATCTAGTATATCACAATGGAAGATTGTGTTGTTATGCATTAGTGAGTACTTATTTAAATGAATATGTTTTTTATTTAAATACTAATATCCATAAATTCATGTTTACTTGGAATTATAAAAATGAAGGGTATCATTGATGATTTAATAACATCCAATCAGCAAGAAATCATTCACATCATGAATTAAAGAAAACTAAAAAATATGATATAAATATCAACATATCCTTTCACTAAAAACATACAGTAAATGGAATGCCTGTAAACTGGAGTCTCTCCCACGAATATAAGACTGAAAGATAAGTTGAAAAAACTATGATATCATCATAGCACATGCTCAGAAAAATCCTTGAACTCTACAAGAATTTTCTCCAAGGAGGTTATAGTTTGTCATAACTGGTCAATAGACTTAATTTCCCCTTCCTCAACCCATTACAACTCCTCCACCATATCATTGGCTTCATGTCTCTCCTTCTCCACCACATTAAGAGTCCCTATTTATCTTTAATAGTAATTTTTAATATAATTAGTTCATGATTAAACTAAGATAGATATTCTTGAAGATGGATGATCTCAAACTTAAGATGCCTGATAGCATATTGGAAATGATAAATTTTGACCTTCCTGATTGTGACCATGTCCTAATGAGACACTACCACCAGCACACAACATGAAGCTTCATTTACATACTCATACATGTTTTTATTCTTTGAATAAGAGGCTTCAGTAGCTACCAACCTCAATTAAAGGGCCCTCTTCTATTCTGTTAGAGAGACCATCTCCATTACCCGTGTATAGAAGACAGTATAATTGAAACCATCAAAACCAATGTAAGGAATCATAAGCTCAAGGTGGCCCAAAAAATCCATCAAATTCTCTACGGGGGTCTTTGAAACTACGTCCAATATATCCCTCCATATTTGTCACTACATCGAATGATAGAATGATGTAGACTCCAGGTCTTGATCCAAGAACATCTTGGGAACGAGAATACATTCTTGGACTAGGTCACTAAGAGAAAGGGTCGTTCTCATAATCATTGATGATGAGGGAATACATCCTTACTCTACATTGGTTTATCCAGTCATAGAAAACCCAATGATAGTATGGACTAGAGCCTTTAAACTTTAGGGTGAAGACACTACTACAATGGGAAAATGGTTTTATTAGTCACATGATAAATGTTATTGTATCACCATGTAGTCAATGAAAATGACTAATTCTATAATAATACCTTTTTTGGCCACATAACTAGAGATATTGAATGCACCAAACCAATCTTTGTGTGATGAAATGACTATCTATTATGATGAGGGTCTTAGTGGATGTTTTAGTGATAATCACAAATATGTGATTCACTCACCACCCTTGATGACTATAGGTACATAAGATAATATAAGGTGATATGACATAATTTGATAATGTATCTAGTTTTATATAATTATTCAGCATCTCAAAAAAGCACTTCCCTTAATGATAATGTGGTACTAGAATTGATACCTGTGTCAGTATCATCCATATGTGTCCATGCCGAATCAATAGGTGGGATCACTAAAATGTATGTAGTAGGAAATGGGAATCATTGAGATGTCACCTGAGTCACCATTGATTCTTGATTAGAAGATACCAACAACTAAGGTTCTCTAAAGAAATCAAATTATCTCCCTCATCCATAGAATTTTATATGTTCTATTCCAAGAATTCTCGGTAGGGAGATACACAATTTTGAAAAATGAGGATGTGATTCCAAAATAATCCAAAATAATAAAGGGGTGATGTTGCAGTCTTATGTGACAATTATAGAGGAGATGACCCTAGTAATACAAATCACTCCCATCACATTTTCTGCTACAGGGAAGGATCCATGGAATGCCCTAAAGATGAAATAATTATTCCAATGGTGGTAATCATGACCCTCATCTGGTCCAATAAACCAAGGAATTCATCACCATCAGTATCACAGTTGCTACCAAACTACTCTCCCACAACTGTACCATGGGGATAATATTTAGGGGATGGAAGGACTGTCCTGCTAGCAGCCTCCACTTTATATAAAAAAAGACACAAAGGATGAAATTATGGTTGTAATATCACCGAGGACCTTTAAAAATAGTGGTGAGATTAGTTTTACCACAGCCTATATAGGATTTAAAAACTATTTAATAACCATTTTTAGTGTTGAAAACACTTTTAATTTGTGATCTAAAGTAGAAAAGTAAGACATACCCTGAAAACATGCCACTGATATGTCATGGTATTAAAAAATGACCCTATCCTCCTCATCCAAGTCATTGAAAGTAATACATGGTGGTGTGGTGACATGATAAAACCCCTCCGAAGATAACTATGATTGATACATGATACCCCAAATATCATCCTATAAGTTCTTTGTCCTTTAATAAATCCATTGTAGAAATGCAACAGGAAATATTATGTATGGAATGACGTCACTCCCTAGTTCCACAATCACTACAATCTTATTAGTGGAAAATTATACCAGCAAATAAGCTTATGGTAAATCTCTTATCTTATTATGAGGTTCTTATGGAGATAGTGACGCTCTACAAACAAGTTTAATTTCATGAATGGGATTGTACAATGTAGCCGGTGGGTGGGATGCCTCGCCTAACAATTTAGATAATTTCCCACAAGGATATGAGTGAATCCAAACCTCACCATAAGTATGAGATAATCCAATTGTTTCATAAAATGGAGGAAGTTTTATCTCAACATGAGTCTCCTCCCTATTAAATTTCATCCAAAACTATAGAGATATTTTCATATGTTCCTTAGACCGAACATAAAAATAATGAGAAAATATTGACTGGACATATAAGAAATGGTAGCTGAACCGACTAAATCCATACCACTCACAGATGAGGTCCCCGTCAACACGGTTTGAAAAGAAGTCCATCAAGAAGTGATTTCATATAATATCACGACTCACTATTGGACTCAGTGTTGTAAAAAATATCACCTGTAGACACTACCCCATAGGTTGTGAATGATAAAATGTCATAGAGGCTCTTCCATGCCCTGATGTCCAGATCATTCAATATAACCAGTTTTACACCACTAAAAAACTACAGGTATGGTATGAAATAGTCTTTTAGGATACCCTATATTATTATATATTCATATACACATATGTTTGATCCTATCCAACACCATAATACTTTGAAGGGGCCCTATATCATGTATGGGGACTTTCCCTTGTAATCATGGTGTAAAAGACAAAAATGTTTGGCCATCATAGGGATGACTATCCTAATATGCTCCCGTTAATAATGAGGTCTCCATCATGAACATTGATTCTATAACTAAATCTATTTCCTTTGGGGAAAGTACATACCCACATAGGTACATGGTGAGGAAACCATCAAGTTGAAAAGTTCAATCAAAACCAGGGAAAATATCTCACCCCCATTATATAAAAATACCTTTCGTAACAATAGGCTATTATGATCCAGATGCATTACGAGAGTCATTTTCAGACAAGGAAATAATATTATTAGATTTATGATTAGAAGGGGCCTTCTTGATGATGCATCATGCCCATGTCTTGAATAGGATATCCACTGTAGGAAGAAACTACTTCAAGAGGACCTTTTCAGCCAGCATGATCAGTTTTACGGTGATAGAGGGAGTCTTCAGTTTTTCATCCTAGAAAGACCAAGGGGGAATACATATTTATACACACCACCTAATATATGTTCACAAAATATCCACTCCATGTACCAGAAAATGATTCACACCTCTCCAAGCATGAGGCTGAATTCATTCATGTCCGTACACAAATGACTGAATAATTCCGGCATCAAACCCATGTTTCATTAGGAAGATGTATGTGATATACAGAGTAACTCATACCTTCCAATTTGTTCAAATGCTCATGAAATTCTGATGAATTGTATTATAACCATAAGGTCCATCCTGAGTCCATTCCACTGCATCCTCATGATCAGATGTCCCAGTTTGAAACCCTCATAAAATTCTAGTTGGAGGTAGAATTCCACATTATTAAGAGGTACTTATGAATGTCCTCATCGGTTTCAAAATCGGTCCCATAAATTTATGTATACTATAATTTTAATATTTTCCCATATTCATGGTATCCATTAATAAAAAGGTATACCCAAGGAGATATTTTCCAGAAAAGTGTTGTGGGTTTTCCAAACCCAATAAGACGGTATAAAAGACGAAGGAAGTAGAAGAATGTGAGAATCATTAGTAAGGACAAAAATGTAAATGGGAAATATGTTTGAATGGAGATAGTCTAAAAAATTAAATACCATCCACTTTATCCGGATCAGTTTATGTGACCCAACATTATGATAGAATGTTTAATTCCTACTCATAATAATACCATCGTGTCAAGCTATCATAGATTTTGAATAATTATTCAAAGTCCTGTGAGAAGATCGCTGGGAACCAGAAGACATAAGAAAAAATTTAAGTGGCATATGTCAGACAAAAAATAAAAAACTTGTCGAAAAAATGACATAGATTTCTGGTAGCATCAAGATCATTTCATGAATAAGAATGGAATTTGATAATCACATCAAGTACATGAAAATTTCCTAACCCTTATTGATATCACATGTCACATTAACCCTTATGGAATCATACAGATTCATGAACCCACAAAGACTCATGACCATGTGACAATGAAATAGTCATGCGAGCTGCGTGGTAGCCAAAGGATAATGAGATCAAGATGGAAGATCCTGTGAAACCCTCAAGACAATATCATACCTAGGACCAATGTTCTCATTATTACGGAAGGATTTTTCATAGTTTGTTCGAGCCGGTTCCGGGAGAAAAGTAGTCTTATGGGGAAGTTCTTGTGAAATAGGCTCATAGAAATGTTATAGGATTTTGGTATTGTAGAAAAATCTTCTAGAATGGTCATGTGACAAGTATGCATGACAGAACATTGTCAATAGTGCTTATAAGAATGGAGAAACTAGTGAATGAATCCATTTATTCTCCCATATATATAGGGTATTACTCAAAATAACTTTCATCACATGGCATACCAAGTGTCTCCCAAGACACTGATCCATGATAGCACTAAAGAATCAGGAGGGAATTTAACTTTCTTAGAACCGATCCCTTGTTCCTGTAGAAATCACACCTAGGTGTGGTATTTTTTGAATCCTACCAAATAAGTATCAGAAAAATGAAAAAGGAATAAATACATGAATATGGGTATTAAATTCCCCCCAAATAAAATTATGGAGAAGGTGAATAAAGTCTCATGTATTGATAAATCCTATAAGATATATGAAATCTTGTGGCCATATTAACGTCATGTGAAAAGTCACACACAACACATTAACTATGTAGGATCCTTCAAATCCCCTTTAAAAAAATACTTCTGTAATCAAGAAGGTTCCCTGGAAAATAGCAGATCTTGTGGTGGTATCCAGATGAGGTCCCCCAGGTCATGTGGCCTTCCATCCTACGAATTATATAAAATTTCCCGTAAATCCTTTGAAAATGAGAGGAAAATATCCAAATGTACATATACCCTTGCAGTCATATAAATAATTTGACACATCACCGATGGGATTAATTTTTGTCCTTTAAGACATTCAACAAAAGTCATGATATCCCTTGAATTGGTAAAATAAAGAAAGGAAATAAAAAATTGGATGTTATGGAAGGCTCTTTAAATCATAAAAATGATGCAACACCCCCCAAAAATCTCTGAGACACCCCATGAACCCAATGAAATATCTACCACTTCAATTGAAATCCCTCTAGCTTGTCATCCACATCACCAGAAAGGGTCACATGTATGTCTAGGAGGCTTTACGGTCCCCCTTTATCTCCATAAGAAAAAATAGTTGGAATTTTACAGGAAAATATCCTACATCTCCACTATATATTTCATGGTCATGCAACACATCACCAAGAGGTAGAATTATTATCGTTGAAAATATTTAGGAAACCACATGAAATCCATTGCATTCTAAAAATAACCAATGTATATAAATAGGGGAAGGTGGAGGGTTCCTTTTTTTAGTTTTAAAAGTAATGTTACACAACTAGACTATCTGCATCATGGTCTCAAAATAACCCTTGAAAATATATATTGATTTAATGAAGGACCCTTGACACGAAATACTTGTCTCATGGAATGACCAAGACAAGCAGCCTAGGATCACATGATTTCCTTTCAATAGGCACCCTGATCTCACAAAAGATCTTTTATATATATAACCAACAATATGAAAGTCCCATGGCATGATAGTTTATGAAAAAAATACCCCATAAATTGGAAATAATCCAACAAATAGAATGAAATTAGGATGGTCTTGTTGTCACTAAAAGTCATATGATACCCCTAGAGTTATTTGTAGTGGGGCCTCATGAAGAAACATGATTCTGATGCCCTCAAACTGACTCCATTATATAATTGCATGATATGTGACATGAAAAAAAAATATAACCAAGGTGGAAATGACTATAAATACCCCCAACCCATCTTCAAGGAAGAGGTGGAACTATTTTCATCATGAAAAAATGGCACACTTAAGCACCAAATAGATTTCTCAGAGTAGCTGACATCACAAATGGAAAAGATTTCAATCAGGTAAGATCCTGGGAAAAAATTGAATGTCATAAAACATTATTATTTCACTTCATGTGATCATTCAAAGATCATGTAATGGGCCTCTAGTAGGTCAGGCTACGAACATCCCACATATCAGCTAAATAACGTTTGACTTAAAATAAGATAACACTAAAAAGATATAGGGAACACAGAATAAAAGTCTGGATCAAAGACTAAGGGACAAAAACATTATAAAAAAACATATACATTGATCCCCATATGATTCAAATAAACCACCCAGTTTATTCGATAACACCAAGACATGTCACCCAGATCTCACAGTTATCACTCGGAATACTATTTAAATCATGTGAAGTCCTTTGAGAAAGTCAAGGGAAGTCACATGGAATCCCCAGATATGCCACCAATGTCTTGAAAAACCCTCTACAGTCACAATAAAAAACATTGGGGTGTCATTCAGGAATTTTTCTAGACTCATATAACAACAGAATCTAATGTTAGAGGAGTCTGGTGGTAGCACCTTGACATGTCAACTGGCTCTCACGACACCCTACAGGCACACCAGAAAGATCGAGAGATGTCATCCAGACATGGAAAACTATACATGAATCACCCTTTTAGACATTTTATGTTGACTATCATGAAAAAATTCAAGGGTGTCATTTATATTTCATGATGAAATGAAGTTATGTCATCTGAATTATGTGACACCCTCTAAGAATGTTAGCTAGGGTGATGTTATGTCTTCTAAGACAAGCCGAACAGGTCTCACGATGTGTAGGATACCTTACTAAGGTTCAACATCCTTATTAAAATATTCCAAGGGTAGTCCCAGTACCTAATACCCACATCCATATGTAGTGAGACTAATTCCTTATTATCTATTATTTCTCATATAAAACATTTATCATGGGGGATTAAGGAGTTACAATTTTCATCTCATTTTCCACATGAATCTCAGAAAGTAAGGGAAATCTCAATATGTAATCCTTTATGAGTGGAATGATATAGAAACCCCCATATATATGTCTAAATACCTTGGGACCAGTCTCAAGGGAATAAATGAACTATAAGAAATATGATTACAACTATAAGTAGGATACAAATGAATTATCCTCAAGAATCGAGCTCAAATATATGGAACCTTAGGGCTTGCTCATATTTCATTTCCATATGATATTAATATATATTGGTTTATCAATTTATGTTGGTTTTTATTCCTCTAATAAACAGGATCTATAGGATTACTCATAATGGATCAATCCTATCCTCGTAATATTAACCACCTCCATAAATGGAAGAAAATTCCAAAGAACCAGGTTATACAGCTTCATCATATAAGAAGTTATTCTTCATTAGGAAATGGATATAGAACCTGAGATACATACATATGGTTGAAAACATTAAATCCCCTTCTTTTGGGTGTAAAGAGATTTAATACACGATCATTTTTTGGTGAAACTGATCCCGTATCACGATTAGGAAGTGATTATAGAGAATATATTAAATCTATAAGAGAGTTCCAGAGTAGGTAAAAATTCCCCTAAAATTGTGCAACGTGAACAAACTCCCATCCTCTCCACTAATGTGAGTCCCAAAGTGTTATTGGGTATGCCACCATAATTGAACACCTTCCTATATAAAGTGGTCCTATACCCAGTTTTGGATGAGGGAACCGTTCAATGTTTCTTTGAAGAATGAAGATAGTAACTTGATGTTAAGGATTGCGCATGATATCAATCCCCCCTCAATCGACCACCAGGGAAAACTGAAACCACATCAATGAGGGTTTACCAATCGTGTCTTCTTAATATAAAAAATAGTTCCCTTCTTCATGAATTATAAATTTAAATTTCTAATAGATTAGTGAGATCATTTCATCTCTTAAAATCCAATGTGTGTAGACAATACTTCCCATAAAAAAAGGAATCGGTGAAATGATATAGCATGAAATTAATGTCACCTAATATATAATGGTTGTGGCTTGGATGAAATTAGGTTTCTATGTGTATTAAGAGTAAAATTACATCACATTATAAGACAATGATATGATTTCTATGGTGATTACTAGAGGACAAGTGATAACTTATCCCTAATATTGTTCATTTTCGTATATAATTTTGTTTCTGTTCACAAAAAATTCAATTAAACCATATTGTATCTATTTATCACTAATAAAAAACCCCAATATAAAATAATTCATAGCCCTATAATTATGGTATAATTTGGTCCTCATGGAGAGATATCTCTTATGGTAGCCACTAGAATACTATATTTTGAGTTCTATAAATACTAAATTATTAATGATTCTATAATGAAATTATTTCACAAATGAAATTATGTGGGTGAGTGTGATATTATAATATTGACATAGTTTTATTAAATATTTATAAAATTTTAAGAAAATAATATATTTCTTCGTTTTAGGCTATTTGTGTGGGGAACCATGCGATTTAACTAGTTGAGGTACAATAGGCACCTAATTCCATGGGAAAGAAGGTAGAGTCCGAGGATTGGTAATATATGATGAACACGTATAGTGGGATATAAAAGCATAATTTAATATATATTATTTTGTATACTTCTATTCATGAGGATAAAAAGTAGACATAAGAGGGAGATATTTATTTTTGCGCAACACTAATTTGTATGAGTAAAGGTTTTCTTTAGAATTTTGTTTTTTTACATCCATGTAAACTTCAGTGGTGTATATTATTCATTATAGATCACTATATTTTCATTGTTGGGTAAAATAGATTTTAGATACTTATAATTAATTGGTTCTTGTTTATGAATACCAGTGTGAAAATGATGTTGATGTATGGGTGATCTTAAAAGGGAGATATTCTATTCAATTTTTTTTTGTTTTTATAGATTTTTTAAATTGATCTCCTAATTTCATGAAGTCTTGTAGATATGAAATAATAATTTTCATATTTACTGGAAGATAGAATTATAGAGGAAATTGAGGATCTATTCTCAATTATCCATAATATTTTATATAATTAATGTTTAAGTAGATAATAATTTAATTAATTGAATAAGAATAATAAAATTTATTTTATAAGAGGGAAATAATCATTGTATATCAAGAGGCGGAAGCTCAAATTTTTTAATTTAATTAATATTCCTGATGGGTAATATGAAGTATCTTTAATCATAACACATCACTAAAAAATGTATAGTATGCTGATAGATGTTTAGGAAAAATGATTTGAGAGGTTATCTTATATTATTATTGTTTATTATTTGGGTTCGTTCCCATATTTTTAGATATAACATAGAATGGGTCAAAAAACTATCACTATTGATATATTAACTAATCAATTTGGTTGGCCTCATCATCTTAATTTTATATAGAAATAATAAGAAATAATTTTTTAGAAAACTTATGTATATAATTGTAGGGATATACAATCATGATGAAGCTAAGAAACATTTTGAAGATGCATATGAGTAGAGATGAGTTATATATATGAAATAGGTACAATAAAGTAGAGTATATGAAAAATGAAAAAACTAGAAAAAATAATGCCAATAAGTGGATTTTCTAGATGTGATTAATGGGGATTTATAATCATTTCTGAGTATATTCATAGATTATTTGATTTATCTTAATATATATGAGGTTCAAGGAACACTTTAATTTACTCTTATATTTAGAGTTTTTCTAAGGTTCTCCATGATCTTTTTTTCTGATATTGTTATGGGATGAGATCATTTATCAAGGATACTAGTCTAGTCATCACTACAACCATATGATGTTGTCCTTTTGATAAATTATTTATACTATATTTTTTATTATGTTGGTCCTTATTTATATATGGCGATTTTTTCTAACCTAGAGAGATATCGTGTTATCTTCTCTGGGTAAATAGATTTCCATGTGGGGTATAGGGGGATTGAGATGAGAGTATTGTATTATATTTTGTAAGTTTATTTTTTTTAGGATTTATAGTAAAATATTAGGAAAGCACTATAGTAGAGAGTTGTTATTATAATGTTTTACCTGATAATGTTATGGTTTTATCTACGATATAATTTTTTTTCTTTGGATATAATTATATATCAATGTTTCAATAATTATTATGATAGATTTTCATATGTAACATGTCGATCATCAAGTGTAAAGGATTCAAATTAATGAATTAAACCATTTATGTTTTATTTAAAATAGTGTTTTGGAATTGATTTCATTAAAATTTTATCCAATGAATGTGTAAGTGATTTTACTATTTTGATAATGAAGAAGTCTTTTCATCATCCTATAATTTGGTTTTTTATATAATTTATATTAAAAAATTAATTAATGGTCAATATATTTTAAGAATTTTATTAATGTTAAAAATATACTATAAAATATTTATGATTTCATTAATGATATTTGAAATTTAATTTTATATTTTAATAAAACATATATAGTTAATAAACTTTTGTGAAGTATAAATTTTGTTCTTGAACTGTATATTACAGCCTTTAGTAACGATTCTTTGGTTAATCCATACATTATCAATGTTAATTGACATTTACCATTAGATTATATTGGTTATTTGTATATAATCTCTATTATATTGGATGTTATATATGTATTTATTTTATACATATGATATTCACATCTTTAGTCATGTCATATCAAATCATAGTATTGTAGAAAATCAATAAAATATTTTAGCATTTATTTAATGGAAGAAATTAGTGAATATTTCTAATGAATGACATTTTATAGGATGTTGATATTATTATATGATGTTTATATATATATTTTCATTGATTTACACTCTATAATCATTATTTACTAAGAAAGATATGTAATTTCCATGGATTATGGTATATAGAATTTTGTTTCCAATATTGGACTAGATGTTAATAAGCTTAAATTTACATTGATTACAGGGGATGTGTATGTTTTGAGTCATAATGTCAACAAAATACCCAGAGAATTAATTTGTTTATTTTAAAAGAGACGGTAATCATATAAAATGGTTTGTATCAATAAAAATTACTATACATGATTTTTATCTTATTTGTATTTTATATTTTCAATCATTCATTGAAATAATTATTTCTTAGGTAATTATTTATAGTTAATTCATATCATATGAGTGTGTGATATACCATTTACCAAAAAGATTTTAATTTTATATAGAGATAATTGTTAAGATTTATCGATTATTAATATATTGAGATAATATATATCCCCATATAATAGTAACTTTGTAACTAACAAATTTAGTTATATGTATTATGGGTGTGTTTCATTGGATGAAATAATGGAATGAATGATTATAGGGTGGCAAGCTAATTTTCGCCTAGATTATTCATTAATTGAAAATGAATTATATGCTTATTATATCAAAGTTCAATAATTTTGGCTATGATTGGGTGTGGAGTCTCAACTAGAAGATGTTGTGTGAAAGGAATATATTTGGATATTCATAGTGCTGAGAGGGGGAGGGATGATTCAGTGTTTGTTTCACATTAAGTCAATTAAATCCTATTTTTTCTTTCAACACTTTGATCTTTAAAGATCACGATTATCTCTTTATATTACCTCTACTAGGTTCATCAGAACACAAAAAATATGGATGTGATGTTTATAATGCTCACTATTCAATAAGAAGTGAGATTCCATATTATAATACAGAAACAATCCATGACCAAATGAACAAATAAAAATATTCATTTAGTTACAAAAAACATGTTATATCTATCACTTTTGTTTCAATATAGTATCTTGAAAGTTATTTTTGGAATCCAACACATAGGATACTCATACACTTTATGATTATTTTGGGTTTCCAACCTACGCTTTTTGTTTTCCAAGTATTACTTTCAAAAATACATTAAAGGATCACTTCTTCAATTTTATTCACAATAACACACAAAATCTTCAAATATGTAATTATGAGGTATGATACATCATTATATACTTTATTTGTAAACTAAAATTCAATAAATAATTATTCATGTGAAATTATTTTCTTACTCGACCAATTATTATTCTTTTTTCACATGTGAAATAGAACCACACATTACTCTTCTCCTTGATTATACTTCTTATTTTTTCCCATTGAAAAAAATATTCTTAACAAACTCTAGTTATTCTCTCTCCTTTCTCTTTTTTCGTATATTCTTATTTACTACTGAATATGATTGGAACTAGTTCACTTAATTTTGGATTCAACTCATTGATTATTCTATGATTGAAATTGAGTCAGATATTTATTCTCTTAAAAAAATTCAATATCTAAATCATAGTGTTAAAATTTTCATTCTTTTTCTATAATTTTATAAAGGAAATATAGAGTATATATTGTTCCTAAAAATATCATTATGTCTAGAACATCACACACACTTCTCCATTTCCTAACATTCCCACATTGCAAAGGGGGGGTGGATTCTATCACTTTAACTATTGATGTCTAATACTTGATCAAAATGGGATGATAGGATGTGAGTTCCTCCTTCCATGGATTTCTCATTGAATCACATATCATATTCTAGGTCTCCCTCAATGAATTATGTCATGTTTTGGAAAATGTTTATTGATGTCGTATTGAGGAGGATTCTGGTTAATTATTCTAATTTCTGTCTCAATAAGGTAACAGCCATATTTTAGGGGAGGTAATAAAGGTGGAAATTTTGAGCCTATCTAGACATTGTGTATGTTGGGAACCTATAAAGTCATCATCATGTAGAGTGATTCTCATGATTGTAGAATATTATGTGTCGAACCCATCACATCCCATTTTTAACACGAGGTAGCTAAATCTAGGGGTGTATGTCTTCTGCGGTTTATAACTCAACAATGACATGTTTGTTTTATGTGTTAGACATTTTGGGTCACGATACTAGTTTAATTTTTTGTGGTGACATTTAATTGTTTAACATTCTATAAGGATATGTTTCTTATTGAGCGTGTCCCTAGGGGGATAGATTTCACAGTTTGGATTTGACTGAGTGTGTCCCCATAGTGGATTAATTTAAATTGGGGTGATGGAGTGTGTCCCCCCATTGGGTAAGATTTTACACATAGATGATGTAGTGTTTCCCTCAAAGGAGGATGATCTCAGTATGTTCCACTAATGAGAATATCTCACACATGGATGATGGAGTGAATCCATATAAGGGGGAAGATCTAATACATGGATTGATGGACTGTGTCCCCCAAAGGGGAATATTTTACACTAGGATGACAGAATGTGTCCCCCAACAACTAGGTAGATTTTACACATGGATGTATGGAGTGTGTCCCCATAAGGGAGAAGATTTAATACTTTTATGTTTTTATGATTCAACCTCATAGTGACATCCTACGTACCCTATTATTAAATAGGGATATAAACACACATAGTTTGATTCCTCAGATTAAAGAGCTATGATAAGACTGGTCCATGTAGTATAATGTGGAAAGGTGAGTATTCTCATCTCTCAGATGGAGAATCAACAAGAAATGTTGTGGGTCTTATGTATAGAAGAATCCTAGAGTATGAGTCCATGGGGGTGTGGGGCTCATGCCAGATGAAAATTTCCATGGTGGAGAGGGCCCAAGCCCAGAGTAGAAGTCCATCGATTTTACGTGACACATGCCCTAAGTAGATTTCTAGGTAGGATTCATCCCATGATGATTAAAAATGTGGAATCCTATGATAATCACATTGGGTAAGGCTATATTTTAACATCCTGTTTGGAGGATGTTTTCCAAAATTTTAGAATCATTTGGCTTGGATGTAGAGCTTGTAAATTTCATAGGTGTGTTGTTCATTTAGAGGTGTCCTGATGGAAGGGGATTATGGTCCTAGCGAAGGTCAAGTCTCTCTGTTGAAGCCCTCATCTGCTCCAAGTCTGCTATGGATTCAAGTTCCTCTGGTTGTCTCCCTGTCCGGTCTGGTGCTGTGGTTACTAGGATATTTTGGTATGTGTTGTTAGAGAGGCTGATGGTGTTCCAAGAGTCAAATCCTCATTGGATTCTCTCCTTCCATTAGTTTCTAGCTGGTGAGGATTTTCCTTATGGCTGGGTTGTTCGCTCTAGATTCTTCTCGTGGTTCTTCATTCGTGGTGGTGTTTTTGTAGGTGTTCTTTTCGTTTGGAAGTGTCCTGAGGGAAGGGGATCGTGGCCTTGGTGAATTTTAGTCTCTCTGTTGAATCCCTCGTCCACTCCTACTCTTCTCTGGCATGATGTTCCTCTTCTTCTCTCCCGGTCTAGACTGGTGTGGTGGTTTCTAGGATGTTTTGGGATGTGTTGTTCGAGAGGTCGATAGTGGTCCTAGAGGAACATCCTCGTTTGATTCACTCCATACATTGGGTTCCTGTGGTAAAATCATTTATTGGTGGCTGCTGTTTCTAGGAAATGGAGTTCTGTTGCATTGAAATATGATGGTTGTTTTTCAGTGGTCACAGGTGGAGAGCAGTGTAGGTCCTTCCTCGATAGTTTCGACGTTTTGTTCTATGATGGTGGTATCATTCTCTGGTGTAGTTTTTGGTGGTGAGAAGATGATCCAGTGCTGATGGTCTGATGTTGTTGATGGATTTGTCATTCTGGGTTGATGTTTGAACAATGATGACAGTGTGGTGGTGGATGGAGATGGAGACTAGTGGCGAACTTCGGAGAAGTGGCTGATATGCACAACTATTTGATGATAATGATGATGGTGATTGAACTTGGTGATGGTGGTGTCGGTGGAAAAAGGATCAGGTTGGCGCGTGCGATGTTGGAAGTAAGGTGATTGGTGGAGATGGCATCAGTATAAAAGGTTTGGTGTTCTGTTTATGGTATGACAGTGATAATGGCATTGGGGCACTGCTTGAGGAGGTTGTTTGTGTATTCGTGTGCCAAAGTTTTTCTCTTTGCTGTCCACTATTTTGTATTTTGTATTTTCATCTACTTGGTATTTGGATTTTCGTGATTTGGTATCTCGTGTATGGTCTGTTTCCCACTCACCCAAGAAGTGGCTTTCACAAATCAAATAAAAATATAATTTTTAGGTCATTCCATTAGTGATGAAACCATTTGGAATTAAATTTTCACTTCTCAGGCACCTCTAGGTAGGTAATGGTGTGAACAATAACATGTAGGAGTGGTAATCACGAGAACTGATGTTAGAGTATCTATTATTAAGAGAAACATTTATTATGGTACCTATGATTTGGAGAAATATGTAGCACGAATACCTTGGATTAACATGAAGTAATCTGGGAGGAAATAAGAGTAGATGATACATGTTGAATGGAGACTTTGGGTGTGGTTGAAATAGTCCACGGTCGGTATGGGGGCCTAGGGAACTCAACATTAATGAAATGGTGTTTGGTGAATGTGGGAAACATAATTTATATTGGAGGATGGGTTCCATGAAGGTTTCTTCTTCATTAATGTTTCTATAATCCTAGAGGCTAGGGTCCTCACAAAGGTCAGGAGTCTTGGGAAATACTATGTTTCTTGAAATTGGGTGACCATACCTCATAGTGAAATCATGGTTCCAATGGGCTAGGTTTCACATTGGATAGTTATCTCTCAAAATAGAAATATTATCAATTGTATTTATTATTAAATGAAGTCCATTTATCATCACAAATGGCATGTCAACCATGGGTTGATTTTCCCAAAAACCTATGAGATGAGGTTGCACAAAACCTGGATGCCTTTGGAGGTTCATCTCTTCTTTCTCTCATTAAGCATCTGAGTGTCATGAGTTAGATATTGTATCATAAGATAAAGGGTAACATAATCTTAAATGTTTGATAATGGGGGGAATTAATAGGTAGAGTGGAGGAAAGGTAACTGTTTCTGTGAAAGATGAGGGCTTGCGTGGGTATTTATTGGGTCCAAAAATTGACTAGGTTCAATGAGCCAAAGTTACATTGTGTGAAGGATACCATCAAAAATCCATGCCAGTGTTAGATTCTATGAAACACACCTCCACAAACTTTACTTATGTTTCACAAAGATTAACATCAATTATTCTCTTGCTATGGAATTTCACGAGCTTGTGTCCATTTAATAAGGTGTTGACCATCATAATTCAGTCCCTTAAGTAGATTTTTTTTTGGGAAAATTTTTCCCAAATTCACATCAAACTACATTTAAATCCCATTAATTATTGCATGATATGAAAATTTGGCCCTCAAAAAATTCACCCAATCAAAATTAAATTTGATGAAGGAGAATTGGGATGGGTTAAGAGGTAAAAATGTTAAATTAGTGATTGGAATGCCTCACTCATTTAACTCGATCAGACCGTATGATATTAAATAGTGGTGGGGTTCCATTTGAGGACCTTGATATTTTTATGAAGGAAAGGTTTTTTCTAAATTTTTTTAAAAAATAATGACCTTCATGAGTGTCTTATGATCTTGATCCTCACCAATCTCTAAAGTTACCTTTTTTTTAAACCTCAATTTTGTGAAATAACATTCATAAGCATGAATATTCTATGAAACTGATCATATTAATGAAACAATTGATGACAAAATTTCCCAAAGTGCTCTAAAAACACATAAGGGTTTGAAAAATTTCTATTGAGCGTTAATATAATGCTTCAACACATTAGTATGTGATGGGGGGTTACCTTATTTTGTGAGAAAGCATCCAGAGCATGTCTCACTATGAAAAACTCACTGTATTTCTAATACATGCACAACATGGATATTTTTTATGTAATAGGCTTCAACTATATAGCTTTGGGCTACTATATGAGGTGCTCACCCCTATTTCTGACTGAGATGAGCCTATATAGTAGTTCAAGATAACTCATAGACAATAACAGTTGAACATGGCTATTAGAGGAATCATCATTATAGACCACAATCCTCTCACTATGAACACCTTATGGATCCATGTGTATAATGTTAATAGGTAGGTTATAAAGGTTATATATTTACACCTCAATATGAGATGACAACCAAGGAGGTCTTGGGAAATCACTTAAGAGGTGGATAGATAGTTGGGACCTACACCTGGGCCGAAATTTCATGGATGACTGGGCCTGAGCATACAGGGAAGGATAGTCATTCTATGGGTTTTTGGAAGACCTAAAGCTGGTTGGGATTTATAGAGAAGAAATATCTTCATAGTTACATCTCTAAAACCACATAGAAATCATGATAGACTTATTGATAAGGTTATTTCTTGGGAACAATACATTCTATTTACACCATGGGGAGGTTGGTTTCATCTTTTTGTATCTCTACCAAATTTTTAGGATCCTAATACAAGGATCCATGTATGAAAAATTCCTCCAAGAGAAGAATTTATTGGAGGAAAAAGAGTAGTTATCAGCCATTGAATGGTCATTACTGCAGTTGGTGTAGGGGAAAGGAGAACAAATATTTAAGATGATGTGTATATTTTTCAACCATTGATTAAGGTGTTTTTAGAATGAAATAATGAAAATGATACCAGAGAGGAAAAATCATTGCCTTGTGGTGTTCTATTGATCCATGTAACACTAATTAAAGTTGATTTTGGAGGTAATCCAATTGATTTTTGGGGGTATATTGTGTAAACTAAGGATCCATCTGTTATAATGAATGTATTTATTGATGCGATGATCTATGGGTGGATTCTATATGTGTGGGATTCACACATGGGGTTGCGGTCGACCACCATCATCATGGTAGTAACACTGGAGATGGTGTACTGTGGCATCATGGATGTCTTTGTATTTGAAAATTTATACAAGGTGCACATACATATCATTATTCGAAATTCTCTTTATATTGTGTGTTGTCACATCCATTTCATATACTGTTGGGTATCCGCACAAATGGGGGATATGGAAATCTGAACCCCATAAATCTCTCTAACAAAGTAATTTGGCCATCGATTTCAAACATCATGTGGAGTTGGCCTCTCAATGTGGGGTCAGATGACATGCTGGTGAGGATTGGGTCAGTGGACCACTTCATTTACCATCGACCCTTCTAATAGGAACAGTGACCAATGATGGTATGAGGACTATTTTGCAGTGGTCACACCTCTTGGATATTCAAAATGGGTTAGTCATTTAAAGGGTTGACTCTAAGGTAATATGTGATCCATATAGCTGACATTGGTTTGTGAGTCAATTCTGATGCCTCCATCCTCTAAGCCAGATTGTGTAGTAGTATGAGAATAACTCCAACACTTATTACTCTAGATGATATGGTGAATGTTTTAAAATGATTATGGGATGGGTATAAATGAAATACCAACACCAAGTACCAATTATTGGCTCAAACAGAACTTTTTGTTGAGCTGGGAAAGAGAATTTCCACGGGAATATTTGAGTTGGAAACCAACTTGGGATGAATAATGAGGGGTCACATGACCTTGGGGTTGAGGAAGAGTTGTTAGTGGGTCCTACTTTTTAGGTAGGAATGATCTAATTGGTGGACAATTATTTTTTATAGATAACAATTCCTAGCCCAATCTAGGAGAAAACTATTGGGAAGGGAGTATTAACAAGATCATACTCCTAGTAAATTAGATATGGGGGGATGTTGGTACCTCTGGGTTAGTTCGAAGGGTGCATTTCTACGGACTAAAGGTGAAACTCTATCACATAGATGTCCATAATGATGTCATATTCCTTGAATATTTTGAGTGTTAGGGGGTCCTCATATATCACCAACCCCTTTGGTATATGCAGAAATATTTTCACTATGATTGAGTGAGACCTCCAAGGTTAGTGCATGTGAGGGAATACCTCCTTGTTTACCATACCATGAGGATGAAATATATTAATGTTTTGTAGAAAATTATTGGCACTTGTGGGGTTGTGATCCCTATGACTAGCTATGTAAAATTACTACTGATCATGCCATCTAATTCAGATATTCTTATGAGCCAGTAGGTTACTAGTTTAGTTGATGAAGAAGGATCTGAAGAATATTCTGTAATAATTAACATTCAATGATCAAATAGGTATGAATGTATCATTTTGGATTAGGTAAATCATTAGACATTGTGTTCCTTTGATATTACCCATCCTTTATTATTACGGCTTAACTTATTTTTTACTTGTACAGAAATATGCAATCATAGAGGAGGGGGGTCCATGATTGACCTCCGAAAAAGAGCAAGGGAGCCCGGAAACTTGAGGGGGGGGCATGGGGAGCCTCCTAATGTTTTTTCTATAAGTAGAAATTTTTTATCCAATGTAGCACATGTGACTAAAGAGATGGAAATTGGGGGAATTCACTTCCTAGGGTGATTTATCATGAATCTCTCTAAGATTCTCAATAGTTTGTATTATTACTATATTCCCTTTACAAATTATACATTTCCATTAATGTTTTTTCTCTCTTTAGTCAAAATCAGATAACCTTGTGTTTCAAATTGAAGTTCAAACCATATTCAAAGCTCAACCAATTATAGTGATGACTGTTTCTAGGGATGTAGTGGAACAAGAGGCTATTACTTTTGAGAATGTGGTCGAGGAGGTTATGGATGCATAGTATACTATGGAAGTTACACAAATGGGTGGTTGTTGGAGCATATTCCATGATGAGGGTGGATAATATCATTCTATTAATAGAGGTAATTGGGGGGGGGGGGCTATGATGGCTGCATCCATCCTAGAAACACCATTATTGGAAACTACTGGGGATGAGGCGTCGAAAGATTTGTTTGAGACTATGCCAAAAAATAATATTTCAAGGAGGATATGGTAGATGAGACTACCTTTAACATTCCATAGGATTTAACTAAGGCCCCCTCTATAGATAAGGGGTCTTTAAAGTATTTATTTTATATGGACATGGGTTTCATCCCACCCAAGGACATTCCCTTTTGATGACATCATAATTGAGGTGTTAGAAGTCTTTCCTCCATATGATCACACGATGAAAGAGTAATTCAAGTATTTTGGTGTAGATTTTTCAGAGGAGAATTTCGTCATTTGATGTAAGTAATGGAGGAGTATATATAATTTCATCACTTGCACCCCACTATTTTATTTTCCAATCATAGTGGGGTCTCTCCACCATTGGATTGTTATCATGGGGACTGGGGGTTGATTATAGTGGCATCTGTACACTATCATGGGACATTATCCTTGAGAGAACATTTATTTAGTGGTAGGAGTTTTATGTTGTCTTGGAAAAATGTAAGGTTGATGGAATTCAGTCTCTTTTGGTGGCCAAAGAGATGATCACTCACCTAGAAGGGTTTCCAAAAGAGAATGAAACTTTTATAACAATTAATTGGTGATCATCATCCAATTATGTTCTTAGTTGGTAGTGGGAGAGGAAAAGCAAATGGAGGCATCTTATTTGTTGGTCAAGTTCCAAGATGTCCTGGATGTGGTATGAATCATGGATGAATAGGTTTTTACTATTATAGAGGAAGTGGAGTTCAATCTAGTGGAGTGAAAACAGACTCTAGAGGATAATCAATAGAGGCTAGATGAGCCCAAGTGCTCATTCATCATAGACAATAAATTGGTATTATAAATTTTCATAGTATAAATGAGACTCCCCAATATGTGGATGACCCCCAGAACCTTGGATGGATCATTTGAAATTATTTATATTGATTAAAAAATATTCTTTTTCATCATATATTATCCTATTATTTAGGAAACCAATAATTAATCCCTAATCACACAAGATTAATGATTAGTGTGGTAAAAAGGGGAAAAAATTTTCATTATTTATTTAAGAGTATTAGACAAGGGTCAAACACTAAAGTTTTGAGATTTTTTTTTGACTTACCAGATTGTCTTGACTGAGAACACTCTAGCTGGAGTGTAAGACTCTCTACACATCTAAATTTATTTATCCAAGTGAGATAGATCACAAATGGGGTAAATCTTTGGGGAATTGAATCCTTCCCAAATAAATGGTTGGTGAGGTTCATGAATCGAGACACTCACAAATTGAAATAATATTGGGGTTTCATGATAATGGAGAATAGATGTTGAACTTGTTTAAAACACACAATCCAAAAATATTTCACCAGATATGGGAAAAAATAAATGGGGGTCAACTGATGACCATGTTCAAAATATGATACCTATCTCAATATGTTACCAAAATTCATAGAAAGTGTGTTCCTAGGATGGAAAGTGATCCATAGTGGTGTGGAACCATACCATAAGGGGGGGGGGGGTATATTCGGGCTTGAATGAGGATGTAGATCCATGTCAAGGGATATATAAAGAACCTTGATGAGGTGTTGAGATTTCTAAATAGAGTTACCCACTATATGAATTATGACACCATGGATTTTTGAGAACAATAGTAAGGTATATCATTAGGAATTGAGGTCATACTATTCATCTAATGGGGAGTATCATCTTGGTTTCTGAGAGACAATCAAATAATACGAATGACATGGTGTGTGACCAATGATGAATGAGAGTGGGTCTTCTTAAGAGGTGGTCTAAGACGATTTGAAATTTAATTTTATTCAATGAGGATAATGGACACATAGATTAATGTTATAAATACATGATGAAATATCATGAAATTTAACATCATTTTAATTGGATGTTCATGGAAAAATCTAGCATCTTATAGCCCAAACATGTAAACCAATATGAATAACTCTTTCCCATCCAATGTTGATTGAGGGCGGGGGGGGGGGGGGGGTAAGAGGGTAAAATAAATTTGGTAATCCCTAGAGGATATCATATGGAAAATGGAGATTAATATTTGGATCTTAATTTTTTTTAATCTGACTGGTTCATTGAACATGGAAATGTTTTTTTGGGGTCCATAGTGGATCCATGCTCTCTTTTTACCTCTTCCTTTTTATCCACTTATTTCGGGCCATTTCACAGGACCAACATGACATGGAAAGTCTAACACTTACTCGGGTTTCCAATATATTTTTTCAACCTAACTAATATTTTTACCTCCTTCTTTTTGGTAGTTTATATTCATTGATGTCTGAATAAGAAGTTAATAATAGTTTAGGGCTATAATTCTCAGACCATAACTCTTATATTAATGTTATAAATCTTGGATCACCGTATTTGAAATAGTTTAATGTCATAATTATTGGTCCTATGAGTTTAAAATAGTTTAATTTCATAATTAATATACCTAAGGGGTACCCTAACAAAAAATTTATAATGACAAAGGATGATTCAAAATTAATGTTAATGGAATTCATAAGTGGTAATGAAGGAAGAGAAAGAGTATATGGAAAATCAAAAAATGATTATGGTAATTATTCATATGACATATGGTTTTTTATCAGTGGGGGAATTTATAGAAAATGGTAGAGGTAACCTGGTATGAATGAGGAACCCCAGAGGCCATGCTACATAGAACATCGTAGAGAAATATTTCACACATTTTAAGGTCGTGATTCTTGGACCTAGGATCCATGATTAATGTCATATAGTTTATACCAATTGAAAATATTTTATTTCCATAATTCCCCAAACATTAGGCTCTGTGTCTCAAATGACTATTCATGGAATGGATGGGAGGTTCCTTAAAGTGATTTTATTTCTTAGAAAGCCAAAATCCCCATGAAAAATTCCCAAGGATACTTGTACACAATTTATAGTCATGATACATGGAATTGGGATCCCTTTTTTATGGTTGTAGAGTTCATAAAATTGGGTGAATATACCAAAGGACATATATAGAATGGGATAGTAACAAACCAACATGATTTTAGTTCCAATGATGTCGTATTCCAAAAAAAAACATTCCTAGTATGATTTTCACTCATTTTGATGTCGTGATGCCAAGACATGGAATCCAAGTATAAGATCATAGAGATTTCAACAAAGTGGGAACCCATACATATCAAACTTTTATTAGGAAATATCTCCCTTACTTCTAATAATGAATTATCTATGCTTAATATGGGAAACAAGGAGTGGTACTGAGCCCCACTTTTTATATGGGAGAAGGCAATAAGGGGAAAATGTTTCCATCAAATATTCTATGCATAGATTTTGAATTTCAAGACCATGATAGTAATTGGGGAAATACCGATAAGTGGGGAAATTTTTTTGACAATGTTGAAAACAAATTTTCTATACCACATCATTTTTTGATGGGGTGTTAAAAATGTTGAATTGATGAATGAAAAAGATCAATACAAGGGAACCACTATTTGTTAATTAAGCTCCATCATGGTGTGAGCCTTGGATGATTGATGATGTATTGCGGATATGATCCATTTTTCTTAGGGATCCTATTTAGATCGGGAGTGTGATGATTATTGATATAAAATGAACAATGAAACTCAGATATTGATTTGGGGTGTTTCCCAAATGAAATATTTAGTGCCTTGGGAATTATTCCTCTATGAACTAAAATGAGATGGATGAACATGGTTGGGGGAAAGAATCAATCATTTCCTAGAAGGTAATGATCATGAAATGAGTTTATTATAAGGACGATCCCATAGTGTAATATTTGGTAATCAATATATATCCCATGATAATGAGAATCAATATGCTGGTAATTAGGGAAGGCGATATGGTAGGAGACTGAAGCCAGTAGGTGGGGGGAGGGATGTCCTCCCTGGACAGAATATAAAATTTTCAGTTGTTATAAGGAATTATAATTTTAAATAAATGGAATATTTGTTCATCCCATTCTTATCATATGAGGAATCCTATTTTTATAGTTATTAAGGCTATTATTTGTCATATTGTGATGAGGATGTTGGGATTTATAGTTTAAATTCATAAATATCAAACTATAGTTACTACTATTTTAATTTCATAGTGCTTAGTACATATGGGATAAAAATAGTTTAATTTATTAATTTGTATACTAGATGGGAATCTACTAGTTTATAGTCACAAAGATTGAACTAAAGGGGTATTAGTGTCCAAAGAAATACTGGGTGGCATGAAATATTGATAGCTAAATGTGAATGGAGGCCCAAGAGATCCTCTTCCACATAAAACTTAGCAAATGGTACCAAAGATGATGACATGTCATTGGGGAATGAATTACCAAATAATGTGTCAACGATGGGGGATGCACCAAGGATGTGGGATTCGATCATCAATTAGTATCCCATGGGAATGGGAATCTTACCACACATAGTTGAGTAATGCGGTGTGGTAGGATACCATTGTTAGTAGGGGTCTGTCCTATCAATTGAGAATACTAAATCATATCATATTATGATATGTGAAATATATAATTTATATAGGGTAATTTTATAGTTTAATTTCTTCTATGGAGGATGTTGGAGAGGGTTTCTCATTTTGCAGCACATCTTTTTATTCATCATATTGGGTCATGTGGGCATCTTCTCCTTCTAGTGGGTTAAGTAATAAGACTTTGTATCATACCTAAATAGAACCCCCAACATGGAATTTTGGGGTGATAGTTCCATGGTTAATTGGAGGTTTTGTGGTGAATTTGTAGCTAGTCCTAGAGACAGAAGGTCAAGGTATCACTATGTACCCCATGGGAATGAAAATAAATCTACTTAAATTTCCCTAATGAGTTGGGGAATTGGCATGATGAGACACCATGGACAAAGAAAACTATGTGAATAAAGGGAATAAGCTTATTGTATAAGGTCATAATTATTGGACCAAGAATACTAGTTTTAGGATATGGATATTGGACCCTAGGTATGTACATTGAATATTTTTGGGTGGTGTCAAAGAGTTAATACCTGAGGTGAAAGGATCCAATGATGCTCTACACCATAAAAAGAAATCCAAAATCATGTTTCAAACAATATATATTTGTAATATTAGAAAAATGGAAAATGAAATATTGTATAATTTCATGATTCGTGGACTACAGATGTATTGGGTTAATGTTTTTTGTGTGCAATGAATGAGGTAAAATTAGATGTGAAATGAGGTCATAAAGACCCATGTACCACATGAATAGCATGTAATAAGATACATATAGTTTTTAGTCATAAATCTTGGACTATAAGTGGAGATATTGAGACAAATGTTGGTGAATTTGTGAATTATATAGAATAAAGGAGGCCTAAGAATCACTATGTATCCCATGGAACTAGGAATAATTCCACATGTAGTTCTTATATGTGGCGTTGTAGGATACATATGACTATTTTTGGGGAAACCCAGTTGACAAAATGAATTAATCCATGCCATAGGTTTCATGCAGAATATCGTTCTAATGTCCTGGGGGTAATGATATATTTTATCATTATTTTATTTGGTTTTTTATCTCACACTTGGTATGTAAGGAATCTTATGTTCACTTCCCATGGTAGAATTGTAGTTTAACGTCATGCGTTGACTATACTAGTCTGTGAATTTTAATGTTGAGAAACATTGAATATGTATTATACTACTTTTAGGTCTTGGAGCTTGGATTATGTGGTTTGGAAATATATAAAGTTTACAATTCATTCACCCTGACTCTTACTTTATGGTCGAAGTGTAATTACCACAACACTGAAGATAAAGGTCACATAAATTCAAACAACTATCCTACATTTTATGGTTATGTAGCTTTGACCAGGACAAAAAAACCCAACATAAATGGAGGGATATGGGGACTCAAGTCACAAAAAATGTCCATGGGGAGAGGTGAACACAGTTTAAGGTATTGATTCTAGGACTGCGACACCAAGTCTATGGTCATAGAGTTTATAACAAATTTATTATATTTTAAGGTCTTGTAAAATTAATTGGGAGAATGAACCCAACGTGAATAGAGCGCCAGTGGGGACTCACGCCACATGAAACATCCATGGAGATATGTGCACAAAGTTGAAGGTTATGATTCATAGATTGTGACTCCTAGTTTATGGTCATAGGGTTCAGACCCTGGTTAGTGTAGTTTAGGGTCATGTAGATTTTACCAAGGTGTTCACTTGATGTACTACTTCAAAAACATGGAATTAGTGGGAGGGTTTATATGATATTTATCCCTAGTGATTAAAGATCGTGATTTATTGCAATATAACATATATATAATATATAGTCCTTACCATTTTGATCCAACATTGTAATTTGTTTATGTATCATTGGTGTTCAAAGATCTAGTACCAAGTCACATAAGAGAAAGGAGTGAAGGTGAACCATCTTGGTGAACACTCTTGCTATCATTTTTTGGTGCCTCAAGATGTTATGAAATGAATGAATACATTTTTCATGGATATGAGCTCATCTAGAGAGACCTCTACCCTTTTAAAAAGAACCAGTTGGTCATAAATATATTTCTAAAGTAATGAAAACTATCCTCAATGGGTAAAATTTTCATTTTTTCTACACACCAAGGGGTATGGGGTGACCTGGAGGAATTTTTGGTCTTCATACAATGGACCATAGGGCACTAGAGAGCTTTTTGGGACCACTCTTTTTGTTTTTTCATAGCATTATTTTTTAACATATTAGAGTGGGTCATACTTAATGACTTTTTCAAATATTTTATTTTGAGAATGATAGTGAGAAGTATGGTTAGATTAGATCATTTAATGGTAATAAGTTTTTGTCAACCTAGTTTCCTGGATGTTGTTTCTAGTGTTTATGAGAATGGTGTGAGGAAATCCAATTCAATGGATGATTTGGGATCTCCTGAACTAAATCACAGACTGATTTTTTTCATGCATGAAGGGAGCCACATAAGAATACTTTTGAAGGAAATATATTATGGAGAAAATGAACATGAAAAATCATGTTTTATCTAGTTGTTATGGCCCCATAATTTTGATCCCCCATAACGCATTGGTCCAATGGTACATGGTGATGTGGAGATAATTTATTGGCTAATGCCAGAATTTTGTGTGGATCTAGAATATGGGAAGCCTATTAGAGAACTCAATGTAGTTTTGAACCATGGTTGGCCAAAAGAGATCCAACTTATGAATTTGGGGGTAGAGCATCAATATTTCATGATGGGATCCACAAGACCCTAAACATACATTTTCTATAACCTAAGGTATCTCATCTCCTTTGATGAATCAGAGGATAATTCCATTGAACCCATTCTAGTTGATGGTTTTTTTTTCAGTTTATTCCCACTAGAGTTGGTAAACTACATTTCATGACAATTTATTCACTCATGATTGGCTTGGTCTATTGGGAAAATTACATTTTTGATATACTAGATGAATTGTGTCATCGAATTGGTCATTTTATCGACAATGGGGGCCTGAGGATCGTCGAATAGAATGACATAGAGATAGATGATATAACTTTCAGATTCCATAATCAGAATTAGTATAGGTGATGACAATCATGTATGTCACATGAATGAATATATCTTCCTGGTTGGATTCTAAAAGGGACACATATATACTTTCTAAAGACACAGATCAACTGTTATGTGACTAGGGGATATGGGTCATCTTATATTGAGAAAGAAACTGGCTTAGAAGCTAGAATGTATTTCCCATCATGGGGATGAGATTTTTCTTATTGATGGCATAGTAACCATTAATCTTCTTGATTAATAAATCAGAGTCTCCATTCACATGTAAACATGGGACATTGATCGAGAGGGTCAACTCGAGACAAGTAATAAGGGACTGATACTCTACATTAATGTTGGTGCTTTGTTATAACAACATGAATTAATATTATAGGATGAAATATAACATAGATATTAAAATGATTAATAAGATTACATAATCAACATTGGGTTCATTGATCCTTCTACTAGCCAGGCTTTTAGAGGTACATATTTGCACCGTGATTTACTATTCATTTCTACTCTTACTATAATGACCCACAATTTACATACATTGTTATTCCCTTAGAATTAAAGCATAAATATTACAAAATATAACAAAACAATGATTGGTCCATATAGGTATATTGTCTTTAGAAATTGGGAAACATAAACAACTGGTTCATAAATCATCTACATTCTCACCTTCTTATTTCATCATATCTAGAGTCCCTTTTTGGAATATCCTACTTAATAACCTTATTCCTGACTTTGAAAAAACAATATACAAAGGGTGAGCTCAGATGCTTCGTAAAAGAAAACAAAGGAAATATCAATCATATCATATTCATAAGAACATTACATTTTGAAAATCTTAACCTCCAAAAGTGGTCATAATATCATGATGTGGGTTAAATCACAGTAGTGAAATGTAATCCCAATGAAATTAACATAAAACATGATTCATTGTGGTATACACACATAATCATAGAAAATCATTTCATATTAGTCAAGAATCATTGAAAAGACCATCATGGCTAAAAAAGTCCATTACTAAACTGAGTTCACTCCTCATTCCAGTCCTGTATCACTGAACCAGATTAACTCTCCATTCCAGCCACGTCTATCTCAAGAGATATAAATCTTTACCCAATGCATTGGAGGGAGATATAGGTCCTACACATCTCACAATGAATCCATTCTTATGTGTTCCACAAAATCATTAATCATACATCATATCATAACCTATCTAATAGAAATGGGATTCTTAAACATCATTCCATCATAAGATAATCCATATACGATAAAGGACTTAATAAAAATAATTCCATCATAACATAATAAAATCAATGTAATAATAAGGATAGAAATAGAACCGTATATTTTATTAGATAGAAAATAATTTTGATAAAACACCTGAACTCCATTCTTGAAGAAAATATCCTTTCAACTTCATAAACAACTTTCCTTTCTCATCATGTCATACTAAAATAAGTTAAATGAAAATAAAATTGAAAACTTGTAAAGGACCTCCTCTTAGGGCACTAAAGTATGTCTTTGAAGAATACAATGACCTATAGTAGGTTTCTAAGGAAGTGGAGAAGAGAAATGGATAGGGTTTGGCCGATCTTGAATTCTCAAAATGTTATCAAGAGGAGAGAGAGTAGGTGCCATTTTATACTGTAGGAGAGGGGCACCTTTGGAAACATAAGAAATTTTATTTTATAATAAATTCAAACCCCAATTAAAAACCTCAAAAAATGACTTAATTCGAAGATGAGATGATATACGGTTGTAATATCTTCATCCAATAAAATTTAGTCATGTTTGGAATTTATTTTAAACCTTATCAAATTGATTTATCCTTATTTAATCTATTTAATTTTATTTGTGGTAATAATATTATCAATTTTATATTGTTATAAATAATTACTTATGGGTTTTGAATAATCCATAATTGGATAATTTATGACATTTTAGACCATATAAATTTCAATATATAAATTTTAAATATTTTTGTGATTTTTAAACAATTTTATAATATGTTATTTTTATAAAATAACAATTGTGTGGATTTTGAAACTATTCATTTATTTGAATTTAAATAAAATCCACACAGAGGATATATTTGAACCAAAATATTTAACAGATTCCTAACATGTCATATTCATCTATAAAATTAGTGGATCACATCAAATAGTTCATATAATATTTATTTTAATATTTTTAAAACCATTTATTTGAAATTTCAATCAATAAAATAATTTCAACATCACTATTGTATCATCATTAATGATAATTATTTAATCCCTAAAAATTCTAAATAAATTTACATGATGTATATAATTTTATTATATTTCTGAATACAATTCATGTTATAAGTTTTATGGAGTTTATCACTAATTTAAAATCATTACACTTTTAAGATATAAGAGAGTGACATGTTGTCACTTTCTTTAGTTTTAATAATAATTATATAATTTTCATCATCAAAAGTCTATGAAATGAATATATTTCGACCCTTAGGTGATATGGGTCCACTTTTATTCATCCAATAGAATTTTGGCAGGTGTTAGGATAATTTTATAATCTTATTTGTAACCTTAATTACCCGATTTACATTTAACTGTAGTAAATAAAAATTACCGTAGTTACTATTCATAATGTTAAAAAAATAAAAGTGACCAATTAACATAATTTGGACCCCCTAAATCCAAATATGAAATCCACTTTTCAAAATTCAAAACACAGAAGTTGCAGTAATTAATTTAAAATTAATCCCATTGTTAAGAAAACAGGTTTTAAAAGTTAAAACATCATAAAATATTGAAATGTTTGTACGTATGAATTCAGTGTAAAATTAATGGAAATTAAATAAATTATACTAAATGGTAAAAATATATTCTATTTGTACCTTTAAAACATTAAATTGTATCATTTAATCATATAAATTATCTTGATGAAAAAAGTTGTTTTTAAGAAAAAATTTGCATATTTTTACTATTCATCAAAATACGAAAGCCATCTGAAAAGTACAAAAAATTCATAAAATGTAAAATTTTATATCCTGATTCAAAAGAAGAAGTTTATTTTGTAAAATTGATCTTATAAACATGTCAAAATTTTGATTAAAATGGGTGCGCCATCAAAAGGCGGTAAAACAGCATTTTTTGAAAAGTACTTCTTTTATCCAAATTTTTTATTTTTTTCATATCTCATTTTAGAAAATGTGTAAGATGAATTATAATGTTATAAAATTAAAAATTCAGTTAATAATATTAATAAAATCTTTTTCATAATATTATTCTAATATATCATTTTTAAGTGAAACTCGGTATTGCGTACAACGCAAGATATCGAGGAAGGTTGATCTTACGTGTAATGCTAGCCAATCTAGTGTTGTGTGTAGCGAAATATTACTTTGGTGTTGCGTATAACATAATAAATTAAAACAAATTATTTCTCATAAAATATCAGGTTGTTACATTCTACCCCCTTAAAATGAATTTCACCCTCGAAATTTTTCACTTCGTAATAAACAGATGAGGATACCTCTCCCTCATCATATCCTCAAGTTACCATGTAGCTTCTTCTAATTATTGGTTCCTCCATAAAACTTAAACCAAGCGAGTGGTCTTTTTTCGTAGAACTTTTTCGCTTTGATCCACAATCTCTATCGGCTATTCTTCATAATAAAGATCTTTCTCTTGTGGTACAACTTCTGAGCTTAGTACATGTGAAGGATCAGGTATGTACTTTCTCAGGAGAGATACATGGAACATATCATGAACTTGAGAGAGATTCGGTGGACGCTTCAATCGGTAAGGTACCTTCCCAACAAAATCCAGTATTCCAAAAGGAACAATATACCTAGGGATCATCTTTCCTTTCTTTCCAAATCTCATTAATATCTTCTAAGGAGATATTCATAAGAATATTTTATCACCCACTTCAAACTCCAGGTTTTTTTTCGGTTGTATGCATAACTTTTTTTTTGACTCTAAGCTACTCTTATGTGTTGTTTAATAGATCTGACCTTTTCGTCCAACTCATCCACAAGATCAGGTCCTAATAGATTTATTTCCCCAACTTCATCCCAACAAGTTGGAGTTCTGTATTTCTTTCCATAGATAACTTCATAAGGAGCCATCTGAATACTGGAGTGAAAGATATTATTATAAGAAAATTCCACCAAAGGTAGCTATTGATCCCAACCACCTTTGAAATCCATAGAGAAAGCTTTCAACATGTCTTCTACAGTTTGAATTGTCCTCTCAGACTGACCGTCTATCTGAGGATGATAAGTAGTGCGGAACCTCAACTATATATCTAGAGTATGCTGAAGACTTCACTGAAACTTTGAAGTAAACCTCGGATCCTGGTCAGATATAATGGACAATGGTACTCGATGAGATCTTACCACTTCCTTTACATATATACTGACAAACTGATCAATAGTGAAATCTTCTCTAATAGAAATGAAGTGTGCCAACTTTGTAAGATGATCAACTATAACCCAGATAGCATTATTGCCATTGGATGTTTTAGGAAGTATATTGACAAAGTCCATAGTGATGTTTTCCCATTTCCATTATGGTATGGGTAATGGTTGCAACATCCCCTTAGACTTCTGTCTCTCAGCTTAAACTTACTGACAAACCAAGCATCGAGAGACATATTCAGCCACATCTCTTTTCATGCCATCCCACCATAAGTATCTTTTAAGTCCCTATACATATTCATGCTTCTAGGGTGAATAGAGAATGAAGAACTATGAGCCTCATCCAATATTTCTTTCTTTAATTCTTGGATGGGAGGAACAAAAACCTGATTCCAGAACCTTATTATTTTATCATAATCAATGTGGAATTCAGGAACATTTCTCACCTTCTTTTGTAACTCAACATCTTCTTTCTGTTCCTCTTTAATCTTCACATGTATAGATGGTTGAAAATTCATTTGAGAAAGATAAGATTTTTCCCCTTCCATTATAATTCCAAGGTCAATAATTTGTAAATCCATAAATATTGGATCTTTTGTGATCCTCATCAAGGATAAGAAAGCATGTTATTATCGACATAATGCCTCTTCCACCTTGTTTGCTTTCCTAGGGTGATAATTAATTGAGAATTCGTAATCCTTAATTAGCTCCAACCATTTTCTTGGGAGAATATTCTACTACTTTTGTGTGAAAATATTATTTAAACTTTTATGATAAGTATAAATATCACACCTTTCACCATAAATATAATGCCTCCAAATATTTAAAGCAAATATTACCGCAGATAACTCCAAATCATGAGTTGGGTAATTTTACTCATAGATTTTCAACTGTCGTGAGGCATAAGCTATCATCATATCATTTTTCATGAGAACACACCCCAATCACTTCTTATATGCATAACTATAGATCAAAAACCATTCTCCACTACAAGGTAGTGTGAGTACAGGTGCATTGGATAACCTTCTTTTTAACACCTTGAAATTCTTTTCACACTCCTCTGTCCAAATGAACTTAACTCCTTTTCCAGTCAACCTTGTGAGTGGATTAGATAATTGTGAAAAATATTTCAGAAAATGTCGATAATATACAACCAAACCATGAAAACTTTGGATATCAATTACTATTGTTGGTCTCTACCATATTTAGATATCCTTTGTTTTTTCTGGATCCACAGATATCCCCTCTTTTGAGATTATGTGACCCAAAAATGAATCTTTTTGAAGTGAAAATTCACACTTGGTAAATTTGGAATAAATCTTCTCCTTTAGTAGGGTATTTAATACAATTCTCAAGTGACCTTCATGTTCTTCCTTTCTATTTGAATAGACAAGAATATCATCTATAAAGACTACCACAAACTGATCAAGATAGTCTCTAAAGAATATATTCATTATATCCATGAAGATAGCAGAAGCATTAGGAAGACCAAATGGAATCACTATAAATTCATAGTGTCCATACATTGTATGGAAAGCCATCTTTGGTATATCATCCATTTTTAACCTTAATTGATTATACCCTAAATGAAGATCAATCTTGGAAAAGTATTGAGATTCGAGTAGTTGGTCAAATAAGTCATCAATGCATGGGAGAGGATATTTGTTTTTGATAGTGATGTTGTTATGATCTCGATAATCAATGTAGAGTCTCATTGATCCATCTTTCTTCTTAACAAACAGAAAATGTGCTCCCCAAGGTGATGCACTAGGGCATATGAATCCATTATCAATATTCTATTGGAGTTGCTTCTTTAATTCCTACAACTGAATTGGGGAAATTCTATAAGGTGTCTTTGAAATGGGCATAGAACCCGATATGAGTTCTATTGAAAACTAAACTTCACGATTTGGTGGAAGACCTAGAAATTACTCTAGAAAGACATCATCAAACTCTCGTACGATGGGAATATTCTTAATCATGAGTTTCTCTCCAACCATTTGAGATAAATAACCTTCATTTATTGGAATCAAGACCCGTAATATGGAATAAATTTCCATTGGACGGTTATGTTCATCCTTGCATCGATAGATGATCATAGATTGATCAAGAATATGAAATATGACATCCATTATTTGGAAATTGATATGAGCTCCATATAATGAAATCCAATCCATGCCAAGAATCACATCAAATTCCACTATAGGAAGGATCACAAGATTTGTAAGAATCACTTTCACACAAACTTCAATCGAAGATGAATTGTAAGCTTTTGATACGACTATTGAGCCTTTAGGAGTTGTCAAAACTAACTCAATAGCTAATCATTGGGGTAGTACAATGATACCCTTAGAAAATTCATTATAAATAAGAGGCTGGGTGGATGTAGAATCAAATAAAACATTTTCTACTTTAGAGTGGATGGTAAGTGTACCTTTCAACACTTCGTTATTGTACTCCACATCGCCGATAAAAATTGCATGTGACTTTCTATTATGTTTGACCTTAAGATTTTGTTGACGTCGATCATCTTAAAAAACCCTTGGATTATGGCATTGATTGGAATAATTCCCCATTTCCTTTCACTTATAACATTGAAGTATAGGAGGTGCATTCTGTGTAACCTTTTCTTTGTTCGCATCACTAGACATATTTTTTCCATCATTGTGGCATTCAAATTATCGATAACCTTCTTTTCCACACTTAAAACATTTACTTGTCCCTTTAAGGAAATTACCTCCATGTTTCTTTCCACACATTGAGAATAAGGGAAAACTCATCTTCTTTTCAGTGTGGTCTTTATATTTTTTTTGAATTCCATTTTCCTCTTCTTACCAAACATATATGACTGATGGGTTACTCCAATATCCATATGAACCTTGAGAGCACATCAAACAATTTCCTCGTAGATGTTGATGTCCCTTATGGATAACGCCCTTCGAAGACTTCATTTTAAGCCAATAAATAATCGATTGATCTTACTCTCAGGTTGGATAATAATCCCAGAAGCGTACCTTGAAAGTCTTGTAAAATTTACTTCATAGGTACCAAAAAATTCATCATCCTTTTTCTCCTGTTCAAGAAACTTCTTCTCCATATTTTTTTGAAGAATATGAGGGACGTAATTATTGAAAAATAAGTTCTTGAACTCATCCCATTCCATGGACTCAATTTTTTCACTTTTCCTCATATTCTTGATAAGATTCCACCATTGATCAGCTTCACCTTCCAAACGATATACTGCCAAGATGAATTTATCATGTTTTGAAGAATGTAGAACTGAAAATATCTTTTTAGTCGTACTATTCCAGTGTTCAGCCACTAATGGATCAGAAGACCCACTGAATGAAGGTGGACGCTGCCTCATGAAGGATTCAACAGAATGTTTCTCCTTCATTTACTCATTTGGAAGTCCTTCATGATTCATAGCGTGAGAAAGTTGTGTGATCATGGATACAAGATTTGGCATTCTAGCTCCCATAACTTTTGGTTGCTCAGGGGGACAATCATTGCATTGCCCATCACATTCAGCATTAACACGGTTCCTTCGAATTCTAGCCAATGACTAAAACCCAGAAGCATAGTGTGGGAAACACTAATAAAAACAGGAAAACCACATAATCAAGAATAAAATTTCACACTTTAGGTCTTATCATAGGTTATTTATTTCCATTTTCAGAACACATGGATTGTGTCCTATTCTTAGACATATCCTTAAGGTTCTTACTAAGGCTTTCATATCCTAGTTTCCAAAGGTTGACTATACCTTTCCTCTGATACCAACTATAATGACCCATAAATTACATACATTGTTATTACTTTAGAATTGAAGCATACTTATCACAACATATAACAAAACCATGATAGGACCATATAGGTATAGTGTCTTTTGAAACTGGGAAACATAAAAAATTGGTTCATAAAGAATCTAAATTGTCTCCTTCTTATTTCATAATATCTAGATTGCCTTTTTGGCATATCATACCAACTACCCCTCTTCCTGACCTGGGGAAAAGAAAAAATACAAAGGGTGATCTCAAATTCTCAGTAAGGGAAAAAAAGGAAATATCAATCATATCATATTAAAAAAAACATAACATTTTGAAAATCATTACATCCAAAAGAGGTCATAATATCATGACATGGGATAAATCATAGTAGTGAAATGTAATCCCAATAATCATAACATAAAACATGAATCTTTGTGGCATACACACATAATCATTGAAAATAATTTCATATTAGTCAAGACTCATTGCCAAGACCATCATAGCTGACAAAGTCCATTACTGAACCCGGTTCACTCCTCGTTCCAGTCTAGTATAACTGTACCAGATTAACTTATCGTTCTAGCCTTGTATTTCTCATGAGATACAAATCTTTACCCAATGAATTGGAGGGAGGAATAGGTCCCACCCATCTCATAATGAAACCATTATTATGTGTGACACAAAATCATAAACCATACATCATATCATAACCCATGTAATAAAAATGGGATTCATAAACATCATGCCATCATAACATAATCCATATATGATAAAGGAATTCATAAAAATAATTCCATCATAATATAATCAAATCAATGTAATAATTGGGATAGAAACATAACTCTATATTACATTATAATGAAAATAATTTTGATAAAACACTTGAACTCCATTCTTGAGGAAAATATCTTTTCTACTTCATAAACACTTTTCCTTTCTAATCATGTCATACTAAAAGAAGTTAATTGAAAATAAACTTGAAAACATGTAAAGGAAGCTTCATGGAAATAATGTTCTGTGAAATCATAAAAATTTGTTCATTCCATATAAGTTAAAAAAACATTCTTCTCATACTTTGGCCGGAAAAGTAAAAAAGTATCTCGTACTGAAAATGAAAAAAGATTCCTTTCAAATATTTTATTAAAAATTAAACAATAGGTAAAATTGGATTTAAAAAATTGTAGGGGGATAATATTACATATTGAGGAGACATGGATGTGGATAATAAATATGCCCTTGTAAATACTGAAGTATAAACAATATCGGATAAAAATTGACAGTGCATGATTTTCCCTTACCTTGGGTCCGATATGATTTGTACATATCAGAAACTCCTGTATAATAATTTAAATAATTTCATTTACTTATTCAGGAATCATATTCATTGTTATGATATCATATATGGTCATATTATTATCTTCTTATGAGTAATACTTCATTGATACTTGTTATTCGGGTGTTCATTTCTTTATGTTCTTATGCGTGTTCTGTCGAAATCATTTTAAGTTATAGCTACATAGTTTACAGAATGTTATTATTATAATATATATCAGATTTATTCATTGAATTCGTTTATATAATCATGGATTAATGAAGATCAGGTGGAACGAATCATGTCACACCGTGGAGACGGTTAGCCGTATGTACACATGAGAGACAATATTGTTCCCATAATTATTGAATGGTATTGGAGTGGATGATAGAATATCTATGAATTAGTATCATGTTATAATAATCATATATAGTTATTCTTTACACCATTATAACCATCCAAGTAAGGTGGTGGTGGAAAACAAATTACACCACAGTGTGGAGACGGTATTCCGTACGTACGCACACACGGTGATTTCATTTTTTGTAGGATGGATAGAAGGTGAAATATGGTTGGTTCATATTTATAATAAAATATATGTATATGAGTGATACTAATATTATTACTATATAAATAAACAAAAAAATAAGAGGATGTAGAAGAAAAAATAAATTTGAAAGACTCTGTAAATGATATTACCTCTTCTTTGACATGCCTCTTCTAAACCTCATCTTAGGGCACTAAAGTTGGTCTCTGAAGAAGACCAGGACCTCTAGTAGGTTTCTAGGGAAGTGTAGAAGGGAAATGTATAGGGTATGGCCAAGCGTGAAGGATAAAAATTTTATCAAGAGGAGAGGGAGGAGGTGCCATTTTATAAGGGAGGAGAGGGGCACCGTTGGAAACATAAGAAATATTAATTTATAATAAATTCAAACCCCATATAAAACCCTCCAAAAAAAGACTCAATTAGATGATGAGATTATATAGGGTTGTAATATCATCAACCAATAAAATTTATACATGTTGGGAATTTATTTTAAACCTTATCAAATTGATTTATCCTTATTTAATCTATTTAATTTTATTTAACGTAATAATATTCTAAATTTTAAATTGTTATAAATAATTACTTATGTGTTTTTAATTATCTATAATTGGATAATTTAGGACATTTTCGACCATATAAATTCAAATTTATAATTTTTAAATATTTTTGTGATTTTTAAACAATTTTATAATATGTTATTTTTATAAAATAACAGTTGTGTCGATTTTGACACTATTCATTAATTTGAATTTAAATAAAATCCACACAGATGATATATTTGAAAAAAATATTTAATATATTATTAAAATTTCATATTAATCTAGAAAATTCATGGATCACAATAAATAGTTCATATAATATTTATTTTAAAATTTTTAATACCGTTTATTTTATATTTCAATCAATAAAATAATTTCAACATCACTATTGTGTCATCATTAATGATAATTATTTAATCCCTAAAAATTCTAAATAAATTCACATGATTTAGGTAATTTTATTATATTTCTGTATACTCTTCATGTTCGATGTTTTATGGTGTCTATCACTAAATTAAAATTATGACATTTATAAGATATAAGAGAGTGACATGTTGTCACTTTCTTTGGTTTTAATAATAATTATATAATTTTCATAGTCAAAAGTCAATGAAATGAATCTATTCTGACCCTTAGGTGATATGGGTCGACTTTTATTCAACCAATAGAATTTTTTCAGGTTTTAGGGTAATTTTATAATCTTATTTTTACCCTTAATTACCCGATTTACCTTTAACTATAGTAAATAAAAATTACCATAGTTACTATTCATAATGTCAAAAAAATAAAAGTAACCTATTAACATAATTTGGAACCACTAAATCCAAATATGAAATCCATTTTTCAAAATTCAAAACGCAGAAGTTTTAGTAATTAATTTAAAATTAATCCCATTGTTAAGAAAACATGTTTTAAAAGTTAAAAGATTGTCAAAGATTGAAATGTTTTTACCTATGAATTCAATATAAAATTAATGTAAATGAAATAAATTAAACTAAATGGTAAAAATGTATTTTATTTATACTTTAAAACCATTAAATTTTATCATTTAACCATATAAATTATCTTGGTGGAAAAAGTTGTTTTTATGAAAAAAATTAGCGTATTTTTACTATTAATTAAAATATGAAAGTCATCAGAAAAGTATCAAAGATTCATAAAATGTAAATTTTTAAATCCTGATTCAAAAGAGGAAGTTTATTTTGTAAAATTTAACTTATAAACTTGTCAAAAATTATATTTAAAATGGGTGCGCCATCAAAAGGGGGTAAAACTGCATTTTTTGGAAAGTACTTATTTTTTCCGAAAAATTGATTTTGCTTTCATATCTCATTATATAAATTCTGTAAGATGAATTATAATGTCATACAATTTAAAATTTATTTATTACTATTCAAAATGGCTAGTTCATAATATTATAACTATATATCACTGTTTAGTGAAACTTTTTATTGCGTAAAACAGAAGCTATCATGGAAGGTTTCTCTAACATGTAACACAAGCCAAGCTAGTGTTGTGTGTAGTGAATGATTCCATTGGTGTTGCTTATAAAATAAGAAATTAAAAAATATTTCGCATAAAATTTTAGGGTGTTACACATACACCACTTTTTTAAACAGGTTTTGTATTGATAATTAAATTTATAATAAAAAATTTCATTTCATGCATGATAAAATTGTTTTGTTCCTTTCAGTATTAAAATGGATAATTTCACTTGTTTTTATGATTTCATTGAAGGTGGAGGTGATCTGGAGATGTAGAACCCCTGGTTTCTGGTATGTAACCTTTTCTTGATGCTTTTAATGGTTATAAAGTTAAGTGTGATGTAAGAGAGAGTTGGGAGAACTCAGATTGATGTTTTGGGGAAAAAAGGGAAGCCACACAGGTGGCACACATTTTTTCTAAACTGTGCGGCCTAACCATGAGGAGTTGGTATTGGAGGTAGTAGCTTTCACATTATCGGTGCATAGTTTGTCTAACCGTGCAACAAAATCATGTGTGAAGGGTGGTAGAGGCAGTAGCTAAGGCATGATTAGCGCACAGTTTGTCAAATCGTGCGAACTAACCGTGCGACTACTTAAACGAGATCCTATAAAAGTGGATCTCACACATGTTTTCCTCTAAGTGGCTCATTTTTTCTCCTAAGTGGCCCTTACTCGGTATTTTGGTTCTCTTAAGGTCAAAGGGGGTTCTCCCATCATTCCAGAGGTGATCCAAAGGCTTCTATTGACGATTCGAAGCCGGATTCTTGAGGAATGTGATCGTTCTTGTTTGGTTTCATAGATCTACTTAGATCTACTTCTCCTATTCTCTCTTTTTCTTATATCTATTCTCATTATGGGTAGATCTATGTCTTTGGATTCCAAATTTGATGAGTTTTGGTCTTCGTTGTGTTATGAGAAGAGATCTAAGGAGGATCCTCGATGAATCGGCCCGGTTTTCTTATGCGTTCTCCGTTTGTTAGGGTTTTTGTCAAAAACATTGAGGTAGGAGGATTCAATCTTGACTCCTCTTGTTCTAATTGATTGGATTGGTTTCAAATTGGGTTGTTTGAATGAAATTGATTGTTCAAAGCATGGAATAAATCTTCTTTAGTGATGATTTATGGTTTTAATGAATTTGGGAAATCTAGGAGAATTCTTGTGCAATGTGATTTGGCTTCTTGAATTTAAAATGTTGATTTCAAATTATGGATTTTCTGGAATGGTAAATGGTTTGATGAAAGATGGGTTTTCAATAAAATGGGGTGTTATATTGAAATGGTTTTGTATATAAATGTCTTGATGATATTGGTTCATTCTTTGGTTTTCAATAAAAGTACAGTTTTATCGAAATGTTTTGAAATGGTTGAACACACTTTGTTTCGATGGAAATGGTTTTCAATAAAATGGTGTTTAATTGAAGGGATGGTATTGGCCTGAATGTTTTGGATGTGTGGGGTGTGTTCATTAATCATATATGAGGCTTGATTGAAATAGGACCTTGTCCTCGGTGCCAAACTTTTAATGGCACATGGGACTTTTAAGTACGAGGCATGGTTGAAATATGACCTTATGCTTGGTGCAAGGGGTGTAATGGCACATGGGAAACAATTACCTTGTGACGACTTGGTAGATCAACGAGAAACTGCTCATGAGTGTGGAAATGTCATAACGAAGCATGCATGGTGGGTAGGATGGGTTGTGAAATGGTTTGGTATGCCAAAAAGGAATATTTGTGAAATGGATGTAAAGCTTGTTTGGTTATTTTTCTAGAAAAATAACTTTCTGGAAAAATAGGGTTAAATTGCTTTTGGAATGCCTTTGGTTATGAATGGTTTTGGAAACATGTTTATATTTAGTTATAATCTAATTTTGAGAAAATGTTTTATGTAAATTGTTTTTATATAAATGTGTCTAACTCTTATATCCTAGTGGCGTTAGTAGGGAAGTCATTGGGGAAAACCTACTATGTTTTATACTCAACCCTACTTTGGAACGTTGGTTCTTTTGTAGATGTCGTATTCAAGGACACAGGTTAAGGAAAAGCATCTTATTTCTAGTGGCTTGTGGCAATTATTGGGAGATATTGTGGAGCTTGGAGCTTGTGGAGCATGGAGTTGTAGTGTCTTTTGAGAGTCTTGAGTAATTGGGTCTTCTGCTGTTGTGTAATTTGATGTGGTTTTATATAAATGATGTTTTTTGTTAGTCTTTCATTTTTTCAAGCATTATATAATGAATGTTTGGTTATGGTTGGTTTATGGGTTATTTCTAAAAGGGTAAATCTTCCCCCCAACTTATATTTGAAACCCTTCGGCATTTATTTCCATCCTTTGGCATCTTTGGGATGTCGCTTAAGGCCTAGTAATTACTCATTGTACTCTCAAGCCAGTTTGAATTGGATGGTCATTACAAATGGTATCGGCCTTTTCGGTCCTTTCCTAACAGGTGGTCATCGATGTTCTAGGTCTTGAAGTTGAAATCAATTCTTGTCTTTTCCTTGGGTCGAAATATTAGATAGGAGTAGGATTGTCAGAACGTGAAATGTATAGCATAAAAGGATGTAGCTAACCCATTTATGATGAACTTCAAGTTACCTAGGTTTTGGGTACATAAGTGTTTTGGATACACTTCTAGAATGTTGGAAATCTCATTGTCATGGGTTTAGCCAATGAGAGGAGCATGGAATGCATTGTAGAGAAATGACTTCCCACTAGGATTGGATATCTCATCATGAGAAATTATTAAGGATTTTGTGCATTGTTCTAATTTTTTAAAAATGTAGAAATTTTTTTCAAGTGAATGACTTTGAAAACAGGGTATTTGGTGTATTTGGAAAATGGGTTGATTTTCAAAAAGTATGTTGAATGTTTTCAAAAATGGTTGAACATGGAAAAATATTGTTTTTGGAAAAACAATGTTGTGATAGATGATGTTATAGAATTTGAATTCTAATCCATCTATTTTGAGAGAGATAGATTGATGGAGTTTGTTGTTGGTTTAGAAGATGGCACTCGGTAGGCGTCGTCGAAACCATCCCGAAGAAGCTAGAAAAAATGTGGTTTCACTAGATCCAAATCTGAACCAAGAGCTGGTTCAGAGTATTGTCCAGGCTTTTCATGATGTGGATACGGGGAACCGGAGGAATGAACCAAGGCATGTGGATCATACCATCCAGTTCATGAAGAAAAATCCACAGAGCATTGAAGGGGATGTGGAACCTGAAAAGGTGGAGGTGTGGCTAAGTTGGATGAATCTTATCATCAATTTCATTGACACACCACCAGAGATCAAGGTCAAGTTAGTGACATATATTCTCGAGGATATTTCACCTCAATTGTGGGATTTAGTGGTGCATTCTAAATTGGATGAAGGCATTACCTAGGAAGATTTTGAATAATTGTTCAACAAACAATTCTATCCTCACACGTTCAAGATCTTGAAAACAACGTACTTATTCATCCTGAAACAAGAGAGTATCTCAGTCATAGAGTATGCTGCTAAATTCATGAATTTAGTCTATTTTGACTAGAGGTTGTGGCAAGTGCATCGTTGAAGGCACACATCATCAAATTTGGGCTAAGGTATGATATTTCATCAAAGATTTTGGTGATATGTATTACAGACTATACAGAGATGGTGAACAGAGAGAATGTTGTTGAGAGTGATATATCGGGATCGATGGGAGGAGGCATGATGATACCTACGGGAAACGGTGGGAACTCAACCGCTGGGAACATGAAGAAAAAGGACACCTATTTCTATGGTGCGAGTGAAAATCAGAACCAAATGGCTGGATCAGTAAACCTTCCTCCATGACCCCAGAGAAATGTAGGTTGTTTTCAATGTGGTTCGACTGCCCACATAAAGTGAGAGTGCACGACACAACATAGAGCATGTCACAGATTCCAGAAGATGGGGCATCATCAGCTCTATTGTTGCAGTGATCCTAGGTCAGGTGATCATGACACTTCTCAGGCATCGCAAGCATCGTATGCTTTGACAAGAAGAGGACAACAGAGATAATCTTGTCAGCATAATAGAGATATCCATGTTGATTATCGAAATAACATGAATCCTCCACCAGGGAAATCTCAGAAAGGAAGTAAGGAGAATAGTACAGTGACGAAGAAGTTTTATAGAGATGAGTAGAAAATGGTCAATGATTAGGATGGACCATCTATAGTGAGAGGTATGATTATTTTGAATTCTACCCTTGTGCATGTGTTGTTGGATACAGGTGAATCACATTCCTTCATTGCTTATCGTGTTGTTGATCTTCTATGTTTAAAACTGGAAATGATGCCTTCTGTTTTGAAACCAAAAACTCATCTTAGTGAAAGAGAATGTCAAGCCTTTATGTGTAGAGAATGTACTATAACTCTAGATGGAGCTGAGTTAAAATGGGACTTCTCGATGTTGGACATGGATGTCTATGATGTAATCCTGTGTATGGGCTGGTTGACAATTTTTAATGCTCACATCGACTGTTAAAGGAGAACGATTAGTTTCACGACTGAGGACAACATCAATAATCTCTTCAGAGGAGAGAGGATGATAAAGAAAGGTGCAAAGAGATTGTTGGCACCAATGGTGGGAAAAATCTCTTACCATTTGGCAGTGTTGAATTTGGCATCAATGGAAGAGATTCAAGAAGATAGTTTTCCAGCTATTGTGGATCTCTTTCCAGATGAATTTTCAAATAACTTCTCAGGGTTACCACCTCTAATGGAAGTGGAGTTTATGATTGATCTCCTTCTGGGGACCAGTCCTATTTCCCTTCCATTTTATAGGATGACACCAATGAAGTTATAGGAATTGAATGTGAATTTAGAGGAGCTTGAAAGAAACAGTTTCATTTGGCCAAGTACTTGTCCATGGGAAGCACCAGTGTTTTTTGTGAAGAATGCAGATGGAACATTCAATTGTGCGTTGATTATCTTAAACATAACCAAGTTACGATAAAGAATATATATCCACTTCCATGAATTAATGATCTATCCGATCAATTAAGGGGAGCTCAGTGGTTCTCCAAGATTGACTTGCAATCTGGATATCACCAATTGCGAGTTCGGAAGGAGGATATTCCAAAGACATCTTTCAGAATCAGATATGGCTATTACAAATATGTTCTCATTCCTTTTGGTCTAACAAATGCACCATTGGTATTCATGGCTTTGATGAATCAGATATTTCACCGATATTTTGTTTCTTTCGTTGTGGTGTTTGTGGATGATATCTTGGTGTATTCAAAGACAAGGGCTGATCATGAGGAGCACATGGAAATAGTGTTACAAATCATGTGATATCATCGGTTTTATGACAAATTATCGATGTGTGATTTTTGGATATAGGAATTATGTTTCCTTGGCCATGTCATTTCAGAGAAAGGCGTTTTAGTTGATCCTGGAAAGATAGAAGTAGTTATCTCTTAGCAACCACCTAAGAATGTATTTGAGATACATAGTTTTCTTGGTCTATCTGGTTACTATTAATGCTTTGGGCGTGATTTATCATGATTTTCATCACCAATGAAAACTCTGACAAAGAATAATGCTACATTCCAATGGAATAAAGAATGTCAGATGTCTTTCCAGGAACTGGAGGTTCAACTTACATCAGCACCTATCTTGATCTTGACTAAATCAGGACAGGGGTACGTGGTGTATTGTGATGCTTCAGGAATAAGGTTGGGTTGTGTTCTCATGCAAGGAGATCATGTGGTTGCTTATGGATCAAGGCGGTTGAGGGTTCATGAGAAAAATTACCCAACGCATGATTTGGAGTTGGCTGTAGTCATCCATGCTTTTAAAACATGGAGACATTATCTCTTTTGTGAGAAATTTACTATGTTTACAGATCAAAAATGCTTGAAACACTTTTTTTCATAGTGATACTTGAATAAGAGGAAAAGGAGGTGGATGTAATATCTCCAAATGTTTAAATTTGACTTGATGTATACACCGGGAAAAGGAAATTTGGTGGCGGATGCATTGAGTAGAAAGTCATACGCTTTGTTAGAAAAAGTACCTTCAGATTAATGACATTTGATGTCGGTCTTAGCTGACATGCATGTGGAATGTGAAGACTGGGGTGATGTTGTTGTTTTCTTTTTAGCTACACTTGTAAATGATTTAGTAAAGATGGTCAAAGAAGCACAAGCATATAATGCAGAATGTCTGGTTGTAAGTTCAAAAATCAATGGTGGGGAGACCATTGATGGTTGAAAAATTGATGGGGGTTCAATTTTGTGTTTCAGAGATCGGATGGTTGTACTTATTGTTTTTAGGAACATATAATTCATGCTTATCATAATTCAAGATGGTATGTACATCCGGGTACACAGAATATATATAAGGCATTGAAGGCACAGTTTTGGTGGAGAGACCTGAAAAGGAAAGTGGCAGAGTTCGTCTCACGGTGCTTAACTTGTTATCAAGTTAAAGACGAGCATTAGAGAACAGATGTTATGTTACAATCTTTACATATCCCACTATGGAAATGGGATCATATAGAAATGTATTTTGTTACAGGTCTTCCAAGAACGGTCCGGAAACACGATTCCATTTGGGTGATAGTGGATCGTCTGACCAAGTCGGCCCATTTCATCCCTATTTGTGAGACGTAAATGGTGGAAGATATTTCAAAAATCTTTATCTGATAAGTGGTAAAGAGGAATGGTGTACTAGTGTTTATAGTCTCAGATAGAGATCCGAGGTTCACATCTTGTTTCTGGAAATCATTACAGCAAGCCCTTGGATCTCAGTTGACTATGAGCATGACATATCATCCTCAGACGGATGGGAAATCTGAGGGGATGATACAGATGATGGAAGACATTTTGAGGGCTTTTGTAAAGGATTTTGGTGGATCATGGAAGGATCATATACCCTTAGTGGATTTCTCATACAATAACAGCTATCAATCCTCGATACACATGGCTCCATTTGAAGAATTGTATGGGAATCCTTGTCGTTCTCCACTATTTTGGGTGGAAACTAGTGAAACATTATTAGTTGGGCCGATACTTGTCCATGAAACAATAGAGAAGATTCAGTTGATTGGAAAGTGGATGGAGATGGCTCAGAGTCATCAGAAATCTTATTCAGATCACCAACAGAGACCGTTGTCGTTCGTTGTGGGTGATCATGTCTTCTTGAGGATCTATCCAAGACTTGGACATCATCATTTTAGGAAGAATGGAAAGTTATCTCCTAGATACATTGACCCTTTTGAGATATTAGAATGGGTTATAGAGGTGGAATATCGGTTGGCATTACCAACATAGTTTAGTTTGGTTCATAATGTGTTCCATGTATCTCAGTTGAAAAAGTATCAACCTGATCCTGACCATGTGATCAGATGGGATCACGTTGACCAAGATCTGGATGATTTGTTGATACATATCCTGGTATAGATTGTGGATAGGTAAGAGAAGGTCTTTCATGGAAAAATCCTTAGTCTAGTGCGGGAGTTTTGGCTGCATGGTCTGATTCAGGAAGAGACTTGGGAATGTGAGAAATAAATGAACGATCAGTGGCCAGAACACTTTCAGGAAAGCGATGGTTTTCTACTTTCTTGCGATAAAAATTCCAATGGTTGGGAGAATTTAGTACCCATGGTTTCAAGTATGTGACCCTTTCTTGATGCTTTTAATGGTTATAATGTTAAGTGTGATGTGTGGGAGAGTCAGGAGAACTCGGATTGATATTTTCTGGCAAAAAGGGAAGTTGCACGGGCGGAACACAATTTTTCTAAACCGTGCAGCCAAATTGTGTGGAGTTGGTATTGGAGGAAGTAGCTTCCACACGGGTGATGTACGGTTTGTCTAACCATGTAGCCAAATCATGCATGAAGGGTGGTAGAGGTAGTATCTAACACACAGTTAGAGCACGGTTTGTCAAACCGTGTGAACTAACTATGCGACCACTTAATCGAGATCCTATAAAAGTGGATCCCACATGTTTTTTCCTCTATGTGGTTCATTTTTCCTCGTAAGTGGCCCTAACTTGGGATTTTTGTTCTCCTAAGGTCAAAAAGGGTTCTCACATCATTCCGGAGGCAATCCGAATGCTTCTCTTGTTGATTCAAAGCTGGATTCTTGAGATATGCGATCGTTCTTGTTTTGTTTCTTAGATATAATTAGATATACTTCTCCACTTCTCTCAGTTTCTTATATCTATTCTCGTTATGGGTAGATATATTTTTTTGGATGCCAAATATGATGAGTTTTGGTCATTGTTGTGTTAGGAGAAGAGATCTAAGGAGGATCCATTTTGAATCGGCTCGGGTTTCTTGTACATTCTCCGTTTGTTAGGGTTTTCTTCAAAACCATTGATGTAGGAGGCTTCACTCTCGACTCCTCATGTTCGAATTGATTGACTTGGTTTCAAATTGGGTTATTTGAATGAAATTGATTTTTCAAGTCACATAATAAATCTTATTTAGTGATGATTTATGGTATTGAGGATGTTGTGAAATATTTGTGAATTGTTGTGAAAAGTGATTTGGCTTCTTGATTTTAAATTGTTGATTTTAAATTATGGATTTTATGGAAAGGTAAATGGTTTGATGAAATATGGGTTTTAAATAAAAAGGGGTGTTTTATTGAAATTGTTTGGTATTGAAATGGCATGATGAAATTGGTTTATTCATTGGATTTCAATAAAAGTACGGTTTTATTGAAATGGTTTGAATTGGTTGAACACACTTGGTTTTGATGGAAATGGTTTTCAATAAAAAGGTGTTTTATTGAAAGTATAGTTTTGGCATGAATGTTGTGGATGTGTGGGGTGTGTTCATGTTGAATATACGAGGCTTGGTTGAAATTGGACCTTGTGATTAGTTCCAAATGTTAAGTGGAACATGCGACTTTTAAGTATGAGTCTTGGTTGAAATATGACCTTTTTCTCAGCACCAAAGGTGTAATGGCACATGGGAAACAATTACCTTGTGACAACTTGTTAGATCGACGGGAAACCACTCATCAGTATGGAACTGTCATAACTAATCTTGCATGGTGGGTACCATGGGTTTGGAAATGGTTGGTTATGACAAAAAGGAATGTTTGTGAAATGGTTCTAAGGATTGTTTGGTTATATTTCTGGAAAAATAAATTTCTGGGAAAATTGGGTTAAATTGCTTTTGGAATGCCTTTGGTTATGAATGGTTTTGGAAACTTGTTTATATTTAGTTATAAACTGCTTTTGAGAAAATGTTTTATATAAACTATTTTTATATAAATGTGTCTAACTCTTCTATCCTAGTGGCATGAGTAGGGAAGTGATTGGGAAAACCTATTGAGTTTTATACTCACCCCTACTTTGGCACGTTGGTGCTTTTGCCGATGTCATATTTCAGGACACAGGTAAAGGAAAAACATCTTATTTCTAGTGGCTTGTGGTGATTCTTGGGAGATGTTGTGGAGCTTGGAGCTTGTGGAGCATGGAGTTATAGTGTCTTTTGAGAGTCTTGAGTAGTTGGGTCTTTCCCTGTTGTGTACATTGTTGTGGTTTGATATAAATGAATTTTTTTGTTGGTATTTCATTTGTTCATGCATCATATAGTGAATGTTTTGTTATGGTTGGTTTATGGGTTATTTCTAAAAGGTTAAATCATCCCACAACTTGTATTTGAAACCCTTAGGAATTTATTGCCAGCCTTTGGCATCTTGGGGATGTCGCTTAAGGCCTAGTAATGAATCGTTGTACTCTCAAGCCAATGATAATTGGTGGGTCATTACAGGAGAGCCCACAATGATGTGAATTGAAAATGGGCCAATATTCATCGAATCCCATAAAAATATGTACATTGTTTTATGTAATTCATTAATTCCAAGAATCCAAATGGTTTAAAGTATTGTGATATTATCCATAATTTCATGGGCTGCCACTTTAATGATGAAACCCAAGCACAATGAGTCCATTTAAAGGCCAAAAAGAAATTATCTGTCCACTATAATGAATATGCATGGATTCAATAGTTTTCCAGTATATTTTAGAAATATCTCTTATTACATTAATTATCTTGTAACCTAATTTGACCTGGAGAAAGAAACAGCGTCATCCATTAACTTTGTAGTTTTTACAATGTTATTTAAGAATATATGGGTACCCAAAACCATGGACCATGTGGATTAAAGAAATATGTGTGCCCAAAACTAACTCTAACTTTGCCTATAAATTGGAACCCTGGGCACCAAATTTTGTAGTTATACCATGAGGAATGCTTCATCCATTTTTGAGTCCCAAAGGAGTATTACTATCATACCTATAAGTTTTGGAGGATACGGGAAGTTCTAGGTCAATATATTTTTCCTCCTCTCATATGGATTTCCAAACTATTTTTGATCACCTAGGAAGGAATGTGATGTAATCCAGAGCTTCATGTTTGTATTAGTTTGAATGGTATTTCTAATTACAGAATGTGTGTTGTTATTATTTAACCACTATTCTTTTTTAATTTAGTTATATAGTTGTACATCATACTCAAACTCAAATGCTCATGTTTGGGGTACCCTTTCATCTGATGTTTCAAACACCGTTCCTTCCTTTCTCTTCCATATTTCAATAATGGTGTTTGTGTGGCTCATATTGGTCAACTGAAATCATATAAACACTAACATAGACATGTACATTATTTTCATGCTATCACTTCAAAAAAACATACAATCCTAGATAGCACATCGAGTTCTTCGTGTGTTGCCTCGGTGAGTCTCAGTTTTGAAGTCAAAAACAAATCACTGAATCATCGACAATATCTGGTGAATCATTCTATGTTTTAGACTAAACCATAGGAAGTATCCTAGTTTAAAATTAGTAACATTCTGGTTCAAGGTGTTAACAAACTATGATTATATGTTCAAAACCCTATCTCTTGAAGCGACGAAGGATTAGCATCATGAGATTTCCCAGGTAGATCAAGCATAATCAAATCTATAAAATTCTACATTCATGTATGTATTTCATTTATATAAATCCATATTAAATAAAATAAAAAAATTTCATAGACTCCCATTCCCTTTTTTCATATTAAAAACATTCTTTTTAAATTAATAATATAAGACTCCATCGAAATATGACCAAGGGTTCCTTATACAATATATAAATTCAAGTAAAAACTCAGAAAATAATTAGACGTGCTCGAAAAAGCAGTCAAATTTTGGTGCCATTTCATGGGTTCCGTGAATTTTTTTTCGTTTTGACTATTTTATTTTATTTTTTACCCATTTAAATATCCCCTTCCCTTTTGGTCATTTTTTGTTTATTTTGGTTTTCTCTCTCTCTCTTATTCTTACTCTGTCACTAATTCTATAATATAGAATTATATTTTCTTTTATCCTTTCATTATTCATTATTATTCTTATTTTATCCATAATCCATGAAAAAAACAAAAAGACTTATCAACATATTTGCATGAAGATATCAGGAAAAGAAAAAATCTTTTTAATAGACCCTAAAATTGAAAATACACATCACTCAAGAATTAAAACATCCAAAGTAAGAAAGTCAGGGAATATAGATGAAAAGATTTCTGATCCTCAATTGGTCCTGATCCAATCAAAAATTAAACCAAATCCGACCCCATAAATCATGGTTGCAAATAATCAATCCTTAAAAGAACTGACTGCCCCAAATGTGGAGTACCAACCAAAGTACATCCTATATCCCGAAGAAGAAGACAACATTGATCTATGATCAGGCCTGATCCATCACCTTCATAAATTACATATTATTCCTCATGAGAGCCCTCTCAATCATCTCAAAGATTTTAACATAGTGTGATCCATCATGAAACTAGAAAATGTGTCTGAGGGCCTAATTATATTTTGGGCCTTCCCTTTATACCTTGATGGTCTAGCCAAATACTGGATATACTATCTTCGTACAACAATTGGGGGCTGGAATTACCATACATTACTCTTTCTAGTGTGGTTTTTACCAACCACCCAAACAACATAAATTTGGAATGAAATTTGTGGAATTAGGAAATTACAAGGAGAGACCCTTCATGAATTCTGGGAGAGATTCACAAGAAATTTTTAATGTTTCCCCCACCACTAGAATAGTGAGGAATTGTTAATTCAATAATTATATGAGTGGGTTATCCCCATTTGTTTTGGAAGAATTGATTCTACAACTAGTATTTGGCAAGTTGATAAAAATCCTTCCATCCCCCGTGACTTAATAGAAAAAATGGATCAAAATACAAAAAAAATTGGTACACAAGAAATTTCAGAAACCTAATGAGTTTATGAGGAAAGTCACTCATCCCTAGAATAAATGGTAGTTAATGAACGTGATGAGATACATACCCTTCTATCAAAATTAGCTCAACTATAAGGTAACTCACACTCTTCTTCAATTCCATTACACTGTGGTATATGTTCTAATAATACTCATTTCTCTGACCATGGCCGACAACTTTAGGATTAATCAGAGTCTTGTGGATTAGTATTCCTAGGGTGTCATTTTCTGCTAAAACTGACCATCATGCAAGAACCATTTAATCCAAATCCAAACCCCAAGTGGAATGGAAAATGACACTACCAATAGGGAGGCAACTCATGATACCCTATATAGAATTTTCATTAACAAGGATAATGTATGAAACCTTATTATCCTTAAACATCTGAAAAGATAATCATCTTCCAAAAATCCAAACCATTCCTTGAGGATATGGTGTAGAAAATGGTATCCCAAAAACTCCAGTTCTAGCAGACCTTGAAATCATCTATTCAAGACCTGTGAACTCAAGTGGGATAATTGAAAAACACCATCAGTGAGATTTAGATTCAAGGTTTTAGACAACTACCATTAACGAATATTTCTAATTTAAAACAGAAAGTTCATGTTTGTTCAATCACAGTTTTTAGTGGTAATTTAGTTTCTTCATCCAATGATTCAACACAATAGGTTTTACCCCTCTTTAACACACTCTTTATCCACCACTAAATGATTATAATAAATAAAAGAAATAAAAAAGGGTAATAAACTCATCATTGAGGATTCCCATAACTAATACATTCCTCTTCCTTTCCCTTAAAGACTCTCTAAATCAAAGAAAATTTTTGATAATGAGATTGATAAATAAAAAATTTATATCATTAAAAAGGTTCAATTTAATATTCCTTTATTGGATGCGGTTAAATAAATTCATTGTCACACCAAATTTCTAAATGAAATTATCAACCGTAGACAATGGCTAAAGGGGAATGAGAGAAATAACTTGGGAAGTAATATATCTGCCTTGATTCAACCTGAAATTCCAACCAAATAAAAGGATCCATTAACTTTAATGATACCCTGCACCATAATAGTGACATTAAATTAATATGTCATCCTAGATTTAGGTTACTCAATTAATGTAGTGCCTTACACCATGTACACTTCTCTTTAGGTTTGAGAGCTTCAACCAATGGGAATCATCATTCTACTTTCCAACCAAATCACAACACGTCCATCAGGAGTAATCAATTATGTCCTTGTAAGAGTGAAGAATATCATCTTCCCCAAGGATTTATACATTCTTGAGATAGAGGGAACTTGAACCTAAGAACACAATCCTCTCATACTTGGGGTACATTCCTTAATATAGTAAGGATGATCATCAATGTTCACAATGGTACATTTTCCATGTATTTTTGTGGTGAAAAGGTATGTTTTAACATCCTTTAGGCTCTGAAAATCCCCATTGAAGAGTACTCCACTTTTCATATATATTCGATGGAATTTCTCTCAAACGACACACACACACAAGATTCTCTACTCTAACCATACTATAATTAATTTTTTTTTCTTCACCCCTGGATGATATGAGTTCTGATTTATGTTTTGAGTGTTTTGTGGATTTAGAAAAGTCTAAATTTAGTTCTTTAATTAATGAGTCTGTTCATTCTGAGGTACCCATGATCGTCGATGATTCTATATGTCTAATTTCAATAGATTATAAATTCTTTGAGAATAAAAAGGAAAATATAGATAGTTTCATGGACCTCACTCTCACTAAATTACATCCCTCAATCCAAAGTCAACTGATGTTTACAATCATTATTTACAATAACCTCTCACCACAGTAGGAATAAAAACTGCTCGACCATTAGAGAAAGTTCAAAAAAGGTGGTATGATGGACATTGTATGATATTCTTAGGATTATCCAATATATTTTCATGAACCATATAATTTTATACAATTAGGATAAGCATGTAAGGCATGCACCATGCTAGGTAAATGCCACTCTCCTTTAAGTGGTAAAATTGGATGTAAATAAATTACTTACAGTTGGGATCATTTTCCCTATATCATATAGTAAATGGATTAGCCTAGTTCAAATTGTTCCTAAAAAAATTGAATAATTTTAGTGTCAAATGAAAGGAATGAAACGAATCTAACACAAGTTCAAAACAGTTCGGAAGTCTATATTAACTACCATCGACTGAATCAAGCCACACGAAAGGACCACATTACTATAACTTTCTTTGACCAAATGTTAGAAAGATTGACTGGTAAGTCCCATTATTGTTTCCTTGATGGATATTAGGGTTATATTCAAATCCATATAGCCCCTATGGATTATGAAGAGATATAATTTACCTATCCATTTAGTATATTTTCAAATAAAAGGATGCTTTTTGTTCTCTATAATTCTCATGGTACTTTTCTGCATTGTTTGCTGAGAATATTTTCAGATAACCTTGAGAATAGCATTGAAGTTTTTATGGAAGATTTCACAATTTACGACACATCCATTGATGACTATTTGGATCTCCTAGGTTCTATATTTCACTATTATAAAGAAAATTATCTTGTATTAAATTATTATAAAGGCCATTGCGTAGTTTAAAGGGTGATAGTTCTTGGGAATGTCATTTCAAATAAGGGAATTCTGGTGGATAACTAAAAAATAAAATTAATTTCCACCCTTCCATATTCATTTTTTCATGAGGTTCGATCATTATTAGGTTATGCTAGATTTTACCATCGATTCATTAACTACATTATTATTACTGCACTTCCCCTATCTCGATTATTGAAAAAGGACTCAAAATTTGTGTTTGATATAAATTATAAGGATTCATTAAACTCACAAAAAAGGAGTCTCATATCACCTCCCATAATCCAACCATGAAGGTTACATCTCCCCTTGGAACATATGTGTGATGTGTCTAACTTTTTAGTTGGGGATGTTTTATCACAAATGTTTTAGAAGTCCCCTATTTTCATTGAATATGTTTCACCTAACCTTGACCCAGCCCAGGAAAACTACCCCACCACTAAAAAATAACTCCTTTATTTTGTGTTTTCCTTTGAAAAATTTCATTCATATCTCATAGGGTCATGAATAATTTTGTTTTTGGATCATGCTTCCCTTTAATTTCTCCAAAATAAACCTAAATATAATCCCCATCTTATTTGGTGGATGATCCTTATCTTAGAATTTGACCTTGTGATTCATGATAATAGAGGAGTGGAAAACGATTTAGCCAACAACATTAGTAATATTTTCCCACCACTGGACCACAATGTTGACTCATCCCTCCCCATTATGGAATTAGTTCCCCATTAAAACCTTTTTGATGTTGTGGACCTTACCCCCTGGTATGCATACATTGTAAATTTGATAGCAACTTCCACGGTCCCCCTTGTTTTAGCACCACACAATATTAAAGGAATGAGAATGATTATTTTAGGTAAATTTGGGATAAACCATATTTGTGGATAATTTTTAGTGACCAAGTTGTTCATAGGTGTTCCCGTGACCTTAAGTTCACCTCAGTTTTGACCTTCTTCCACCCATTGACTTATGGGGGGCAAATTTGGATCCCAAAACACTTTTTGAAAGGTCTATGACTTGACTTTATTGTCCAATATTGTATAGAGATGCACATAAATTTTTTAAGTAATGTACTCAATGTCAATTGATAAGAAATATCTCAAAGAAGAATGAAATTCACCACCATCCCATGTTATTTTGTGAGATCTTCAATGAATGTGGAATTGAATTCATGGGGAATTTTACTAATTCATTTTTCTTTGATTAAATAATATTGGATATAGACCATGTCTCTAATTGGGTGGAAGAAAAGGCTACCAGGATTGATGACTCTCGAGTGGTTGGTGATTTTTTGAGGTCCCATATTTTCAGTAAGTTTTGTTTGCTGATATTTTTCATTAGGGATCAAGGTTCACATTTTTGGAATTAAAACGTGAAAAAATTATTTGTATGTATGGGTATATTAATAATGACTAAACTTCATATCATCCCCAAAATAATATACAATCTTAAATCCCAAATTGGGATGTTTATAAAATATTGTAAAAATAGTACAACCCAATAGTAAAGATGGGAGTTTTCACTGGGATGATGCACATTGGGTGTACCATATAGCCTTAAAAACCCCAATCAGAATGTCATCATATAGGATTTTGTTTGGAAAGTATAATCACGTCCAGGTGGAGTTAGAGTGCCACACATATTGGGATGTTAAACAATGTAATATGAATATCTCAGATGCAGTTGAGCATAATAAGTTTCAGATTCAAGAGTTGGAAGATATTCAGTGTGATGCAAATGTGAACTCCCGAATCTATAAAGATAATAAAAAGGATATCTATGATGGGATGATTCATCCTCGGTAGTTTCATATAGGTGAGAATCTCCTTATTTACTATTCTAGGCTAAAACACCAACTAGGTATGCTTCATTAATGATGGCTCGTTCCTTATAATGTTACTAATATTTACCCATTTGGTGCAATTTTGGTCGTGCACGAACCAAGTGGATGAAGTATTACCATTAATGGGTAGAGATTTAAACATTTCTATGAGGATTTTTAAAATCACATAATGAAGGAAATCCACCTTCACGAATAAACATACTAGTGAAACACACTATGTTTTATCCTCACTTCCCACATTATCTTTTATTGCAGTGAGGACATTTCACACTCTAGGTGTGTGTGTGTTGGGGGGGGGGGGGGGTTTAATCTTGGGTTTGTTTCGAATTTTCACTATCATTATTACTTTTTTAATTTTTATCTTTGTGTATATTATTGTTACTTCCCCCCTAATTTTCCCCTCACTTTGGTTTCAGAATTTTATTTTTAATGCCCACTTTATCATGGAGATGGGTGTCCACCTATTCATTGATGTTATAGAAAATACATATGGAATTTACTTAGTACGTGTTGTTGTAATACATAAAAATATTGTTTCAAAAATAAAATGTGTGTTTTATCATGAATTTAACATTATGTTGTGAATCTACCATGATAATTTAGTTATTTTTAATGATACAAATGGTTTTATCAATTTGAAACCTTTGAGAAGAATGGTACCCTTTGTGTGAATAGTTTATGGGAAAACTTTATCACTTAATTTCTCCAAACATATTTACACAGAACCATGAATTGTGAATTTTTATTACTCAATAGAAGATAAATATAAGTTAGGTTAACATTCATCTTCTTTTCAAAATGATTTTCCCATAAATTCATTCCTTATCCAATATTTTTCATTACTTTATCAAATTGACTTATGTGTGTGTACATGTTATCCAACTATTTTACACCCTTAACAAATAGAAAAATCCAAAAAAATCCAAAAAACACAAAAATAGGGTTTTGTATTTGGTATGTCAAAAACGACCAGTCCTTTACCTTTGATCTTGTTATAAAAATTATGATTAGTGTCATGAGGAAATCAAAAAATGGTTGAGAGGAGAGTGTGAGATTTGATTGATGTGGAACTTTTCAGGAAAAAAAGAATAATAATATTATTAAATTAGGGGAGTGGTGAAATATACAAAATAGGTGGATATCTAGGTCAAGAGCTTAAGGTTTGAATTTTGGGAATTGTTAAGTTAGTGGGTCTTGAAAATTTATTGCAATGGATGTAGGGTAGGTTCAGTGGAAAAAAAACTTTTACGTAGAAAAATGTTAAAATGACCAACAATTACTAGACAGAAAGTTGAAAGAATATCTTGTAAGGTTTTCACACACACACACATGAATAGTTAGTGGCACAATTGACTTTGTAATTTCTGGTTCATATCAGTATCATTAAAATATATTAATTTAATTATGATATAATTTATGGGAGGACTTTTTCCATGATCACTGAGAATAACTCCTTGGTGTGCTTTTTGGATCCATCAAATTTCCTTCATGAATAAAATCTCAATTTAATGTTAAATATTCATGAAGTTGGGAATATATACATGCATCATTTTCTAAATGTGACTTCTCCATGGAGTGAAAATTTTTAGGGGTAGGGGTGTGATCACACCACGATTAACTAATCATTTCCACCCTTATACCACTATTTCAAACTAGATTTTTATTGAAAATTAAAATTTTAAAAACAAATTCAACCTCATGAATTATTAAATATTATTTTATTTTTATAGTTAAAAGGGAAGTTTCACTTGTTTTTATGATTTCATTTAGGGTGGAAGTGATATGGAATCCCATGATGATGCTAAAGGAAAATGGGCCAAACTGCATGGATTACCATGAACACTTCTCCATTTTTTTGAATAAATCATGAAATAAGTGGATCCAAATTCACTGATTGTTTTTGTTCAGATCCATAACTCCATGGGATTCAACTTTCATAAACAAAAAAATAAAAATTCATCCATTAACATGCCCAAAAGAAACGATTTGTCCAATAGAATGAATCAACACAGAGTCAAAAGACTGACTCTGTATTTTTTCAATATTACTTATTATATAAATTATCTAGATGCAAATGTTTACATGGAAATATAAAAAATTTCTTCAAATAGACTTATAATTTTGTATTGAGAGATTTATAAATATCTGTCTTCCAAAAACCATGGACCAAATAGATTTGATAAATTAGGGTTCACAAAACCACCTCCCACTTTTCTTATAAATTGGCACCTTGGGAACCCCATTAGGAAATTAGATTAGGAGGAAAGGTTCTACCATTTTGGAGTCCCAAATGAGTCATATCATCATCACTATATGTTTTTGATTCTATGGGAAGTGATACATCAACATCATTTTCTTCCTCCCCTACCACGGAATTCAAAACACCTTGTGATCACTTGGGTAGGAACATGATCTAATCATGAGTTTCATGTTTTTATTATTTTGAATTCTGTTTTTAATTCCAAGATGTATAATTTTTTTATTCATCCTTCTTATTTAATTTAGTTATATTATGGTACTTTATACTCAAACCCAAATGATCATGTTTGGGTGTACCCTTTCAGGGGATTATTCAAGCACTGTTCATCCCTTTCTATCCCCCCTTTCAATTATGGTGTTCGTGTGATTCATATTGGTCAATTGAAATCACATAAACACTACCCTAGCCACTTAATTTACTTTCATGGTAACACATTGAAAAAAATACAAATCTATAAATACAATCGAGTTCTTCATGTGTTTCCTTGGTGAGTTTTGGTTATGAAGTTGAACACAAATCACATAATCATCGGTGGTATCCTATGAATCATTTTGTGTTTTCAACTGAACCCTAGGAGGTATCCTAGTATAAAATTAGTAACATTATTTTTATAGGTGTTACAAACTAAGGAATAAAATATCCTGACCCTAGACCTTGAAGCATTGAAGGATTAACATCATGAGATTCCCTGGGTTGATCACACTTAAGAGAATTTTTCAATTTCTTCATTCATGTAACATTTTTTATATGAATCCATATTAATTGAAAAACAAAATTTTATAGAATATCAATCCCCCCTTCCATAAAAAAATTATTATTTAAATTAATGATCTAAGGATCCATTGAGAGATGACATAGGGTTCCATCTATACTATAACAATTCTAGAAAAAACTAAAGAACTAATTTTATGTGCTCAACATCATAATAATTTCCATATAAATGAACCTAAAAATATGGTATATATGTATCCACTTAGAGAATATATTCTTATGTGAAATCAATAACATGAGGTATTTATCTAAGTACTAGATGCAAAACTAGGATGTCTACTAGTTCTTGTATTTTGTTGTCCATATGGGGGAGAAACTGATGTCGAACTCTATTAGAATAACTACCCAACCATCCAATCATCCCTTTATCATGTGAAAATTGAGGATATAATTTATTGGGTATAATCGAGAATCCATTTGTATCACATTTTGCTATAAATAATTTCACAACCTATATAATTAAAATTCCATTTCTAAGAAACTCATCTCGAAGGGTTGTATATGTTCTCCATTTTGAGGAGAATATGGCAAAGATAATATAGGTTATCTACCCAACCCTCGTTGATTTCATGGGATATATGGGTATTGGGGGACTATTATAGGGTGGTTATATATGGGACCAAAGGCTCTTCGGAGATGGGTGGCATAAAAAATAGAGGATATAGTAGGTACTAATTACTATCTTCATGGGTAGTCTGGAACTCCTCATCCCACTGGTAAAAAATTCCTTTATTTATTGTCCTAAAGATGTGATTACACTTTCTAGAAATATCTTCAATAAATCATTATATGTTGGATTTGTGTAAATGGTTGAATCGTATCCCCATGAGATTAATTGGTGGATGAATTTTTATTAATAACATTGATTTTATCTGGGTAAATCTTGATTCCTCTATATCTTACAAGAAAGTAAATAAATATTTCAGAGGTGACCGTGAACATTATCTTTAAGGGGTTTAACCTCAACTATTAAGATAAGTGGAAGAAAAACACTTTATCTATATCCTTTATATAGTTATATCATTTGTGGGATTTGACCACCGAATCATCCTTGTAGAATTCCACCAATGTCCTGAGACATGGAATGATGATATGGTAAATGGATCAATAGTAAGTGGATCAAAAATTATTCATGGTGAAGGGAATAAACTGGTAAAAAATGGTTCATTGAGAAACTTTAAATGTGGTGGAATAATTATCCTTGATGGCCATACATATAAGATTATAGTCGTAGAATCATTCCATTATGGATTGGGCCTGAAACCCAGCCATTGCATCAATCAATAGATATTTATTCGATTGGGAAATGATAAATTTGGAAATAGAGGATGAGGTCTAAAAAGATGATACAAAATCTATTTATCTCATTATTCCTCTTGAATACATTAATTTTGGTTAGCCACCAGGGGGGCGAGGCCTCATAGAAAAAGTAACTTTCGATAATTATGAAAACATCTCCCTTGACTGCAGCATCGTGGGATGGTTGAATCTTTATGTGTGTTTTTTTGAACCCATGAAGACTTAACAAGTGGCCAATATGGTGAATGGATACCTAAGGGTCTAGCACTGACATCTCATCCTACCTACAAGTGAAAACATCATGGTGTTGTTTCGAGGACACATACAACTACTACTTCTATGAGGATATTCATAAGCTATTTAATTTCATCCTCAGATCTTCCATGGTATCAAATATTTCTTGGGATAGCTAATCAAAAGTGGTGGATACCCTGGAGTCAAATATAGTAGGGGAATCTTCCAAATCATTTTTTACATATGATATAGGAGGATCAGGAGGTGGAGGCGGATCTTATAGGCCTCAGACCTAGGGGAGCACTGGTGTATAATATGGTGGATGTAAAATTCATCATGAGGGGTTCCTATTCCAATAGAATGCGACTATAGAATCTAATGATCCAAATCCATTTAATTTCTTTTCATGAGGTCCACTCATGATTTTAATGAAATTAAATGTTTCAACCTTCATCAATTCGGCCATCCATTGAGTAATATACGGGAATGACACAGATCGATGACCATGGGAAAAATTTCATGGTAATTCACAAGAGTGGGGTCTTAAAATATCAGAAATACCTCTATGGCATAGGAGTAAGAGGTAATTTATGAATTCAATGTTTCTTGGAGACAACAAAACAACCCCCTATGTCTGGCATCATGGGCTCTAACAGATTAATTTGGAGCTCAAATCTGTCTTTACTACCTACGCATGTATCTGATGTAGTTATTGTTAGATTGTTTGGGAAATTGATGTACTCAACCCCATTGGCATGAACCTTATTTACAAAAAAGTAATAATACCATGGATCCAAATAGGATACCCTATAAGTGTCAAAGGGGGGATACTGACCCTTGAGTATCCATAATCAGTAATTTATTGAGTGTATAAGGAACTGATTATATGATAAGGGAATCACTAAATAAAAATGAATACATGGTTTTCCCAATATTAGAATGTAGGTAGTATAGAGTGAGACCAATATAAATTAGGTGTTTGAAACGAGGCCACAAAATTGTGTCCTCAGTTGGATTTTTCCATGGTGATTCTAATCACCCCTTTCACACACCTTCATTGCATGGTTGGATAAATTTAAGTCTTCTTTCATTAGTTCTATCTTATGGAGTGACGAAATTGTGATGAGTTATATCTTGGAACCATTTTGAAATATTCATTTGATGATATAATTTCCATTAAACCAAACTAGGATATTAAATGGGAATATGTTCCCCAGAATGGTAACACCACCATTTTCTTAATAAAATGAGAGAACAACATGAAATTCTTCTAAATATACCACCCCATTATAGTAAGTGTCAATGTAATCTGACTCTTATTTGAATATAACAAGGAATTTTAATGACTCAACAAGGGCCTCTCAGAATTCATTTGATTGGGGGAGTTCCTTGAGGATCAAATGACTAATGGTTATCCTAGTGAGGAGATTTTCCATATCATATTTTCATGAAAGGGGAATATTTTTTCTTATAAAGGGCCACACTTTGGTTGGGGGAATAATAAATGTTGTTGTTTTAACTATTGGGGACAACCAATTAATGGGAATGCTCTGATACAAGCATGATTTCCTGCTCTAAAAAATTCAAGCTATGTTTTAGTGGAATAAGGTTAGGCCTTAGGTGGGTGTGGATGGTCACAGAGTAGTCACATATGATCTTCATGGTCAACTATTATTGTAAGTTATGGGGGTGTACCTAAAGAAGCATACTCAGAGGTTTTTCCTAGATGAGAACTTGAAAAGGCCTACTACTAGTTTTTAGTAGCCTGAGCATGCAGTTTTATGTTCTATCCTAAGTATTCTAAGGGCTCAGATGTCCAATGTATCTCCTTTGATAACATCGTCTATTTGATCATATGGGGATCAAAAAGAGTTCCTCAAAATAATGTTTTTTGAAGAAATCCACCAGCTTGAAGACATTTAAATAGTTATAGTCTTTCTCATCATCGGTGGAGTAGTCTTGGGATGGGTGGACCCTAGGTGAATCTCCTATCTCAATTTACATAATGTATCCATGATTGTCAGATGTATTTGGCACTAGAAAAGGGCACTAGTTTCCCTTGTGCCATCATAATCTTTTCATATGAGACATTAAATCCTGTGATGTCGATCATGAGGTAGCGATCAGAGGAGGTGCAATAACAATATTAGGTTCTAACATTATCAAGAATGAACATATAATACTATGAGTCAAAAATACATTCTTGCAAGGAAACCATTCATCTTATTTCTATGTTCTCTAACTAGGATCCTTTTTCCATTCACCGGGGTCATTAATGTCACTATCAAGGTTAGTAGAGAAATGTTTCACCTACAATGGAATTTTACACAACATTATTATTCCACAATCTTTAGGGTCGTAAAGAATATCCTAGAAAAAAATAATTCTGTAATGGTGAGTCCGTAGAAACTGTGATATGAGAAATGGTCAGAGTGATCAGTGATTCCAAACGATTGGTGTCTCTTACACTCTGGAAACATTAGGATTCCCTTCTTTGGGGCACTGATGAGTTATCAAGGGACCCATGAGTCCCCGATGGAATAAGAAATAATTCTTCTTTTTATGAAAGAGACACTAGATGCCTCTCCTTGATAGGGGGATTTGTCCACAGTCTTTGGTGAAAGAAGGTACATTTTGAGAGAATATTCTTTGTAAGGCTATGTAGGGTGAGGCCATTCTGGGTAGGGATGCACACAGTGAGTATCACTCGACATAGTGGAAAGTTGGTGCATAAGCTCAATACTACTACATTAATAATAGAAGGTGTCAATGGTTTTATGGGACATCTAGAGGGATATTGAATGGGTAATGGGAATGACTACATTATAGTCCACTATAAGGCATCCTTGAGACAATGAGAATTTTCTAAGAATTCTAAAAATTCACCTGAGTAGTTTAGATAGATAACGGTAGTGACCAGAACATTCTTTTTGTTCATCATGTACATCATGAGTATATAATCCTTGAAAAATGGAATATCATGTATGTATGTGACTCTATTTCATCAGGATACAAATTTTGTGACTCACTCTTGGGGCCTCTATTTTAATCGAAGAGGTTGAAGATTCTCGTCTTGCATGAGATGGAGATACATTAGTAGAGGAACTATTCATGGAGATCCTCCCAATTAAAAATAGAACTCATTAGTTTCTGAATATACCAAATAAACATAATACCTTTCAAATTCTATATGAAACATCATGTATTGGATACCACTAGTTATTTTAGAGTTCCCAACATTATCCCACACCACGAGGAAAAGTGGGACAAATGTCATACCTGGTCACCCATCACATAAAATGGGTGAACTAGGATTAGAAAATTCGTGGGAAATCATAAATGATCAAAAAATTTATGGTACGATTTCCATTTGAATAGAATCACCACCCATCTTGGTTTTGAAGTATAAAGTGGAGAAATGAGAGTAGCTATCCCATCATCTTGTTTAAGGGTTTTTACAACCAATACATTGATGAGAACATGGACTCTGGGAGTATCGTAGAATTTATCCAATGGAAGATAATCATGAATCTTAGTAAGGATGGGAGACTCATATCCCAGTAATTTTCCATACCCCCATGTTCTACCCTAATCAGGTGAACGAGCCCACCATGTTCAGATTAGGGCATCTAGATGAGGTAGACTGGGTGCCCAAATATGGGTAAATAGGGTCCATTATGAAGTTGTTTGGGTCTGGGTGCTACTTAGAAATGAGATCATTGGTCATTCATTAATAAATCATGAAATCATGATTTAAGGCACCTATCATGGTGTCAAAATTTTCTTTTGATGCAACCTTGGTTGGGCCATAGGGATTGAAATGAACCTTTCCATTATTAATGTAATGGATGTATGGAAATAACATATCCGGACTCTATAGTCCTAGTTTTGATCTCTACAAATGAGTACATACACATTCTAAGTGGTATACATGGTACTTTATTTCATTTTGAGGTGGGTTCTCCCTATCATTCCCCACATTGGAAGCCATGTTCCCCATATCATCTGATGGGTTTATATAGATGACATTTTCCATGGTGGAAATCAAGGAGAAACCTTCATAATTGGATAAAAGGATGGATTTTTAGTCCTGTCACTATCGTAGAATATGTGAGAATTTGAGGGAAGCATAATTCTCCTACCAATGATATTTATTTATTTATATTCCTCTTACATTACACATTAAAGCAAAATAATGATATTCATATATGTTTTCTAGAGAGTTTGGTTGTAGGAGTACGAATTATGATGCTGAATTACTAGGATAACTTCAATCTCGAACTTCTTTCATTGCATGTTGATGGTGTTGATGTTCTCCTGGATTCTTAGTTTTTTCAACTATAAATATCAAAGGCAGTAAAATGTGTCCTAGATAATATAGCCAAAAAATAACACATCATCCTTGTTGAGGTACTATAGGATAAAAATATGTAGACCTAATGGTGCCCAGAATGAAACCAATAGCTCGTCAGTTTATAGAATATCCCCCCAGTCCTCTTGCTTAGGTTAAGGGTCATTCTTCTAGTCATCCAAAATCCAAATTTGAATAGGCTGACATAAGGTTTGTGGTGCCGACAAAAACCAACATGATGGATGATCTATCATGAGAGGGGGAATTCCACCAGTCAAATATCTGCTACATGATGTGAGGTATCTAGGAGGTGGACAAGATTAAATATTTTATCCATATAAGATATGGTATTTACTAATAGATCATGCGTGTGAATGGGAGAATCCAGTGGAGGATTAAAAGACAGATCACCATTATCCAAGGGATCCAACCTAGACCCTAAAATATCTCTAATATCTTGAGTGGAGGTAGATAAGAGGGTAACTGGTGGTTATGGAAACTTTTGTACTATGACACCTTAGAAGAAAGATAATACAACCTCCACCACCAGGTATGTGTGGTGGGATCTTGGGATTTTATGGATACCATCTTTTGTTATTATAAACCTAAATTTTGAATCTTCTTCCTAAGACTATGGTAGTGAGTTTGATGGTACACACATCTTTTCTTCCATCAATTTAGAATATCGCGAGATCAATGATGAAATGATGCTTCCTAGAGTTTGACCTCAGATTGTGAGGGACTTTTCCAGGAAATTATTACTGACAATAAATTGGGTTTCCCCCATAGGGGATGAGGGTTACGTCGTGAGCATAGATTACATGAAAAATGTTTTCCATCGTAGACCTAGATTCTTCTTTAGGGAAGGTAATATCTTCTGCATGGATTGTACCTCCACATTGTATAGTGTTTTTTGCATAGAGAACCCATAATGTGGTTAGTGGTGGTGCATGGAGGACTTAAATATTGGTTAGTTGTAGCAACGGGTGGACCACCATGCAAGTGGATGGTGGTACGGGGAGGACCTTCACATTATTTGATGATGTCTTGTGGAAGAACTATGTTCTCATTAAAGGTGTTTTTTGGAGGACTTCTATTTTTGTGTTTCTTCATAATGGCATAGCCCAGTAATGGATAATGTGGAAAACAAACATAGAGAGTTAACATGTTCGTCATAATAGGAAGATGGGGTCTCAATCTCAATAAGATGAAGTTTAATACCCATTAACATATTTCAAGGATCTGGTGGGACACTCCAGTGGTGGAAGGTGATATAGTAGCCACATAATATGAATCTTGTCGATATATATTTTCAATAATCCCCCAACGTCGGTGTTTGGGGTTCTGGACTAATGTTAGTGTAGCGGAGATGATTTCATCACATTTATAGACATGTGGAACTTCTTAGTGGAGGAGATGATAATGCCTATTTGGAGACCTCTTAGGCATCTCTTGATCTTTAGTCACTATAGGCATGGCTTGAACACCACCTACCTCCTTAGTATAGTAGAGTGAGCTATCAGAGCACTCTAAGGGGAGGTTCCTGAAGTGGTTCACCATTAAATGTGGGGATTGTACTCCACTCTATGGATCACGAGGCTTGTGGTGTTAGTGAGGCTGATTTTATTCAATAATTCAGTACATTTAGTCTAATAGATTTTGTAATTTTCAATTAATAGAGAATAATTGGTGTGAAATACCCATGTTATACTACTAAATAAGAAATTTCTGTATTATTTGAAAAAATACAGATTCGAGTCAGCTTGTTATTTTAATTATAAATCTCACCCTACATATCCAAATTGTGTTCTTCTTAATTTTAGGGTTTATAATTATTTAACATATAAATCATTAAACTGGATCATAGGAAGATTTTCCACATAAAGGATCATATGGAACACATAAAAGTCCCACCAATGTTGTGATGAAATATTTAACATCCATGAAGATATAATTTTAGGGATCAATCATAATGTTTTTTTTGAAACAACATATGTTTCTCTTTAATATCCCAAAAAACATGGATAAAATTTTTGACAACCCAAAATCACCAAAAGGGGCCCAAATGATGATTTGAAGTCCGACTCACAATACTTTCTAGAAATTAAAAACAACCCTCCATTCTTAAATTTACTTAAAATCCAATTAGTCAATTGAGTTTAGATTTTGTTTTTTGAATTAAAAGTTAAAACATCAAATTTTTTATAACAAATGATTCATATTTGAGGGAATATTCCTATATTAAAATTCATTCACATTTAGAAGGAGGATAAATCTAAAAAAATACAGTGGAACATAGTTTACCAAAATATCTATAACTTTGGATATAAATGTCCAATGGTAGCCAAATTTAGAGGGTGTAAATTTCATATATCTATATAAAACTACGAAGAAGGATATATATCTATACTCTCTATCTAAATGGTCTAATTGGTGAGCCATTTTGAGGGGTAGTTTTGGAATGAAAATAGTCCACCACCTTGGGCTATAAATATACCCACTCTTCTTCTGGAAAGGGGTTAGCATTTTAGAAAACAAGGGGGATATTTTTCATGACTATATTTTTTCCATGAGACTGGTGGGACATGAATTGATATTTTTTTAATTAGAGAGACCTCTCTTCCACATTTCATTTCATGTATTTTTTTCAATTTTTTTCATTTGTAATTGTATAAGTTTTTTTCATTTTTTTGAATTTTAATGTATGATTATTATTAGTACTCAATTTTAATAATAAAACATATATTATTAAATATTTAGGTTCTCAAAATATTTTAAATCTAGTTGATACACTCTTCCTCTTTTACATTCTCATTCAATCCAATGTGTTTTTTAACTCTCTTCAGCATACGTTTTCATATTCGGTGCATGACTCTTTTATTATGAAATTCATTTAATACTATTTATAATTCATCACCATAAACAAATATTACCAAATTAATAACTGTCTCGATGAATGAGTAAATAACCATTGGTGTGAGTCGTAATTTTGGGATGTTAAGTGACTGATTTTTTTTTCTCAGTGAATATTCATTAGGTTAACATTGTAAATGTTAAACATAAAATGTCCAGGATTAATGACAAGTTTGGTATAAATTATATATTCCATGGATTATCGGAAATATAAATACAATACTATAAATAATATTTTATTGATATTAGAACCCTAGTTATGTTAACGCATGAAATAAAGCCTCAATACTTGGTAATTTTGTTAAAAATCATCTTGTGAATTGGGTGCCAATTTAATGCTATATAAAGAAAATATCAATGACATCATACCATTATGTCAGAAATAAGGAAATCATCAGAATATTTATCAAACATTAAAATAAAAAATAATCCATAAATCAATTTATTTATTTATCTTAAACAATTCCCTTATTAAAAAGAAAATAAAAATACCATCGATTATAAAAAAGTGCCATCATAGAGGATTCGACCTGAGGTACGTTGGGAATAGATCACAAAGGTTCTTAATGATTGTATAAAATAAAAAATTTCTAATAATGAAGGATTTATTATGATTCAAGAGGTCCCTAAAAAGGCTAGGATAACTATTGTCTCAAATCATCATGGAGTGGTGGGCACAACTCGTGTGAAAAACAAATGGTGTTTGCACATGAATTATCGAAAATTGAATGATGAAACACAAAATATCTATAATATAATCATTTCCTTTATAAAATGTGAGAATTATTTGTGGGTAAGTCACATTATTACTTTATTAATGGATATATCATCTAGCTCCATATCCCAATCACACCTTAGGACCATGAAAATACAACATTCACTTGCCTCTTGGGAACATATAAATATATTAGAATACCTTTTCAGCTCCATAATGCTCCAATAACATTATAAAGGTTTATGATGAGTAGATTTTCACAATTCATTGAGAATTTCATGGAGGCATTCATGGATGAATTTACCACTTATGGTGAGTCATATTAATCCCTTTTTACATTCACTCTCTATGGTCCTACAAAAGTTTTTCAAATGTATTCTTATACTAAATTATTAAAAATTTCACATCATTGTTACTAATTTGATTGTTCTATGACACATGGTTTCAAAAGAGTGTATTCATGTTGATCCTTCCAAATTTTAGGTTATCTTATCACTTCCTAAATCCACTTCATTTTGAAACATCTATTAATTACTTGTTCATTCCATTTCATATCGGAGATTCATTAATAAATTATTTAGTATTTCCCTCCCACTCACTATCATACTTCAAAATGACATTACATTCTATTTTGATGAGTTTTTAAGGGATACTGGGATGAAATGAAAGATGTTATTACATCATGCCTGATAATCCAACCCCCATATTGGTTCTTAGCCTTTGAATTGATGCATGATTCTTCTGATATGGCCATTGGGTATGTTATTTGTCAAATAAGAAATATTGCTCATGTCATCCGTTATGCCTAAAGACATTAGATGGAACTGGATATCATAACACTGTGACTGAAAACCACCATCTAACTTCGTTTTTTCCCTTGGATAAATTATTTCCCTATCTATTAGGTTTCAAAATCATCATTTTAACATTCCATTCAACTTTAATAACCCTACATAATAATAGTGATTCCTAACTAAATCTAACATGATGGATCTAAATGCTCCAAGAGTTTGAAATTTTGATTAATGATAGACCTGGAAATAAAAACCCTATGGCTGATAACTTGAGAATAGTTTATAATTCTTCTCATTCTGAAATAATTGATCATGAATTTCCAAATAAACACAACTCATCTCTTAGATCAAAGTTACCACAATATCCCCCAATTATTAATTACCTAGTCTCTGGGTATCGTCCATATTTTTGTTTCGAATGAATGAAAATTAAGGTTAAAAACTGATTCAAAAATTTATAATTTAGAAGATAATAAAAATTGAAATATTGGTTTTCGCATGGTAACTAGGATATGTGATGAAGAAGATGGTTATTCCACCATCATTGAATTCTTCAACTCAATGCCAGGTGGTGGAAAGTTTGGATGAAAAAGGACCTATCAAAAGGGTCTTGACTCAGGATTCATCTGGACTACACTGTTATAGGACACACAATAGTTATGTTAATTATGACCCTCTTTCCAAAAGATTAGAAAAATTTAAAAATGAAATTAAATTCCCCCAGAAAATAAATATTTTTGCGAGTTCTTCAAGGAATGGGGAATCAATTTCATGGGACCATTCCCCTCTTTAAAAAGATTTTATTACATTTTTCTTGTAGTTTAATATGTTTTAAGGTCGGTCGTGGATAAACCCACTAGGTTGAAATATACAAATACTATTCTTGAGTTCATAGAAACACACATTTTCAATCAATTTGGAGAACCACATGCCTTGATATGTGACTCAGGAACTCATTTCTGAAATTACACCATGAAATATCTTTTGAAAAAGGATGGGTTTGAATATAAAAGTTCAACTAAATATCACAAAAAAATGGAATGGATGAACATTTGAACTAATAAATTAAATAAGTTATTTAGAAAATTGTAATGCTTTCCAAAAAAGACTAGCAGAAAATACTTGTTGAAGTGCTTTGTTCTTATGGAACTGCTTATAAAACATCCATTTGGATGTATCCATTTAGGCTAGTTTTTGGTAACGCAGGTCATTTACAAGTTGAAATCCAAAATAAGTCATTTTTGGATGTCAAAACTTTTAATTCTAAATATGATAATTTTAGTAAAGATATATTGTTGCTGTTAAATGAAGTAGAGGAGATTTATCTAGATTCTTATGAAAATTTCAATCTATACAAAGATAATGCTAAGTCACTCCATGAAAACACATCCTATTAATGGTATTAAATCAAGGTGAAAAGGTAATTCTCTTAAACTATCAACTTCAGCTTCACCAGGGTATGTTTAGTTCTCATTGCGAAGGCCCTTTTATTATAACTAATGTTTACCCATTTGGTGAAATGTAATTCCAAGACCCCTCTTCCAAATGGACATTCAGGGGTAATGGAATTTATTTGAAGAATCACCATGATAGGAAACACATCCCATGAACCATATATACTTACACCAAATACCTAAATATTGGAGAATACCCCCCACTGGATGGTGATGATGACCCACCAAATCCAAACTAGGGGTTACCTCTTTCCATTTAACTCTTTCTATCTCTCTATCTTCTTTTTCCCTCCATTAATATCATTTTTAATCAATTATTTCATAAAAACCTTTTTCCCTCTTTATATTTTCTATGGTTTTTTATTTAATGAAATCTAAAAAATAAAAAATAATTAGTCACCATTAAATTATAAAAAAATACACCCTATTTGGGAGTCCAATGACTGGTTTTTTTCTCATAAATTTTGTATTTTCACCATATATTTGAATAAACAATTTTTTTAAAGATCATTAATTATGAAAAAAATTGATTTGAAAAATGACTCTTCCCCACCCCTGATGAAAAAATTTATATTTTATTCTAATATACTATGTGGCTATCTTTTTAATTTGTGTGTTTTTACCCCCAATTGCAAGTATAGAGTTTATGGACCTATGACAAACATTTTCTACCATGGCGTAAATTAACATGATAAAGGAATTTTGTAAACCACATGAGAGTAACATTAGCTTAATAGCCTCCCATTACTATTATAGTGATCCTTTATTTGAATGCCCCTTCAAGCCTATGAATCCACTATTTGGATGTCCTCATTTCAAGAAAAAAACCTTGTCCAACAGAATATATACATGTATTCCCATTGCATAATTTGTTGAAATGTAAGCATGATGGGAATAAAATTCATTTTTTCTACCATTTACATGATCTTAAATATTTTAAAATATTATTGGGGTCAAAAAAACATATAATTGGGGGGGAGAGCTTTTCATTTAGTGAGGTTTTTAACTATATATATATTTTCAACATCTTTGAAAAATTATATTGAAAAACGTTCAAAAAAATGAGAAAAATAAAAAATAAAAAAAATAATGGGTTGAGTCCTGGGTAGGTAAAGTATCAATCTTACTCAACCTTTTATTTTTCTATAATGATTAGAGTTTGTGTCATGAAGATGTTGAACATCGGTTGAGATATGAGTGTGAGATTTGTTTCATATTCAACTTTTGAGATAAAAGAAAAGAAAATTGAATCATATTTTCCTTTGTTGTGGGGAGAAGTTTTGTGTTTCATACATATTTAATAATTTCAACCCCTAATTTTTTTCTATCAATGACTTCCTTCAAACTGAAATTACCTTATAAATATGTGTTCTCATTTCCATCCATGTCTCAATTCATAAAACTGTGCATTTCTTTTTCCATGTTAGTGTTTTACCCCTATTTTCTATATTTTGACTATTATACTCCTACTATACAATACCCATTTAAAATCTGCAAAAAATACCTCTTTATTGTTGTAAACATTAGGATAGTGAATGTAATTTAATATCTATTACAATCTCTATTATTTTCTCTTTTGGTTCGTGAGTGAATCATCCTCAATTTTGTTTATCAGTTTGAAAATTGTAGGTTATCTGTACCCACATTTCCTATTTCCAATCATTTCCATGAAAGATGAAATATTTTTTGAATTTTTTTTATGTAAAAATTTGTGGGGGAATTAATGATGGATGGGTGATTTAGTAAAAAAACAATTATTAGAGAAAAAAAATGTTAATATTTTTTTGTGGGAGAAAATGATTTAGTACTGTTTTATATTTGATGTACATGTGGACATAAACAAGCATAAAAATGGGGGAGATGATGTTATTCATTTATGAACAACTTATAGTATACTACCATTAGTAATTTTCAAGCAAAATATCAAAATTAGTGTAAAATACCCGTGTTTTAATACTAAATAAATTTTTTTGAGAATTATTTGAATTAATCCATATTTGATTTAGTTTATATTTTTAATTATAACTCTAATCCCAATTATCCAAATTGTGTGATTAATTTTTTTAGGGATACAAATTAAATTGTATATGAATCATCCTACTGGATATTGGGACAATTCAACCATCTAATGGTTCATATTGACCACACTAGAGGGCCCACCAAATATGTGATGAAATATTGACCAACTATGAAGATATAATTTATAGACTCGATATAGAATAAAATATTTAATGAAACTCATATATTTTTTATTTCATATTCATAATTTTTTTTAATTAAAATATCATGTCCCCACTCCAAAAAAATGGCCCAAATGATGATTTGAATTCTAACCTACAATGTTGTTTGATAATTAAAAACCACATACCATTCTACAATTTTCTACAAATCCAACAATCCAATTGATCTGGGTAATTTTTAATGAAAAAAGAGATTCATCTTTTGAACATTATAGAGGAAAATATTCGTATTTGAGGGCATATTTGTAGCCCAATATGCATTCACAATTTGACCATGGAAATATTTGACACAAAAATGGGCCGCAGATGTTGGTTTACCAAAATAACCAAAAAATATTCTCAAAAAGTTAGATGACCACAAAATTTAGAGTGTGTAATTTCCAAATATGTGTCTAAAACGTTTATGAATATTATATCCCAAGATTATTTTATCTAAATGACCGAATTGTGGACACAGGATTAGGGGTTGTTTTGGAAAGCAAGCATTCCACCACCTTGGTCTATAAATACATCCCTTATTCTCCTTCCATGGGGTTGGAATTTCAGAACATTAGGAGGATATTTGTAATTAATATTTAAATTCCCTGATCCAATGAGTACTTCCCTTAGTCATGTTTTAACATGATATACTTCTCCTCTATATTTCATTTCATGTTTATTTTTATTTGTTTTTCATTTGTAATCGCATAAGTTGTTTTCAATTTCATTTTAATTTTAATGAACGTTTTGTCTTAATAGTCTCTCTTAATCATCCAATGATTTTTGATCAATATTAATGGTATTAAAATAGTTTAAAACTTGATGAAACCCCTTACCTATTTTTATTTTTCATTAAATCACATGTTCATTTTAACTCTCTTTACTATTCATGTGTGTGTTTAGTGCACAACTCTTTTCTTATACTATTATTTTCATTATCTTTATAATTTATTACCATAAACACATATAACCATTTTACTAACAATATAAATGGATTAATAAATATAGCATTGGATTGAGTCAAAATGTGGGGATGTTGAGTGATTGAGATATCTTCCTTGTTTAATATTCTTTAGGTTAACATTGTGTATGTATAACATAAAATGTCATGGTTTAATGAATTATTTTTTTTATTTTGTGGATTAAATGGGTTATGGTAAACCGAAATACACTACCATAAACCGTAATTGATTTATATATGAACCACAGTTATTTTAAGGCTTTGATTAAAGCCTCATGACTTGGGAATTCCGATCAAAATCCTCCTACGAAGTGAGTGTTAATTTATTTCTATATAGAGAAAATATTAAGTAAATCAAAAACATTAATCCCCAATAATAAAATCACCCCAATATTTTTGAATTTGTTAAATCAAACAAGACACATCAATGAATATAATTAATCTATATAAACAAAACCCCCATTAAAAATACTATAAAACAATCAACAATAAAAATTACCATTCCCAATGATTTGACACATGTGCCACTATACACATTAGCAGAGTACTTGACCATTGAATGAATGATAATAGAAAATCATCCATGGTGTAGAGGTAGTGATTCCTAAAGATATTAGTCAGATAAATACTTGTTGAGAATGACCCCTTAATGCTAATACCAGACAACTGGGGTGTTGATCACCCTCCTATGAATGAGACTGAAGGGTAAAATGGGGCATGGTATCCTATACGGTGAAGGAACGATGGCGGCGTAAAATCATGAAACATTTCTACAATAATGTTTCCCCTAACAATATCGTTATTAGATCAATATCACCAATTTACATTATCTTGATTCCTATAATTCATGCTCATTCAACCTTATGTACATATATATTAATGGTGATTCCAAGTTCACTAACATCGTCAATTCTTACAAAAATGGAGGAGGGACCCACATTGATCTTGTCACAACCCAAGGATGACCATCCATATATGAACCATGTTACCGATGAGTTTCATTTTTGTCCCACTGCTTTTTTGGTGGGACCTCACACTAAATATCTTGATCAAATGTTATAAAAATAATTAGTGTCCAAATTATACTAGTACCCATAGTTTTAGAGGAAAATTTTCAATTGGGTTCACCATTTCTATTTTCTGAGGTTTCATTGAGGCCAGTGCATGAGGAAAAACTTCTCTATTTCCCCACATCCCCAATTTCTAATGGAGGATGGGTTCCATCACTTAAATCAGTGATTTCAACTCCTTGATCTAAATGGGATGATGGGATTCAAGATCCTTCTTCGATGGATTCTTCAGAGATCATTTTATAGTTTAGGAATCCCTCAAAATTTGTTTTCATGTTTGTGAAACTCATTCAGGGTTCTATATAGAGGTGGAATCTGGTTATTTAGGCTTCTTTATAGGATGATAGGGAAGTAGTCTTCTTTTATGGGATGTAATAATGATGGGAACATTGGGAATGTCTTGATATTGGGTAGGATGGGGACCTAAAATGTCTTCCCCTTTTGAGGGAATTTCATGTGTGAGGTATCTTATGTGGTGAACACATAGAATATCATTCCTATAATGATGTAGATTATTCCATTGGAATAAGTATTCTGAGGGGTTTTACCTCATGTATATCTTTTATTTTGTTTGGGGTAGATATTATGGGTTAGGTAACAAGTTTACCATCTTGGAGGAGATGATCATAGGTCTAACATCTTGTGGGGATAGGGTGCTAGTTGAGTGTGTCCCCAGGGGGAGATCTTACACTTTTCTTTTGATTAAGTGTTTCCCCAGGGCGGAAGATTTTATAATGGGGAGATAGTGTGTATACCCCAAAGGGGGATGATCTCACAATAAGATGATTTATTGTGTCCCCCAATGGTGATGATTTCACACATGGTTGATTGAGTGGGTCCCCCCCAATGGGGAATATTTCACACATGGCTTGCTGGGTGTGTATCCCCAAGGGGTAGGATTTAACACTTCAATTGATAGAATGATTTCACACTAGGATGTCGGAGTGTGTCCCAACAATGGGTAATATTTTACACTTTGATGTTGTTGGGATATATCCTTATAGAGAAATACAACATACCCTTTTTGTAAAAATGTATCACAATTGATGTATTTAAATGAAAATGTTTATAGTCATGTGATAGGACCAGTCTATTGAGTTTATCATCTGGTGGTAAGTATTATCATGTCATGGAAGGAGAATCAATGAGGAATGGTGTGGGAATTATGCATGGAATATAACTAGAGTTGGATTCCATTAAGTTGATGTGCTTCAACTAGAATTAGAATTCCACATGGGTGAGGTTTGAGGGCCCATAGTAGATGTCCATTGGGATGAGGGGATTTGTCCTGAGGTAGATACCCCTAGGGCGTCATCCCAGGATTATTTCACATGGGGAATAACATTCCTATAACATGGGGAATGCATATAGTTTAAAGGTAATTTCTTATTGAATGTAAGATATATGGGTGTTTATAGGCCTATCAATGGTAATTTAATTTGTTTCACAAATGATGTGGGCATGTGTTAAAAAATAAGTACTTCAAGAATATATGGGGTTCTGTGAACTATAGTTACATTGTGAAAAGGTCACTATCAATGCTCCACTAGGGTGGTGACATCTGCAGAATGAAAATCTATAATATGGAATTATGATGCAAAATGGTTACCATTAACTATCCATGTAGCCAAGGACTTCCACGATCTTGCAGCCTTTCATGTTTGTCTAGACCTTCATGAATCATGTCTTTTATTTATATTTTTGGCTATTTTGTTACAATTTCAAATCAAATCGGTTGTCTATTCCTCTCCCTCCCCCATGATATGCATATTTTTGAATCAAACTATATATATAATAAAACATGAAAAATTAGTGTCATAATTTGAGTTTCATCTCTTTAATCTTCATTAAAAATATATTTTTAATAAAATATTTATAATTACCAAAATTATTAGTAATTCAAAACCCTTGGATATAGTCCTTATCAGTTCTCAAATATTACCATAATATTTGTCCTGAACCTTATCTCTTTTAAAATTTCGAAAGTCGCAACATTTTAAAACACTTGAATAAACTGCGTATAACAATATGGAATTATAATCAAGAGTTCATACTCCAAAAAATACATAGAGAACTCAAATTTTCTTCTATAATTAAAGTTTTGAACACTATTATAATTAGTATACATGGATCATGATATTTATTGAATGAGAACTAAACTAGACTTCATCATCAAACCATAAACAAACAAATAAATTTGGTCTCCATAACTACTCAAGGTGGTTAATAAATAACCAAAATATTCTCCTTCATTTCAAACTACATTAGATCATTATTATAATTACATCATTAAACTTTTACCCCATGTACTTTATCATTCTATTCATTCTTGGTTGTACGTGTTAGTATCACATTAAAAATATTTGTGTTTTTTTATGTCATATGATTGAAATTATTCATAAATTTTTTTATTAGGCCTAGAAAACTTGTTCATATCACTTATCCATTTGCCTCATAATTATATTCCATGATTAAATATGTAGGAAGAAAATTTTCTATATGGTTTTTCATCCTTCTCAGGTTTCAAACAATGTTATACTATTAATATTTTAATTATATAGTTCTCTTCCACGAATTATAATTGTATGTGTGAAACTATTAACTCTATATATCATCATTTAGGTCACACTAATGAATGAATCAATCATTGTATAAACCCACTCACCTTTCAGATAATTCATCCCAATAAAGTATGTATCAAATCAACATTGGATGCATTTTTCTTCATATTCCTCAGGTGAATGTTTCATGTGACCTCTTATTGTTACCATTGATCAACCTCCAAATTTTAATTCTATTATAGAAAACATATATGGTTTATTTAGTTCATAGTAGTTCCTCCAAAAATGTGGTAGTAATGATATCTCGATATACTATAAAGCTCATAGTCACATCATATTCAGTCATGAATGGTCTTTTATGAATTCATATCCTCAAAAAAATTTTGTTCTTATACTCATAGGAGACACATGGAGGTCTCACGAATTATCCATGTAGTTCACATGGAACAAACATCATGTATAATAAAATATTCTCCATATAATAGATTCATCCTAATGGAACCGCCATATTTTACTTGATTGTCATATTCAATTAAAGTCAAATATATTTTATGGTGATCACATCTCAGAATAAACATATAAAACAAGAAAAATCAAATACTGGATGAAATGAAATCAAATTTAAATCAATTTAAAGAGTTCATCCCACAAAATTAAATATCACAGTGAACTAGGGAATCATGAGGTTTTAGAGGGAAAAAATAAGATGATATCATGAAATTATCAGAAAAAAATGATAGATTTTAAGGAATGAATACCATTAATTTTGAATTATTTTAAATTTAGGATAAAAATAGTCTATGCCACTCTCCCACATCGGATAAATAGACTCGATGTTGTTTCTTAATATTCCATTATATGAAATTTTCATCTAAATATGATTAATTAGGTCCATTATAGGTGCACTCTCCTTTACCTCAATACTAGCCCATATAGAGGTGTGTTCACTACTCTAATACGTCCACTGTTTTCTATATTTACTCCCACATACCATCATATATAGGATCTTCCACCATGAATCCTTAGTCCAATCATGTGCTTCAGACAACCCCTTGTATTTCATAAGGAATGCCTATTTTATTTTGTGAACACTTTATTAAAATGTTTAAAATATATTATTTTCATATTCATAGACCTTATCATAATTAATCATCATTTATTCTTCATACAAAAATAATTTTTTTACATGGACATCTCACTAAATATATATACATAAAATCACCCCAAAAAATAATAATTTTTTGGTTTTATCGTGCCAAATTAACTATCCAAATTTGTTCCAGAGTCATCATCCAATATATTATCTTAATCTATGATTTTATTTTCATCACCCTTATTTCAACATATGGACTAAACTCTTAAAATATTCAAAAACCATCATCATAATCACCAAAAACAATCCTATGTTCCATCATTAAAATAATTTTTTACAAATACGTAAATATATTGAAATCAATGATGTAATTGAATTCATTGAAATACATTGGAAAAAATAAAATATACATATTTTGGGATCAATAATCTCCTAAATTATAGTTTTTTTCAATACCCTCATGAAATGACATTTCAATATTTGTTTCATTATTCATATTCTCCTATTTTTTTAGCAATATTAAAATAATCTTCTACCCTTATTATAAATAATTATAATGTAATTATTAAAATTTTATTAACTCATATATATGATAAAAACCATCAACCATTTAACTATATTTCTTCTCGAGAAATGGTATGTGTAGAAAACATGAGGGTTTAATTTAGATATTAATGAAATAAATTTCCAATTGAACTTGATGAATGATTTACTGAGAAACTAAAAATCAATACATATGTGATATATAAACTATACATGGTAGTGAAAATGATATAGAAAACATTAGATAAATATTTGACATAAATAACCACTTGATTTCCCTATACTCACTTTAACACACATATTCCTAAATTCATACGTAGCATGATCTACCAACATTCATAGTAGTTTTCCCAAAATTTCATTTCTTATGTCCTTAATTTAAATCATGTTCTCCCACAAAATATTATAAAATTATTTTAGATACCATTGATAATAATAACATACCTTTTAAGGGACAACATCTTCAAGAAAACTCAAAAACAATTCAATTATCATGATAACAATTGTTATGTAAATTCTTTCAACATATTCCTCATTTATCGTCCTTTAATGAGACCCTTATCATATTAATAAAAATGTTTAATAACTTATTTTTATGGTATCTATTATTTTATATGTATATATTACCGTATTATTGAACATCTCCATGTGGCTATTCATAATTTTAATCATCCCCAACCTTACCACGGATGATCTTATTTCAGGAATAATTATGTTAGTAATAAAAAGATCATTTCAAGATCGAATCATCAAAATTATTCTATATAGTGTTGAGAAAAAAAAACTCAAACTTCATCAAGGATGGTATTTTTATTTAAATTTCATACAATGTTCCAATTTCGAGATCAATCAATGATTGTTCCTTCTTGTTCCTTAATGTTTAATATTGACTACCTACACATATTCCTTGGTTATTCTCTAAGAATATTCCTCCCCATTAATACCTTGAATTATAAGAACAAATAAAACACAGAAAGATTATAAAAATAAGGTGTACCACTATGATTATTAATTTTTAATAATAAGGATGATATAATTTTTAAAACCATGATGATCCATTGTTTTCAATCATCATGTTTCCATATCAAGTCATGATATTTGACATAGTTTAGAGTAGCCTGGATCATACCAAATATTATATTTCATTATGTCGGTTGATTATTCCTTATTAATACATCATATCATCTATATCCATATATTTAATATTAAATTTCATCATGGAATTTCCATGAGAATGTAGTATTTTCAAAAAATCATTAGAGGGTTTTCCACCATTTTCGTTGTCTATTACAGAACATATCTTCATTTAAGAATAAAAATTGGTATTTTCTTCATCCATATTATATTATCATTAAAATTATTATGAAAATATTACTAAATTGTGTTTGTGAACATTCATAGATTATTTTTCACCATCAAAATGATTCTTGGGAGAATTATTATTCACTATTTTCTTCTATTTTCTTTATTTAGATTCATCAACCTCATTCTTAAATATTTTTATCCTACTGTATAAACTTATTGATACATTATTTTAATTTCATGTATAATTTCTATGACCAACTTTATTACAATCATAATTGAACTTTCCGATATTTTCAAATATATTTATTATTTTTAGATTCTTCTAGATATGTTGATATTTAATTATATCTAGACTCCACCTCCTTGAAATAGTCTTCAATTCTGTTTAATAATTTAAATGATTGTTCAAAAATCCAATTTTAAATATCCAAATATATTGGTGATTAAATATTTTCCCACAAATCCAATTCTTTTGTAATTTATTAAATGTTGTCTAGAATTAAAAGCACAATACTGTTTGGCATTCAAGTCAAATAGTCATAATCATCAGGTTGATCTAATAAAAAAAATTCCAATTCATGACATCATTTTCATGGTGGCTTATTTTACTTTAATATTACTCATCAAAAAATATAAAAGGTATTTAAATATATATCATATATAGATGCATATTTAGAAAAATACATTTTATTGGATATGGATAGTACATCATTCGTAATAAATTGTGGATAATGACAATAAATTGATTTCATTTTATTTTTGTTACATGATAGATGTATTTTATCATTATATTCATTGATAGAGAATAAGGTGAAATAATCCACCTTACTTCTTTGGTTGTGTATAAATAATATGTTTCTTTTCTAGATTGGTTAGTTTTATTTGTAATTATAATCATTTTTTAGTGATAAAATGATTTATCTACAAATGATGTATTATATATTAACAAATGTTTAACATATTTTCAATATCGCCTTCATGTATTCTTATATTATATAATTTAAATGTGTCGAATAACTTATTTTTCATTGATTTTTCCTCTAACTATGAATTTATAAACACAATTATATGCTATAGTTTATCTTAAAGTTCATGGATCTTTTATTCAAGAAACATATGGTTATTTTCATTCTCTTTAACATAAATTTGCTATTTATTTTCAAAATTAGAGGAATTATTTGAATTGATATGTTTACTATTTAAATGGATATTTACTACTTTGACATATATATACATTCGAGTAAATTTTCATGCAAGGAATTCTCCATGTTTTCTACTTAATCATCAATATGGGTGTTTTATTTCTTAATTATTTTTAAAACTCCACATGTAATGGAAACTATTTATCATTGAATTGAATGAAAAATATCCTTTAAACCATTAACTGATATTTCTTGGAAATTATTTTTGATAGATCATCATCATAACTTATCGTTCGTAATTCTTCTAAAGGAATGTTTGTGAATTAATTTTCAATCAATTCATGATAATATAAATCCTTTATTGGGGAAGGTATGTTCAGCTTAATCGAGGTGTATTAAACTAGAATTTATTTAATTACTAAAATATATCTATATTCCTTATAATCATGTCTTAATGGAACTAATCATTATTCATCGTATGTAAATAGTGAAATATTACCTACCTTTATATTATAATCAATTTTATGATTAATAATAGTATTTATAGATATTATATTCTGACATGTGATAATTATTCTACTTAAATGCTACACATTATTGTTAAAATAATAAATAAACACAAATTTTCAAAAGAGAAAAAATTTAATGTAGAGATTCCAATTTAGGTGAACTCGTACTCTAATATTGTAATAGGAAAATAGTGGGATATATAGATAATATTAGGTTTAGGGAGAGTCAATTTTGGTTTCATATTAGATCCATTTTAAAAAATTTATCCATTTACCTCTCTGATTAGTTATGATATAAAATATCTTGTTCTCTTACCTCTCTCCCATTTTTAGTACACACTAAAAATGGATAGGATATTTACACGGTTCATCATTCAATAAGAAAGTTATGTTATTAGTGGAATTGTGAAATAATCCATGAACACACATATATAACCCTATATTTTGGATTCCTTAAAATGAATACTATGTATGATTATGTACAACACATGTGACCCCGAGGTTAAACAAACCACAAAATAATATTATTTAAATGAATTATTTACAACCTTTCCATTGGGTTAATGACATGAATAGGAATAATGAAATTTATAAACATATATATAAATTATTTTCATAATAAAAATAATGAATTCAATAAAAAATGTGTAGTTATCTGAATTTTATTACTAGTAAATGTAAAAGAAAAAATACATTTTAGGTCATAACAATACAGTATAATAAAAAATGTTTTGAGGTGTCTTGTGTGGGATAAATTATAAATATATATTTTATTGTAAAAAAAAGATTCTTTTTTTAATTACCATGAAAATTTTATTTTAGGGTGATGTTTTCATATATTTATGAAAATTTCTATTATTGGGTTAATAGTTATAAATATTTATTTTGAAAGCATATACATTGTTAATATTTTATCATGATATAAGAATAACATGAAATATTATGAATTATTTTCACTATATCAAATTCATGTTTATGAAATAATATAACATGTGTGAAAATATTATTATGAAACATAGAAATCAATGGTTGATAATTTTAAAATATATAAAATGTATTTATTCCAATAAAACTAATATTTTGGTCCACATATTTAATTATATATTTTAAGGAAAATTTTCTTAAAAGATAAATAAATATAATTTTATCATAAATGATTCAATTAATTTCATTGAAATCATTATTATTCATGATATTGGTATTAAATAATCATAATACATAAAATTCATTTTTCATGGAAATATTTTTAATCGTGTTATCTGTATTGATATTAAATTAAAATTTACCAAAATTATAAATTTAATCTTATAAAATATATTTCATATTAGAAATTAACAGATTGAAATTTTATTAGAACTTGAATTTCATTTTTTTAACATAATTATTATAAATATAGGTAAAAAATCCTTAATATAGTAAAAGAAAAAATTGTCTTACATGGGGATAAACTAAAAATATAATGAATAATATAATCTAAAAAATATTATACAATATATTTATTAATAATATCTTGATCTTAATTCTATAAAAATTTAAATTTTGACAATTTTAAGCAATTTTATTTGAGTAATACATGCAATATATAATAATATCTAATGTGTTTAAATGATTACCACCCATGTCATTTATAAACGAGAATCACTAGGTAGTGTTATTCACACCATTTGTGGCCCATATATTAGTAAATACCTACAATAAAACCATTATATATTATATATCTACATCCTAGAGTTTATATCCTCCATCTTGGACTATGATATGAAGGATTAACGTGTAAGACAAAAGAAAATTTTAGATTACTAGGGTGAGAATTATAAGCTGGTGGGTTTGGGATTTAAAATGATTCATCACTAGAGGGGCATAACATCATCGTATTCAGGGAACCAAGCACCAGTATGGTCTGAGGATCTTGTGTGAATATTTCAATGTATAAAAAATTATTAAACAGGCACCTCATTGGAATTTGTTGTATGTTCATCTATTTCTTGTTTTCATTCACAATTGAAAGAAGGATCGTAGCATTAACACCTCTAGATAATCCATACATGATTTCATAATCAATGTGGGAATATATAATCAAATTATATGTACTATTAATGATCTTATAATGTACCTTCGATGTCATAATGACAACCATGATTTGACCCCTTCAATATGTGATGATTATTGAAGTCCAAAAGCTTGGACTAGATCTTTCTCTCTCTAAGATGTGGGAAGGAAGAGAGATGATATATCAAATTCATGGGTCTGAATAATACACATGAATAATGTCATCTCCATCTTATATTGTTAAAGTAAATTACCCAATATTTGTTCTCTCAAATCCATATAAATAGAATGAACTTAATAAGTAATAAAATAAATGTTAGGATGAACAAACTATATCATAATGTAATTTATATATTTATTACATAACTATAATATATATATTGAATATATTATGTAACAAAATCAATATGTTCACTTGAATCTTAATTACAGAAATATTTAACAATCCTAGAATATAATAAAAGGTTTATTCTTATAATATTTTCCCATGTATTTACATAAATTATTGTAAATAAATTTATTAAATAAATTAAACCCAATTACTCCATTCTTGGATAATAATGAATTTATTTAATCATCGACAGTCATTAAAACTTGGAAAACACCCAGACACCAGGGTGGGGCCAACCATGACCAATACACCTATTATCTTGAATATCTCAAACTCTTGAATACAATATTATGTATGACCCCATAGGCCCTGATACTGATAATCGTGAGTATTATTCATAGACTAGGAGAATATTTTAGAAACCCCTCAAGACCCTAAGGAGATAAGGAATAGTCAATGTGATGAACACCATCCTACAAACATGTTTTGTGTTGTATAATATGTTTATATTATGATATCTAAAAAAGAATGATGCATAACTTTTTCAATCATCCATTCCTTATTTATTATTTTTTGATCTAACTGGACTAATTAACTTTAAATACCATGGACATGGATTTTATGAATGTACTTCAACATCAATCATCTAGGCCCAAAATATCAATTCATAATCATAGAAGAGAAAAATTCTATCGTGACCATTTATCCTATTCATTGACACCTATTACACACCCAACTTATGTAACATCTACATGAATTCAATTTCATGTTTTCTTACATGTATGAATGTTCAAAATCAAATGGAATACATTTATAATTTTCTCACATCAAAATAATGATAAACATATTCATATATTGGAACAACCAATTACACTCAAAAAATGTTTCCTTTATTCCGGATAGTTTTTCCTCATGATCTCACCTACTATAGATCACCAAGTGGGAACTTCATGAGAAGAAGCCTCAATTATCAAGAGGCCCAAACACTTGATAGTCTTAAATTAGTTGTGTCTAGTAAATATTAAGTATCTAGACTGTAAAACCTATGTTTTGATTAATTTCATAGTAACTCGAGGATCATGTATTACAATGGGAACTAATATTACCCTTTGATATGCCACATAATATATTGAAATTTATATTTAAATATTAGGCACAAAATATCAATATTGTGATGTTATGTGGTCATCATGTATACCTCACTATATAAATTGTATGAAAATAATAAATTTCATTTCTACATGTGCCAAAGGGACCAACTATTATAGAACTCCCAATTGCACTAGACCCAACATTCTAGCCAATATTATTTTTTCTCATATGCTCAAATAATGTTTATTCTGAGTTAGGGCTTCATTCATCAGGCTAACACATGTCCACTATGTTGAAATCCTGTTATCTATGACTTTACCTCCATGAGTAAAACATCTCAAAAGATGATAACCCCAATTATTTAACTTTTTTACACAATCAAAACCGAACATCTTGGGCAGTCCATGTAGTAGAATTATTATAATTTATATTATGAAAAGTCATTACATACTAGGTTTGATTCTAGGAACTATATAAATTTTTGCATATTATATACTGCTTCTTTACCTACGAAAAAATATGAAAAACACTAGGTATTTATAGACATAGATACTACTAGATTTAATTTTCTTGTCTTCGCTATTAAATTTTACTGATTATGATGTTATATTTTTTTGATCCAAGGAAGAATAGTTTTTCTCCTTAAATATTCTTTCCCTTAATCTCCACATACAAGGTATATATATCTTTTTCTACTTTCTCTCATATAATTCGATTTTTATAACTATATCACAAGCTGGTCTCCTGGATAGAAATGATATTTTCTATCCATAATTTATCTGATAGATATATAATTTATTATAAATATCATGTAATAAATGATTTAACCATCATATAAAGGTATGCAATTACACTCACCACAGTAATATATGCTACTTCTAATACATGAATTCTTGGACTTATTTATTCCATGTGACACTGGTATCAATTTTCTCTCAAATTGTTCCAACATGTATTTTTCAATACAATGTCTGCACATATACTATTGAATTGTCTAATAAATCATTATTTATACATTAGTAGGTAACTAACCCTAAAACATAGGTTCCTAAATTATTTCAATTACATGAGAGTTTATTTCATTCTTGTATTAACTAAATATCAGACCAATTTTTGTTTTCAATATTTCATCAAACATTTTCTACTTGGAACACTTTTTCCCTCACACTAATAGCTGTTATTGAAATTGGAAAAATAACATCCCAAATAACATTATATGATCATGTTTATTATTTCAATACTTTAGATTTCTATAAATTTTACCTCTTATTTGCGTTCTATGGTGTCACTATCCCTTTTTAATGGAATTTTATAAAAAATTACAATATTGCTGGTTATTACATCTATTGTGAAATACAATAATCATAAATAATTCCTTTGGTAAGTAGAATTCAAATGGATTTATGTGTAAACATGGAGTAACCAATCAATCCTATATGGATTACACTTTTACAACCCATGTATTGTTTTACTTAAACACCCACTATAATATTCCAAATAATAAGCCCCTATATTTTGATATATATAATCCGTTATTGTTTTTTTGTAGATCTAGTCAATATTAGATGGTTATCATATACTTATTAATTATACAATTTTTATTATTCTCAATGAATAATGTATCATCAATCATAGTGAATTAAAAACTAATTCCATGGGTTTAACCTTCCTAGTAGTACATGTCTCTATAAAATACTCATTCCACGTGTTATTCAAGAATTTATTCCTATTCCAACTACTTGTGAATATTTTTCAACGTCTAAATCTATGTAAATATTCCTCCAAATATATTAAATTTTGATATTCACCTCATTTAAAAAATAATTTATAGCACATGAATAAAATATTTTCTATCATAAGTATTTATTTAATACCATTAGAAATAATATGATAGTAATTTTGATACAAAATGCGTTTTTTTTGGGAGAAATTTTTGTTTATATCCTTACTAAACACTTTACACCTATAGAATTGTTATTATGACATGATGAATTTATTTCATATTATAAATCATTTTAAATCAATTTTTCCTTATATTATTAATGTTGTTATGGGATAAAACCATTATTCTTGAAGCAAGTATTGAAAAATAATGAATGTTTCTTCATGAATATAGGCCTCTAAATTGGTTCTCTTTTTACATACATCATCAGACTGATGAATATAAGGAAATGTGTATTTAAAAATTACTCCACACAACACATTATTTTACAATGTTTATATGTAAGACTCCAAATAGATCCTCTATAATAATTCCATTTTTATGATGTGGATAAAGAAATATGTGATTAAAAATTACTCTATGATACCTTATAATGATCAATAAATGCATGGTTTAGGCATTTTCGACAAACCAACTTGAAAAAACTCATATCTATTGACCATTAATATACCATACTTACAACATTCACATCTTAATGAAACATAAAAGAGTCTTATAATGTATATTTACAATTATAATTACCTTGGAATATTTCAAACTATCTTGATGAACTAAATCCCAAATAATTGTCAGATACCATTAATTATAAAGGATTCTTTATCCAAATTTAATTACATAAGTGTGATGATAACACCTAAGTTCATTAACTATGAATATTATAAAACCATACTAGGTATATCATTGATTGTTATGTTTGTCTTGATAAAGCATTATCTTTCACAAATGGGTATGTTAGTATTATTTTTTATATTCATTAGTTAATTATAATTATTGAATAATTACTAAACCATTAGTTGATTATTAGACACTATGAAAAATAATTCATAAAAAAAGAATAATTTCACCTTATATCCATGGTAAATTTATGATTAATGGTTTGTTTACACATAAAAAAATTTCAACAAGAATCATTAAGCTCAGTAATTATAAATTGTTTACTTCTCACCACTAACATTGGAACCACCATTTCTCAATATCTTATAGAACAAAACATACTTTATGTAACATATCATTACATATTTGGTCTTTTTATTTAAATACACATATTTTATAGGGATATTTTATTTAATACCAAATAATTATGATAGAAATATTACATACAATTCATGAATATATATGAAATGTATGTGATTAATTTCTACTTCAATCTACCTTATTGAATTTAAATTCATATGTCCTATTTCAGGACATACGATTCAAATAACCTCATGTAAGATAACCCACCTCATTTTTTAGGGACGTTTGAAATGTTTTTTTTGGTGTTCAACATTCAATTACACATTTATTAGATGTATTTCAAAATTTTATGCATAGTAAATATTGATTATACCATCTTAAGTTCTTTTAGAGTTAGAAAACCTTTATCTAAAAGGAAATGAAATGATTTTATCCATATTTCTCTTTTTATAATATTTTAGATAAAATGGAATAATGGTGTGAGAAATTTATAATAATTGTATGTATTTAAAGAATGTGGTCCATATTTCATTTTTTTACATTTACATTTTAATCATAATCCCATTAAAACATCACTTCACTTTATCCTCGAAAAATAATTAGAGATGAGACAACATGAGAATTCATCCTTGTCTAGATTTTTTATCCACAAAAATGATCAATTATTTATTTTAAAATTATTAAATAACTATAATATAAATCATAAATGAGTCTTCTATAATAATTTTAAAACCCTCAATTCCTTAGGAGGCTCAACATGTATTACAAACACTAATACCTTGAATTTCCAATATAGAATTACATTGTGCAAGAGTTGGCACTACTCATTAAAATTATTCACTATTTTTAATTTCAGATATTTTTTCAATCCATTTTTATTTAATTTTTTTTTATTGGTATTACATTAAATTTTCTATAATAACAGAATCCCAGATAATTTTACTTTTATATTGATTAGACAATAAAAATTAATTTAAAAATTAAATGTATCCCACTATTTTATAAAAATCCGGTATCACTCACTACTAGCTTCACAATATTCTTGTCACTTGAGCATTATAGTGTCAAATATTCTTGATACCCCCATCATATTCAAAAATATATATCTACACAAATTTATAGAGATTTAAATATAGGTGTTTGAGTAGCCACCCCCATTAACTCAATGATTCCAAATATATTGAGTGATGTTCCAGATTTTTAAATAATAAACAATATATACTCACATCTTGTATAAAAAATTGAAACAATATAGATATTGATACTTTTTTACTTCTAGAAAAATTTTATTCTACCCATCACTCTCCTAAGAACTAGCCATTAATTAGATACACCCTCAACTATGGAAAATGAGCATTTTGTACACTTGGTTTTGTTCAAATATGAGTGAGAGGAGGTGTTATCTACACAATATTAGTTTGATTGATTTCCTTATTATTTTTTACTAATGAAATAATTTTCTATAAATTATGTAAATATTATTTTTCATGCTCATAATTGAGTTTCCATTAATGGAATACATTCATTTTATCTTTATTAATTTAAATTTTTATTAATTTATGTGTTCCCACAGAAATTAAAACACATAAAATAATAAAAAAATGAATAAAGAAAATTAATTTCCTAAATATTCTAGAGTATCTAATATTTATCCATTTAAACTCAATGGATCAACCATGAAATAGTGGTATCATACATGATTCTAGTCTAAACATGAATCACAACCTTCCCTTGGTCTGATATTTGTACATCTCATATGTGATACCACCTCATCCATGCGTGGATCACATTTTATTGAATCACCATCAATAAAAGAATATACTCACACATAGGTGTGGTGGTCTCAGGATGTGAAATATATATAAAAATATAAATGGGTGATAAAGACAGTATACATGTTGAATAATAGATACGATGCATAGATCATCAATAATTAATTAATTATTACATACATCACATATAGCAATAATGAATATTTAAGTTAATAAACCCTTAAATGAAAGTGGTCGGTCACTACAGATGACATGTTGGTATATCAAATAAATGCATGATAAAATTAAATTTTAATAAACATAATGTAAAGGTATTAAAATTAATATATCTTAATTAATTAAATTAATAAAATTTATTTACATTTTATTGTGTTTTATTCCTAAATAAAACTAATCAATTTTGTTATTTTTTATTCTGAAAATAAAATATTTTTTTTCTTTGAATAATTTTTTAAAATTTTAATCCAAAAATAGGAAAATAATATTATGGTTCATATAAAACTTTCTAGGTCCCATAAACCCCACCAAGAAATTATTTTTTTTTGAACACATGAATTCTTATTCTGAGCTATGAGGGACCCACTCAGGGTCGTTGTGTCTCGAGAAGTTCCATCCTGTCCGGTTTTTGGTCATTCAATATCATTTTTTTATATAAGGGGTATATTAGGGATGATAACACATATCTAGGGAATCAAAAACCTAATACCTCATGATTAAGTGACTTGGTGACCATTGGAGAGATAGATCAGGGTGGTCCCCTAAAGTGTTAGTGGGTCCAACATAGTTTCTTGGATGAGGGGGCCTCCAGATCGTACACAACGAGTGGGTGGCTAAGGGGTGGATTTGAGGATGACGGGAGGTATCACCATCGACTGGAGGATATATCAGACTGGGGGAGAGAGCCCTCATGGGAGCCATGTGGATGACCGTTATAGTAGAGGCAATGTAGTTGGATAGTATTAGAGTCAGGTGGGGAGACAGAGGTCCATTTCGAAGATGGGTCATAGAGAGGCATTTTATGAAAGGATGCACCGTTGGGGGGGGGGGTGTCGAGCTAAAGGAGATGCTATTGGAGACCATTGAAATTTTTCAAAGGAGGTGTGAGGGGGTCCCATTGTGGCAACGACCGAGTTCATGGTGAGACCAGATAAGGTTCCACTAAGTGGGTAATGGGAATGGAGGTCTGAGGAGAAGACAAACCTATCTAGACAGAAGTATCCTATGGGATAATATTCAACTGTAATAAAAAATTTATTTCTCTTAAATAAAAAATTTTCAACCCCAACATCCATAGGAAGAATGGTCCCTGGAAAAACAATTTTCGATTTGAATGGATAGCTAGTCCCCTCCCATCAAATTCAATTCCCTTCTTAAAAATTTTATCTAAATTACGTGAATATCCTTTAGAGATTTTTGGTGAAATTATTAAATTTTAAAAAAAATTATTCTATTAGAGAGATATATTTATTTGAATTTGTTTTGTCCTAAACTTGGATGTATCAAATTCACAATAAATAGAACCACCAACAAATATATATTTATATTTTTCATAAATTTTCACATTCAAAAACCACATTTGTTATCCATATCAATGTATTCAAATTAACTTAACAAGGTCATCCAAAATCATATTAACATGTGGTCTATTCTGTTGGGATTGAATTAAATACCTATAATAAATTAAATATAGATTAATTTTTCCATGGCTTATAAATTTATCACAGTCAATCTAATACTAACTAATGGTACTGGGATGTGTAGTGGAGGATTTTGTGCATGGTATTTAAAGGTTTTCATCAGTATAAAAACATAAAATCCTCATCTCCTATGATATGATCCCCTATAAGAACTATGAATATTTTATAAATATTTATAATCCTAAATATTAAACAAATAACTACCTTCTATGAATATGTGGTATGTTCATTTATCACATTTTTTGGATAGAATTCCTTGATGTATCTGAGGTCAAACCACTCTAGATTTTCCACAAATGCTTCAAATATCTGTCTAGGAACCAATCGTCAAATTCCAGTGCTGGCATGAAGCTCAAAAAATTCATCCCACATTGTGAAGAGCACTATGATCCCATCCCTTAGATATATGAAGGAGATCAAATATAGGAAGTTTGGATGATATCGTTCTATTACATGGATGCAAGATAGAAGAGAGAGGAGTTGTAAAATTTTTGGGCATGAATATTACCCATATAAATATACCCCTCATTCTTATATAGTGAATGGAAATTACACAAAAAAATTTCCTCGATCCGTATATAAGTAAAACCTACTAAATACACAATAAATGATATGTTTAAATAGATAACTACAAAATAATTTATTTTATATTTTTATCACATTAATTAAATTTATATTGAATATATTATATAATAATATTGATTTATTAACTTGAAAAAGTATCCCCACGACATGAAATGGACAATGAATTTTAAAATAATATTCATTAAAATAATATATTTCCACGTATTTAAATATTTACTTAAAAATATTTTTTAAAAATGAATTAAACCTAATTATTCTATACATAAAAAATATTAAATTTATTTGTTGATTAGTGATATATAATACTTTGTATACACTTTCACACTATGGTGGGTCCCACTATAGCTTGTATACCTATTCTACTAAATAGGGAAAATAGTTGAACAAAATATTTTTTGTGACCCTCAAGGACCTTATCTCAAAGTAGTGAATATTATTCATAGACCCAGACATGGGTCTAGAAACCTATTAAGGCCCCTACAATGTTATGAAATAGTCATTATAATGACAACCATCTTATTAACAAATAATGTGTAATATGATATCTTTAGCATATGATATATCATAAATCAGGATGCACAACTTGTTCCATAAACCAATCTTATATTATTCTTTTTTGGTTTAACTAGACAAATTTACATATAACTACCATGGAAATGGAATTAATAAAGGTACCACCATTTGAACGAATGAGGACCAAGATATCATTAACATAACTAACATGTAATTTTTTAATATTAACCATTCATCCAATTTAATACCATCAACGAATCTACCATCATATTCTACCTCTACATGAAATTAGTTTCATTGAGTTTTCCTTATAGAAATGTACATGATAAAATGGAACATATTGAATATGATCTCGATTTAGGAGACTGATACACATGTTCATATATATTAACAACCAATGATAATCAAAAAATGTTGCATTCCTATTGGAGGGTTTTTCTTTAAGATCACACGCACTAGATACCACTAAGTGAAAAAATAATTTAAAGGTGTTTCAATTATTATGATCCAACAAAACCTAATATTTTATAATAAGTTTTGTCTTATCAATACAATTTTTCTTCATCATTAGAAATTTGTTTATGATTAAGGTCATAGCATCTCAATGATCTCATTATAGGCTGGGACTACTATAAAATTTTTATTAAATAAATAATATATGGAAATTACAATGTAAATGGTGGAAGAAGAATGAAATCACTATATGAATAAGTGAAAACCATTTCTATGTCAATGTATACATTGTAAACTAATAAAAAATTACTATTCAAGTCATGTTTAGGGAACCATATATTACTAAATGATTTCTAAAATATGTTTTATAACTCTTAACTCAATTATATTATCTTATTTCTTATTCTCAAAATATTAATTCAATAATAACCCTGATAATATAATAACATCAATTTCTACCATGAAATTTTTTTATTATGTTTATGTTACTACATTTATTTACCTCATTTCTATAAATTGGGTAATAAAAGTTTTGTTCATGCGTATATGTGGACTACCTGATTCACAGTGTGATGTTTTTAATTTATCATATCCACACTTTATGGTTTTCCATTTTTATAGATAAAATTTATATTTATGTTATTTTTGATATAGTTATTCATCTACAATTATAATATAAAATTTACTATTTCACCTTTCTATATGTTAGAAAATGATAACCTCACACGTGCATATGTGTCGACTACCATCAATATGAAGTGATTTTATAATTTTTTCATTTATATTTTACATGTATTGTGATCAGGATATATTTATTGAATAAATTTATATTTATTATATTATTATAATTATAAAAAGGTAACCCTTCATTTATTTAATTATAATTTCATCAAATAATGAAATGAAAATGTTGTTCATTACTATGCATGTATTACCATCTCAAAGAAACAACAAGATTTTTTTTTTCATGATCTACTTCCATGATGAATAATAAAATCGTATTTAATGTATATATGTGTTAATTATTTTAGGTATAATATTTTGGATATTATTGATTAATGACCTCATTTACCAAGGTCAACCTACGAAAGTACATTTGGGATTATGAACTAAACTTCCTAAAAAGATCGGAGACGACATTAACAGATTTAGTGACTATATAAGATATGGTAATAAATGAAATATAAATTATATAGATAGTAAATAATAATTTAAAGGGTATTAAATAAGTAAATAATTAATTTATGTTTTTTAATATATATTGGAACATGTCTTACTAAGTGGAAATTCAATGCAATAATTTATTATATTGTATAATAATTATTATTTATTTTTTATGTTTGCAGATAAATCCTTGGAAATTAAAATCAATTTATGTTATTAGGATATATATATATGTTTATTTATCATATAGTTATTTGGGGATTTTATAAGTTATACATCGTTTTTCACTATTTGGTACTTAAAATGTGTCTAATGTTTTTAAGTAAAATCAATTTAATTTCTACTTTTGTCCCGAAATCATTCTCCTCCATATCCAAATTCTATTAAATATTTATAAACAGGTTTTTACAATGTTCCAATGATTTTTTAAAGTCATTTTAATCTATATATTTCTTTATAAACAAAATATTAAAATGAATTTTCATTTCATTTACCACATGAATAAATTTTAATTTTTTTCTAAATGTGTGAAAGGAATATTTATTTTAACTTTTAATAATTGATAACATCTCCCAATATTGTTTTTATGAATTATATAGTTCCACCAATGTTTCACATGTACTAGCTACTATTTCCGTGCATTATAACTATCCAATGATGGGATTCTTTCATCAAATTCAACGGTGATATGTACCTTTTGATCGAAATAGGATGAATGGATGTGAGTTTATCCTTAAATGGATATCTTGTTTGATCTCATTTAGAAGTACATGTCTTCCCCATATATTTAATTCATGTTTGGTCAAATCATTCCCTTAGACATATAAATGTGGACACCTATTAATTACCCCACTTGTATCATGGAAGGTAATCATCCTTTAGTCATGAGAGTAGTCACAATGGAAATATCTAGGAATGTGTTGACTTTGGATATATTAGGAACCTGTAAATTTGCCTCTATTAGATGGAATCTCATATGCAGAATTTTAAGCATGGAACATAGGGCATCCCATGTCGATCAAGAGTTAGTGATGCTCGGGGCATAAGTCCCCCAAAGATTTGTACCTCATGAATCAGATGTATATTATTTGTGGTAGGTATTATAGACCTGGTAATCATTTTAACATCTTAAAGATATGGGATGAGCACATGTTTAGTGTCTTGTAAGAAATGATGGTTGATTATAACACCCCATGGAGGATGATCATGGAGGTGTTTTCCTAGGAGGGATAATATCACATCTAGGTGGATGGATTATAATGCCACATGATATAGATCTGAGAGGTATGATTGTAGTATGGATGATTTCACACCTTGGTTTGATGGATCAACATGACCCTTGAGGCATACTGGGGAGTTGTGTCCCTAAGAGGAATGATGTTACACCCATGATGGATGGATCATAAAATGACATGAGGTGGATCAAAGAGTTTCATCCATAATAGGGATAATGTAACACCTATATTCATGGATTAGAAATCCCCTTGAGGTGGATCTAGGAGGTGAAATACTAAGAGGGATAATGTCACACCTAGGATGGATGGATCTGAATTCCCCTAGAGGAATATCTGGGTGGTTCATCCATTGAATGGAAGATGTCACACCTAGAATGATGGATCATAATTCCCCACGAAGAATCTCCATTATGTTCATCCCTACTAGGGAAGATGCCACAAAAGGGATTGATGGATTAGAAACCCCCTTCATGAGGATCTGGGAGGTTTCTTCTTATGAGGGAAGATGTCACACATAGGTTGGATGGACTAGAACACCACTTGAGGTGGGTTTGGGAGGTGCATCCCTCTAAGGGAAGATTTCATGAATAAATTTATGGATATGATCTCTTCTTAAGGTGGATCCAAGTGGTGCATCATTAGGAGGGACACACCGAGATTTACTATTTTTAGGATTTCGTGTTAATGAGGTGTCCTATTTATCCCATTTAAGAGATAATGAATAAAACCATGTTCTTCGATTCCATAATTTAACTTCATGTGACATGACCAATTCCTATATTCTAAAATCCTATGGTAAGTATTCTTGTATATTGTAAGGAGAATCAATAAGGGATGTTGTGAGTATTATGTGGCTATTATTCCCTTCACAAGAGGATTGATCATGGTGGAATGTTATTGAGATTACACAATAAATTTTTCCTATAAGTAAGTTCATACAATGAGATATCTCCCATGTGAGTCTTACATTGGGAATCCTATTCTTTTATACAAGGAAGTGGTGCGGGGTCGTCCCATTTCAACCAAACACATGGCATCTGGTGCTCATGTAGTAGGGTGAGGCCGCAGTTTTACATCATGTATTATGGTTTATTTCATTTATTTTTACATCATTTGACTAGAAAATTATTCATGGAATATTTATAAAAAACTAATTGTATGTTTTAGGGCTCACTCCTCAATGGGGACCATGTTATGGTGTGAGTAATATTCGCCCTAAGGACCTCTTACCATGAAGGTTGTGTAGTGTTTCTCAAATATTCAAACTTTAGGGCTTATGTGACGACTGATTATAAACCATTTGGAGGGGAATGGTTTTGGAACTACTGTAGAGGGGTGAAAATAAGGAGTTCTGACATTAGGGTCCCTATTAATAGGGGAAATTTTCATTATCATATATAATTGTTTGAGCAACAAGTAGGGTAATGGTAGCAATAATGGAACAAATAATGTTAGGCAGGGGACTATGAGATTATTTCATGAAACTTTATTGGGTTTCATGAAATTGGAGTTTCATGACCTGGGGGCTTCAAAACATGGGAATCTTATGGAGTCAAGAGGCACCAGTACATAAAAAACCAGAGTTTCATGCATTATGGAGAAAATATTTATAACTGCATGCATGCTTGGATTTTTTTGTAGCTTAGGGATTTACAATGTTTTCATCACTTTCATACATCGAACTCACCTCAGGAGTAATTTAGTGAGGCCCAATTTAACACACACCAAGTATTTTGTGGGTACATAGGTTTCCAATCCTGAATATTTTCTACCTTTTATGGTTCATGATCTCTTTTTTTCACACATTCATGGAAGAGATGGAGTTGTGCATAACTGAGCATTATTCCATCATCTAGAGAGCCTCATTAAGGTGGGTGGGGGTGGATGAGGATCTTTATTTTATTTCCAAAATCCTTGGACACAATCATGACAATCATAGGGAATTGAACTAGGTAATGCACATCTATATCATTTTTTGATGGGTCATGGGTCACACAACATTTCGAGGATGACATCACCATTGGCGCACAACTGGATGGTGTCCCTTCAGGGTTAAAAAGAATTCTTTTTTCTTATAGGAAGCATAAATTTCTTATGTTTTTGGGACTCAAGTTCAAATTTGGATTGAGGTTTCTCTACAAAAAAATATACTATCAGTTTCGTGTGCAAGTCAGTTGCACATAAAACTGTATTTTTGTATCCACTAATGGAAACATGCTAGAAACATTACCATTAGACCTAGAATGATCCTACGGGGTAGATCATCTATTTAGTTCTACCAAAATAGTTTCTTCAGAGACTATGTTGATATTATAGAACTAAAAAATCCCCCTTTTAATTTGACCTGACATGAGACTAGAATGTAACTACCAAAAAAGTTATTAATGAAAATTCCTCTTGTTCTATTTAAATATCTTTTATGGTTATGTAAAATGTATGAACTTATTTGGATCTATGTTTTGGATTTTAAAATACCATTAGGAAATGCGACCTTTTCTAATATAGCTGTTGAACAGTGATCACATGATTAGTATAAATATAGGGAATTAAAAAATCCAATTTACTAAGACAAAGGAAGCGATGACCTCATCCAGTAGACTTTCCCCATACAAAGCCCATTTGTCGGAGGTTGTAAAGGTAGTGGCATCATTAGGAATTTCTCTTGAAAAATCTCATGCCATGCTTGAATACGTTAAGCTCGAGTGGAACCTCCTATGAGAGAAGTGGAAGTTGATAGAAATTACCACTCGAGCAATGTTATCCGAGTCACCCCAGGAGTCTGTCACCATCACAAACCTTACCCTAAGGTCTTATATTGGTGTTTTAAGGGGTTATGTAACAATACTCTAGTACTAAAATTACGCACATTATTCATGTATACAGAATATACATTATTTTTATTATTATTACTTTGTAAATAGTTTTTAAAGAACAAATAGTTTTTTTAGTTAATATTCAAATAAGAAATATATTTTGATGAATTAAAGGATTTTTGAATTAAATAATATTTTAATAATATATTATTATTATTTTTAAATTAATTTTTTTAATATAAATTATCGTATAATTTTATGAATGCAATTGTAATTTTTATTATGGTTTGAAAGCTGTTTTTGTCAAAACCCGTGAATTTTTTATAAATGTCTGGTTTTTTTAAAAGTAAACATTTACATATTTAGAAAATTATTTAGATAAAATGAATATTATTTTTGGAATCAGGATGTCGTAATTATCCAATAGTGAATCATCCATAATTTTCTATGATAGTCGAATTTTTGGGAAAAGATTAAATAACATTTAAATATATAATGCCTTTTATGACATCATAATGACCCAATAGTGATGTAATAAAATACAATAAAGATTATTTTCGAAAAATATATGTTTTAAAATTAAATTGAAATGGATTTTGGGTTTTTTTAATTTATTTTACAATGCTTTAGTGGACCCTTCAAGGCTTACAAATCATTTTGTCTTTTTAAATTGATTTCTTTGAGAGTGTGACTCACCTCCACATAAGCAAACCTATTATTTTAAGAAGTTCCTCCATTGGACATATAAAATTTTATTTTCCACTCCCCTTTGGCAAAAACCATGGGTAAAAACCATGGGATGGTTTGTGTTTTTGATTAGTTTAATGTGATGTGTCCCAAACCTAAATAATAAAGAATTCCCTCTCCTTTCCTATATAAACCCAACCAATATCCCACTTACTCATCACAAAAGGCCTTTTGAGTTCGACCAACCACTTAAATCCTCTCTCTAGAATCCTCCCAATGTTCCCCAAGATCCTAATAAGTCTCTCTCAATCCTCTCCCAATCTTTTCAGATCGCACATCCAATTAAGGGATTGCTTCCTTTATAATTTGTGTCCAATATTATATAAGTTCTTATGCCCTTTTGTTTTCAATTAAAAATTTTGGGGTATGATTTTTAACATCCACCATACTTCCTATTTATTTTTGTATTATAGTAGAACCCTTTATCTCTCATTAATTCCTCCCATGTGTGCTCGTTACCATGCCGAAATTCTGTGAGGGATTTCTCTCTCCTCATTTACATCCAATAAATTCTTTTGTATTATGAATCTAAATACCTTAATGTTTTTTGGTACATGTATCTATATGACCCCATTACATTAAATTTCATTTAAATTTGATAATACACCCCTTTATCTCTCGTCAACTATTTTTTATGAGTTCTTATTTCACGTTGTTATGCTACTAAAATTCCGCTACAATTTTCCAAGAAAATGTCATTGTGTAGTGAATACCATTCCCATTTCTCTATCAAGGGTATTCAAATTTTTGAACAAATAGTTATTTCTATAAATATTCATGTATTTATTACACATCCATTTATCCTAGAATAAATGATGATGATTGATTCCATGTTGTATGATCCATGTGGCACACTTATGCATGAAATGAAATGTTTAAGAAGGGTGCGCCCAGATTGTGCTCCAATGCATTGGGTAAAGTATAGTATCATGATACATCATGTGTAATAAATTTTTACTCATACTAATTCTTGTGGAACTAGGGATCGAGTCTCTCGTCCGATCGGCTTCGGCGGCGCCGTCCTCGCCGGTTCAGTTTCTGGTTCTTCTTCCCCATCGTCTTCGGCTCCAGTGACAGGGGATCGGGATCCCCTTTTCCATGCCGTCCTCCGTCCATCATTCCCTCTGATTCTCCCTGCCAGCTTTCTGACTCCGTCACCGGCGTTTCCGTAGGAATTCGGGCTTCATCCCCTCGAATTCATCTTCAGACGCAGATCCAGGCCTTCAACGCTGCCCAGAAGCTTTTCCCGTTCCCATGTCCCTACATCTGGGCCAGTTTTGGGAAAGGGAAGCCAGATCCGAATCCCAAACCCTTTACCTCCCTTTGGAATTTTTGATTCAAGCTTTCATCACCTTGAATCGACCACGAGTGTTTGCGGATTGACAGTCCAGTAACCGTTTTACCTTTCCTGTTCCGTGAAGGTTGGCGGTGACCGTCGGGTGCTGTGGCAAAACCACGATTACGAAGCTCTTCTGCAACGCGGTGAATCGTGAAGCACCGTCCGCGAAGGGTTCACCGATCTTCGAAGGTGCGGTGGTTCCCCGAGGCGCGGAGGGTGTGAACGTGAAGGAGAGTCCTCCGGCGCGCAAGTGGAAGAGCCTCACAGCCAGGCCGTTTCCCAAAGCGCGAGGGAATTGCGCGAGACCTGACGGTGTTACCAGCGCGAAGGAAATGGCCGCGCAGGGCTGGTTGGCCGCGCAGGTATTGGCGGCCGCGCAGGGCTGGTTGGCCGCGCAGGGCTGGGTGGCCGCGCAGGTCTTAGCGGCCGCGCAGGACTGGTTGGCCGTGCAGGGCTGGGTGGCCACACCAGTTTGGAGGATTTCTTTCGGGCTATGTCTGAACTGAGAAAGGATTGGGTTGGGCCTGACCTGTGTGAATTGTCATTCAAATCCGACCTGTGAACCTTTCTTTTGGTTCCTGGAGGGTTGGTTGAAATTGTGATTCTCCTGGCCGCGAAGCTTCGGTTGTGAAGAACTAGCTTGCGCTGGTTCGGATTGGGCCGCAGTCCCTGGGTCGGGGACCCCCTTTTTGGGCTTGACACCCCTTTGATAGGGGACCTCTGTTTTGGCCAATCCCTCCCTAGGAGTTTACGTGGCCCTCAACATGGAAACGGATCTGCTGAACCAATGGAAGAACCTCACTTTGACAGATAAAGAAAAAGAGCCACTTGCAACCCGTAGAAATGAAGACAACACTTTGACAAAATGTATGGCTTTATTGGTTGTCGGAAGACTGGCGACCGAGGAACCTTTTAATCTAAAGGCCCCCAGGACCACCCTTCAAAATCTTTGGAAATTGGAAGCTGGAGTAGCCATTCGGGAAATTGAGAACAAACTCCTTGTCTTTGAGTTCTTCAGTGATAAAGACAAATATAAAGTCCTAAGTGGACGACCGTGGTCCTTTGACAATCATCTCATCCTGATGGAGGAATTTAAAGGTGGAGACGAGATTCAGAATTGCACACTTACCCGATCCCCGTTCTAGATAAGAATTAAAGGAATTCTGTTCCATGGGAGATCAACACATGTGATGAAAGAAATTGGTGACCGGATCGGTCACTTTATTGAGTGGGATTGCTCGGACCCAATACAATGGGGCCCCTGTGTTCGAATAAAGACTGAGATCGATGTGTCTGAACCCTTAATGCGAGGTATGTTCTTGAAAATTGATGATTCCAACACCTGGATCTCGTTCGAATTCGAAAAACTTCCAATCTTCTGCTTCCTTTGCGGACGTATCGGTCACATTGAGAAAGCGTTCGGGGCAAAGCCAGATAATTCCGCCGAAAATATTACCCTCCAAAATGGTCCGTGGCTCCGTGCCAAAGCACACAGAGAGGCATATATCCCTGAGGCGAAGAGACAAATAGATCGGGACCGCCTCACTGCAGCCTATCTAAGGGGACCGGAATCTGGACAACCCTCTATTATAAGGATGGGACCACCTGTCTTCCCTAAAGAATCTCCAGCTGAGATTAGGGGAAATGGAAACGCCTCCCAAGAGATTATCGTCAGCTGCAATGCTAGGGCTCGGCAAGACATTCACCTGATGCAGGGTATCACAAAATCAGACCTCGCTTCAACTGCACCGATTTCAACGTTCCTTACGTCAACTGGGCCGCTACCTCAACCAAAAGAACCTCCAGACAAAACTCCGAGGCAGATACATGTTTCCTTGGATCCGTCTGAAGCTGGGCAGAGTCCAAATCGGATCCCAACTGATTCCCCTCTGCAAGCTGATCCTGGGATGACTGAAGCCCCACCCTCAAGACATGTTACTCGCAGAACCTGGATAAGGGCACGCGGCGGTGGTACAGGCGATTGCCCAGATAATCCCAAACCAGGAGATCTGAAATGGAAAAGCGAGTCCAGTGATATGCACACCAGTCCTCCCAAAAGGAGGAAAGTATCAGGTACGTCAATTAACCCACAAGAGACAAAGGCGGAGGCGGGTCAGGCCCGGCCCCGCCTAGAGCAATGATTGCTTTATGCTGGAACTGCCGTGGGCTTGGAAACCCACGAACGGTTCGCATGTTCCAGGGCCATTGCGCTCAAAGTCGCCCTGATATGGTTTTCCTGTCCGAAACCATATTGGAAAACAAGGACATCACAAATCTTGCTCTAAAATGCGGCTTCCAGGGTTGTATTTCGGTTCCCCGACAGGGTCATTCAGGGGGATTATGTCTTCTCTGGAAGGATAATGTCAATGTTAGGCTCTTGTCTTTTTCCCAGCACCACGTGGCTGCATCCATTTGCGAACCCCACAACCCCACCTAGACTTTTGTGGGCTTCTATGGCTGGCCCTCCCAGTCTGATAAGTGGAAATCTTGGGATCTTCTTTGCAAACTCCGTCGTGATCTGCCAAGCCCCATTCTGTTTGGAGGGGACTTCAACGAGATCCTTCTCCAGAAGGAGAAAAAAGGTAGAGCTATGCGTTCCTCCACGGCTTTGTCTGATTTTAATGACGCTATCCTTAAGGCAGAGCTGATGGACCTGGGCTACACGGGTAATCCCTTCACATGGTTCTGAGGCAGTTCTCACGAAAATCGAATCGCTGAACGTCTGGATAGATTCCTTGGCTCAATGGACTGGATGAGCCTCTTCAAAATGTACCATATCAGACATCTCACGTTCAACTGCTCGGATCACTGCCCAATTGTCATTAACTGCACCCACAATGAGCACGTTACTAGTTGCAGGAAACCATTCAGATTCGAAAGCATCTGGTCTAAAGATCCCGAGTGCGAGGCGATTATCCGTTCAGGCTGGAAGAATGGGCAATTTGATCTGAGAACCAACCTTCTCCGAGTGGAATCTGATCTGAAGACATGGAGCTACTCTAATTTCTGTCATCCGGACCGACAATGAAATTTTCTTGAAAGGAAGATTGGCTATCTTCTTAGCAAACCCCCGAATAACAGCATTCTATCCAAAATAAGTGAAACCCAACGAGAGCTGGATGTAGCCCTGCGCAATAAGGAAGGTTTTTTGGGCTATGCGAGCGCGTGATATTCATATAACAGAAGGGGATGCCAATACCCGTTATTTCCATCAGAAAGCTTCAGAAAGACGCCGAAAAAACATTATTTCTGGTATTCTAACATCAGATGGTAGTATAGTGTCTGACACGGGGGGAATCCAAGAAGCATTCCTGAGCTACTTTCAGAAACTCTTCGCTGCAGGCCATTCTAACATTTATCCTGAGATTGAGGACTGCATCAAACCCGTGATTTCTGACGATATGAATAGACAGCTTTCGAAAGACGTGACGGACGACGAGACTCTTAAGGCCTTAAAGCAAATCCACTCTATGAAAGCCCCGGGACCAGATGGATTCCACGCCCTCTTTTTCAATAATTACTGGCACATCATTGGTTCAGACATCTGCATGCTGATGCGGGATATTTGGGCAGGGAAAACGGACCTGTCTTCTCTTAATGAAACTATTCTTACCCTCATTCCCAAGATGAAAAATCCGCAAGGGGCTTCGGACTTTCGACCTATCAGTCTGTGCAATGTTTCGTATAAGATCTTTGCGAAGATTCTGGTGAATCGGTTGTGCCCTTGGCTACCCGACGTCATTTCAGAGAACCAAAGCGCTTTCATGGCAAAAAGGTTAATCACGGATAATGCCATCATTGCTCATGAAATTTTCCATTCCATGAAAATACGTTCTCGAGCAAAGAGAGGGATCATGGCGTGGAAATTGGATATGGCTAAGGCCTATGATAGAGTGGAATGGAACTTCCTCGAATTTGTGATGCTCAAGATGGGTTTCTGCACCAAATGGACTGACATGATCATGCAATGCGTCTCGTCGGTATCCTTCTGTATTAATGTCAACGGGGTGCTCACTCGAGGCTTTTCCCCATCCCGTGGGCTTCGCCAGGGAGACCCTCTTTCACCCTTCCTCTTTATTTTAGTGGCTGATGTGTTTTCTAACCTCCTCTCCAGGGCAGCCTCGCTTTCCATAATTCATGGGGCGAAAGCGTGTCGCAAGGGCCCTCTGATCTCCCACATCTTCTTCGCTGACGATTGCCTTCTTTTTTCTCGAGCTACCCCTAATGAGTGTACTGCAATCTGCCAGGCGATACAACAGTACGAACGGGCTTCTGGACAAATGATCAATCAGAGTAAATCAGAAATTTCTTTCAGCTCTGGAGTTCCCCAGCCGAAGAGAGAAGATCTCTATTCATTAGCACGCATTCCTGGGGTTGATAAGCACCAGAAGTATCTTGGGCTCCCGACGGTGGTCGGACGGTCAAAGAAAGAAATCTGCTCAGCGATTGTGGATCGAGTTGAAAGAAAAATACAAGGTTGGACCACTAAAAAAATCTCCAAGGCCGGGAAGGAAATCATCATCAAGGCGGCACTTCAATCTGTCCCCAGCAATTTGATGTCCATTTTTAAACTCCCTAACATGGTGCTTTCAAAGATTCAATCCAGAACAGCTAACTTCTGGTGGGGTCGAAAAGATGGAAAAAATAAAGTCCATTGGCTCGCCTGGTCTGCTCTCTGCCAACCCAAATCTGAAGGCGGAATGGGCTTCCGGGACCTTTCCCATTTTAATGATGCTTTGCTGGCTAAACAAGGTTGGCGAATGATTAAGAACCCATCATCCCTATGCACACAAGTTCTCCGGGCTAAATATTTCCCACATAAGGATTTCTTGGACTCCCATCTTGGCTATCGACCTAGTTTTCTCTGGAGAAGTATTTGGGGTGGTCGCAATCTGCTGAGGAAAGGACTAGGCTGGAGGATTGGGAATGGTCTAACGGCTAAGATTTGGAATGATCCCTGGCTTGTTGATCAGACAGGAATGAAGGCATCATCTCCTATTTTTCCAGGATCTGAACATGCCACAGTCTGTTGTCTTTTTGATGATCAAGGGGCGGGATGGTGTCTGGAAAAACTCTTCTCCTGGTTTAATGAGAGGGATAGGAGAATTATCCTGAGTATTCCCTGTGTGCCAGACGCAGGGCCAGATCATATCTACTGGACAAACGACAACGCAGGAGAGTATACGGTGAAGGCTGGCTACCGGCGAGCTCTTATGGCTCAAATGACAGAAGCAGATGCGAGGCCCTGGACATCAATTTGGAAGCTTAATGTTCCCCCTAAAGTTCTCTTTTTCTGGTGGCAGGTGTGTTCCGGTATCCTCCCGACCAAAAGCCTCCTTGTCTACAGACACTTTTCAAACGACAACTCATTCCCTTTCTGTCCTTCTGTGACTGAATCCCCTCTCCATGCTCTTTTTCAATGTCCCGGCGCTCAGGAGGTGTGGAATGGCTGGGGATCAACTACTGAGCTGTCCCTGGACGCCGCATCAGAGCCTACATCTCTCCTGACGTGTTGGTGCTCCTCCTTTTCGCCGGCTAAAGTAGGCGCCCTGTGCATTTTGACCTGGATTATCTGGGATAGGCGGAACGAGGCCATTTTCAATCATTTCTGGAGGCCCCCCAGATTTTGGATTGACCGGGCATTGTCATGGATTGCAGTCTGGCAGAACCACCCGGAACAACAAAGACTTTTCACCTCCCCTCCTCTTCCCCAACATTGGTGCCCCCCACCGGAAGGGATTGTTAAGATCAATGTGGATGCCTCTCTCCCTAAGGATGGCCCAGTTGGATTAGGTTTAGTGGCCCGAGACACCCTGGGAAATCTTCTCGCTGCCAAATACGAAGCACGTTATGCTCTTTGGGAGCCCTCAGTCGCAGAGGCTGTTGCCATCCTTGCTGGGTTAAACTTCGACAAAGATCGTGGTTGAGATTACATTCACATCGAATCCGACTGCCTCACTGTAATCAACGCCATCAATCTCACTGACGGCGGGCTTCAACCTTTCGGCCCCATTATCCGGTGTATTCACTCGCGGAGACAAGACTTCAATTCCTGCAATTTCTCCTTTATTAGAAGGGAAGCGAATGAAGCCGCTCACAAGATGGCAGGTATTGGCCCTCCTTACGAGGATTTTCTTTGGATCAATCATTTTCCTTCATGGTTATGCCACTGTATTTCTGCTGATCTCCATCATTAATGGATCCGTCTTATTTTGTCAAAAAAAAAATGTTCATGTTTCTCTGTTTCTCCATTTATATACCTATTGTATAACATTTATTGTATTACTTATGTTATTCCATGTTTATTCGCTTACTAGGCTTTATAGCTTTCCCTTTTCTAACGAATGTCCTCAGGTTATCCAGTGCAATGCTATGTACGAAGGAATGTAGTAGTAATGTAAATGAAGTTTTCAATAATGATTTTTTATTTCTTGTTTTATGTTATTTTTTAATGATCCTAATCCCCAAAGACACTAGACCTCTTGATCTTTTATTTTGTATCAAGTGAGGTTTATGTAATAAGTCATGTTTTAGTGTGTAATAAATAGCAGGGTTGTTATAGTTGTTATTAGAGGATATGTTTAGTTATTTTTGGGATTACGATTAGAAAACCCTACTGAAGACTTAGAGAAAAGACTATGTATAATAAAAACATACCGACATTTTGGTGGGTATTGTGTAAAAAGCAAATACATCTCTACCTAGATACGAGTAGGTAGAGGTTATTCTGGAACATATGTACCTAGGGGTGAAAACCATAACATGAAGTTTCGGGCTTGACCCAAGGTATCTAGGTACAGAACAACAGGACTCGCTGCACTCTTGGTTATGAAACTCCAGGGGGATATGCATTAGTAAATTCACAATCTTAGTATGAACCATTATTAAGGGAATTAATAAAATTCCCTAAGAATATAAGTTGGATAACATAGACTGAAGCCTATAGATTCATAAGTCAAGGAAATAAAAGATATTTATAAGTTTTATATTTTTCCTTGGAATAACCTTTATTCTTACCCCTAACTTTCCTTTTATTCTAGCCAATGGTCCGTAATAGGCAGACTCGGGTTAACTACCAATGTGAAGATCAATTTTATGATTGTTCTAATGAGATTCCCAATCCGATGGGAGCGGCAATCACAAACATTGTCATGATTCTATCTCAGTTAAATAATTCTTTTAATAGAAACATAGCTCAAGAGGGACGTTCAACCCCCACCCCCCCCCAAGAAATAACAAGTCACTATCGAGATCTTCATGAGACAAAGGCCTCCTACTTTTAATGGATCATCTGATCCCTCAATCACCGAACAATGGATCAACTCCATTGAAAAGATATTCTCCATCCTTCAATGTTACGAACAAGATAAGGTTTTTATGGAATATTATTGTATGGAGGGTGAAGCTGATCAATGGTGGACATTGATCAAAAATACAAATCCTAAGGATGATATCAAGGCATTGGAATAGAAGAATTTCTGGAAAATGTTTTTTAATAAATATTTTCCACGCACCCTCCGACTTAAGATGGAAATGGACTTCCTTGCCCTCAAGAAAAAAGACGACGAATCTATCCGAGAGTATGGGGAATACATCACAAGTATTTCACGATATGCCTCCGTATTTGTTGTTAACCCCGAATGTAATGTTCACCACTTATTTTGTGGGCTGAAACCTAGCCCGAGGAAAGCCCTGGCTATCTTGGGCTTCGACATCTATGAAGAAATTTTCGGATGTGCCCTCAAGGTCAAAATGGGGATCAACGAATATTAGGGGTATCATGGGGATAAGAAGTGTAAGGGGGACTTAAATTATGGTAGTCTAATGGATAAATCCAATATTGCTCAGAAAATCCATATCCCCACTTGACAATGGTGTGGAAAGAAGACCCCTAGAAATTTCCTAAAGGGGATGAGGAAATGATTTAGGTGTGGAAGAGAAGGGCACCTAGCCATTAAATAATGACAAGAAAAACCCACGGCTGTGACAGAGGAAAGAAATGCTCTGTTTGAATCTTAATGTGTTGTTAATTTCTTCAATTGTAATGATCCAGGGAATCTTGCAAATCATTTCCCTAAGACAAGGGTTTTCAGAGGCACCCAACAATGTCCAATGTAGCAAGGGCGAGATTTTTCCATCACTACTACAGATGTGAACCCCGACAATGAAGTGGTGACATGTACGCTAGTTATTAATTCAAGAATAGTGAACATACTTTTTGATTCTAGTTCTACACATTCTTTTACATCCCAAATGTTTAGTAGAACTATCCCAACACCACCAAAAATCATGGAAGTAAAGATTTCGGTGGGTACAACAAATGGGGAAATCATTACATCTCATGAATATAACTCCTCCTATATCATAATCGGTGGATTGAACTTCTCGGAAAACCTCATCATACTACCTCTAGTGTAATTTTCTTTAATTCTTGGCATGGATTGGATTTACCTATATAGATCCAACATATATTACTGTGAGAGGGAAATCACTCTCCATGTGGAGAATCGACCCCTGATTCTGTACAAGTGCAAGGAGGAAGATGAATCTTCTTTACCTCCATCGTCCTAGTGTGGATATTACTTCCCTATGAGCATGCGTATATCTCAGATGATTGAGCCTTAATAGGAAACCATCCTTGAAGACATTCCTATTGTGAGGGAATTCGGTGAAGTGTCTCTCGAGGAATTGTTAGGTCTTCCTCCAAGAAGAGATATTGAATTCCCAATTGATCTTATACCTGGAGAGTCACCAATATCAAAGAATCTGTAAAGAACAGTTGTTGGGGAGATTGAGTATCTAAAGAAAAATATATAGGATAATATAGATAAAGTGTTTATATTCCCAAATTCTTCCCCATGGGGTGCACCAGTGTAACGACCCAAACTTTTTGAATAGTATATTAACTTACTCTTAACGATTTAATTGAGATGTTAATGGTTAATGAAGAAAGAGGAGTTGATGGCTTCATCCAGTAGACTCAAACCTTATGAAGCCCACTTATCAGAGCTTGGGAAGGATGTGGAATCTTTGGGATTCACTTTGGACCAATCACAAGACGAACTCCAGTGTGTCAAGCTGGAACGGAAATGCCTACGAGAGTAGTTCAAGTTAGTAGTGATTACTACTAGGGCAATTTTATCTAATCCTCCCTCAGATTCTCTCCCCACAACACACCTTAGACACAGGTCATATGATGGTGTTATAAGGTGCTATGTGATGAGACCATAGCTTCTTTGTGTAATCCTTTGGGATGAATAAATTGAGATTTCCTCCTTAAGTGAAGTTTGTGAAATTTCAAATGTCCGGATAATTTTATGATGTATTTTATGGATGAATTTTGAAAAAATGATATTTTAAAATATTTATGTAAACCTTAAATAATTAATGATGAGTAATGATTTTCAACAAATGGTCTTCTGGAAAAGTGTTCAGTATGGAATTTGTAGTCTAATATGATCAACTTAATTTTTAATGAATAGTAATTTATGAATACTGATTTTACACTTAGGATTAGTAATGTGACCAAATGGATTAGTAATAACACTTAAAGAGAGTTTTAATATAATTCATACGCCTTGATTAAGTAATTTGATTCAATAAAATGGGTAAATAACGGTTTCATAAATTATTAGTCAAGTATTAGTTTTTTCAGGTGAATAGTGTTTTTTAATTAAAAATTAAATTAAAATTAATTTGAAAATTATTTTTATAAAATGTACATTAGTTGTGAACTCAGAGCATCGATATTTGGTTAAGGTGACATTTTGGGATTTTTCGGAGAAAGTTGAATTTTCAGTGAATAGTAAAAATGCAGTTTTAGGGTTTCGGTATGTTAAATGATATCATAACTATGTCATGATGATGTCATGAGATATTTTAAGGGATGGTCGACTAAAGGGGATGAATTATTGTATGAGGTGTCCCAAGTGGAAATACCATGGGAAAATACCATGGGAAAGCCCATGCTTTTGCCAAAACCACCAATGAGGTGTCCCTTGGCCATTAATGCCTTGTCCGCTCACATTCCCTATAAATACCAAGACATTATCCAATCCTTTAGACACCAAAGTCATCCTCAACGATGTTATGGTCTCCTTAACTTCCAAGGAGTCCTCCCAAGGTGCCGTCAAGCCTCTCAAGGTCCCAACCTTTGATTTTTAAGAGTTACATTTTAAGGTAAAGGGATTTGACCTCTCTCTTTCTTTTCAAGTAATATATTTTATGTCATTTAATATGTGCTCCATGGTCTTATGTTGGATGATGTTCTTCTTTATTAATCTTACTGCCCTTTTCATGTTCATATGATGAGATACCCCCTCTTTCTTTCATCAATTCGTTTTAAGAATGTTTAAGTGGCGCCGTTAGGCTGTAGAATTTTTAAGGGATACTTTTACGTTTCTCAATTTTCAATGTTCTACTTTCATGTCAATTATTTAAAGTTCCTTTTTATTATCATGGGGTATGATCTCTATATCTATCATACCAAACATTTATGTTCATATGATGAGAGACCCTATTTGATCCTGTAAATTCATTTTTGTTGATGTTTAAGTGATGCCATTAGACTTCCGAATTTTTATAAGAGAAATATTATTTTTGTCTTCCTTTATTGTTCTTTATTTCATATTGTATATATTTAAAATTTCATTACCATGTTCTTAAATCCTGTATATTCTGTTCCCCTACTGTTTTATGGATCATTTATGAGTGGGTGACCCATACATGAGACCCACTTAAATTCTGGTATTTACATACATGAGACCCGATTTCCCTTTCTACGGGTTTAAAGTGACATAAAGATCATGTCTTTAAAGATGTTGTTAACACATTATGATTATGAAATGAAACCAATTTCTTTTATGCTATATGGGTTGTTTATGAAATGATTGATGATGATATAAGTGGCTCACATGATAATAAAGTCAAATTTAAGGGTGTGCCCTGATAGTGCTCCAATGCATTGGGTAAAGACTTAATCTCTAGAGATGACCTTTTAGACTGATACCTTGGTGAATGACCTTGGTAATTTTTAATGACACCTTAGGGATGGACCTTGGTGAAACGAAAATGATTTTCAATATTAAATGTTGTAGCCACATCTTCATGTTATGAAAAACGTTATTTTTATATGCCTCATGATTTCTTTCTCATGCCTTAAAGTTCTTTTCATTACCTTATTGAAGTATCTCAAGTTCACATGTAAAATGTTTCTCTTGTTTCCCTTACTGGGCCTTCTGCTCACCCTTTCATTTGATGTATTTCCCCAGGTTATGAGATGCAGTAATGAACCTATGATGAACATAAGTAGAAGCATTTCAACTGTTTAAGATGAATGTTTTATGTTGTTTTCATGTATTATGTTTCTGGTTTCGAAGACACGAAACCTTAAAGATCCTCAGTTTTTTGTAATGTAATGAAAGTTTATGTTATATAAAGGCGGGATGCCACAGTTGGTATCAAAGGATGGTTAGTTATTTTTGGAAATTAGGATATAAAAACTTTAGGAATAACCCTATAGAAAAGTTTAAATATAGGAAAACTTCCTGGTATTTTGGTATGTATTGAATAAGTTGTTTATCAAAAAAATACATCCATGTCTGGTTACGACCAGGTAGAGGTGGCTCTGGCACAGATGTAAATAGGGGTAAAACAAAAAAACACCGCTTTGAGCTAGACTCGAACAGTAACTGGTGCACGATAACGAGCCATGCTACACTCTTGGTTACGACACTCCTGAGGGATATGTTTGGTTAATCACAAGATTTTTATGAATAATTATGAAGTAATTATAGAGAAATGTAATTTTTTAATCATGAAGTCTTAGTTAAATGATTCATAAATGAAATAAGGTTCTCACTAAGGTTTTATTATTTTATAAAATGGCAGGAAATAGGAGGAACCGTGAAGATGGTGACCGCAATTCACCATGTGCCGACGACCCTCCGATGGAAGCCAGAATGGAAACATTCATGCGAATGATGAACCAACTGACTCAAGTTATGAGTAAAAACTTGAATCATGATGAGAGGCCGACCTCACCACAAAGGGAAAAACATTCTGTTGAGTCCTTCATGTGTCAACGACCACCAACATTCAGTGGAGATACTGACCCATTGGTTGCAGAAAAATGGATAAGCTCCATTGAAAAAGATATTTTCTGTAATTCATTGTTCAGAACAAGAAGAAGTCACCCTTGGTGTTTACCACCTAGAGGGAGAAGCTGATCAGTGGTGGTCACTGATCAAAAACACGAAGCCACGAGAAGAGATGGAAGCTATCGAGTGGGAAGAGTTCTGGGGAATATTCTTTAATAAGTATTTCCCTCTTTCTATGAGAACGAGAATGGAGAAAGAGTTTCTCGAGCTGAGGTAGAAGGAGAACGAATCTGTCAGATGCTATGAGATGAACTTCACCCGAAATTCACGATATACCTCTAGCTTTTTCATGGATCAATGTGAGAAGGTTGACAGATTTTTCGGTGCACTAAGACCTCATCCATGAAAGAATCTAGAAAACCGGGACTACGATAGCTATGAGGAGTTCATGCGGAGTTCAATGAAAGTCAAGATAGTGTTTGGTGAGACACAATGGTCTCATAAATCAAATGTCAAGAAGAGATCATTGGAGCCCAGTCTAGGGAACACTTTTGATCAAGGAAGTGGTGGGAAGCAAATGCAACTTACCACATGCAATAAATGTGGGAAGAAGCATCTGGGGAACTGCTTGATCGGAAGTCGGAAGTACTAAAAGTGTGAAAGGGAAGGCCATACTGCTCGGAATTGTCATAGTGATGTGAATCCTCAACTTCCCAACACTAATGGTAGAGGAAGGATGGTTCCAACCCTACCCAAAGTCAAATGCATCAAGTGTGGAAAACATGGGCACTTTGCTAATCACTGTCCAAATCCGAGGGTAGCAGAGGGGAATCACCATCAACCTCAGAAAAGGCCAAGGTAGAATGGTCGTTCTTTTGCTATCACAACAACTGATGTTGAGGTTCTGAATGACATGGTAGCTGGTACTCTTGTTTTCCTCTCAAAACTAGAAAGTAATTTATGTGATTCCGGTTCTATGAATTCTTTTATTTCCTCCATGTTTGCCAAGAATATAGAATCAATCTCCGAATAGCATGAGGTAGAATTGTCATTCAAGACTCCAAGTGGGATTATCCATGCATCAACAATGTTTAGAGACTCTAGTGTTTACTTCAGTGAGCACAATATTATCGCAAATCTAGTGGTCATTCCCATGTTGGAATTAGACTTTATACTAGGGATGGACTAGCTCTCAAAGTATAATGCTAAGATCAAATGCAGAAGTAAGGAAATATCAGTAGTATTTAATGAACGACCTACAATTATCTTCCAAGGAGAGATATCCCGAACTGATTCCTATATAGAAGCACCTCCAATACCTTTCATTATGGAGTTAATCAGTGATGATGAAGAAGGAAAAGGGAGTATAAAAATAGAATATGTTCTGATTGTTTAGGAATACATGGATGTATTTTATATGGAGTTACCTGGACCTCCCCCAGAAAGAGAGGTAGAGTTATCCATTGAACTCGTACCTGGATCTCAATCGATATCAAAGAATCTGTATAGAATTGAACATGTGGAGCTAGAAGAGTTAAATAAACAACTCCAAGACTTGTTGGATAAGGGGTTTATCTGACCGAGTGTGTCTCCTTGCAGAGCACCAGTTCTCTTTGTGAAGAAGAAGGATGGATCAATGCAGCTATGCATTGATTATAGAGAACTGAACGGGATCACAGTGAAGAACAGATACCCACTTCCAAGAATTGAGGATTTATTTGACCAACTTCATGGAGCTCAATTCTTCTCCAAGATTGACCTTTGATCTGGTTATCATCAAATGAGGGTGAAGAAGGAAGATATTCCAAAGACTACCTTCCGATCAAGATATGGGCATTATGAGTTTACTGTTATGCCCTTCGGCTTGACTAATGCTCCTGCTATTTTAATGGATTTGATGAATAGAGTCTTTAAGGACTACTTTGATAACTTTGTGGTAGTTTTTATTGATGATATTTCGATATATTCAAAAAGTCATGGGGAGCATGAAGATCATCGGAGGGTTATTTTGAAAACTTTGTGGAAGTAGAGGCTCTTTGGAAAGATCAGAAAGTGTGAGTTTTGGTTACAATAAGTGGCTTTCTTGGGACACATCATAAACAATGAAGGAATCTCTTTTGACCCTGCAAAGACAATAGTTGTGGAGGAGTGTCCTCAACCCACAACAGTAACTAATATTCGTAGTTTCCTTGGTTTATTGGGATATTATAGGAGGTTTGTGAAAAACTTTTCACAGCTTTCTAATCCACTAACCAAATTGACTCGAAAAGGGGTTAAGGTTTTCTAGACAAAGGAATGAGAGGAAAGTTTCCATGAGCTGAAGAAGAGATTGGTTACTGAACCCGTGTTTACACTACCCTCTATCGGAGAAGGATTCGTTATTTTTAGCGATGCATCTCTGAATGGTCTTGGGTGCGTCCTCATGCAAAATGACAAGGTAATTGCTTATGCATCTCGACAGTTGATGATTCATGAGCAGAATTATCCTATGCAGGATCTAGAGCTAGCGGCAGTTGTTTTTGCTCTAAAGATATGGAGGCACTATCTTTATGGGGATAAATGTGATATATACAACAACCACCAAAGTTTAAAGTATATTTTCACGCAGAAATAATTGAACATGAGAAATAGGAGATGGTTGGAGCTTATTAAAGACTATTATTGTTCAATTAATTATCACCCTGGAAGAGAAAAGAAATTCGCGGATGTGTTAAGCAGGAAAGATCCGGTTGTTCTGGAAACAATGAGGATCCTAGGAGATCCCTTGATTAAAGATCTAGTAAAACTGGACATAGGAGTTGTAAGGGAAGGGAGATTATCAACCTTATCCCAAATGATTTCTCAACCTTCATTACTAGAGAAGATCAAGAAGGATAAAAAAAGATCCATTGCTTTAGGAGAAGTTTGAGGCTGTAAAGGATGGGAAGTTCCCTCATTTCAATATTGATCAAGAAGGTGTATTGAAATTTCGTACAAGACTATGTGTTCCATCTATTCCAGAGATAAAGAAAGAACTGATGGATGAAGCTCATAGCTCTACTTTCTCTATACATCCGGGAAGCAATGAAATGTATAGAGACCTTTGTGATCATTATTGGTGGGATAACATGAAGAGGCAGATTGCTGATTACACTACAAGGTGCCTGGTGTGTCAACAAGTAAAGGAAGAATGACAACTTTCTAAGGGGGTATTACAACCGCTACCCATACTAGTATGGAAGTGGGATAATATAACTATGGACTTTGTAACTGGTCTCCCGAAAACATCCAAAGGAAATAATGCGATATGGGTTATTGTGGACCGTCTCACCAAGACCACCCATTTTATCTGTATTCGGGAAGATTTCTCTCTGGATCATCTTGCCAAGATATACGTAAAGGAAGTGGTAAGGTTGCATTGGGTACCACTATCCATCGTGTCTGATCATGATCCACGATTCACATCAATGTTCTGGAGAAGTATTCAACATGATCTGAATACTAAATTGAATTTTAGTACGGAATATCAGCCTCAAACTGATGGCCAATCTGAAAGGACTATTCAGACACTCGAAGACATGTTGAGATTATGCTCAATGGAATTTAAAGGTGGATGGGATCAACACCTCCCAGTAGTTGAGTTCTCCTATAACAATAACTTCCATTCGAGTATCCAGATGGGACCCTATGAAGCTCTGTATGGAAAGCAATGTAGAAATCCTACTTGTTGGGATGAAATTGGCGAGAGAAATTTTCTTGGTCCTGATCTTGTGAAAGAGATGATTGAACAAGTTCATTCCATCCAACAACACATAAAGCCTGCTCATAGTCGGCAGAAGAGCTATGCTGACAACCATCGAAGGAACTTGGAGTTTGGTGTTGGTGATAAAGTCTTCCTTCGAATTTATCCATAGAAGAGAGTCATGCGGTTTGGGAAGAAAGGGAAGCTCATCCCTAGGTACATTGCCCCCTCTGAAATCCTTGATCGCAAAGGAGCAATGGCCAATCGACTAGCACTTCCACCGAACCTAGCTCAAGTTCAAAATGTCTTCCATGTATCTCTCTTGAGAATGTACATACCCGACCCTTCACATGTACTGAACCTAGAGGTGGTACAACTAGAACATGACCTCTCTTATGAGGAGCAGCCTGTGGAGATCTTAGACCTTAGAGAAAAGGTTCTACAAAACAAGACTACCCACCTTGTTAAAGTGTTGTGGAGTAATCATAAGTATGAAGAAGCAACTTGGGGGCCTGAGGAAACAATGAAGCAAAAGTACCCTCACCTTTTCGACTAGGCCTCAATTATAAAATTTCGGAGAAAAAATTTCTTAAGGGGGGAAGAATGTAACGACCCAAACTTTTTGAATAGTATATTAACATACTCTTAACGATTTAATAGGGAATTTAATGGTTAATGCAGAAAGAGGAGTCGATGGATTCATCCAGTAGACTCGAACCTTATGAAGGCCACATATCTGAGCTTGGGAAGGAGGTGGCATCTTTGGGCTTCGCTTTGGACCAAGCCCAAGCCGAACTGCAGCGTGTGAAGCTTGAACAGAAACACCTACAAGAGAAGTTCAAGTTAGTAGAGATTACTACTAGGGAAATGTTATCTGAGCCTCCCTCAGATTCCCTCACCATAGCACACCTTACACTTAGGTCATATTATGGTGTTATAAGGGGCTATGTGACGAGACCATATCTTCTTTGTGTAATCCTTTGGGATGAATAAATTGAGATTTCCTCCTTAAGTGAAGTTTGTGAAATTTGAAATGTCCGGATTATTTTATGATGTATTTTATGGATGAATTTTGATAAAAAGGAAATTTTAAAATATTTATGTAAACCATAAATAATTAATGATGTGTAATGATTTTCAAAAAATGGTCTTATGGAAAAGTGTTCAGTAAGTAATTTTGATTCTAATAAGATCAACTTAATTTTTGATGAATAGTAAATTATGAATAGTGATTTTACGCTTCAGATTAGTAATGTGACCAAATGAATTAGTAATATCACTTAAAGAGCGTTTTAATATAATTTAGATGCCTTGATTATGTAATGGGATTCAATAAAATCGGTAAATAACAGTTTCATAAATTATTAGTCATGTATTAGTTTTTTCAGGTGAATAGTGTTTTTAATTAAAAATTAAATTAAAAATAATTAGAAAATCATTTTTATAAAATGGAATTTATTTTTGAACTCGGAGCATCGATATTTGGTTAAGGTGAAATTTTGGGATTTTTCTGAGAAAGATGAATTTTCAGTGAATAGTAAAAATGCAGTTTTAGGGTTTCGGCATGTTAAATGAAATCATAACTGTGTCATGATGATTCCATGAGATATTTTAGGGGATGGTCGACTAAAGGGGATGAATTATTGTATTAGGTGTCCCAAGTGGCCAATATCATGGGAAAATACCATGGGCAAGCCCATGGTTTTTCCAAAACCACCAATGAGGTGTCCTTTGGCCATTAATGCCTTGTCCCCTCACGTTCCCTATAAATACCAAGCCGTTATCTCATCCTTTCGACTCAAAAATCATCCTCAACGATGTTCTAGTCTCCTTAACTCCCAAGGAGTCCTCCCAAGGTGCCCTCAATCCTCTCAAGGTCCCAACTTGTGTGTTTTAAGAGTTACGTTTTAAGGTAAGGGATCCGACCTCTCTCTTTCTTTTCAAGTAATCTCTTTTATGTCATTTCATTTATGCTCCATTTTATTAGTTTGAAGGATGTTATTATATATTCATATTACTTCCCTTTTCATGTTCATATGATGAGATACCTCCTCTTTCTCTCATCAAGTCGTTTTAATAATGTTTAAGTGGCGCCGTGAGGCTGCCGAATTTTTAAGCGATTCTTTCACCTTTCTCATTTTTCAAAGTTCTAATTTCATGTAAATTCTTTAAAGTTACTTTTTATTATGTTGGGGTATGATATATATATCTATCATACTGAAAGTTTATTTTCATATGATGAGAGACCCTATTTGATCGTGTAAATTCATTTTTGTTGATGTTTAAGTGACGCTGTTTGGGTGCCGAATTTTTATAAGAGAAATCTTATTTTTGTCTTCCTTTACTGTTATTCATTTCATATGGTATTTCATTAAAATTTTATTACCATGTTCTTAAATCCTTTATATTATGTTCCCCTACTATTTTATAGATCATTTATGAGTGGGTGACCCATGTCCCCTCTCTTTTCAATGTTTTCTAAAACCCTGAAACATAGCCGTTATGCTGGAGAATTTCCATATCAAAATGTCTCTCTCTTTTTCTAATGTTCTTTTATTTTATTAAGTGAATACTCAAAGATCTCTCCTCTATAGGGGTATTCACATATATACCAAAATTTTATATTTTAAATTCTGGGATTTACATACATGAGACCTGCTTTCCCTTTCTGTGGGTTTAAAGTGACATAAAGATCATGTCTTTAAAGAAGTTTTTAAAACGTTATGATTATGAAATGAAACCCATTTATTTTATGCTATATGGGTTGTTTATGAAATGATTTATGATGATATATGTGAATCAAATGATAATAAAGGAAAATTTAAGGGTGTGCACTGATAGCGCTCCAATGCATTGGGTAAAGACTTAATCTCAAGAGATGACCTTTCAGACTGATACCTTGGTGAATAACCTTGGTAATTTTTAATTACACCTTGGGGATGGACCTTGGTGAAATAGAAATGATTGTAAATTTTAAATGTTGTAGCCACATCTTCATGTTATGAAAAACATTATTTTTATATGCCTCAGGATTTCTATCTCATGCCTTAAAGTTCTTTTCATGACCTTATTGAAGTATCTCAAGTTCACATGTAAAATGTTTCTCTTTTTTCCCTTACTGGGCCTTCTGCTCACCCTTTCATTTGATGTATGTCCACAGGTTATGAGATGCAGTAATGAACCTAGTATGAACATAAGGAGAAGCATTTCATGTGTTTAAGAAGAATGATTTTTGTTGTTTTAATGTATTATGTTTCTGGTTTCCAAGACACTAATCCTTAATGATCCTCAGTTTTGTGTAATGTAATGAAAGTTTATGTTATATAAAGGTGGGATGCCACAACTAGTACTCTTATTCACGAATAAGGATGGGTGAATGCGCCTTTGATACGATTATCATGAGTTTAACAAAATAAAAATAAAGAAAAATTATCATGTCCTATGAATTTATGACTTGTTCAATTAGCTACATGGAGCACAATACATTTCCAAGGTAGATTTTTGATCAGGATATTATCAAGTAAGGGTGAAGAAGGAAGATATTCCCAAGACTACTTTTCCTACAAGGTATGAGCACTATGAATTCAATGTAATACCTTTCGAACTTACTAATGCTTGAAAAATATTTATGGACATGATGAATTGAGTATTTAGAGATTACCTCGACAAATTTATGGCAGTATTTATAGATGATATTATAACATACCCCAAAACCAAGGAGGATCACGTGGAGTATCTAAGAATTGTACTAGAGACCTTACGAAAGGAGTACAACAAGTGTGAGTTCGAGTTGAATGAGGTCTCATTCTTGGGCCACAACATCATAAGAAATTGGATATTTGTGGATCCCTCCAAGACAACTACAATAGAGGGATGGTCAAGGCCAGCATCAGTAACGACTATCCGTAGATTTTTGGGGTTTGCTGCAAATTATCGACGATTTTTGAGAAATGTCTCATGATTTTCCAACACTTTTACCAAGAAAACTCGGAAGGGAGTAATGATTTCTGGGAGTGATGAATGTGAAGAAAGCTTCAAGGAGTTTAAAAATAGGATTATCACTTTGTCTGTGCTCACTTTCCCCACAAGTGGATAACTTTTTGGGGTATTTAGTGATTCTTTGAATAAGGGCCTGACCTATGTGTTGATGAAAAATGGAAAAGTCATTACCTATGTTTTAAGGAAATTGAATGTTCATGGGAAGAATTATCCAACACTTGATATGGAGTTGGCTGTGGTGATCATCCCTTTAAAAATTTGGTGGCATTATCTCTTTGGGGGAGAAGTGTGAAATATATGTTGACCAAAAAAGCCTCAAGTATATATTCACATAGTAATATTTGAACATGTTCCAACAAATATGGTTAGAGCTAATCAAATACAATGACTGCTCAATCCATTACCACCCAGGGAAAGTGGAAAAGGTGGCATATGCTCTAATTAGAATGGACACAATGATTCTGTCATTGATGAGAATTGAAAAGGATCCAATCTTCTTAGATTTGATGAAGATGGACATGGGAATCATAAAAAAGGGAACATCATCAATCCTTTCACAAATGATTGGTTAACCATCTTTTTTGGAATGGTTAAAGGATTATCAAAAGGATGATGTAGGAATTTAGAAGAAAGTAAAATCTATCAGAAAAGGGAAAACCCTAGAGATCAATGATAATGAAGAAGGAATTGTGGGATTTGGGAAAAGATTATGTGTTCCCTCAAGTCTGAAGCTGATGAAGGAAATTTTGGATAATTCACATAGTTAAAATTTATCTATTCACCCAAGAAACACAAAGATGTATAGATATATCCAAGAGCATTATTGGTGGGATTATATGAATAATGAGCTCGCTCAGTATACATCAATCTGCCTTGTGTGTCTGCAAGTGAAGCCAAAGAGGCAGAAATCTAATGGTATGATGACACCATTGCCCATACAAGTTTTTAAATGTGATAACATCACCATGGAATTTTTCACCAGACATCCGAAGACATCCAAATACAACAATGAAATCTTGGTTGTTGAGGATTGTCTTACAGAGTCTGCACACTTCATTACAATTAGGGAGGATTTATCATTGGATCAACTAGCTCGGATATACATCAGGGAAGTGGAAAGGCAGCATATAGTACCACTATCTATTGTATCTGATCGATATTCAAGATTCACCTCTATGTTTTGGAACATTGTTCAACATGCTCTAGATAATAAACTGAACCTTAGTACAACCTATCATCCTCAAACTGATGGAAAATCTAAGTGAACTATTTAGAAACTGGAAGATATGTTAAGATCATGTTCAATGGAATTTAAACGAGGTTTGGATCAACATCTTCTCTGTTTGAATTCCCCTATAATAACTATTTCCACTCGAGCATCCAAATGGAACCTTATGAAGCCTTGTATGGGAAGAGGTGCAGAACACCATCATGTTGGGATGATGTCGGTGAGAATAACCTTCTTGGACCTGAAATTGTCGATGAAATGGTGGAGAAGGTGAAAACCATTCAGCAGCATATCAAGGAAGCCTAGAGTCGATAAAAGAGTTATGTAGATAACCATTGACAAGACCTTGAGTTTAATGTTATAGATATGGTATTTCAATGCATATATCCATGGAAGAAGGTCACGAGGTTTTAAAAGAAATGGAAGTAAAGTCCTAGGTACATCGGCCCCTTCGAGATTCTTGTTTGTGTTGGGGCTGTGACCTATCGACTAGCACTTAAACCTACCATGACCAATGTACATGATGTATTTTATGTATCCCTCTTAAGGAATTACATACCATGCCCTTCACAGGTACTCTCTTTAGAGGTAGTACATCTTGAGGATGATCTTTGTTACGAGGAGAAACCAATGAAGATCATAGATTGTATAGGAAAATCTCTACAAAATAAGAAAATGCACCTCATCAAGGTGTTGTTAAAAACAAAAAGTTTGACTAAGAAACATGGGAATCATAAGAAGTGATTATGTAGAGTTACCCACATCTGTTTTAGTGTGGGAAAATGAAATTTGGAGGGTGAAAGTTTTTATAGGGATAAGATTGCAAAGACCCAAAAATTTATTAACGAAAAATCATCTTGGACTATTTAAAAATATTCTTATGGTTATGTAAAATGTATGAAATTATGTGGTTCTATGTTTAGGATTTTAAAACACCATTAATAATTGTGACCTTTGCTAATATATTCATTGAACAAGGATCACATCATTAGTATAAATATAGGGCATTAACAAATCCAATTTACTTAGAAAAAGGAAGCGATGACCTCATCCATTATAATTTCCCCATACGAAGTCAATTTGTTGGAGCTTAGAATTGATGTGGCATCATTAGGCTTCACTATTGACTAAGAAAAATATGATCTTTAATACGTTAAGCTAGAGTGGAACTGCCTACGAGAGAAGTAGAATTTGATAGATATTACCACTCGAGAAATGTTATCTGAGCCAACCCAAGAGTCTGTCACCATCACGTACCTTACCCTAAGGTCTTATGTAGGTGTTTTAAGGGGTTATATAACAATACCCTTGTACTAAGATAATGTACATTATTCTTGTATAGATAATATACATTCTTTTTATTATAGTTACTTTCTAAATAGTTTTAAAAGCACAAATTTTCTTTTTAGTTAGTATTTAACTAAGAAATCTATTTTGATGAATTAATGAATTTTTGAATAAAATAATATTTCAATAAATTATTATCATTATTACTAAATTACGTTTTATTTAATATAAATTATCGTAAAAACTTATGAATATAATTTTAATTTTTATTATGGTTTGAAAGCTGTTTTGGTCAAAACCCATGAATTTTCGATAAATGTCGGTTTTTATTTTAATAGAAAAAATTCACCTATTTAGAAAATTAATTAGATAAAATGAATATAATTTTTGTAATCATGATGTCGAAATTATCTAACGGTGAATTTTTAATAATTTTCTGAGACTGTCGAATTTTTGGGAAAAAATTAAATACTGTATATATATATAATGTGTTTTACTAGATCATAATGACCCAATAGTGATGTAATAAAATACTATAAACATTAATTTCGGCCAATATATGTTTTACTATTAAAATAATGTAATTTTGGGTTTGTTTGATTTATTATTCTAAGATTTAGTGGACCTTTCAAGGCTTTTAAAACATTTTGTCTTTTTAAATTGTTTTCCTTTAGAGTGTGACTCACATCCACATAAGCAACCGTATTATTTTATGAAGTTTGGCCATTGGAATTATAAAATATTATTTTACTCTCCCCTTTGGCCAAAACCATGGTCTGGTTTTTGGTTTTGATTAGTTTAATGTGAGGTGTCCCAAACCTAAATAATAAAGAATCTCCTCTACTTTCCTACATAAACCCACCCAATCTCCCACTTCCTCTTCACTAAAAACCTTTTGAGTTTGACCAAACACTTACCTCATTTCTCTAGAATCATCCCAAGGTTCCCAAGCTCTCATGAATCCTCTCTCAAGCCTCTCCCAGGCTTTTTGGATCTCACTTCCATGTAAGGGATTTATTCATTTCTTATTTTTGTCCAATTTTCTATAAGTTGTTATTCCCTTTTTTCAATTACAAATGTTGGGGTATGATTTTTCACCTCCCTGATACTTCCCTATTTATGTTTGGATGATGGGATACCCATTTCTCTCTCATTAATTCCTCCCATGTACACCCTATACCATGCCTAAATTCCGTGAGGTATTTCTCTCTCCTCATTTACATCTAAGTAATTATTTTGTTTTATGCATCCAAATTCTATTAAATTTGTTGGGACATGTATCTATATGACCTCATTACTAGCCATTTCATGTAAATTTTATGAGACACCCCTTTCTCTCTTATCAACCATTTTTTATGAGTTCTTATTTCCCATCATTTTGCTGCCAAAATTGCACTATGATTTTCCGAGCCAATGTCATTGTGTAGTGAATACGATGTCGATTTATCAATCAAGGGTATTCAACATTATGAACATTTAATTATTGATTATAAAACTTAATTTATGTATTCCAAATCCCTTTATCATGAAATAAATGATGATAATTGATTCCACTTTGTATGACCCATGTGTCAAACTTATGCATGAAATGAAATGTTTAAGGAGGGTGTGCCGTGATAGCTCTCCAATGGATTGGGTAAAGTATAGATTCATGATACGTCATGTTAAATGAGTGTTGAATCATGATAATTCATGCAAAACAAGGGATTACTCATGATTCATTTTCAATGATGGTTTACTCATGCTCCATGTGCAGTGAGCCTTGGATCATGCTAATTCCATGTTAAGTGTTGTTTCCACATTTCCATGTTATGATTATAATGCTTTATCATACCTTTATGTTATTGTTTCTCTTATGATCCATCGATATTCCTATTGTATAAGATGTATTGTATTCCTCATGTTATTCCATAGTTGTTCCCTTATTGGACTTTATAGCTCACCCTATTCTTATGCATGTCCTCAGGTTATCCAATGCAATTCTAAATACGAGGGAATGTAGTGGTCAGGTAGAGGATGTATTCAATAAATATGTTATATTTCTTGTTTTATGTTGTTATGTAATGATCCTAAGACACAAAAACAATATTCCTCTCAATATTATATGTTGTATCAGGTATTGTTTATGTATTAAATAATGTTTTAGTGTGTAATAAAGACTATGGTTGTCATATGGAAGGTTGAGTTCCTAGAGAAACACAAAAAAATGGATTTATTTCATGTTTTCATCAAACTCTAACCTCATTCCATGAAAAATAATTGTTCCCATTGTATAACCCGGTGCACTAGGACGATAATTATGATGGTGTCCCCCTTGTATAATTGATGATTTCTTGCGTGATATGATCTTTCTTTTAGTCATGTAAACAATGAATTGTAAAAAATCCTGGTTCTTAGCGATTTATTTCATGAAAATTCATATTTTAAACAAAAAAATCCATGAGAAAGAGATCCTTTTTCATGCCCTCTTCTAAAGCTTCACACCATCGTGAATTTTTCATGCCTAGACCATGCATTTGTACTGAGCTTCCTTGGAACATCCAGAATCATTTGAAATGTCCAACCAACCCATCTAGGATTAAATTAATGCTAATGATTCCATGTCCTGGGGAGATCAACATCCACCTGATGATTGGAAGGGAAAGAAAAAATACATAGGAGAATCTAGATTCTAATAAATTCTTGGACTCCTATTCTAGTATCTTCTATAGTAGAATCCATGAAAACAACAAGAGAATGAATAAAGAAATGGATCTTTAGGCTCGAGGAAATGTTACAGATGAAGGGTTTGGGTGTATTGGTTTTGCATCACCAACCTAGAGTATGGGGCTGAGTTACTTCATATTACTTTGAATGAAGTAGTGAATATATCCCAATTCCACACTTATCATCTATAAGATATGATTCCAGACAACTCAACCATTAGTCTCCTAACACCAACACTTCAACATTCACCTTAGGGTTCTTTAAGTTATCCTATGGTTTGCACACTACGTTGGTTTCATTCCATTGATATTATTCCAATACGATGAGTTTCAGTCCATGTCAAACATTAAGGAAGACATCTAGTATACCCTTTTATAATAATATATCCTTTTTATAGTGATTAATGTAATAATAGATCACTCCGACACCTATTCCACAAGAAAATTAAATTAAATCATTGATTTATATTTTTTGGAATAAGGATCATGATCTGAAGATGTCAGGCTGGATGGAGAACTGCCTAATAGCTCCATAAAGGAGAAGGATGTGATAATAATAGTTTATATTGGAGGAAGCTAAGGATGAGAAGTTGGTCATCAACATGGTGAAAGACTATAATCCACTTGTCAGCTATACCACATTGCTCACCACATTTCTCAGTGGATGGATACTTCCAGTTAGAGACATATGAATTAGCATATGAATATGGGCATTAGTGATGGCAGTGACCAAGAAGGCTGAAAAAATGGTGAATCTAAGGGTGCTGGTGCTAGACCTTCTCTACAGTCAGATTGTCCATGTGGGGTGGGGAGACATGCCCAGGAGGATATTTGGACTATTCCTGTTCTTTCACAAATTTATTTTGGATCACTTTAGATGATATGAGTTTCCTAACGCCATCAGCCTTCCAAATATTGGTCTTGATCCCACTTTTTTCAACAAGAACGGGGTACATTATATGGCTCATAGTAAAAATGGGGTCATAATTTAGAACGATAACTACATAAATTTAATCATTGAACCGTTTTCAACCATAGTTGGTGAAAATGGTGAAAAAATCCCTATGTTTTTTAGTAGATATAATTCCTATAGTTCTTCTGATGTGGAGTACTAGTGTAAAAGTTTTATGAAAACACATACTGTGATCCAAACAGACCATCTTGGTTTTGTCTACTAGTTTGGATGCATCCAACATCTGACGATGAGAGTGTACATGGGTGTACATGAAAAGTGGAATCCATATATACTTTTTCATATGTGGTGGATGTTCATTGGTGTCGAATCAGGGGAGACCGTTATGCTACCACCATCCAATGTCAATTCTGGATTTTTCAAGGATTATTTTGGAAATTGGGTATCGACGTACCCAAGTCTGATATTTTATTAATCCATAATAGTTATCTCTCTAGTGAGTGGAAAACCAAAGTAGAATAAAGGTAGGCAGATTTCTCTCTAAGTGGTGATCTAGGAATCGATGGAAGCTCAAGATAAACTTATAGGGGGTACAGTATAAAGTTATATTTCACCAGCACGTCTTAAAGGAGAGGGAATCTCATATAATTTGTCATGTTATAAAATAGGGGGATCTCGAACCAAAATTGGAATAACCAGGTTGAACCTAGAGAACAAGTTGAGGAATCTGAGGGATCTGATCATTAATTCCAATTTCCCCACAATTTAGGAATCTTTGGGGATTTTAAAGATTAATATGATGGTGGAGAAGTTTTAGTGGATTCTGTCTCATGATGGGATCATTGTACTAGAGGTGGGGCACATCCAAATCTGGGAGAAGTTAACTTTATAAAAGGAATTTGAATATCTGGAAGCTCTGAATATATTTTATTATCATTGTGGGGGAACCTGAGATTCCTCCAATCATGATGTGATGATTGTATATGATAAAAAAGGAGTATTTTATACAAATTTATTAATCAATTGAGTATGTATCGATCAGTGATGGCTCACATGGCTCTTGTAATGGAGAGTCCTAGGGGTCAACTGCTGGACAAGAGACTCGCTGTCAGAGTTGTGAGATCGCCACGTCAAATAATTTTGAATCGATATAATTATATTGGTATAATTTTTAACATTATTTTATCTTCTAATATATCAACTATTTTATTTTTAATATCTGAATAAATCTTTTTTTTTACAAAATAAAGATGAAATTTTAAAATTTCCCCCTATTGGATGGGGAATAGGTGATCCATTAGGTTTTTGATGAGAATGCTCTTTCATCTATGCCCGAGGATTCTACTATTTGAGGCCCTATTAAAGAGGTTTAAGTAGTGTCCTAAGAGAATTTGATCCACCTAGTCATATATGAGGGACCATGATATTTAATCCAAATGGAGATGACTACTTCTAGTGAAGCAGGTCACCTAGAGTAACTAATTATTGAGACCCCCTTCCTCCATGAAAGGATAAATTTAAAACCAATAAACCCTTTTCAAACAATCATGAAGATATTTATTTTCAAACATAATTTTTTTTTTGTTTCAATACATCTCATGGCCATTCAAAATTGAGGGATTCGGTTCCAAATATAGAGGGGCCGACTAGTGTTGAGGAGTCTCATAGGGTGTAAATCCATATCATGTTGTTAATACAGAAACTCTCCCAAATTATTTGTAACTGTATATATTTTTCTCTTACAAGATCCTTTTTTTACAAAAATTCCATTATTAAGAAAAATAAGTAACATTATTTTATTTAATTATGTTCTTCAAAGGGTGTGCACCGCATAATTTTCTATGGTCGTATTATCATGGTAAATTTCCCTACCAGATTCACTGACCATTTAGGATCCTATAATTTGAGATGATCTAGCCTTGGTCCTAGTAAATAGTCCTACTATAGTCACCGGTGATTCCTCTAGGGTGGAGGATCTCGAGGTTGGAAGAGGAAATTCAATATAAGAATCATAAGATGACGATGAAGGAGTTATTAATATATATTTTGACCAATCTCATTGTATATCATAGGAGGACCCAGATGCTTATGTCCAAATAGATTATTCCATATTTGATACTATACCACTCATAGATCTAGAATACTCTAGGTAAAATGTTTATAAGAAGAGCCACATTTTCAAAAGAAGGATTTGGAGGAAGGGGTAGTGGTTTATCACCCAGACCTCAATGTCATACCTTGTTATCCAGATGGTGTCCCTTTTCCACTGACTGTAGAACCTACACACTAGTGGGGTGAACAATTGTGCTCTCCATGAATTGGTCTGCGACAACTTCAGTAATTTAGTACATGTGGATATCCAACATTTGGACATCACCTAGCATAATAATAATTCTGATATCACCTGAAATCTCTAAGATTGTAATTAATAAATTAAACGTATGGAGGAGTAGGTGAATGATCATAAATACATCCTCAATTCTCAAGAATAGTTCTTCATCCAGTTTATGGATCAGTTAGTAGTGGGAGAGGATCATGGGAATGAGGTAGTCTCTCTGATTTCTAATTACTAGGCTTTGATGTATTGGGTATAGATCAAGGATGATGAGGTTTTTCCGATGGTTGAGGAGGAGGAAGCAATTCTCATTTGGATGTTACAGGTCCATGTGGTCAGGCACTAGAGGTTGGTTGGGCTAGAGCACTCAATTTTTTGTGTGGAACCATATGATAATTTTATAGGGATATAAAATAGGATAGAATGTGTTGATGAAACACACAAAATACTATAGTTCATTAATTTAAAATTATATACATATATGGAAATATATCTTTTGTCATATTTTATTATCACACATTAATCATACATATAAGGGAACCAATGACTAATAACTATGATCATACGATTAATTCTCATAGTGATAAAAAATTGACAACTATTTTTGGAAATACATTGTCTATAACATTTTTCTTAGTATGTGGAAAAATAACTAAGGATCGACTAGTGACCATGTTCAAAAAATTTAACCCATCTGAAAATGTCCTCTAATTTCTTCCAGGGTTTGTTCCCAGGATGGTAGGTGAACTAGTTTGTCTATGTACCATTTTATTAAGAGGGTCAATTCAAACATAGAGGAGAATGAGGACCCAAATTAAGGGAAAAAAAATCATGATGATTTAGGGATGAAATGCTTTAATGGATTTAAAACCATTCAAATTTCACCACCATGACTTTTAGAAAATTAGGTTGGTGCATTTAACTAAATAAAGTCAAACTAATTTTTGAGGGGAAGTGTTGTCCATAATGTCAACCGATGGTTATGAAAAATGAAAGATGTGATAGGTGACCAAATCTATAGAAAATAAATTATAGGGATAGGGAATAATATGTCTTTTAGTTTTATATTGTGAAACTAGGATGATAGAATCGTAGTTTAACATCATATGGTGAAAATTCTAGAAACATAATTAAATGTAATATGGTGAGCATAATGTATCACACTGCTCAACATCATGTGATCAAGATGTTGGACATTCATTTGAACATCATGTTGTGATGATGATTTATCTCATATTTTAATATCGTGTGATTGGGACATCAAAACCAACATTAAGGTTACCCTCCTAGTGAAACTGGAAAATGGTAGTGGAGTTTAGCATGAGAAGGGTACTCTCTAAAGGGTCTTGTATGGAGAAGGTATCTTAGGAGACCCTCACCGAGAAAAAGAATATGGAGAGAGCCACACATTGATAAAGTTCACCATGTGTGGACCATAGGATGAGTATCCTAGTAGGGAATCTATATTAGTGTGGAATAACAACCTAATGTCATCAGAGGGCCAATAATGTCAAATGCCGGACAACACATGCCTTGGGGTGGGACGTTCACCCAGTTTAATGTCATTATTCATAGACATGCAATCCTTGTTTAATGCCAAAGAGTCTCAACTCAAGGCTTCCCAAATAGTTTTTGGTGGTATGGATAAGTAGTAACCTGATGTCATTGGAGTTCCAATAGAGGTCCCATTCCTTGTGAAACATAATGGGAATTGAACAAATTGTTTATGGTTCTAATGTTGAGACATTGGAGCATAGATTAAGGTCATATAGTTTGGACTATGGAAAAAACATTAAGGTTGAAATCATGGACCATGACTCTTAGTTTACATTCCTAGGTTTGGACAATAGGGTGTCATGTATAGAAGGAAAATGTGGGACATAGAGGGAAGGTAACACCTTGTGAATAGAAGGACCTTTGGAGGACACACAAATCCTTATAAGAAATCTACCTGATAGATTTCACATAGTTTATGCTAATGATGCTTGGACCTTGTATTTTATTCTTAGGTCATAATGATTGTACTCGGGGTTTTGTTCATAAAAGGAAGATAGATGAAATAAATTTAGGGTATCCCAAAATGAATGGAGGGGCTATAGAGGCCACCCGATGTGGAAAAAATGTCTCAAAGAAAACTCACTCCCAACATAAAGTCAGGATTCGTGGACCATGATGTTCTCATATGTTAGAAACATATATGTTTAGTAGAGTAGAGTGAACACCCTATTGTTAATTGAATGAAATGGAGGTCCAATTATACAAAACACATAATCTAAAACTATGAGAGATTCAATGTCTGAAATATTCTTGAGAAAAAAATCATTCCCAACTCATAATCCCACATGAGACATGATCAGTTTAAGAAATAAGGAATTATATTGAATTCTTGGTTCTTATAGTGGGAGCATAATGAGTTTAGAAAGTAACTGACATGTCCCATGAGGGAGATTGTGAATTTTAAGTCCCTGATTGGAAGACAGGGGATAACTGATTGTTCAAGAACAACTATTGACCCTATTAAAAATCTATGTTCAATATCCATGTCAGTTTGGGATGGAGAGAAAAATACTGGATTTACTATTGGTTGTGTTTGAAACATAATATCTTCTTATTTTCACCAAATAACCTTTGATGTGTGTGCCTAGGATGTTAGGTGATCCATTTTATTATGAGTTTATTCCATTAGAGAGTCTGGTTAATTCAGGAGGATAACCATTATCCAAATTAGAGAAATCTAAAATAGAAGAATAACTTGTATGTAGGTGACCGTTATGTCTAACTAGGGGGGAGTTAAATATCATAGGATGATTCAAATATAGGGCTAGGACTGAGATAATATATTGATAATCCATTATATATTATATGAGTATGTGAATAAATCCATACGAAGTTATGAGACATGGAGTGGTAGGAGTCTGACACCAGTGGGGTGACATACTCTAGAGCGAGGATATCGAATCATAACAAATTAGGTTGCCTCACATTTTTATATTGGGTACTGTGAGGTGCACCTCACATGTATCATACCAGGTATCTCGATTGTATATGGGATATTTCCTTATATCCAATTCTCATCAAATGAGGCATTTTGATTTCGAATGGGTTAGAATCTAGTTTAAAATCATGTGATTATGATGTTTGGCTGGGATGTTTAAATTCATACAACTCAGACTAGGGATAGTAAATTTTAATTTCATACCTCTCAGACTATATTGATGGTTTCTAGGTTAAGGTCACACATCTTTTAATAAGGAGATAATGGGTGTCCCAAGGAGTATTGAATTAAATTAAAGAGACATAAATTGGAATTAAAATAGTGTTAAAGGGACCCTCTCCCACAAAAACCATGAAAAAATATACAAAAAATTCAACATCATCACACTAGGGAAGGAAATGATCCATAATGAGTCGATGAAGGGGTGTTAGCTACAAGTAAGAGATCTGGGCTTCACTGTAAATCCCATAAATATTGGAACCATGTTATAAATAGTCATGAGATGTGTCATAGTAAGAGACCGATGAAAGTATGAGCTACCCTATCAAAAAAAGATTTCAAATATTCTTATATTAGGATATGGGGAATCTCAAGTCTATATGGGGAAAATCTACAGCTTAATGACATCTGATAATTAGTTTGGTCTTTTTTCATCTTATACTTGTCATATGGGGAAACCCAGTTTGAGACGGGGTAAATCATATCATATTCAGAGGCATCACAAATTCATAAAGGGTAAGATCACAGTTTAATGTATTGTGTAAACGACATGGTGTGTGGGCCATATTCATTGATCCAACAGTTCATTTCATCCTCATATCAGGCTATAAGGGCATGCTGGTTAGTTAATCAGTCACTGTAAATGAATGGGTCCTATGTCTAAACAAGAGGCTCATTAGAACATTATTGGGTTATGGAATCATATGAAATGAATGGCTTTGTTGTGAATATATAGTATTTATCAAAGAAATAATATATAGGAATTACTACATATCCCTTAATAATTATAATCATTAATCATGTAGTTATATAATGCTTCATAGACATAGGATTATAGGATTACTAATGCAATATGAATGAAATAAATCTTGAAATATTGGGTGAATGTACATAGTTTATGGTCATAGTTCTTAGATAATGGATCATACATTAACATAATAGAGTTTAGTAATATAGAAAATAGTTTATGGTAATCATTCATGGTCCATAGGTGGGGGGATTCAAGTATTCTATTATGATGTCAAAGAGTTAGAACTCAATGCGAATATAGCCAAGGAGGCCCAACACAATCAAATTCAATCCTAAAGACAAGTGTATATAGTGTAATGTTTTATGGTCTAGACCATGGGAAAAAATTTAATTCCATGATTCTTGGAAAAATGAAAAATATATTAAGGTATTGATTTTTATTATAGGTACATGTTTTTATAAGGATGTTTCATACCAATAAACTTGTTAAACTGACATTTAAGGTGGGTACACATGTCCATGTACCATACAAGTACCATGACACAAAAAAACATTGTACAAGGTTTCAATTATTGGTCCATTGAGGTAAATATGGGGAGGAAAATATTTTAATGTCATGAAGAATATACTGGTGATTTGTTGGTCTCAAGGGTATCTATAGGTACAAAAGAATTAAATCCTGATGTGAATGGATCCATGGAGGCTCACCTGCCACATGAACATCTTGAGATGAAAAGTGAACTTCTTAAGTTATTAAAGTTGGGATTTATGTGGATAAGGGGATGATAGGTTGATAAATTTGTGATTATGAAATAATAAATAATATCTTGGAGTCACTACGTATCTCCTATGGAAGGGAATCAAGTCACACTTAGTTTAGAGCATGATGTGGTAGAAGAATGATATGAGGAGTTAGTGTAATGCTCTTTGGAAATGGACTTGAGACATCCCACAGTTGTCATGGGTAATCTCCAGTTTATTGAAATGGGGTGAAGTTATGGTTTAACATCAGGTTTTAAAGACCTTTGTTTAACCTCATATCATATGAGGCATCCTAATTTCATATTTTTTATGGTTTTTTTGACAATCTATAATTTATTTTATGAGGAATATAGCTTTTATATGGGGTAAACCATCTCTTGTTAAGAGGGATACTATATGTATATGAGGTAAAATTTCAATTTAACATTGGTAATTGAGGATTTCAATCATAGTAGTTTAATGTTGAATAAAAAAGACTGTAGATGTTATAAGTTTTAAGTCTTAAAGACCAGACTATATGGGATGCAAACAGTTTAATTTTAAAAATCATGGATAAATTTCAAATAGTTTAAGTTTATGTTTCATGGACCTATTTAAAAAATATTAAGGTCATTCTACCGAGACCATAAGAATGATATTAGTTTAGTTCATATAGTTAGGACCAGTTGATAATAGTTTAGGGTCATGATTCATGGAAAATGATTTTCGCATGTGATGTACTACATGAAAAACAAGGATTTGGTGGGAGGTGTGATAAGAAATTAATCCATGTTAATCATAAAGAGTGATCCATTGGAATAGTGAATTTAAAAGATGTAAGGTCTTTCACACATGGGATCTATCATTAGAGGGATTTTTCTAAGTATCATCGGAATTCTCAGGGCCAAAACCATATTACCCTGGTGGAAGGGGTGGAGGAAAAATTATTCTTGAATAATATTATTATCCTATTTGGGTGAATCTATATATTGTGCATGGCCTAGATAAAATTATATTAAAGGGATTCCAATTCAACTAGATGGAATTATTGGAATATTTCTAGCATTTAATGATTTTAGAAAGTTGTTTTAAGTGAAAAAAATTGAATCTAGATTGGAAATAATTCTTATTTTATGTACACCTGTGGGTATGGGGTCACCTATGTGGAATAAAAATCCATTATCTAATAGGGATAGATGCTTTTAGGGTTCTTTTCTGAAGATAGTTTCTTATTTTGGCCCACCATAGTATGCATGATGTTAGTGAGGGTCTTTTTTAATGCCAAAATATGTCCATTCACCTGAACATTAAAGTCAGAAGTATAGTTGGATCATATATTGAAAATGGAATGAAATTGCTTCATATTAACAGTGTCAATGTTGGTGTTGTTTTATGAGGGAAAAGGGTGAGTAAATCCATATTGATGTAATGATTTGGGTGATCAAGAACCCAATCACATACTGGGATTAGAATTCTTTGATTGGAATCAGTTATTCCCACATAGAGGGAATTCATGTGTGGTCATAATGAACCTGCACTGGTGAGCTATCACTAGCGGGTATGGCCCCATAATTTTGATTCCCCATACTAAAATTTCCCAAGAAAACATGATTGTGGTATAAGGTCTAGTGGTTGATGCATAAATATTGAATGGACTTGACATTAATGATACCTCTTAGTAAACATGAAGCAGTCATAGACTATTGTAGGCCAAATATAGTGCATCCTTTGAATATAGTGGGAGATATTCGACCCTTCATAATGGGAACACATGAACTGTCATTGTATTTCTATATAACAAGGGGGATATGTCTACTTAGATGCTGGAGAGGTAAATTCCATTGAACCCATGCTAAGAGAGAGGTTTCTCAATGTGGGTCCCACTCTATGATGTGAATAACACTGTATAATGATAGATTCACTCATACTCAGCTCAGTCTAGCTGGAGAATGGGGAATTGGTGGTACATGAAAAATGGAGTTTTACACTCTAGTGATTCTTCTACTATGTGAGGACTTGAGGGTCTTCAAAATAAAAAACTTTCAGCCAGTTAGTTTACATATTTCCTATCTTCATTATCAATAATGGTGGGCCAATGACCCTCATCTGTTCCACCTAAAAGATGTCGTCATCTTGGTCAGGCTCTATAGTAGATGAGGCCAAACTGGAAAATCCATTTTCTAGACGATTCTTTTTCTAGGGAACCTGTGTTATATAGTTTTGGGAAGGTATCTGAGACATCGTATGATGAGTATGCTCCATCCAAGGAATGATATCTTTCTATCTGATGTAGTCATAATTTTTTTGATGAATAACTCAGAGTCTCCCTTCAACTTAATGTCAGTGGAATCAATATCTAGGGATAAATTTATACCAATGATGAGATACTGATACACTGTATCATTTTTTTTGAAGCATTATGACAATAGAAAATAGTATATAATGATGTAATGTGCTGGGGTGATGAAGAAGATTCCTATCCCTACTCATTTGGGCTAGGTGTTATTGATACATATATCAGTTGGTCTCTAGTAGTAACCATCAAAATGAGTCTACCAACATGGAATAGCACGCTCCACTGAGATTATAACACCATATGGGAATTGAACATCAAAGGGAAGTTCTTTAGAGGATATATGTGTTACCATGAATTCTTCTAGTACCTAGACATTGACGACGTTATTTGGGAAAAACCTTTTGACAAAATAATAGAGGATAACTTTCTAGAATGTACATCATTATAGAATCTTGAGGAGAATGGTAAAATAGTTCGTTGGGTCTACATGCGGCATCATCTATATCTCATGATGTTAAATATAATTTTGCAACTTTGACACTATGAAAAATAACATGAGGTAGCTCTTCTCGATTAGGTAGTATCTAGTCCCCATGTCGTGGAGCATGTGACTGAGATATTATAAACTATTTTATCATCCCGAAATATAATTTTGGGGGAGAAGTAAACCAAGGTAACAATATAGGATGGTGACATATAAGATGATAGAATTTCATGAAATAGGTGGAATCAGAAGAAAAGGTTGTAACATGTACTAATTGGCATACTCAAAAACAGTCAAGAACTCCTTATATCACTTGTAAATAATGTGTTTCTTCCTGATACTTGATAAGTGATTACAATTTATTCCCAGATATTTGATAAATTAATGTATGTATCATATGTGGCCATGGAGTCCTCACATATCCCCGAGGGTTCTCAAGAGAGGAATTTGACTGATGTCTCTATTAATCAATGGGTCGATATTGATGTCTCTTTATCTTATGATATATAGATGAAAATTCAAACAAGAAACACATAATGATTACTTAAAGTGGTTTATCTTCATGTGTGAGGAATTTAAAATGATAAATACTTTCTCAAGTTTCATGATATGTTACTAATGATGGCATGATTTTACCACCAAGTTGTCAACATATAATTCCACCATGTTCAAGACAATCGACTTGAATATGTGTTTCATGGACGACTGATAATTAGATATATAAGTTTTTGAATGAAAAGTTAATAACTGGATAGTATAATGTCCCTTAAAGTTCCCTGAAGGTTGTAGAATCATCGTCCTTGAGGGATATCCAAATTTGGTCGTTGCAAGAGTATCCTTCTATAAAGGAGAGTTCTTAAAATCCTATTGCATAATCTATCAATAGATCTATCACTAGAAGGGGACAATCATCCTTCTTTAAATGGTGGATGATTTACTATAAGTTGATACTGACTCTGATCTACCCTCTCTTCTCTGAGAATAAGATGATTTCTTCTAGCCAAATGTGGTACTAGAACTCGATGATATTGTTAGATTTGATAACATTATCATCTTCGTCTAGAAACATAGCACCATGAGAGGTTTACATATTCATAGAATGGAATATGAACCCACATTGAATCCCTAGGAGGAAAAAATAGTGAATGTTGAGCTCAGGTTATAGTCTCCGCATCTCATCATTTCTCCATGAAAATTTATCATTGTGTTGTTTCAAAAAGGCCACAATATTCCATTGCTCCTATAGAGACATGGATTAAATAATCATCATCAACCAAAAATCTTCCACAATATGAACTTTCAAATGTATTAGATCATCAAAAGTGGTAGATACACCCTATTAAAATACAATAGGTTAATATTTCAAATCCTCTTCATTATTTGAGATAGGGTAGTCTATAGGGGGTGCAGTTAATTAAAGCTAGTCCACTCAGTGGAAGTAGTGGTTCTATCTTTGACAGACACAAAATCCTCACTCAAGTGTTCCCTCTCTAATAAGACTAGGGAGAAAAAAATATATTGATCCAATTTAATGCGGAATTTTACTTCGATTACCATTATTAATGTCATATTAATGATGGAATGTAGTCTTCAGTCAATTCAATACTTCTCTACAGATCCTGAAATCATGCCATAAACTAGTCTTATAGGGTGTAATTCTCATTAGTTCATTGAGTTGGAGTTTTCGGTACCACCTGAGCCCACATAGTGTAGTAGTATGATTTAATCTATGGATGACCATTTTTCTTTGGGGAAATAATCCTCTTCCATAAGGAAAACCCCTAAGGGTCTATGTTGTATCCTCTAACTAATGAGTCATCATACTAAAGGAGTAATTCATGTCATCCTACAAATTGACATCAGTGGGTGTCAGGTCAATGTGATCACATATGTGAGCTACCCCTTTGGTTTTAACATTATTTCCCAATCTCTTATAGTATCAAGAGTCTTGATAGAATGCTTCAAAAGAGTAATAGGGGATGCATTACCCCAAATCACACATATTCCCATTTTTATGTAATATTAAAGGAACTAGTGATATGGGAAGGGGACCATTGTATGAAAAAGAAGATAGGTCCTACCCCACAATTCATGGTAGTTGGTATCCTCTAATAATACCATGAATTCAATGATTGATATCAAGCCACCAAATAATGTCTTTATCCAAACCTTTCGATGAGGTGTATTCACCCTCTTGTCATATCCCTTAATTTTTAGGTCGTAGGGAGTTCAACCTTCTTCTATCAACCCCATAATTTGGAGCATTCAGTCTAGATGAAGATGATATTGGAACCAGTGTTCACATAGATGTGGTGTACCACCTCTCTATTGAACTACCATATGATGGATAGCGGTAATATGTTCCATTTCAAGTGAACCCCATGTCTTATCTAGATAAAGATATCACCTCTTGAAATTACTATTTCTCAAAATCCTTTGCATATCATGACTTAAAAAACAACCTAAAATTCATATTTGAAAATTTATTATCAAAGGGTATGATAAATTTATTTCAATAATCATAGGTCCTTGAGAATGGAAAACGTCACAGTTATTCTTATGATTTGTTTCATCACACCATACTTTTATTCAAGGGAATGGTTTTTCCGCATTGAGATTTGCTCCATGGAATAGGGAGAAATCAGTGTTTTCAGCTAAACTGATGGTTTCTGAATACTACTTGAAATATTTTGTTGATAACTAGCTAATATGATATGATAAAATATTATCCAGCTACATGTTGGATGAATCCCATATATGGATATAGATTGTTAATCTTAGTGTAATACTAACTATTACTCTTGGTCAACTAACATAATCATATGTGGAGTTATTCCTAATAGAGTAGTCTTGGAAGATTGTGCTGACTGATCCCTATAAAAAAATACATTCTCAGTACCATGTACTGTAAAATTTAAGGCATCTACATGAGCATTCTTGTAGTTTTAAAATCCCTTTCCTTTCCTTTGATGACGTCAAAAATTGGTTTGTATTGATTTTGCTTGGAATTACTCATTTTCAGACATTGTGAAGACTTCCAATAGCTCAAAAACATTTATAGACTGATAATCCTATACATTATCCATGGAATAATACATAATTGATTGTATTCTAGGAGATCACCTAAACTGAGAGGAATAAATTCACCTTGAGTGAGGGATGGCTCTAACACCGGTGGGGAACTTTTATTTTCCTTACATTGTTGGCGCTTTCTATTCCAAGACATGAAAATATTCGATGTGGATGTGAAGGAAGTGGTCAAATGGGGTGTGGGAACCACAATAGGTATGAAATTAAAATGATAAAATATATTAAAACATGTGCATGATACACAACCTTTCAAGATAACCAATTATCATCTTTTTTTCATCCCTCAACTATGAGTCTGCTTCCATTTTCCAAATCCTTCACTATTTCTATTAGGTATGTCAGATAAATCTTCCACATATGCCAGAATGTCACCCAACTTCACAAACTCATGATCCACATGGTTATGGATCCAATCCATTAAAACACAACATTCCTTGATGGTGTGTCCAAGGATCTTGTGGTAGAATAAATGGTCAGGTTAGCCATTGAGTTAGGCCTTATAAGTCCACTTTCACTATAGATACATCATTATTACTTTGTATATGTAATATATAATGTATCTAGAGACATTAAAATAAATGAATGGATAGGTATTATTCTTTCTATCTAGGAATGGTAGCTTTATGACCTAACCTTCATAGGGGATGGAGTTGTTTTCTGTTATCTAGGTTGTTGATCATAGAGAGGTGGTTCCTTATGGTTCTATTCTAGGAGAGGATATGATTAATAGGAACGTGATCTATATGGATCTAAAATAAATGTTTAAAATAATTATAAGGGATCATTAAACTCTACATGCAAGGTGGTGTATGTTTTTTTCTTTCAGAGATCTCCTCAGTAGAGATGGAAGGTGGAACAAGTTAGAGTCTAGTCTGGTATGTTTAAAAGAAACTTCCAGATGATGAGAGAAATAAAAAAACTCCAATAATCCACCATGAAATCCTTGGCTGACCAGGGTAGTGAAAATATCCCTCATAATATCCAACCCATACATTATAAAAAGCAGTTTATGGGAAAAAATCATATCGAGTGAATACACAACATCATTCCACTAGGTGAAAAAATGTGTGACTCACTCATTAGGCACCATTTTTCACATTAAGACATCATCAAAACTTGTATTTCATATAGAAAAGCTAGTCTGACAGAGGAACAATCTTCAAAGGTCCTCCTAACCACAAATGGACCTTATGGGTATCTGGCTATAACATATGAACATGGTCCCTTCGAATGTCTGAACAAAACACTGAAGCATTGCGGATTCCTTCTATTGTAGTTTCTCTAACATAGATCCAAACCCTGAATAATGATTCCTAGGTGTTACATTGGGTCACCCATCCTATTAAATGATGGAAAATAGGGACTTACAAACACCTGGGGTGCTCAAATATTGTTTGACCTTTCTAGGTATAACATTCAATCCAATGGTATTTCCCCTATCATGTCTCTAGGGAATCAAAGTGAGTAGTGAGATTAAATGTCATGTCATCTTGGAGATGATATATAAATAAAAATGTATTTATTGTCTGATCAACATATGGATATGTCTCATCGACTTAGAGGTATCATGGTCTCGATCTCTAAGAAGGTCATCATATTTCCCAGGAAGGTTTGGAAACTAATACCTTAGTTGTTTACCATATCCCATATCTTCCCCTGTCACTATAAGTGTGGGTCCATAATCCTCAAGATTATATTGTTGTATGAGGATCACTTTATTCCCTGTTGATGGAATGATTGGTTACTGTATGGATTTTACATAATCTGGGAACCACTTAGTGATGAGTTCAGAGACTATCCTCTTATATTCCACAATTTTTTGAAGGAATATTGCTATAGTGGGATCCATATTATCTTTTTATGCAACATAAAATGGATTGTATGGATCAATATATCCTATATACTTATTGATACTATAATGGGGAGTAAAAAAAATCCCATTCGGTGGGGGGTGGGGACACTGATGATATGTTCCATCCTCTGCCGGTGAGTGAGGAAAATAGTCAGGGGGTCTTCTTAGTGCATCACCCCATGAGGAGGTCATTCCATACTATCCCTACATCACCACTAATATCACCATAGGAAAACCCTCATTGTTAGTGGATTTTCTAGGCTATTAGAATATAGGGATGGAAACGAGAGCTATCCACAGTCTCAGATATGAACATACATATATGCTTCTTATATAACTTGGCAGATTACTATGATCTACATGGAACTGGTTTTTTATGGTATGGAAGTTTCCATTCAATACAGAGTTCTATACTACTAACAGTGATGCAATCTCAAAATTTCAACACTACTAGTCGGTATAACTAACATGATACAAACTCCCTAGATATGAAAAATAATGAATACAGAGGTGGTGGAGAATCACCTAGATAATATGGTAGAAACACACTTCCTAGTAATATGTGGGATGGTATGTCATTTTCTAAAATCTCATGCATCCATAATACCATAGATAGATGTTCAGTAACTGGACACTCACCCAAGCAATTTTTCATTGAGGAAGGGTATTTCTCTTAGTCGTCTCATGCCCTGAATGGAGTAGGCCGATATATGGGTGGAGATATCGATGTAGAGTAGTCTTCTTCTAGATTACCTTGATAGGATTCAATACATGGGTAATATATCATCTTCATTCTAGGGAGTCTCTCGGGGGGGTCCAATATAATAATCGCATTCCTATAGAAATGAGTGTCCACCACTAACTCATGTGAATTGATGGAAGCATCAATTTGTGGCTCAGTAAAGTGCTCAAAATTTAAATACATTAGTCTATACCAAAAAATATATTCAAAGTATCAATAGGATATATAATTGTGGTATACTGGTGGTGATGATGGTTGCATTTTTTTCATTCCCAGGATTGGGGATAAAACATTCTCCACCTCTAACTACCTGGAGTGGGATCAAGGGATCCTATAGACATCAACATCTAGGTTCATGAATATAAAAATCATGGATACTTTCTATGAATTTGGGAGATGGGATGGGAGTTCCATAATATATTCTCTAACACCTCATAATCTGATAGGTTAATGAGGTCAATGACGATGTTGTGCTATCCAGGGTTTATCTTCTAACTGCAAATGTTAGACCTCCTTCCCTAAGGCAGTTCTTTAGGGAAGTGTATGTCTTAGGAACAAGGATGAACTCTATGTTGGTTGGATTTTACGTGGTGATGAACTCCTCTTTGCTATGTGAGTACATAGTGTGGACCTCCATGCTAACATTCAATATTGTAGGGAGGTCCTCTGCTTTGATTATCCACAGTGCAGTGACAACCTCTACTCGAGAATGGGGAGAACCTTCACGCTGTTTGGTTATGATGTGGGGATGAAATCTTATGTAACTAGTCAATGAGTGAAGAGGTCATCCACTATGGTTTCTAGGAATATTGGGAGGGAATTTGTGATGATCGTTGGATGTGTGGGGAAGAAATATGTATTGGTTTTCAATGAATCATAGAGTGCTTATGAATTGGTTGGTATTGGAGATTGAAGGAAATAAACACCGGTTGTTGATGGTGTGGGGAGGAATTGAACAATGAGTATCCTCATCATGGGATGGTTTTAATTGGTGTCATTTATTTTTGTTCTAGAATGAGTCAACTCGACCTACCTATGACGAAGATGGGGTCTTTATCCCAATTATGAAAAAATAGATCCATGTTTTCCATTCATTGTGATATGGTGGGATAAATTGATGGTTCTAAGTGCAAGTAGAGCTATAAAATATTCCCCATTCTAGGAATTATAATGCGACTTTCCATAATGTTAGCGTTAAGTGCTCCAAACCGGGGTCGACAGAGTAGGGGTGAAGATGACCGTCTTTTTTGGCTTGTGGGACCGGTTTGTGTTGGTGTTGATGAGGCCTATTTGTAGGAATATTATGTGTCTCATGGGAGGTGGTCATGGACATCATGACTTGAACACCCCCTACCACATTGGTGTTATGGAGTGAGTCATATATGAGTGCTCTAGTGGAATACTGTTGAAGGGGTTCATCATCGGAATGAGGGGTGGTTTCCCCATGTGTGGCCCTTGGAGGTGGTAGTGTCAATGAGGAACAAATTACTCCATGTCTTGGTGGGCCATGTCCCATGTGGGGATGAACCCCTCATTCTCATAATATTTTATGAGGGTTTAGTGACCCTCCTATGGAATATTTCATAGGATGAGATGGGGCATGGGAGAACAATATCTGAAGTCATAGAAGATGTTATGGTGGGGGCGTAATTTTAGTCACCCTTCTATGGATGATTTCGTAGGATGAGATGGGGCGTGGGAGAACAATATCTAAAGTCATACCATATGTCGTGGTGGGGGTGTAGTTTCAATGGATGGAAACATTAACATTTCTCCCACCCTATCACTTATGGGCTCCAGGTTTTTAATTTCTTGTGATACGACTCTTGTAAGGAACATGTATTTTTCAGTTATTATATTTACATGAAATGAGTTTCACAATTCGCAAACATCATCCAGTCATTCTAAATAGATAAGTATCCCCAATGATAATGTCATAGACTGTGTATTCCCAAGGATAACTTCCCTAATTTGTTGTTTAGTTTCATATTGGACCCAATATTTCTGATGCTTTCACTGGGGCCCAACCTATGCCTTACTTGTTCTTGAATCTATTTCACCACATCCCCACATTATAAATGCAAACAGATTTCATAACTATTAATAGTGATGTTTATTACTTGATCATAATGGAATGATGGAATGGTAGTTCCTCCTTTAATTGATTACTCATTATAGCTCATTTCCTAGTCTGGGTCTACATCAAATATAAATATCATATTTGTGGAAATCATACAATGTTCCATCTAATTTTTGAAAATATAAAATTATGAAGCATCAATATTAACAAGATAGAAACCATAGTTTAGTAGAGTTGTCATATTGGGAATCACTGTTAATGTTTATACATTGGGTAAATTGGTCACCTATAAATCTTCCTCTTTAAATTTCATCTCATATGAGGCATGTTAGTTGGAGAACCCAAGGAATAATGTGCCAATCATGAGGAAATTGACCCAAGGATGTAAGTATTCTGAGGGTTTTAAGGTAAAATATCCCACATTTTTTACAAGGTGCACGTATTTTGGTTCAGGCCACAGGTTCAAGAACCTCTAGAGATAGACATGAATGCCCTATTGAGATTGATAAGGGAATGAATTTAACATATATTAGAGATTGAAATAGGGTTAATTTCTCATGGGGACCTATTTGGTTAGATAGAACACCCCATGGAGGTAGATCGATGAGGTTCATCCCCAGAACTGATGATATTAAACTGGGGTTAAAAATGGGTAAGAACCCCCATTGAGGCAGATCTAGATTTTTGGACAAGAATGCCCTATGAAGGAATATCTGGGAGTTGGGTCCCTAGTAGGGAATATTAAATAGCTTTGTCTAGTTTTTTTTTTGGACTGAACCTTGAGGATGAATCCTCTATACTAGATTAAGATGACAGGTAAAAACCCCATGTAGTTTTATTAGGGTTGGTCCATGTAGTTTAACATCATGCAGTAATGATGCTCCAATTTTAAAAGGAGCATCGAAGAGGAATGATTTGGGGATTTCATGTAGTGTCTACCTTCTGTAAGAGGATTTCACAGGGGGGTGATTTGAGGTTAACACATGGATGTTGGATTGAGTGGGGGTTATGTTCTATGGCGAGGAGAGATTGTCTGGGGATTTGACTTGGAATATTTGACACACACCTTGAATTGTGTGTGGGGAAAAAAATTCTTACCTAAGTAGACATTATATGTTAACCATTGGTAGTATCCCAAAGTGGAGTGGACACAAAATAGATTTTCAATTATGGGTTGATGTTATAAAAATTTAATTTTGAATTGGTTTAAACAAAAGATATAGAAGAAATCTATTTAAAATATTTATTTTTAATCTATTGAGAAATATGATGATCTGATCGGGTTTGGATAAACCTAGTACAATTATTGTATAGTTTCTTCAATTTTACAAAATCCTCTTTTTTTCACTGGTGAGAGAGGGATTTATCGATTGATTCCTCCCAATCCTTTTTTTGGGAAATAAATGTGAGAAAAACTCTATCTAAAAGAACAGATTGGTCCACTCTCTTTATTATGTGTGAGTTTATGAAATGGGACATATGGATTAATTAGGTAAATTCCCAATCAGGTATTATTATTCCCGAACAATAAATAATCCCTCCAACAATACTGTGCATGTTTTTAAAATCACTGAGAACTCACCACTCAACCCTATCATATTCCATCATATAAAAACAATAATTTTATGGATGTATATAATTGTCATCGATCAAGGAAATTAATATTTTACAAAACTAATCCTACAGAAGCACATGAGAAAATTAAAACGGGGAACAAATTGATACCAGAAATAAATTATAAGATTATATATCAATTCATTTAGGCACAAAAACTAAACCAATAAACATTGGTATAACCTCCCATTAATTAATAACTCATAAATAGTACCCCTATATGGATGGGGATGTTGAGTATATTCAAGAGAGGGGAGATTATAAAAAATTAAAATAAATTAATAGAAAAGTAGGGAAATAAATCTACAGTAGACCATCATCTAGAGCTTCTCTCTTTAATAAAAAATATTTCAATCGAACCTAGAATCTTATTTATTTGTGTTATTAAATCCATGTGGTGTCAAAAGGAATCAATTAATGGGTCTCCTATAATTATGGGTCTTTCCAGGGCACATAAAAGAGTTTCCTCTAAAGAACATTCATAAATTAGAGTTTCTGCTATGTGTCTGATAATTTACCGGACCTGTGATTGGGGTACATGATCAGTAATGTGATGGTCTATGAACATTATTCAATTTTATAATGACTTTGGGCCCTCAAAATATCTCAAATTACACATCATGTAATTGAAAAAAATGAAGTGTAACTTTTTTATCCAGTATGTTTATCTTGTTCAGTCTACTTCTCTTTTTCTATGATCAACAGTTGATCATTGAAAACGTATCATAATTAATATATATTCAAAATTCAGGTGTGACATTATGCTGAGACACTATATATTCAGTTTTTTTTTCAATTTCCATCAAACTCATTATCAAGACACAAATCAAAAAATCAATTAAATACCAGCATTATTATTCATTGAATGTGAAAAAAAACAGTGTTTTATTTCCAAAAATAAATTAAAAAATATGACACTATAAAGATACCCGTTGCAGGTGTCTCATCCCATATTGGATAAGGATATTGTAGGGATTATTTGTGAAAGCTACCCAAGTGTGGGAGTTTCATCCCAAGGTGTGGATTTTAGTTCTTTGGATGGGGTGATGGTCGAATATCAATATGATCATATAAGGGGTATCCTACATTCATTACACAGTTTAAGGCTAAATTTTTACAACATCTACTGATGAAATTGTCGTGCAGTTTATCATCATAAAACTAGAACATGGAACATGGAATATTTACATCATCAAACATATAAATGGATGAGAAAACTCTTCAAGGGGTCCCTTGTTAAGGAATGTGGAATATACAAAGTTAGGAATGTCCTCCCTAAAAGTTTCATTGTTTACATCAATGATGCCACTCATCGGACTTATATGACAATTGATCATGTTACTTTTGGTGGGTCATGGGATTGAGACTACAGTGGATAAGTTTTCAATTAGGAGACTAATGTTAAAGACCATATTATTGCAATAAAAATGTTTTCGGGAACATATTCTAATAAGAAATAGGTATGATGGAGGCCCCATACACACTTGGAGTGATGTTGGATGATACCATAGTGGGTGGGACTAGTCACGTTGGGACACAAGGTGTGGTTGATCTAGTGCTGGATTGGTATGGGGGCCCTCAGAACTTGACCGTGGTGAATTAATGTTAACTGAAGGGGCGAACCATAGAGAGGCCCAAGAGAATTATTTCACAATGTTTGGGGCCTCACAAAGAGGTTCTTTGTGAATCGTAGGGGGTCATGGAGTTCTAGGGTTTTGTTAAGGAATATATTCATGAAAAGGTATTACCCATCCTTGGAATGAATTTCTTGATCCCATTGGTTTGGATTCATGAATGATAGATGCCTTAGAAATCCCGAGGCTCTATATAGGTATTTCATCTTTTGATAACAGAATAGGCCTTCACAAAAAGAATATCCACATTGGGTGGAGGATCTCAATAATATAAGGGATGTGTTTTTCAATTCTTACAAACCATGAGGGATCCAAATTTTCCATAACTGAGGAATCCCATGTGGATAAAGAATATGGGGATATTTTTGAATGTTTAAAGGATTTTATCTATAAAAAAGTAATAAACAAGAGTTAATTTATAGATATTTAGGTATCATGATGATAGGAGGCCTTCAGGAATCATTAGTAGATTCATGAGTGGATATGATTTGTGAGTAAAAATGATGATTCATAGAGATTACTATCATGTCTTTGTGTGGTCTTGATGTACCCTGTAGATTGATACTAACACTTCATAGAGATTACCATCAGGTTTACGTGTAGTCACAAAGAGATCCATGGCTCTGTATTGATCTTTTCAAAGATTAATGTATATTCTCCACAAGGCCAGGGGATTTATGAGAATCACCCATTCATGATGATGGGGAGATTCTTGAAACATATCCCCATGGAGTAATTTCTAGATATTTTTCCTTCTATTATCACCCATCCAGCCATTAAATCCTCAAACTCTTCTATGAATAAATTATTTTGTTTTGATAAAATGACTCCACATAGAATTGGAGTTGATCAGGAAAATGGAGGGTCAGATTTTGAGGGAGAATCATAGAAAAATTAGAAATCCACTCCCATTCACGAAGAACTTTCATGGAGTCTGTTCATGACCCCCTCTCTATAAAGACCATTGTAAATCCATGGAGTGTCTTATGCCTATAAATATTATAGGGTTAAATGTAATTTTGTGATGAAAAAATATGGTGAAGTATTTTTGTGAAGCTCACACCCTTCATGAGTTCATTTTGACTTGGATCCCCTTCACTCATGAAGATCGCATTCTTCTTGAACGTATATTCATGAACTATTCACTATGAATAGTGTTCCACCAACCCAAATATCGTGAAATGACATTCCTGAATTGAACCTTTTTAACCAACCACCACCAATAGTCTTTCATGAAACCAAACCAAAAAATCCTCTATCTCTCGAATAAAATGTTCTGCGAAGGAGCTAATTTTTATATTTCTCATTGGGGACAAATAGTTGGGAATATAATTATTAGGGATAGAGTTCTGAGTGTCTTATATCATTAAGCACTCATTTAACTATTAACAAAAGAACAAAGGTAGTATATTCTGTGAAAGAGGATACCACAACATGGATTTTGGATGTGGGATGAAGCATTCATCCCTAAGGTGAGTAGGGATGAGAGTGCTTATTTTTTTAGAAAACCTAGTATATATCTATGGAATCGGGCTTTCATGTTATATATTTAGAAGGACCATGCAATACTCATGGTTCATAATCTCTAGAACTACATAAAAAACATATTTTGGTATATTCTAGTGGATGTGGAATCCCCCTTGTAGTATCAGTTGTTCATGAAGGCAGATTTGGGGGATCCAATCAAGGGGTGGACTAAAAACTAGTATTTGCGTTTTGGTTACAATTTAAGAGATGTATGGGAATTATATTATTGGTCATACACGTTGTTCCATGAATTATAGGATGTGATGAAGTGAGTAGGACATTATGAGGAGTCATGGGACTCACCGTTTCACATTTACCACCACTAGCTTATCAAGATGGAGCTACTGAGAAGTTGGTCATTAAGGAAAAATAGATTACATCTGTATCATGGGGAGGTTGGAATCAACAAATGGTATCATAAAAAACTCACTAGGATCCCAATCCAAGGTAGGATGTATGAATAATTACTCCCCATAGAGAATGTGTGGGTTGAATTGGAATAAATTCTCTATCTTCTGAGGGAATGTAGAAGTTGGTGAATGGGACAAAGAAAAATAATATAGGGAACAAGTATATCCAATTCATGAAATGATGTGGATATATCCTTAAAAAAATAGTGGAGGACATACTTGAGGCGAATGAGCTAGTAGAAAATCTACCAGTGTAGCCACACACATGCCTTGAGGTATTCTTGTAGGGAAAGTATAACTTCCATTAGCATACATTGGAGGCACATTAGTGACTGATGTGGGCCTAAAAATAATTACAGATAATTTCATTGTTATTATGGGGGTTCATTTCTATTTTGATATGCGTATAGATTCTCCATTTGAGGGATACACACATGGGGTTTCGTACAGTTACATTTATTGTGTAAGGGATTTATGTGAAGGGGATGTGTTCCAACCTATCTTCCTAGTTATTGGAGTAGATTTTTAAGATGATCCTCCACATTATCAAAGGGAAGACTCTTATTTTTATGTTTTGTCCCCTCCATTTTCTATATATCATGGTGGACACACACATAGGTTTATGTGAATAAAAAAATACTATCTCTCCTCCCAAAATAAACATTGGGCTAGTGATCCTAAACATTTTTGGGAGTCAATATCTCCTTCCAGCCCGCCTAGACATGCTAGAAATGGGTGGGTTGGAAGAGTTATTCATTTATCACCCATTCCCCCTTCTAGTGGGGAAGATGATCGATGAGGGTATGGGGAACATCGAGCGGTGATTGAACCTACTTTCCTTCTATGTTAGGGTACCATTGGTGAGGGTTGAATGCTAGCCAATTTGTGAGATGTATAATCTTCATAAGTTAAAGATGTATTTATGATTCAGGACGTTGCTGAAAATGAAGGTTTACTTGTAGGTACACTATGTGTTATATCCTACGGTCTTGTGGGATGTTTTTTCCCATTAATGTTCAAGGAAGGGAAATAGTGGAACATGTTTCCTCCATATACTTCGGCCCATGGAATCCTCCATGAATATGTGAAATGTTGGGAGAGCATATATCTTGGAGATAGTTTGAGTAACTATACTATAGGTTTCTATGAATAAGAGTCCCTACAGCCATGGTACTGAGGGAGTACAATGGTTAGAGAGCATCGTGGAGGAAAGATCGGCGCAGTGGGTAGAGCTTTAGTTGCAAGTCCGGTGGTCCCAATACCAAAATAGGAAGATGCATGAGGTAGATGAGAATCCCCATGCTCAAATAACCTAGTGAACGGTTATGGGAGGATAGAGATATATTTAGAGTGGTTATGATGTTTTTTCCTAGCTTTTGGGATGCAATTGGGTTATATAGATTTCCTTAGCAATGTGGGATTCCCAGATACTTGGGAAATATAGGGGATCTTATGATATCTCAGCACTCTTAAAGGTATATGGTGGAATCTCAAATGTGAGGGGATATTCCTCACAATGATGTGTCACACTAGGGCTAGCCATCAAGTGCCTTGGCATGAGGTGGTGATATACATCAGAGATGGAGGATTTAGTCAACTCTTGGGGCACAATTCTCACACTAAGAACCCAAGAGTAGGTGTTTCTTAGTAAAACCTCCTACTCATAACTCTTAGAAATAAAATTGTCTACTCATGTTATTTTACCTGGTGACCTGTATGATTCCTGATGGAGTGATGGATACTGTACTCTACTTCAGAATTCAACCCCATCATTGATCAGGTAATTACTCTAATATTATGTTCTTTGAATGCTATCAGAACCCTATGATTTTTTTCTAACTCTATTTGTTTCTTCATAAGGATCTATGAACATAGAGGAGTGAGAGGTTCATGATGAATCTCTGGAAGAAGTCAAGGGAATAAAACACATTTGAGGGTTGAGTGTGGGGACACTCATTGATGATGTAGATATGGGTGCTCAACCATCTATTGAAGCGGTGTCCGTGAATGAGGAAATGACTGCAGAGGGAATTCCCTAGTCATAGCGATTAATTGTGAATCATCTGAACCTCATCACTGCGATATATTATTCATAGAATCCATTCCCAATTTTCTACTTTTTCATAAAATAATTTCCATTCCTCTATTTGAAGACACCTAATAAAATGGAAGATTAAATGGTGCTTAGGGATCAACTGTCAACATCCACATCAGAGTCGGCAACACTAGAGGAGGAGGTCGGGAAAAAAGGTGTTATTCGCCAGTCTGAAGTGTCTACAGAAGCTGTGGTTGTCAGACCAAACATGGAGGTGAAGCTATAAGGGACGACTAAAAAAATTCTCATAGTGGAGGTGGATGATATAGTTCCTATGATGGGGATATATAAAGGATCTATAGTGGTAGAGCCTATTATAAAGGCACCTTCGGAGGTGGAAGTAAATGTTAAAGTCTATATGGAGGAGAATAATATTGTGCTAGTAGATGAGGTGATGTGGGAGGTGGTATTGGACATGTCTAATAATAAATTTTAACTGTAGGGGGTTTAGAAGTGGTGACTGAAAATGTGAAACTAGTTAGGGAAGATAAAGAGGACAAGATAGTTTCATCCACCTCAGAGGTTCCATAGGTAGTAGTGGGAGCCATTATTGCATATGAATGGGTGAGAGTGGACAACTTATTGGGAATATATATCCATCCAATCGTGCATGAAGAAATTAATATAAAATAACCTTTTAATGAGGTTCTTTAGGACTTCCTTCCATATGGGTCCACAACACCTGAAGATTTTGAGGATTCTAATTGTTACTTCATAGAGAAGAATCACGTAATAAATCACATATTGTGGAGAAATGTGTAGAACTTCATGACTCATATCCAGTGATATAACCATCCACATTGAGTGGGATCTCTCCACCAATACCTTTTCATCCTAGGATCTGGTTGGGTGGAATTCAGCAATATTCAAGAATTAGCTCGATACATCATCATCGAGGGGGAATTTTATGAATAGTATGATCTAAAAATTTCATGGAATAAGAAATAGGATATGGGAACAAAGGTAATGAAGGAAAATAATGGGGTTATTTCCCATGTAGAAGGGTTGGAACATGAGTTTACTATCAAGGAAACTTCTCATGGCATGTTCATCAATCATTTGTTGGCCTGGTCAGTAGTGGTCAAGTCCAAGGTGGTGGAGATGACATTCATTATTGTAGATTTTCAGGATGATCATATACATTTTTTGACCAGGGATGCAATTTTTTGTTTTAATGCTAATGAATAGAAATTATTCCTAGTTGGGTGATATCTAACATTGGAATCCACTCAATAGAGGCTAGATGAGATTGAATTCCTAATCTCTGGGGTATATCTTTATGGTAATTTTTTAAAGTAGAGGCTTCAATATTTGGATGACCCTATGATACATTTTTTGGTTTGTTTTAATCTCATTAATGCTTGAAAATGTTTAATATTTAATATTTTATTATCTCAATTCAGTCATACTAATGAAACAACCAACGACTGGTCCATAATGTCATCTGAATCATACTTAGTGTTAGAAACAAGGGATAACTATGTGATGAATTGTTTATATGGGTTTGAAAATATCTATGAGCACTCAGGGTCAATATTTTTTGATTGACCATCATTTTTGTTTTGGAATAGAATGACTTTGACTATAAAACAAATTTCTGAATTAACTATATTGTTTTCTAATGTCCACTAGTGAATAAATCGGGTAACTCCAAGATCATTGAATTCGACACAAACAAAGGGGAATGAAGAGAATGAAACACAGCAAATAATATCTTTAACACAGTCTATGTATCATGGGGATATGGGATTGAAAAATACCTTGTTTGAAACATAGTATCCATATCATCTTATCCATGACGGTGAAAAAATTAAAAAAGGTCAAAAGTTGACCATTTATGGAACATGGAACTTGTATCATAATTTATTCCAAATCCTTCCAGGGTGTTTCCCCATGACTCTAGGCGATCCATATTTTCAAGGAACAATTTCTTTTAGGGGGTCCATTCAAACATGGATAATCATTTGGATCCATGTACAGTGTATGTAAAGTAGGCAGATAAGTGATGGAATCTTTGAATTGATTTCAACACTCCCAAAATTATACCACAGTTACTTGGATGACATTGGGTAGTAATATCACTTTGAAAAATGTTTAAACACATTTATCAATGGGAGTTCCACCTCATATTCTATGTAATTACTAAAGAACATGAATAATTTGGTAGGTGACCGGTCACAGAGGAATGGGATTCTTGGGAAAGTTCTTCAAATGGTTCATAGTTTTATGTCATAAAAAGGGGGAAAAATATAGCATAACATCAAATGGTAAGGGTGTTAGACATGTAGTTTAACATCATACTATAATGATGTTAGAAACACAGTTTATCTTCATATGGGGAGAATTATTTATTGCACAATTTTGATTCATGTGATCAGGACACAATGTGTGGGACTTATGCAGTAACCCACTAATCACTTATTCCTCATGTTTGGTCATTATGAAATCGCATTTCCATTATATGGAGTATTTTTATAGTTTAACCTCATGAAAAAGGATGTGAATTGAATTTTTGTGAAGGAATCTCACGCAACCATGGGGGAAAAGGGCATAAGAGGATAACAAGATGAAAATACTCCCTATAGAGGTGATAGGGATATTAATTCTTAGGGGACCCTACACAAATAAAAATAATTGGGGGAGGGTCACAAATATTGGAATGTCATGATAATTAGACAAAATGTTTTCTCCTTGAAATTATGTCTGTCATAGGGGAAAGATAACCTACTGTGAACTAGGTTCTAAAGAGGCCCAATGTAAAACAACATCTTCTTGACACTACGTACACATAGTTTAGATCCATGTTACATAGACATGGAATCCAAAGTAAAGGTCATATATTTTGGACCAAGGTATCCTAGATCCTAGTTTATGGTCAAAGTGTTCACACCATATTACACCCTAAAGTGTTTGGAGTGGTAGAAAAGAGTAGTAACCCATCATAAATTATGATTCAAGTGATTCCCTATTTCATGCGATATTTAGCGATGTTTTTTCTAATTAGTGAATTATTTTATATTAGTTACATAATTTTTGGGATTCCTTATCAAATTAAGGGGTGGAACTTCATGGGATTTGATGGATTCTACTATTCTATCCTTGAGTTTTATGGTTTCTTAGTCTCAGAGAGATCTTATTTTTTTTATTATACTGGGAGACTATGATTATGATTTTCTATCTGTTAAACATCTTAATTGATATTTATATGATCCCATTCATATTGTGGAAATTTTCATTGATTCTAAATCTTGTTTTTGAGCTATAATCTTGAAATTTATTCTATGAATGAATCGTTTTCTTCTTTAGTTCTCAGTAATACCTGGAGTAGTTGTATTTCTGGAAGAGTTTATCAATTTGGGGAATATGAAGGCCAAGAACAAGCTTAGGGGTGCAACATTAACTTTTTTTAGCAAATAAACATGATTAAACTCTTGATTTAGAAAGTTATATACACTTGATGATTCATTCATTGTACTTTTGGTGACTTTTTAGCCAGATGGCATGCTTCTTCAGACAATTTTGATCCTTATGTTGTTTTGGGGATATCTACATGTCATGAGAGTATTTCTTCATCCCACATAACTATAATTGATTAATGCATGAAGTTTTTATACTACTTTGATGAAGTTGATTCCAGTAGGAAATGAATTTCATTCACATGCACTGATCCCTTGAAATATGTTTTAGTACTTTACTCGGAATAGTATATATTCATGAAGTTGATTTTTTGTTTTTGAGAAAAATAGACAAAATTGTGATTAAGGTCATGATGTTGGTATGTAGTTTTCATCATTTTTTCTCAGGCTATCATTACATTGTATTATTTTCTTTTATTTACTATTTGTGTAAGGTCATTACACCTCATGTGTTAACTGTAACAATTTCTTTTTTCCCTAAATTTTTGGGGTACAGGTTAGGAGACCAACCCATATCTCATTTTTTAAAAATAATCATAAAGGGAATGTTTCAAACTATTTAACGTCATGGTCCTTGGACCCATGATTTTAGTTTATGGTCATAATGATCCGACCATGGAGTGTATTTACCAAAAGTATATGTGTATCAAGTTGGAAGGACAAACCAATGATAAATGGGGAATAAAGAGGCTTAACATCATGGAATATAACCATGAGTCCATGGAAAATAGTTCAATTTCAAAACTCTTGTACCATTTGGGGTGTTTCAAAATGATATGTTTAACATCGTGATGTGACCAAAATGAAGTGAATTGGGGGGAAAAGGGGTTCTATTCCAAAAAACACATTCTTGAGGATACTTTCACATAGTTTAGAGTCACTCTTATAAGACATAAACTCCTAGTTTATGGTAACAGATTTTATACAATTATAGGTTCATGTCTCAATAGAACTTGTTAGGCTTCAAAGAAAGTTAAATCAATTTGAATAGTGGGTCTTAGGAGGCCACTTAATGACATATAAATCATATTTGAGACAACACACACTGTTTAATGTCATGATGCTTGGAATGATACTCCTAGTATAGAGTCATATAGTTTAGACCATATTTCAATATTTTGTATCATTCCTTTTTGGGGATGAGCCCCTCCCAAACACTAAGAATACATGATCCATGATCAGTGTGAGAAACAAGGAGTGGTAGGGAGTTTCAATTTCTTTAAGTGTATAATTTAATGAGGGGTGGAAGTGACTGAAATTTCCTCAATGTTTAACTATGAATTTCAAGGCATGGATAGTTAAAGTTGAATAACTAAATGAAGGGGAAAAACTAATTATCGTGTTCAAAATATAGGTTCCATTCTATTATCAGTTGGAGGTATGGCGAACAAATACCGTATTGAATATTTACCATGTAAAAACACATGATATGTTTTCTTCTTCTATAGATCATTGGGGTGTGAGGTTAGGATGTTATGTGGTCTATTTTGGAATGAGACCATTATATTAGAGAGACTTTTCATTCCTAGATGATGAGGGTTTACCAAATTTAGGAAATTGTGAAGTGATGAACCATAAGTGGGAAGTGTCCCAAAATTATGTTGATTGAGGGGATAGACCTATGATTGAATATATGGGAAAAAATAAGTATCCCATTAGTATGGGTTTCAATATATAAGTTTTTTTGAGACACGTCATGGAATAAGACTGATGTTGATAGGGTGAAATCCTCTAAAGAGAGGATTTTAGATCATCTATTATTATGAGGAAGCCCAATATTATATTGGGTATTTTTTACCTAATCATTTCATATGAGGTATATGGGTTTTTATATTGGGTAATTTTATTAACACAATATATTTATTATATTAGGAACACCAACTTCCAATAGTGTAAGGCTGTAGTTTAACATTGTTTGCTGAGGCTTTCGTGCTTGGAAATTTATAATCATCAATCAAAAACTAGATATGCAACTATTTTGAAGTCATAGAGCTTGGGTTCTAGGGGAATAAGTTTCCATAATATTATTTTGTGACATGGAATAAAGATAAACCGATGTGAATAGAGGGATGCATGGTATCTCTATCAAAAAAATAATGAAAAACCATTCCCCATTTAAAAAACATGTCATTGGGGAAGAGAGGATACCAAAATGAGTTAATGAAATGGATTGGTCCACGGTGAAATATCTAGGCATCATAAAATCTTACATAAGGATGGGAATCCAGATGAACGTAATTATAGAATGAGGTGTGGTAGGATATTGATGATGGTAATTGTTTCCCTCTTGAATTGGGATATTGAATCCTCTCATTCATGGATATGAGGAATCCTCAATCTATACAGGTTAAGGCTAAAGATTAATTTAATGTACTAAGGATATTGAGATTTGTTCATCCCTTATTTTTCAGACTGTGACTCGTGGTCTAATATAGGTTTATATAGTTTCTCATTGAGTGGAATATTTATTTTATATTTGGTAAGATCACTGTTTAAAGTCGTGCACTACGAACATTGGGGGACATGCACATTGAGATACCATGTTATTTCCTTCCTCATTTCAGGCTATCAGGGCATCTCAGGTAGTGAATGGACCTAGGTAAATGAATGGGTATTATACCAAAAAGAACATCCACGTAGATATTTCTAGTTGATAGAAGAATTTATAAAAAATGGATTCATGAGAAAACTACATGTGAGACCAATTTCCAAAAGTATGGTTATCACTATGTGTCCCATAAATATTGGATTGAAACAACACAATGTTATGTAAAAGGATGGAGTCATGGGTTTTCTTGAATACTAATGATGCAACAACAAATGAAAATGAGGCATGATTGGGAATAGTTTAGGGTCATAATTCTTGGAACAATTGGAAATAGTTAATGTTCATAAGGATTGGATAATTAATGTGGGATATGAATATAATTGTGTGGTGGAAAAGAATTTAATCCTAACATGGATTCAAAAGGGTCATGCGTCACATAATGCTATCTTGAATCCATTTACTGAAAATTTATGGTCTTACAGCATTGAAAATGGAAATTAGTGTAATGTCCTGTTATATGGACCAGGGAAACATTTGTTTTACGGGAATTTTCATGGAATGAAAGATAGAAAAACCCAATGGGAAATGAGGGAATATGAGAATGTTCCAAAAAAGTACTAGGTTACAAAAAAACATAGTATGGGGTCGTAATGCATGGAACATGGAGAATATATCTGGGAGAAAAGTTTAAATTAATTATTCATGGAATAGAGGGATATCAGTCTCAATTGTCTTTATGTGTCATGGAAGAGGTTCAACCTGACATGAAAGGAGACAAGGTGGATCACATAACACACACATTCTCATTTAAAAGTAACGTACTCTATTTAAATTCAGGATACTGGGACTATAAATGACGATGATATGTTTAATGGTTTATTTTTTTTGTATGAGCCCCCAAATGAAATCTCGATGAATTCTTATGTATCCTAAGAGGATGGGTTTCAATCCAGATGTTGTTCTAGAACATTTAATGGTAGCAGACCAACAATGATGGGGGTAATCCTCCCTAATGAGGGAATAGACACATCTTAAAATTTTAATGTAGCATACCATGTAGAGAGCATGGGGTAAAGTTTTAGACCATATCGTACATATCTTATGAGGGATCCTAATTATATATGGGATATGAATTCATGGATATTCTCAAACCTATCATACAAGGAATCCAGCTTTTATGGTGTAAAATCATCTCCTTTTAGGAGGAATAATAGTTTTATATGGGGAAGGATTATAGTTCCACATTTTTCATTAAGGATGCTCATATATATAGTTTGAAGTCATAAAATTAATACTATAGGGGATATAAATAGTTTATTGTCAAAATTGTTGGATAGGTGCAAATAGTTTAAAGTATTACTACATATATGCTTAAACTGATATTTTAAGGTAGCAGATTTTAGTCCATAGATATCTTAATTTATGTTCATATAGTTTGGACTATATGGTTCTTAGATTATGGTCATAGAGTTCAGACCATATGGTGAGTATCCCAAACTAGTTTTTGTATCATGGAAATGTGAAAAACCGATGTTAATTGAGTTATATGTATGCCCAACAACATGCAACACATTCCTAGGGGAACCTTTACATGGTCTAAAGTCAGGATGCTGTCTCATGGACTCAAAGTTTAAGGTCATAGAATTTGGACCAATTGGAAATGTATTGAGTTCACAATTCTTCGGATAATGGGGTAGTAATTTTATTATTTTCTTAAATATATGACTGATCGCATAGTTTAATGTCATTTGATCAGGATGTGGTTGGATCCTTCTGAGAAGTACTTCTTGATAAACATGTAATTTTTTGGCAATGTGATATGATATTAATTTATGGTGATTAAATACTATTATACATTATAATAATCCATTTGAATGATATATTTTCTCTCCCAATTTTGTTCGATCATTGGTGTATTTATTCTAGGTATCATCGGTGGTCTATGTGAAAGTACCATGTAACCCATGATGAAGGAGAGGAAGTGATCCTTCTTGTTGAAACATTTTGATATCCTTTTCTAGTTCCTATAATGATAATGTATAACCTAGAGCCTTTTCTTATTGATGGAATCTAGATCATGTATACGACCTTATTACATTTGTTCTAGCATCTATAGGTAAAAGAAAACTATTGGGAGAGAAGGAAACTCAACCTCAGTTTAAAGGATTGATAATGTTTTATAAAATAAGGAATATAGGGTTACTTTGGTGGAATTCAGAGATGCCTTATGACAGTACCATATGTATTTGGGGAGCCTGAATGGAAAAGTTATCTTGTTCTTTTTTATAATCATCTCTAGATTGTAAGAGAGGTTCATTTGGAATCCCAAAATCTGATCATTTTCTCATGCATGATTGAACTATATATGGTTCGACCAAATGTTGTAATTGGAGTATAATTTATTAAGATCTGCATCTCAAAATTTAGTGATGTTGTTTATGATAATATAATTTAGAACTCAAAATATATGGATGGTATGGGAGCTCATGAACTTAATCAACAAATGGGATTTAAATTCCTTGAGGAGAATTGATTATGAACACTTGTATAAGTAGTATACCATGGTAAGAATGAAACTTTGCGAGCATGTTTTTATTGGTGGGTCTGGCCACACAACATCAAATCCCCAAGATAAAAAAGGTAAATAATAATTGGTTGTGTGGGGAGGGTCTATCAGTCAATAAAAAATGTTTTCATAGATCTTAAAAGCATGCAACCAATTAGGAAACATGATGCAGTTAGGGAGCATGGTGGTACAGAAGAAGCCCAACCTACAGATATGGTGGTAGGGCTTTTGTCCCAAAAGACGGATTAAATAAGATCCAACATGGGATTCATTTATAACCATGTAATATCATGTCTCTATATGAAATAGTGTATTATTCATCAAACACATATCAATGGAGAGTCTCTTCAAGGATAGGCCCACCTTAGAGGGTAAACTGCGCAATGTGCCTATGTATTCTCTCACACATAGCTCGGTATGGCGAGTGAATACCACCCTAAATATAGTAAATGAAGGTATTTTTCCAATCATGAATTTCCTTCACTATGTGGGAACCCAAGGGTACTCAAGAAGATGAGAAAATGAAAATATGGTTCACCTATTTCTAATCATCATCATCTTCGATGGTGGGGGAGATGACCCTCCATTGCCCCATAAGAATGAGTGAATTATCCAAGTCAGGTTCATGGAGAGATACTATTAAATTAGAAAATAAGTCATATTGACCATTCTATGACAAGGGAACATGAGTCACTTCTATATGAGTATGAAATTGTTCCATCATTTGATGAGTACACTCCGATAGGAGAACGATCTCTTACATTCTGACGATGAAGTCACCATTGATCTTCTGGATGAATAACATGGATCCTCTCTTCACATTTAATCAGGGTAAATCCATATTAGGATAAATCTTGAGGCTAATGTTGAGATCCTGATACTCTATCTGATTGTTGGTGCAGCCTTCTAACAAAAGAAATTAGATTTTAAGGATTACCAATTCTTGGTTGATGAAGAACATACCCATGTTTACTGTAATGAGCTTGGAATTTTTGAGACATGTACTAATTGCTCTCTAGGAGGATCCATCAAAATGAATATTCCAATAGTAAATATCATGATCCACTATGTTTTTAGGATTATATAGAATATTGACATCTAGTGGAAGTTATTCAACGGTCAGACGAGAAGTTTGAAAATATACCGACCCCTTTCATTTTATGGCCATATGAAAAAACTGATATCAAACTGTTGTATTATAAATTCCAAAATTCAAATAGTCCCATCAAAATAGGGAGATATAATATATAATTTAGAGGGTTCAACTAGTAAAGTATCAATATCTTATGATGATACAGAAAATTACGCATCTTCTTTAGTAAAAAACTAGTGTAGGCTGATTTTCTTGATATAGGAGTACCTAGTCTCCATGTTGAGGGGAATTTGAATGATAAATTATAAAATATTTTATATAACATTGTATTTCTGGGTAAGAGGGGAACCATTGTAGAGACCCTTAGCTTGACGTACATGGACATTACATTACTTTTGCGGAATACTTAGTACATAACAAAAAAAACACACACACAAGGATCATAATAGTTTAGTGTCTTTGGAAACTCGGAACGTAATCTTCTAATCGTGGTGAAAGATCTTCAATATCTCCCATAAAGATCTTCCCCTTTTTTTACCTAAAACCTTTCTTTATATCCTGGGGAAAAAAAACATAAAAGGGTGAGCTCAAATGCTCAGTAAGGGTAAACAAAAGAAATATCAATCACATCATATACATAAGAACATAGATTTTGGAAATCTTAACCTGCAAAAGAGCTCATAATATCATAACATCAGATAAGTCATAGAAGTGAAATGTAATCCCAATAATCATAACTTAAAACATGAAACTTTTTGTCATACACACATAATCATAGAGAATCATTTCTTGTTAGTCAAGACTCATTTCCAAGACTATCTTAGTGGACAAAGTCCCTTTCTGAATCGAGTAACCCTCGTTTCAGTCCTGTTTCACTGAACCGGTATAACCTACCATTCCATCCATGTCTATCTCATGAGATATAAAATCTTTACCCAATGCATTGGAGGGAGATATAGGTCCCACCCATCTTATAATGAATCCATTCTTATGTGTTCCACATAATCATAAACCATATATCATAGCGTAACCCATGTAATAAAAATGGGATTCTTAAACAACATGACATCATAAAACAATTCATATAAGATAAAGGAATTCATAAAAATATTTCCATCACAAAATAATCAAATCCATGTAATAATAGGGATAGAAACAGAACCCTTTATTATCTTAGATAGAAAATAACTTTGATAAAACACTTGAACTCCATTCTTGAGGAAAATATCCTTTCTTCTTCAAAAACATTTTTCCTTTCTTAACATGTCATACAAATTTAAACTAAAAGAAGTTGATTAAAAATAAACTTGAAAACTTGTAAAGGAAGCTTCTTGGAAATAATGTTTTAAAAATCCATTCATGCCGTATAATTTAAAAAAACATGTTTCTCGTACTTTTGTCGGAAAAGTCAAAAAGTACCTCGTTCAAAAAACGACAAAAGATTCATTTCATATCTTTTACTAAAAACTCACCTAAGGGTAAAATTGGATTTAAAAAGTTGTAGGTGGATGGAAACAATATTACATATTTAGGAAAAATGTATTTGGATGATAAAATACACCCCAGTAAATACCAAAGTATAAACAATCTCGGATAAAAATGAGATTGTGACATTTCCCTTACCTTAGGTCCAACTTGCTTTGTAAGTGTTTGAACCTCCTGTATAATGATTTAAATAAAGTTATTGACTTATTCCAGAATCATATTCATTGTTATTATATCATATATGATCCACTTATGACTTTATATTACCCGTTCTTTTGTAAATTCATGTTAAATCAGCATTTTGGGTAAAATCGTCTCATTTGTCGTTCGTGTTTTTAACTTGTAATTATTCATATGATTACATAGATCATGATTACTTAATTCCAGAATATAAAACATTATTTATATATATATATATATATTCAGAATATACATATATAATAAATCAGTAAATGTAAAGAAATACACCGTTCATGGAGACGGTAGTTCGTACGTACGCATGAACGCTGTTTTCGTTTCCTTATTGAATTGAATGAAATTTTGTAGATGACATACATATAAATATAAATAATTCCAGTATCATTATTAGGTCATATATTTCATTAGTACTTATTATATATACTTTATAATCATTCATGAAAGGTTAATCATTAAGAATGAATCTCATCGCGTCGTGGAGACGGTAGTCCGTACGTACGCATGAGCGATGATATCATTTCCATAATTAATGAATTGAATTGGAGTGGATTATACAATATATCAGAATCAATATGATGTTTTAATAACTATGTATATTTATTCTTTACACCAATATACCCATCCATGTAAGGTGGTGGTGGAAAATAGATTACACCACGGCGTGGAGACGGTATTCCGTACGTACACACGCGCGGTGATTTCTTTATCCGTAGGATGGATAGATGGTGAAATAGGGTTGTTTCATACTTAAAATAACATATCAGTATATGAGTGATACTGATGTTATTACTTAATAATGAAACAACCTAAGAAGAAGAAGTGGAAGAAGAAATAAAGATGAAAGAATTGGTAACGGTAATTACCTCTTCTTTGAAGCGCCTCTTTGAGACCTCCTCTTAGGGCACTAAAATTGGTCTTTGAGGAAGACCAGAACCTCTAGGATGTTTCTAGGGAAGTGGAGAAGAGATTTTGTCAGGGGTTGGACGAGCTTGAGTGCTCAAATTGGTGTGAGGAGGAGGGGGAGGTGGTGTCCTTTTATAAGGGAGGAGAGGGGCACCTTAGGAATACTTCAAAATATTATTTTATATTAAAGTCCAAATCAGTTTATAATGGTTCCAAAGAGTCTTATTTCGGAGCTAAAGTGGGGATGGGTCGAAATCCTATCAACCAATAAGATTTAGACAAGTTTAGGTTATTATTTTAACCTTATCAATTAGATTTATCTTTAAGTTAAATAATTTAACTTTTACCGTGTCTTTTGTTTTCTTACACTATATGCTTAATACACTTACTATAACATGCCAAACGAACCCCAAATTGTTTATTATTACTATATATATCCGTATCTAAGTCATTTGGCCGAACCTTAGATTTTTAGGAATAAAATAATAATTAATAATATAATATTTGATTTAAAAACTATTTTGTGTCAATTTTGACACTATTTGATATATGATTTTTGTGAAAGTCATAAAAGAATTATATGTTCAAACCAAGTTGATTAAATCAACAATAATATATCATAGTAACCTATAAAATTAGTGGAATTCATAAAAAGTCTCAAATTACATTTATTTTGGTGTTTATAACATCAATTATGTCAATATTTCATTAATAAGATAATTACTGCATCATCTTCGTGTCATAAATAAATTAAATTATTTAATGTCTAAAAATTACAAATAAAATACCATTATGTAGGAAATATTTTTAGAATTCTAAAGAATATTTACAATCGAATTTATCTTATGTATAACCCTATATTAAAAATGATTCATTAAATAAACTTTGATTTTTACTCTTTTAACTCTTCTTTGAATAAAATAATAATAAATGTCCTAATCTAACCCAAGAGGGCCTAAATGATAATATTTTACACTTAAGGTTGTTTTTGGTCGAGATACACTTGTCCAATAGGATTAGGACATGTGTTAGGGTAATAGTAATATAATATTTACCCTTAGTTACCCTATTTACTTTTAACCGTGGTAAATAAAAGTAAAAAGTTACTATTCACCAAAAATTATTTTCATCTCATTGAACCACATTTTACTTACTGACATCAACCGTGTCTCTCGGATTTTTGAAATTCCATTCACAGAAGTGGTAAAATTAAGTTCTATGAAAAATTCAGTTTTTTAACTACCACTTAGTAGTTTCACTATTCATCAAAAATTGATGTTTTTTAGAACAATGCTAAAATTTCATCCTAAGATATATTTCATATTCCGAATTCAAAAATGAAGTCTATTTTACCAAATTCATAACATAGAAGTTGCATTAATTAATTTTATAATTAAATCCCGCTGTTAAAACAAATAGCGTTTTTTTTAAGAAACAATATCTATCAAAAGATTGACACTTGTTTATGTCTGGTTTAAATGTGAAATTACATCCAATGACCAACATTGTATTAAATTGTAAAAATATATTCTAAATATACTTTAAAACCACTGAAATTAATAATTTATCACTATTAATTATTTCGATTAAAAAAGTTGTTTTTAATTATAATTTAGTAATTTTCACTATTCATCAGAATATGAAAGTTATCCGAAAAGTACCAAAATTTCACCTTAGGCTAAATTCGATACTCCGAATCAAAAAATGAATTCCATTTTGGAAAATAAAATTTACAAAATTTCAAAAAGTGGTTATTACTATTTATAACGGCTAGTTTCAATAATATTTTAATAGCATATCGTTGTTTCGTGAAACTCAGTATTGCGTACTACACACGCTATCGAGGAGAAGGTTGTGATTGCGTGTAATGCAAGGCAAGTCAAGGATGCGTGTTGTGAAAGCTCATTTTGGTGTATCGTTGTAGAGACTCGTAGCTTGACGTACATGGACATTACATTACTTTTGCGGAATACATAGTACATAACAAAAAAAACACACACACAAGGATCGTAATAGTTTAGTGTCTTTGGAAACTCGGAACGTAATCTTCTAATCGTGGTGAAAGATCTTCAATATCTCCCATAAAGATCTTCCTTTTTTTATACCTAAAACCTTTCTTTATATCCTGGGGAAAAGAAAACATAAAAGGGTGAGCTCAAATGCTCAGTAAGGGTAAACAAAAGAAATATCAATCACATCATATACATAAGAACATAGCTTTTGGAAATCATAACCTGCAAAAGAGCTCATAGTATCATAACATGGGATAAATCATAGAAGTGAAATGTAATCCCAATAATCATAACTTAAAACATGAAATTTTGTGGCATACACACATAATCATAGAGAATCATTTCTTGTTAGTCAAGACTCATTTCCAAGACTATCTTAGTGGACAAAGTCCCTTTCTGAATCGAGTAGCCCTCGTTTCAGTCCTGTTTCACTGAACCGGTATAACCTACCATTTCAGCCATGTCTATCTCATGAGATATAAAATCTTTACGCAATGCATTGGAGGGAGATATAGGTCCCACCCATCTTATAATGAATCCTTTCTTATTGTGCCACATAATCATAAACCATACATCATAGCGTAACCCATGTAATAAAAATGGGATTCTTAAACAACATGACATCATAAAACAATTCATATAAGATAAAGGAATTCATAAAAATATTTCCATCACAACATAATCAAACCAATGTAATAATAGGGATAAAAACAGAACCCTTTTATTATCTTAGATGGAAAATAATTTTGATAAAATACTTGAACTCCATTCTTGAGGAAAATATCCTTTCTACCTTAAAAACACTTTTTCTTTCTTAACATGTCATACGACTTTAAAATAAAAGAAGTTGATTAAAAATAAACTTGAAAACTTGTAAAGGATGTTTCTTGGAAATAATGTTTTAAAAATCCATTCATGCCGTATAAGTTAAAAAAAACATTCTTCGTACTTTTGTCGGAAAAGTCAAAAAGTACCTCGTACGACAAAAGATTCCTTTCATACATATTACTAAAAACTCACCGAAGGGTAAAAATGGATTTAAACAATTGTAGGTGAATGGATATAATATTACATATTGATGAAACATGGATGTAGATGATAAAATACACCCCAGTAAATACTTACGAATAAACAATCTCGGATAAAAATGAGATTGTGATATTTCCCTTACCTTAGGTCCGACTTGCTTTGTAAGTGTCCGAACCTCCTGTATAATGATTTAAATCATGTTATTGACTTATTACAGAATAATATTCATTGTTATGATATCATATATGGTTCACTTATGACATTATATTACCCGTTCTTTTGTAAATTCCATGTTAAAGAAGCGTTTTTGGTAAAATCGTTTCATTTATCGTAGGTGTTTTGACTTGTTGTTCTTGACATTATTATTACTTATATCATGATTTACTTACATCCAGAATATAAAATATGATTTATATATCATATATATTCAGTATATATATATATATATAATGGATAGATAAATGAAATGAAAAACACCGTTCATGGAGACGGTAGTCCGTACGTACGCATGAACGCTGTTTTTCTTTCTTTATTGTTTTGAATGGAAGTAAGTAGATGAAATACATATATATATATACATAAATCCAGTATAATTATTATGTCATATATTTCATTAGTACTTATTATATATACTTTATAATCATTCATGAATGGTTAATCATTAAGAATGAATCTCATCGCGTCGTGGAGACAGTATTCCGTACGTACGCACGAGCGATGATATCATTTCCATAATTATTGAATTGAATTGGAGTGGATTATACAATATATCAGAATCAATATTATGTTTTAATAACTATGTATAGTTATTCTTTACACCATTATACCCATCCATGTAAGGTGGTGGTGGAAAATAGATTACACCACGGTGTGGAGACGGTATTCCGTACGTACGCACGCGCGGTGATTTCTTTTTCCGTAGGATGGATAGATGGTGAAATAGGGTTGTTTCATACTTATAATAACATATCAGTATATGAGTGATACTGATGTTATTACTTCATAATGAAACAACCTAAGAAGAATAAGTGGAAGAAGAAATAAAGATGAAAGAATTGGTAACGGTAATTACCTCTTCTTTGAAGCGCCTCTTTGAGACCTCCTCTTAGGGCACTAAAACTGGTCTTTGAGGAAGACCAGAACCTCTAGGATGTTTCTAGGGAAGTGGAGAAGAGATTTTGGCAGGGGTTGGCCGAGCTTGAGTTCTCAAATTGGTGTGAGGAGGAAGGGGGAGGAGGTACCCTTTTATAAGGGAGGAGAGGGGCACCTTAGGAATATCTCAAAATATTATTTTATATTAAAGTAAAAATCGGTTTATAATGGTTACAAAGGGTCTTATTTCGAAGCTAAAGTGGGGATGGGTCGAAATCCTATCAACCAATAGAATTTAGACAAGTTTAGGGTATTATTTTAACCTTATCAATTAGATTTAACTCTAAGTTAAATAATTTAACTTTTACCGTGTCTTTTTGTTTTCTTTCACTATATGGTTAATAAACATACTATAACATACCAAAAGAACCCCAAATTGTATATTATTAATACATATATCCTTATCTAAGTCATTTGGCCGAACGTTAGATTTTTAGGAATAAAATAAAAATTAATAATATAATATTTGATTTAAAAACTATTTTGTGTCAATTTTGACACTATTTGATATATGATTTTTGTGAAAGTCATAACAGAATTATATGTTCGAACCTAGTTGATTAAATCAACACTAATATATCATAGTAACCTAGAAAATTATTGGAATTCATAAAAAGTCTTAAATTACATTTATTTTGGTATTTATATTATCAATTATGTCAATATTTCATTAATAAGATAATTACTGCGTCATCTTTCTGTCAGAAATAAATTATATTATTTAATGTCTAAAAATTACAAATAAAATACCATCATGTAGGAAATCTTTTTAGCTTTCTAATGAATATTTATAGTCGAATTTATCTTATTTATAACCCCATATTAAAAATTATTTACTTATTAAACATTGATTTTAACTATTTTAACCCTTCTTTAAATAAATTAATAATAAATGTCCTAATCTAATCCAAGTGGACCTAAATGGTCATATTTTATTCCTAAGTTTGTTTTTGGTCGAATTACACTTGTCCAATAGAATTAGAACCTGTGTTAGGGTAATATTAATATCATATTTACCCTTAGTTACCCAATTTACTATTAACCGCGGTAAAAAAAGTAAAAAGTTACTATTCACCAAAAAATTATTTTCATCTCATTGAACCACATTTTAGTCCTTGATATTAACCATGTCTCTCGGATTTTCGAAATTTCATTCACAGAAGCGGTAAAATTAAGTTTTATGCAAAATTCAGTTTTTAACCTACCACTTAGTGGTTTCACTATTCATCAAAAATTGAAAATTTTCAGAAAAATACCAAAATTTCACCCTAGGCTAATTTCGATATTCTGATTCCAAAAATGAAGTCCATTTTGAAAAATAAAATTTCTAAAATTTTAAAAGGTGGTTATTACTGTTCATAACGGTTAGTTATAATAATATTTTAATAGCATATTGTTGTTTAGTGAAACTCGGTATTGCGTACTACACACGCTATCGAGGAAGGTTGCGATTGTGTGTAATGAAAGGCAAGTCAAGGATGCATGTTGTGCAAGCTCCTTTTTGTGTTGCGTACAACACAAGACATTAGTGAAATTAAAAAGAATATTTTTCATAAAATCTTGGGCTGTTACATTCTACCCCCCTTAAAATGAATTTCTCCCTCGAAATTCGTCGGGGTTATAAATAGTTTACTATTCGAAAGTTTCATTAATAGAAACCCACATCGTAAAAATGAATACCAAACTTGTCTTTAAAAACTAAAGTATGAAATGTAACGATTAACCAAATAAACTAATCACTGGGTTTCCACATAGGTGAAAATATGGATATGGAAGAAAAATCTAACCATCATGTTCTGATGGAGAGTGGTAGAGAACATGGCTATGGAAAAGCCAGTAATCAAAAATCCATAGATTTGTGATGATATAAGGTACCATCTGATTCATCGGGTATAAGATCACTAGGACAACATTTTTGGTTTTCAAGATCGTTTCCCTAAAGTTAAAGAGTTTGAATTAGAATAAATACTTACTTTATTTTGGTACAATCTCACTGTTGTTCGTGCCTTTAACAATTTCCACTTCATCTCTTAAATAAACGAAGTTGAATTTGTTATTCGTGAAGTGTTAGCAGATCATGTGATAGAATGACGGGTCATTCCATCTGTTTCAAACAAAAGGATAGCAAAATTATATACATAAGTCGATCTATAGTGAGATTAATCACATATGGTTTCTAAAATGGACTTATACTTCATATATCATACTGCTTAATATAATAAAACTAGTTTCTACTAAACAGGGACTTCCTGTAGGTCAGTGGTAGGCGATAAAGGCCAGTCACACTTCGGTTGTGGGTTCGATTCCTACAGCCTTGTCCGAAGCGATGGGCTGTCGCCCGTCCTGCAGGTTGTCCCTTTTTCTAAAACTACGTTACTATAACATCCCATCAATAATATCGAAAATCTTCTATCCTTAAACAATACTAACTTATGTCCAACATAATCCAGTCTAATCTTTAGGCTTATACATAATACTGCAGTACACTCTCATAATATAGTGACAACGATTACCAGAGATTTAATACTGTCGTTGATCCCCACATATCATAAGATATGTCTTGTTGGTCACATTCCAAACATTCAAAGTCCTTAATCGTGTATTCTCTTGAATACCTTATTGAAAACATGAGTGCAGTTAAAAGTTAACACTTTCCACATACCAAAATCCTCAAAATTCTATATACTCAAACCATGATATCACTTAGTCCTTATATCAATCATGAGCTCATGAATACTATTAAACATTTCATTTTCTCGTCTTCATTATGCGCATATCATCTTATTTCCAAAAAAATATCTCAATCACTTTGAATACCACATCAATAAATATTGCAATACTCAATGATACAACATTATTTTGGAATCCCATTACATAAACACTTAATCATTCCACCACATCGTTGTCATATTCAACATTTCCAATAGTGATCGCATGTGATTTCCCTTTGTCCTTTGCCTTCAGTGGTTGCTCATGTTGATCATCACTAACCCTTGGATTAGGGCAATTATTAGCATAATGCCCCATTTCCTTGCACTTGAAGCATTGAAGTGTTGGCGGTGCGTTCTCTGCATTGTTTGCTTTATTCACATCATTAGAAACCCTTTTTCCATTACTTCGACACTCAGCTGCTCTATGACCTTCTTTTCCACACTTAAAACATTTTCTAGTCCCTTTTAGACAATCTCCACCATGCTTCTTTCCACACTTTGTGCATAAGGAAACATTCATCTTCTTTTCACCATTATTCTGAGATTTCTCCTTGAACTCCATCTTTCGTTTCTTGTCAAAACCATGAGATGGATATGTAACACCAACTTCCATTTCTACCTTGATAGCACTACGCACAATTTCATCATAGCTACTGAAGTCTCTTATAGCTAATGCCCTTCGAAGACTTGGTTTTAAGCCACTGAAAAATCGATCAACTTTACTTTCATGTTGGATGATAATGCCAGATGCATACCTTGCATGTCTTGTAAAATTCGCTTCGTATATACCAACAGATTCATCATCCTTTTGCTTTAGTTCAAGAAACTCCTTCTCCATCTTTGTTCGAAGAATACGAGGGAAGTACTTATTGAAAAATAAGTTCTTGAACTCGTCCCATTCCATGGACTCAATTTCATCCCTTTTCCTTGTATTCTTAATAAGATTCCACCATTGATCAACATCTCCTTCCAAACGATACACTGCTAGGATGACTTTATCAAGTTCAAAACATTGAAGAACTGAAAATATCTTTTCAATAGTACTAATCCATTGTTCAACAACTAATGGATCAGTAGACCCACTGAAAGAAGGTGGACGCTGCCTCATGAAGGATTCAACAGAATGTTGCTCCTTCCTTTGCTCGTTTGGAAGTCCTGCATGATTCATATCTTGAGAAAGTTGTGTGGGCATGGCTACAAGATTTTTCATTTCAGCTCATATATCGTTTCGTTGCTCAGGGGTACAATCATTGCATTGCCCATCACATTCCGCATTAACACGGTTCCTTCGGGTTCCAGCCATCGTCTAAAACCCCAAAAGAATTGTGTGAGAGGAAAAAACCATGTTAGGGAAAACAACATAATAAAGGGTTAGTACCCTCAATATCTAACATCTTAGGTTAAATTCGAAGATCGTTAGCGCAATTCTAGGACTATTACCTATACGTATACTTTACCTTAGAGACATCCCTAGACATACCTTAGAAATATCTCTAGGGATCTCACTAACGTTTTCGCATCCTAGTTTCCAAAGGTTGACTAATCCTTTCCTTTGATACCAACTGTAGAGACCCGTAGCTTGACGTACATGGACATTACATTACTTTTGCGGAATATATAGTACATAACAAAAAAAACACACACAAGGATCGTAATAGTTTAGTGTCTTTGGAAACTCGGAACGTAATCTTCTAATCGTGGTGAAAGATCTTCAATATCTCCCATAAAGATCTTCCTTTTTTTATACCTAAAACCTTTCTTTATATCCTGCGGAAAAGAAAACATAAAAGGGTGAGGTCAAATGCTCAGTAAGGGTAAACAAAAGAAATATCATTCACATCATATACATAAGAACATAGCTTTTGGAAATCATAACCTCCAAAAGAGCTCATAGTATCATAACATGGGATAAATCATAGAAGTGAAATGTAATCCCAATAATCATAACTTAAAACATGAAATTTTGTGGCATACACACATAATCATAGAGAATCATTTCTTGTTAGTCAAGTCTCATTTCCAAGACTATCTTAGTGGACAAAGTCCCTTTCTGAATCGAGTAGCCCTCGTTTCAGTCCTGTTTCACTGAACCGGTATAACCTACCATTCCAGCCATGTCTATCTCATGAGATATAAAATCTTTACCCAATGCATTGGAGGGAGATATAGGTCCCACCCATCTTATAATTAATCCTTTCTTATGTGTGCCACATAATCATAAACCATACATCATAGCGTAACCCATGTAATAAAAATGGGATTCTTAAACAACATGACATCATAAAACAATTCATATAAGATAAAGGAATTCATAAAAATATTTCCACCACAACATAATCAATCCAATGTAATAATAGGGATAAAAACAGAACCCTTTTATTATCTTAGATGGAAAATAATTTTGATAAAATACTTGAACTCCATTCTTGAGGAAAATATCCTTTCTACCTTAAAAACACTTTTTCTTTCTTAACATGTCATAAGAATTTAAAATAAAAGAAGTTGATTAAAAATAAACTTGAAAACTTGTAAAGGAAGTTTCTTGGAAATAATGTTTTAAAAATCCATTCATGCCGTATAAGTTAAAAAAACATTCTTCGTACTTTTGTCGGAAAAGTCAAAAAGTACCTCGTACGACAAAAGATTCCTTTCATACATATTACTAAAAACTCACCGAAGGGTAAAAATGGATTTAAACAATTGTAGGTGGATGGAAATAATATTACATATTGATGAAACATGGATGTAGATGATAAAATACACCCCAGTAAATACTTACGAATAAACAATCTCGGATAAAAATGAGATTGTGATATTTCCCTTACCTTAGGTCCGACTTGCTTTGTAAGTGTCCGAACCTCCTGTATAATGATTTAAATCATGTTATTGACTTATTACAGAATCATATTCATTGATATGATATCATATATGGTTCACTTATGACATTATATTACCCGTTCTTTTGTAAATTCCATGTTAAAGAAGCGTTTTGGGTAAAATCGTTTCATTTATCGTAGGTGTTTTGACTTGTTGTTCTTGACATTATTATTACTTATATCATGATTTACTTACATCCAGAATATAAAATATGATTTATATATCATATATATTCAGTATATATATATATATAATGGATAGATAAATGAAATGAAAAACACCGTTCATGGAGACGGTAGTCCGTACGTACGCATGAACGCTGTTTTCGTTTCCTTATTGAATTGAATGGAATTAAGTAGATGACATACATATAAGTAGAAATAATTCCAGTATCATTATTAGGTCATATATTTCATTATTACTTATTATATATACTTTATAATCATTCATGAATGGTTAATCATTAAGAATGAATCTCTTCGCGTCGTGGAGACGGTATTCCGTACGTACGCACGAGCGATGATATCATTTCCATCATTATTGAATTGAATTGGAGTGGATTATACAATATATCAGAATCAATATGATTTTGTAATAACTATTTATAGTTATTCTTTACACCATTATACCCATCCATGTAAGGTGGTGGTGGAAAATAGATTACACCACGGCGTGGAGACGGTATTCCGTACGTACGCACGCGCGGTGATTTCTTTTTCCGTAGGATGGATAGATGGTGAAATAGGGTTGTTTCATACTTATAATAACATATCAGTATATGAGTGATACTGATGTTATTACTTCATAATGAAACAACCTAAGAAGAAGAAGTGGAAGAATAAATAAAGATGAAAGAATTGGTAACGGTAATTACCTCTTCTTTGAAGCGCCTCTTTGAGACCTCCTCTTAGGGCACTAAAATTGGTCTTTGAGGAAGACCAGAACCTCTAGGATGTTTCTAGGGAAGTGGAGAAGAGATTTTGGCAGGGGTTGGCCGAGCTTGAGTGCTCAAATTGGTGTGAGGAGGAAGGGGGAGGAGGTACCCTTTTATAAGGGAGGAGAGGGGCACCTTAGGAATATCTCAAAATATTATTTTATATTAAAGTCAAAATCGGTTTATAATGGTTCCAAAGGGACTTATTTCGAAGCTAAAGTGGGGATGGGTCGAAATCCTATCAACCAATAGGATTTAGACAAGTTTAGGGTATTATTTTAACCTTATCAATTAGATTTATCTCTAAGTTAAATAATTTAACTTTTACCGTGTCTTTTTGTTTTCTTTCACTATATGGTTAATAAACTTACTATAACATTCCAAACGAAACCAAAATTGTATATTATTAATACATATATCCGTATCTAAGTCATTTGGCCTAACCTTAGATTTTTAGGAATAGAATAACAATTAATAATATAATATTTGATTTAAAAACTATTTTGTGTCAATTTTGACACTATTTGATATATGATTTTTGTGAAAGTCATAACAGAATTATATGTTCGAACCAAGTTGATTAAATCAACAATAATATATCATAGTAACCTAGAAAATTAGTGGAATTTATAAAAAGTCTTAAATTACATTTATTTTGGTATTTATATTATCAATTATGTCAATATTTCATTAATAAGATAATTACTGCGTCATCTTTGTGTCATAAATAAATTATATTATTTAATGTCTAAAAATTACAAATAAAATACCATCATGTAGGAAATCGTTTTAGCTTTATAATGAATATTTATAGTCGAATTTATCTTATTTATAACCCCATATTAAAAATTATTTACTTATTAAACTTTGATTTTAACTATTTTAACCCTTCTTTAAATAAATTAATAATAAATGTCCTAATCTAATCCAAGTAGACCTAAATGGTCATATTTTATTCCTAAGTTTGTTTTTGGTCGAATTACACTTGTCCAATAGAATTAGGACATGTGTTAGGGTAATATTAATATCATATTTACCCTTAGTTACCCAATTTACTATTAACCGCGGTAAAAAAAGTAAAAAGTTACTATTCACCAAAAAATTATTTTCATCTCATTGAACCACATTTTAGTCCTTGATATTAACCGTGTCTCTCGGATTTTCGAAATTCCATTCACAGAAGCGGTAAAATTAAGTTTTATGCAAAATTCAGTTTTTAACCTACCACTTAGTGGTTTCACTATTCATCAAAAATTGAAAATTTTCAGAAAAATACCAAAATTTCACCCTAGGCTAATTTCGATATTCTGATTCCAAAAATGAAGTCCATTTTGAAAAATAAAATTTCTAAAATTTTAAAAGGTGGTTATTACTGTTCATAACGGCTAGTTATAATCATATATTAATAGCATATTGTTGTTTAGTGAAACTCGGTATTGCGTACTACACACGCTATCGAGGAAGGTTGCGATTGTGTGTAATGCAAGGCAACTCAAGGATGCATGTTGTGCAAGCTCCTTTTTGTGTTGCGTACAACACAAGAAATTAGTGAAATTAAAAAGAATATTTTTCATAAAATCTCGGGGTGTTACATTCTACCCCCCTTAAAATGAATTTCGCCCTCGAAATTCGTTGGGGTTATAAATGGTTTACTATTAGAAAGTTTATTTAATAGAAACCGACATCGTAAAAAGGAATACCAAAACCAATATTTTAAAACAAAAGTATGAATCTTAACGGTTACCCAAATAAACTAATCACTGGGTTTCTACATAGGTGAAAATATGGATATGGAAGAGAAATCTAACCATCATGTTCTGATGGAGAGTGGTAGAGAACATGGCTATGGAAAATCCAGTAATCACAAATCCATAAATTTGTGACGATCTAAGGTACCATCTGATTCATCAGGTATAAGATCACTAGGACAACATTTTTGGTTTTCAAGATCATTTCCCTAAAGTTGAAAATTTGAATTAGAATAAATACTTACTTTATTTTGGTAAAATCTCACTGTTGTTCGTGCCTTGAACAATTTCCACTTCATCTCCTAAATAAATGAAGTTGAATTTTTTATTCGTGAAGTGTTAGCAGATCATGTGATAGAATGACGGGTCATTCCATCAAAAGGTTAGAAAAAGTTATTAAATATACATAAGTCATTATATAGTGAGATTAATAATATATGGTACCTAAAATGGACTTATACTTTATATATCATACTTCTTAATATAATAAAACTAGTTTATACTAAACAGGGACTTCCTGTAGGCCAGTGGTAGGCGATAAAGGCCAGTCGCACTTCGGTTGTGGGTTCGATTCCTACAGCCTTGTCCGAAGCGATGGGCTGTCGCCCGTCCTGCAGGTTGTCCTTTTTCTAAAACTACATTACTATAACATCCCATCAATAATATCGAAAAAAACTTCTATCCTTAAACAATACTCACTTATGTCCAACATAATCCATTTCAATCTTTAGGCTTATCCATAATATTGCAGTCCACTCTCATAACATAGTGAAAACGATTACCAGAGATTTAATACCATCTTTGATCACCATATATCATATGATATGTTTTGTTGGTCACATTCCAAACATTCAAAGTCCTTAATCATGTATTCTCTTGAATACCTTAGTGAAAACATGAATGCAGTTTAAAATTATCACTTTCCACATACCAAAATCCTCAAAATTCTATATACTCAAACCATGATATCACTTAGTCCTTATATCAATCATGAGCTCATGAATACTATTAAACATTTCATTTTCTCGTTTTCCCTTCATTATGCGCATATCATCTTATTTCCAAAAAAATATCTCAATCACTTTGAATACCACATCAATAAATATTGCAATACTCAATGATACAACATTATTTTGGAATCCCATTACATAAACACTTAATCATTCCACCACATCGTTGTCATATTCAACATTGCCAACAGTGATCGCATGTGACTTCCCTTTGTCCTTTTCCTTCAGTGGTTGCTCATGTTGATCATCACTAACCCTTGGATTAGGGCATTTATTAGCATAATGCCCAATTTCCTTGCACTTGAAGCATTGAAGTGTTGGTGGTGCATTCTCTGTAGTGTTTGCTTTATTCACATCATTATAAACCCTTTTTCCATTACTTCGACACTCAGCTGCTCGATGACCTTCTTTTCCACACATAAAACATTTTCTAGTCCCTTTACGACAATCTCCACCATGCTTCTTTCCACACTTTGTGCATAAGGAAACATTCATCTTCTTTTCACCATTATTCTGAGATTTCTCCTTGAACTCCATCTTTCGTTTCTTGTCAAAACCATGAGATAGATATGTAACACCAACTTCCATTTCAACCTTGATAGCACAACGCACAATTTCTTTATAGCTACTGAAGTCTCTTATAGCTAATGCCCTTCGAAGGCTTGGTTTTAAGCAACAGAAAAATTGATCAACTTTACTTTCCGGTTGAATGATAATGCCAGATGCATACCTTGCAAGTCTTGTAAAATTCGCTTCGTATATACCAACAGATTCATCATCCTTTTTCTTAAGTTCAAGAAACTCCTTCTCCATCTTTGTTCGAAGAATACTAGGGAAGTACTTATTGAAAAATAAGTTCTTGAACTCGTCCCATTCCATGGACTCAATTTCATCTCTTTGCCTTGTATTCTTGATAATATTTCACCATTGATCAGCTTCACCTTCCAAACGATATACTTCTAAGATGACTTTATCATGTTCAGAACATTGAAGAACTGAAAATATCTTTTCAGTGGTACTGATCCATTGTTCAGCAACAAGTGGATCAGAAGACCCACTGAAAGAAGGTGGATGTTGCCTTATGAAGGAATCAATAGAATATTGTTCCCTTCTCTGCTCATTTGGAAGTCCAGTATGATTCATAGCTTGTGTAAGTATAGCAATAATATTTTAATCTCCATCTCCCATAACATTTGTTTGTTCAGGAGGACAATCATTGCATTGTCCATTGCATTGATCAACACGGTTCCTTCGGGTTCCATCCATCGTCTAAAACCCAAAAAGAATAGTGTGAGAGGCAAAAATCATGCTAGGGAAAACAACATAATAAAGGGGGAGTACCTTCAATATCTAACATCTTAGGTTTAATTCTATGATCGTTAGCGTATTTCTAGTACTATAACCTATACGTATACTTATCCTTAGGGACATCCCTAGACATACCTTAGAAATATCTCTAGGGATCTCACTAACGTTTTCGCATCCTAGTTTCCAAAGGCTGACTAAACCTTTCCTCTGATACGAACTGTAGAGACCTGTAGCTTGACGTACATGGAAATTACATTACTTTTGCGGAATAATTACTACATAACAAAAAAAACACACACAGGGATCGTAATAGTTTAGTGTCTTTGGAAACTCGGAACGTAATCTTATAATCGTGGTGAAAGATCTTCAATATCTCCCATAAAGATCTTCCCCTTTTTTTTTACCTAAAACCTTTCTTTATATCCTGGGGAAAATAAAACATAAAAGGGTGAGCTCAAATGCTCAGTAAGGGTAAACAAAAAAATATCAATCACATCATATACATAAGAACATAGCTTTTGGAAATCTTAACCTGCAAAAGAGCTCATAATATCATAACATGGGATAAATCATAGAAGTGAAATGTAATCCCAATAATCATAACATAAAACATGAAACTTTTTTGCATACACACATAATCATAGAGAATCATTTCTTGTTAGTCAAGACTCATTGCCAAGACTATCTTAGTGGAAAAAGTCCCTTTCTGAATCGAGTAACCCTCGTTTCAGTCCTGTTTCACTGAACCAGTATAACCTACCATTCCAGCCATGTCTATCTCATGAGATATAAAATCATTATCCAATGAATTTTAGGGAGATATAGGTCCCACCCATCTTATAATTAATCCTTTCTTATGTGTGCCACATAATCATAAACCATACATCATAGCGTAACCCATGTAATAAAAATGGGATTCTTAAACAACATGACATCATAAAACAATTCATATAAGATAAAGGAATTCATAAAAATATTTCCATCACAACATAATCAAATCCATGTAATAATAGGGATATAAACATAACCCTTTATTATCTTAGATAGAAAATAACTTTGATAAAACACTTGAACTCCATTCTTGAGGAAAATATCCTTTCTTCTTCAAAAACATTTTCCCTTTCTTAACATGTCATAAAAATTTAATGTAAAAGAAGTTGATTAAAAATAAACTTGAAAACTTGTAAAGGATTCTTCTTGGAAATAATTTTTTAAAAATCCATTCATGCCGTATAAGTTAAAAAAAACATGTTTCTCGTACTTTTGTCGGAAAAGTCAAAAAGTACCTCGTTCGAAAAACAACAAAAGATTCATTTCATATCTTTTACTAAAAACTCACCTAAGGGTAAAATTGGATTTAAACAGTTGTAGGTGGATGGAAACAATATTACATATTGAGGAAACATGTATTTGGATGATAAAATACACCCCAGTAAATACCAAAGTATAAACAGTCTCGGATAAAAATGAGATTGTGACATTTTCCTTACCTTAGGTCCGACTTTCTTTGTAAGTGTCCGAAACTCATGTATAATGATTTAAATCATGTTATTGACTTATTCCAGAATCATATTCATTGTTATTATATCATATATGATCCACTTATGACTTTATATTACCCGTTCTTTTGTAAATTCATGTTAAAGTAGCGTTTTGGGTAAAATCGTCTCATTTGTCGTTCGCGTTTTTAACTTGTAATTATTCATATGATTACTTAGATCATGATTACATAATTCCAGAATATAAAAAATTATTTATATATATATATTCAGAATATACATATATAATAAATCAGTAAATGGAAAGAAATACACCGTTCATGGAGACGGTAGTCCGTACGTACGCATGAACGCTGTTTTCGTTTCCTTATTGAATTGAATGGAATTAAGTAGATGACATACATATAAATAGAAATAATTCCAGTATCATTATTAGGTCATATATTTCATTAGTGCTTATTATATATACTTTATAATCATTCATGAATGGTTAATCATTAAGAATGAATCTCATCGCGTCGTGGAGACGGTAGTCCGTACGTACGCAGGAGCGATGATATCATTTCCATAATTATTGAATTGAATTGGAGTGGATTATACAATATATCAGAATCAATATGATGTTGTAATAAATATGTATAGTTATTCTTTACACCATTATACCCATCCATGTAAGGTGGTGGTGGAAAATAGATTACACCACGGCGTGGAGACGGTATTCCGTACGTACGCTCGCGCGGTGATTTCTTTTTCCGTAGGATGGATAGATGGTGAAATAGGGTTGTTTCATACCTAAAATAACATATCAGTATATGAGTTATACTGATGTTATTACTTCATAATGAAACAACCTATGAAGAAGAAGTGTAAGAAGAAATAAAATGAAAGAATTGGTAACGGTAATTACCTCTTCTTTGAAGCGCCTCTTTGAGACCTCCTCTTAGGGCACTAAAATTGGTCTTTGAGGAATACCAGAACCTCTAGGATGTTTCTAGGGAAGTGGGGAAGAGATTTTGGCAGGGTTTGGCCGAGATTGAGTGCTCAAATTGGTGTGAGGAGGAGGGGGAGGAGGTGTCCTTTTATAAGGGAGGAGAGGGGCACCTTAGGAATACTTCAAAATATTATTTTATATTAAAGTCAAAATCGGTTTAAAATGGATCCAAAGGGTATTATTTCGTAGCTAAAGTGGGGATGGGTCGAAATCCTATCAACCAATAGGATTTAGACAAGTTTAGGTTATTATTTTAACCTTATGAATTAGATTTAACTTTAAGTTAAATAATTTAACTTTTACTGTGTCTTTTGTTTTCTTACACTATATGGTTAATACACTTACTATAACATGCCAAACGAACCCCAAATTGTTTATTATTAATATATATATCCTTATCTATGTCATTTGGCCGAACCTTAGATTTTTAGGAATAAAATAACAATTAATAATATAATATTTGATTTAAAAACTATTTTGTGTAAATTTTGACACTATTTGATATATGATTTTTGTGAAAGTCATAACAGAATCATATGTTCGAACCAAGTTGATTAAATCAACACTAATATATCATAGTAACCTAGAAAATTAGTGTAATTCATAAAAAGTCTCAAATTACATTTATTTTGATGTTTATAACATCAATTATGTCAATATTTCATTAATAAGATAATTACTGCATCATCTTCGTGTCATAAATAAAATAAATTATTTAATGTCTAAAAATTACAAATAAAATACCATTATGTAGGAAATCTTTTTATATTTCTAATGAATATTTACAATCGAATTTATCTCATGTATAACCCTATATTAAAAATGTTTTAGTAAATAAACTTTGATTTTAACTCTTTTAACTCTTCTTTGAATTAAATAATAATAAATGTCCTAATCTAACCCAAGTGGGCCTAAATGATAATATTTTACACTTAAGGTTGTTTTTGGTCGAGATACACTTGTCCAATAGGATTAGGACATGTGTTAGGGTAATAGTAATATCATATTTACCCTTAGTTACCCTATTTACTTTTAACCGTGGTAAATAAAAGTAAAAAGTTACTATTCACCAAAAATTATTTTCATCTCATTGAACCACATTTTACTTACTGAAATCAACCATGTCTCTCGGATTTTTGAAATTCCATTCGCAGAAGCGGTAAAATTAAGTTCTATGAAAAATTCAGTTTTTTAACTACCACTTAGTAGTTTCACTATTCATCAAAAATTGATGTTTTTCAGAACAATGCCAAAATTTCATCCTAAGCTATATTTCATATTCCGAATTCAAAAATGAAGTCTATTTTACCAAATTCATAACATAGAAGTTGCATTAATTAATTTTATAATTAAATCCCACTGTTAAAACAAATAGCGTGTTTTTTTAAGAAACAATATCTATCAAAAGATTGACACTTGTTTATGTCTGGTTTAAATGTGAAATTACATCCAATGACCAACATTGTATTAAATTGTAAAAATATATTCTAAATATACTTTAAAACCACTCAAATTAATAATTTATCACTATTAATTATTTCGATTAAAAAAGTTGTTTTTAATTATAATTTAGTAATTTTCACTATTCATCAGAATATGAAAGTTATCCGAAAAGTACCAAAATTTCACCTTAGGCTAAATTCGATACTCCGAATCCAAAAATGAATTCCATTTTGAAAAATAAAATTTACAAAATTTCAAAAAGTGGTTATTACTATTCATAACGGCTAGTTTTAATAATATTTTAATAGCATATCGTTGTTTCGTGAAACTCAATATTGCGTACTACACACGCTATCGAGGAGAAGGTTGTGATTGCGTGTAATGCAAGGAAAGTCAAGGATGCGTGTTGTGAAAGCTCCTTTTGGTGTAGCGTACAACAGAAGACATTAGTGAAATTATAAAGAATATTTTTCATAAAATCTCAGGGTGTTACAACCATGGTACCATTACAAAGTGGTAACAAAGTGGGGGCAATGGATTCTTTGAGATAGGATGTATAAAACATTGAGTTTTTAGAAGATACTACTTGATATCCTCCAATATGGTCTCACCCTCCACATCCCACTGGTATGAGATTACTTTCTTCATGACCCTAAAAAAGATAGTACAAATGCATTCCATATTCACAATATGTCCTTGTATGTAGGATAAGTAGACTTGCAAGCCTTGTAGTTCCAGGAGGTTTGTCAGTGGAGGAATTTGGATGATGTCCTTGACCCTCTCGGGGACGATCTTGAGGGATTTGTATCTTAAAAATAATACAAGAAACAGTAAAAAAATAAAACCAAATGAAAATTCAATGGTGTCACCTATGACACATTGATGATAGTGAACTCATAATCATCAGATTCTATTCAGATATGATTATACCTAAAGAATCATTATATGAAGGATAAGACATCAAACCTTGTGTTGGAATTAATCAATAGCTTTGTCACTGAATGTTGAAAATCATCCTTCAAGTAATGGAATTTGAGGTCCCCAATGTCTATAACGACTTTGATCAACCCATCCAACTTCATGACTGGGATGATATGGGATATGAACATAAGGTACCAGACCTCCCTAATAGAGTTGGATTTGATTATCTTATACACCAAAAAATCAACCATAGATCCATGATATGGGTGCATCATTATTTGAAGCTTCTTGAACCAGTAATGAACCGCTTGGAGGCCGAGATGGTGAACAATGACTTAAGTCTCCAGCCCTAGAATCTCATCATTGTAACATGAAAAGATATCATGGTTCCATCTTAGGAAGGCCATATATTTCTACTTCCCATCTAGATACATGGATTTACTGATCAATGTTGGTATTAGTTCTTCATCAGTACCATTGTTCACCTAAATTATTCAATAAATGGTGTTAGAGAGACCCTCCACAAATGAAGGAGGAGAACCTTCCAAATCAACCTCTTTGTTTGAAATATGATAATAAGTGGTAGGCGACTATCTTCTAGTCTAGTAGACTCATGAGAATCAATGGGACGTACTTGTGTGGAAACTTAATCATCGATTAGGGGTTCCTAATCAATTTAAATTGTGATAACAAACATTGTTGATATAATTCTATCTTACCTCTGACCATGATTTCTATTCTTAATGAAGAATTAATAGTGGTGAGTAGGATTATATTAATTCATTACTACTTTTTGGATCATGTTTGAATTCATAGAGGGTATGGCTTTTCCATTGGTACCATGCCTATGTAGCTTTGCATAGGACAGCTAGCTGACCAACCCCGCAAAGGTGGAGTGCTGATATCATGACATATGCTAGGGAGGAGCAGTTCCATGTTGTATTCTCTAGTTGATTCCCCCTATGACTTATAGTTCATGTAATTATCTCTAAGCCTTCTGGCCATGTAAGAATTCAACCTCACCCCTTGAAAGGTGTATTATAAAAAAAATGAAGGCCTTCGGGCCATTCTGACAGACCGAAACATTAAATTGAGAGAATGAAGGCTTCATTCACGTCTTCCCATGGATTTACTATAGTGGTTGTTACATTTTTTGGAGAATTTATGTGATCAACCCCACTAGTCTGAATCTACTTCCCCTCTCTCTTAAATTATCCAACATCTAGATAGTGGTTTCAATAGTTTCAAATGGGGATGTATCACCGCAGTTCATTATTACTCAACCATTAATAGAGAATATAAGGAACTTGTTATATGAGGATTATATTGTTTCATGAAAATGAAGCCATGTACTACCCCACAACACATTGTAGTAGGATTACTATAAGAATAAAATGAATTCGATACATTATATCATTCCAACCAAATGGGTATTCATCAAAACCATTCCAAATAGTTTAATATTTCTCATTCCATAACTTGGAATTACTTTTCTTTGAAGGATTGGATCTACCCCACTAAGTCCCAACATGTGGAGTGTCCTACTGGGAATGAGGATAAACCCAAAACGGGTGTCTAACAAGTCATGGCAGACTTCTACTCAATTAAAATAGCCTACTATGTAAAATTAGAATATGTCAATCTAAAATAGGTTTCCCTTATCCTTCCCTAAGAATGAAATCATGTTATGTCATTCCTCTTTCTCTCCAAACTCTTCAAAGTATACCTATATAAATCTACCTCAGTTTAAAACTAAAGTGGGATTTTCAATGACTCATCAATGACCTCACACATCTCTTCCAAAAATAGGAGGGCCTCTTGGATCAAAACCATATTGGGTATGATAGTGATATTATTTAACCCATCAGAATTACACAGAGAAGAATTTTTTTCATAGAGGTACACTCCTTGAATGTGGGAAAAATAGATAACATTGTCTAACCATGTGGGGCTCACAAGTTCTTGTAGTATTATACTGATGACTAACTATCCTACTATGATACAAAACAAGATGACTATATTTTTTGATATTTGGATCTAGCTAGACACAGCTGATCATGGTGTGGTTGTGGCTGAGCTGCTCAGTCAACTAAGATGGTTTCCAATGGAGGTACACCCAATGGAGAAGTCTGCGTGGATAGTGCATTCCAATCTCTGTGAAAAAACCTTCTTCCTAGTTTGAGTAGAATGTATTCAACAATATGTAATTATGCAATTAAAATCTTGATGGCTTGAAATTCCTCAACATCTCATTAAATTTTTTTTCCAGAGGAACCTAAGAGAATAATGGTGAAATCCGCAATGTCATGAATTTTTAAGTGGTCCAATAGCTCAATGATGGTCATGGAAGAATACTCCTATGATCCATCAGTGATTTCATCCATTACTGGATAGACCCTGGGCATATCTTCCAACTCAGGGTGCATAGAATCTTCCTGTGAGGGAGATGTTTTAGGCACTGGTGGGGGGCACTGGTTTCCCTTGCGCTATCAGTTCCTACTCTTACAGGATAAGGAATTCTTCGATATCGATGTAGATTCAATTTCTAGAGAATTTGGAGAAACCATTAAATGTTCTGGCCTTTGAAAACAAGAATATATGAAACAATGGGCACAAGAAACTTCCCTACTAGCCAAATAATCATCTTCTTTATACATCTCATGGCGATAATCCTACTACCATTCTCTTGACCCCTCATTGTTTCTATCTGGTTTGGAAGAAACATGTTTTACTTGTGCTGTGAAATCACCTAATTTGACCATTCCATGTTCCAATTATTCCTAGAAAAGTATTTAACACAAATAATTCTTTAATAGTGTGTCCAAGGATCATGTAGTATGAATAATGGTTGTGAAATTCAGTGATACTAACCTCATGGAGATTATTTAACTCTATAAACTGTAGTATTACCTTCACTAGTACACATATAAAATATCATAGGACCTAAAAATACATGATTGGATAAGCATGAGTTTTTTCCTGAAAAGGGATATCTAGGATCCTATTCTTAATATGGAAATGGAGCCAAATTTTCTCTTCTAGAAGGATTTCACTTAGTGAGGTATTGTTTGGAAGGGAAATTTCTAGGAAAAGATTCAAATAATATGGCTTCTACATTTGGAGAAGATCTACTTGAAGAGGGGACAATTACTCTACTGGGTCAGGTACCTCTACATGAATAATGGAAATAGTCTCTAAATTGGTAGGTCATCTCATGGGATCAAGAAGAGTAAACAAGTGTGACTATGAACTATTCTATTGCAATGATAATTCTAGACATTGTTCCTTATTATAAAACATCAGAAATCCTCCATGAATATTTTGTGTAATGAGGATATTCACCGTCTAACCCTGGATGTTGCTAACACACATCATTAGCAGCCCCTATTAAGTTATTTTCCTGCCATTTAAATATGTGAGCCCTTTCCACCGATTGATGAAGTATGTGACTCAAACAAAACAACAATTTCATAACTTTAATAGGTCCTAAATACATTTCTTGTGTGTGGTGGACCTAAACCAATAGATAAACTATCTATATAGGACTTTTTAATAATCAATGGACCCTATACACAATTGGCTATACCAGTTGAATATGGGTCCTTTTATTGTCCGTGTGAAATAATAGTTGTTTGGAGGAATCATGTTATTGATGAGTTCCTAAAATATGTCCAGAAATTTAAATAAAGTGGTCTATTTACAATTTTCATTCAGTGATCCCATTTAACATATTGAAGAAAAAAATTCCAAACTCTAGGTGTGATCAGATGTTGTACACCCACTCTAGGATAAAATTTTCATTTAATTGGATTTACACAAGTTGTACACCCAGGACCACAAGGGGACCTATGAGAGTAGTTATCAAGTCATATTTTCAAGGATATATGGCCACCAATGTGTCGACATGGCTCCTCAACTTATGGATAGGGTTTATCAACATGGTTAATGTCATGTACTCGGTCACAAGGAGGATAATTACGATGCTCATGGTGAGTATAGTGAATCATATCATGGTCACATTCCATATACTCTGGCTTATACCTTGACCCGTTTAATGGGACAAACAAGTTGAAACTAAGTAATTTGGAAAAAGAAATTCTTCCCTACTAGAGGAGAGATGGGGTCTCATGATGTAATTACATATTTTATATACAAATCTGTGAGAAGATCAACATTGATCCTTTTATTCTCATTGAGTTTCTAGAGAAAGGAAACTACCATAGGCTTCATCCATACTTTTGGAACAGCTTCGAATGGATCGAAGGGGTCAAAATTTCTCTTTCCATTGTGAAGAATCCAATTTTTAGGAATTAATTATTCATTGAGGGTATCTTAGAGGATGATTACTTATCTTTTCTAGAGAATGAGGACACTTGTTGGAGGGCTTTCCTAGTACTATTGCCCCACCCTTGGGGTGGATCTTCTCTTGAAAGACTGAAATTGACGCCCTTTTTCCATCAGGTACTTCGGTAGGTTGGGGATAAATATATTTACCATAAAAATATTGTGAGGGGAATCCTAATCCTCTAATGATAGACCAGGATTCCACATGATAGGACTAAAATAGAGAGAAACATGTTTTCCCCGTCCTTTTATCTGTATGTATCGAGATTCAACATTACATACTCAGAGGATAACTATGAGGCTATCAAATTATCTATTTTGGATGGTTTGGTGATAACCATATGACTCATGGTGTTGATCCACATAGAGCGCTATAATTTTGTCTATTTGGAACTACTGGTCGATAATATCGATGTAATCCTGACTCCCTAGGTCAGTCAAATGGGGATTATAGAGGTGGTGAAATGTTTCCTAGATAATATGGACGAAACAAATGGACTGATCCTCTATATGGGACTTCAGTATGTCGAATCTCGAACATGTAGGAATCTAGAATAGCATTGAAATCTGGTCAGGGGATAGATCATCCCACATGGCCTCATTCATAGAGGAATGGTTATTATCTTATTCACGACATTCTCTAATCAGTGAAGGATGAGATATGGGGAGGTATTGATTTTGATAATTTCTATTAATGGTTTACCAAGATATGAGTCACTACATGATTAAAATTTACATTGTATTCTAGAACATCTCTTGGGGGTGGTTCCAACATTAATATCACATCGCTATAGAAAGGGGTTTTCACCACTTCCTCATGTGCTAGGGTGGTGAAATTCAACAATGTCATAGTAGTGTTATCACCATCTAAAGGTTAAAACCGTTAACCTAGAAACTATCTATATTTTTAGATACAGGTGGAAAAGAGAGAATATGGAGGTGACAATAAAGGATGCACTACGAGCCCATGGAAGGTAGATAGAATGTACTCCACCTACAAGAACCAATGGACGGATCTTGGGATCCTATGGGACTTTACTTCCAGGCCTGTGAACCTCATCTGTTGAGCTCATTCACCAGATTCTAGAAGCTAGGGTTAATGTTAAATTATTGATTCAACCATTTCCTCACAGTATGAGTGTTCAATGAGGTCAATAATGGCATGGAACTTCCTAGTATTCTCCTTCCAACATCGTTTATTCTCTATTAAGTATCAGGTCAGTTCATCTGGGTAGGGAATGCCTTTATCAAGGGTATTACATCAGTATTGGTTGGCCAAATGGAATGGAGATACTTTGTTTTGATATTCTAGATAACAAGGATTAACATCATTCTAATTGATATCTATTTATATAGGAAAACTATGTTGAGTAATAGGTTTATGTGCATGACATATGTAGAGACTATCTATTGAGTGGAAAGGAACTCCACCTTTACTTGTGAAGGATTCGGGAGGACCTTCATTATGGTTAGTAGGAACATGGGGTGGGCCTTTGTATGGGTTTGTAGTGACATGGGTAGGACCCCTGTGTTTAGAAGAAGGATTATGTGGTAGAACTCTGTACTAGTTGTCAAAAGAGAATGGAGGACATTCAGTATAGTTTTTTATAATGTTAGGATGGCCTTTGCATTGTTTGGTAACATCATAGGGAGGACATATATTTAATATAATATTATTATGGGGAGGACCTTTGTACTGGTTTTTTCATGAAAAGGGAGGACCACCACTATGACCTGAGATGGTATGGGGAGGACCTATTCACTAATTCTCCTCATCACAAGATGTCCAATAATGACTTTAAGTGTTTTAAGTGATTAAAATAGTTAACTTAAAAATCCATTGAGTTATATGAGGTATCAATACCAATTAGAAAAAAATGGAACCCTATTTTCCTATTGAAGGGATCTGAAGGAATTTATTAGTGGTGGAGGGGCCATAAGAGCAATAGAAGATTGTCCTTATTAGGAAATATCATTGTAAAACCCTTTAACATGGGTTTATTTCACTATATTGGGGCCAATAAAGTAGGGTTTAAGTCTACTTTCACCTCTTTATTTAGGACTAATTTTTTCAGGCAGTGATGAGGCATGGTGGGAGCCTTTTGGGAGGCTCCCAAGAGGTAATTGAGTATTGGGAGAATCAGAGGTCCCTTACCTCATTGGAATAGGGGAGGGATCCATCAATGAACACTAGGATACACTCTTAATGTAGTTGGTCATCCGAATAAGGGGGGGGGGGGTTCTCCAATAAGACCCTTTGGGGAAGCATTACTGATGTGGCACTGATGCCTTCAGGTCTAGGAAAGCCATAACCTTTGTGGTAATAACCCCTCTTTCATGTACTTGTATACAAGGGATTCAGTCAACCTTATATATATATGATATTAGAGGGTGTGGTGGGGGAGTGGGAACCCTATATCCAATGTCGTGGAGGAAGTCACGGTTTAGGTTTGGTTCTACAAGATTACATGATCAATGTTTCTCTTAACCATCCAATTGTGGGTGATGGGTTTCTGGTTTCCTTTATCTTGAGTCATGTATGGAATAACGAATCATTTATTATTATAGGTACAATAAAAGAGGATCTTAATTCCATAACATCATCCAATATTATTAAGTAGATATGGATCCACCCAGATAATGTCATAGATCGAGGATTCCCAATGATAACTTCCCTAATTCACAGGAGAGTTCTGTGGTGGGACCATCGTTTACATGGTTTTATTGGTGATGAATGTTTGAATCTGGTAACATGATATTAAATTAATTTATTGAACTCTACTAGTCTTCATTGTTGTGGATAATAGTTTCACGTTGGGTTCACTAATTCTATTTCTGATGATGTCATTGGGGCCCCTTCTACACATCTCTTACACGTAGGATTCTACTGCTTCACTTTACCAATTTACAAATGAAAGTGGATTTCATCACATTTATTAGAAATTTCTAATCGTTGACCCAAATATTATCATGGGATGTTAGCTTCTCCTTCTTTGGACTTCTAATTAGATCTTGTTTCCTAGTCTAGGTGTCCCACATAAATTTCTATTGTGTTCATGGAACTCATTCCTAGTGTTATCACTTTAGTGAAAATAGTTGATTCTGATGCTTCTGTAATGAAGTGGAATAAATCGTCATCTATATTAGTAGTCATGTTGGTCATCTATGGTCATGTATAGATACTAGGTTTATTGTACACCTATGAGTCTTCCTCTCTGGATAGAATCTGATATATGGTATCTAAGGAATCTCATTTTGATGACGACGTTATTGGAGAAATGGTAATAATTATTCAATTTCATTTTAACTCAGTAATTCAAGATATTTTTCAAAGGGTATGTATTCTGGTTCAGGTCACATGTTATATGTCATGTGGATATATATTTAAATAAACTTTTGGGATGTATTGAGTAATGAATTTAATTTCTAGTTGAGACGACCATATTGGTAATGTTTTGTGGGGACAAGTTTGGTTGATCAGAACTCCCTATTGAGGTTGATGAAGGAGGTGTGTCCCTATATGGGAAGATTTCATACAAGGGTTTATAAATGGATTATAATTCACCATGTAAGAGGATCCATAGGTATGGATAAGAACAAATCATGGAATAAGATCTCAGAGTTGTGTCCATCGGATAAAAGATGTTACACCAAGGATTACCATTATCATGATAGAAACTCATGGATTTAACCTAGGATACCTATATCAAAGATATGGATAAAAACCACATATATTGATGTGGACCAGTACATGATGTTTAATTCCAAGCAGTAAATATTCTTATGTCACAAATTCAGTGTTAATGAGGGATGGTGTGGGGTAATACACATAGAATCTTACCTTGGAAATTGGATTTCACATGGGGGAATGAGTAGGGGCTTACTAATGGAAGCTGACCAAAGTGGGGTTTTCATCCTACAGTGAGGAGAGAAAAATCATTGATTAAAGTGTAGAGATAACCCATTATGGGGGTCTCATCACCTGATGGGAATGGATATCATGAGTATTGTATGTGAATGTTTCTTAGGAATTGTTGTTTTATCATTAGGTGAGGAGTTTTTTCCTAGGGTAGTGGAGAAGGTTAAATAACATAATGATCATACATAGTTCATCATTCATTCATCACAATGGGTAATGATATAATTTTAAATCATGTTTTGATGACTTTACAATGAAGTTTAGAATTTAATTACTAGGAGGACGAACTAGGTAGTTTTACATCATATATATATGATGTGGATGTTGTTACTCTTGATGGTGTACCATATCAAGGTGAGAGGAAGATACGACATTAGGAATCAACAATGAGATAGGTTTACAATTTTCCTCGGTGATGACACTCATAGGGCAATTGTGGAAACCACTACAATGCCTTTTGCAGGGTTATGTTAATATTTCTACCATGAAGGAGTGGTGAATTATGATATTAATGTAAGTGTCGTAATTCATAGAAGAAAGATAGATTTGGGTACCCATAAATAGAAGGAACATGTAGGATGGATGTATGGTAGGAACTTGGAATGAATTGGGAAGAAATAGGAGTGGGCGTCATTGGTCATATAGGGACTCAAGGTGAGGCTAAAAAAATCCTTGATTGATATGGGGGCTCTAAGAACTTGACCATCAAAAAGCGATGTTAGCTGAAGGGGGGAACCATGGAGAGTCCCAAGAGATGTATTTAATGAATCTTTGGGAATCAAAGAGTGGATATTCATGAAGTGTAGGTGATTAGTGACGTTTAAGTACTTCAACAAGTAGTATAATTTTATAAATAGGATGAAATTATGTCAGAGTGAATTTATGGTTCCTACAGGGTTGGCTTCATGAAGGATACATGTATCGCGAGGCCCTAGGTTCCACAATGGGATTTTTCTTCCATGAAGGGAATGATCCTTCATTAATGGAATATCCACATTGGGTGTAGGATCAAATGGAAAAAGGGGAGGAGGTTTCATGAATCAGGGATACTATGGAGGATCCATTTAATCCTTAACTCATGGGGAATAGGTGGTTTTGGGACATGGAGTGATTTTTGGAAATAAAAAGGTCTATTGTCCCAAAAAAACCATAAGTATGGTGTATTTATAGAGATGTGTGTTTCACAATGAATGGAGGCCTTGATGGAGAATTATGATAATCATGATTGGATGGGATCTATTAGTCTAAATGATGTTGTATAGATGTTACCATCACATATCCAAGTGGTTATGAAGTTGCCCATGAATTAGGATTAATGCTTCATGGAAGTTACCTTTAGGTATTTAAATGGTAATGAAGAGAAACATGACTTAGGATTTATGTTCATAAAGATTAAAATCAGTTCCATATATGGATGATTTATTTTTGACATAAATCATTTTCCACGATGCGACGATTTGTGAAATAGACCATCTTAGAGTGATTTCAGGCCATTATTCATTTGATTATCCCCATTCCAATCATTCACTCCACAACCACTCCTATTAAACACATATTTCATCACTAATACTTGGAATTTTATTTGTGAGAACTAGTTTGAATATTTGAATCAAGTGACATGAAAATATGATGATTCCCTAGATGATGCTTGTCTTCATGTTGAGGGAAAGGGTTTCTTACCTATTTCACCATTTTTTTATGATTTCATAGGGGCCTTATACATGTCATGTGTACCGACGTCTATTTACCCATATTCCAAAATTCAAATGGTAGGTTTATTCCATCACATTCAGTAGTATTATCTACTCATTAATCAAAATAAGATGACAGGATGTCAGTTTATAGTTCCACACATTCCTCCATGGAGATCGTTTCCTAGTCTGGGTTTTCCTTATATATTTATATCCTGTTGGTGAAGTTATTCGGGATTATAAATAAATGTGTTAAATGGTTAATTATTCAACTTCTATCATGAAAAGGAATAAAACTTTTCTTAGAAGAGTATTCACGTTGGTAATCTTTGACCGTGCATAGAAATAATATATATTGGGAACCTGTGAATCTTCTTATTTGGATGGAATCTAATATGTGGAAGCTTAGGCACAAAACCCATGTAATATCATACTGATCAATAGCTAATGACACTCGGGGTGTTTGTATTCCATGTCTCAGTACCTCATTCATCCCATGTTTACTGTATGGGGTAGGTATTATGGACCAGGTTACAAATTTGACATCTTATGGAAATTGAATGGGCCTAGGTTTAATATCATGTTGGGAAATGATGGTTTATTTGAATTCCCCATGGAGGAAGGTTATATAAGTGGGTCTCTAGGAGAAAAAATAGCACACATATATGGATGGATCATAATTCCCGTTCATGCTTATATGGGTGGTTTTCCATAGGAGGAATGATTTCCCAATTTGGTTGGATGGATTAGAATGCCTTTTTTGAAGGATCTGGGAGGTATACCCTAGTAAGGATGATGTCACACCTAGGTTGGATAGATAATAATGTCACATTTGGAGGTTAATCCCTAGGAGAGAATATGTCAAAACTATTTGGATATATCTTTAATCCTCATTAGGAATATCCATGAGAGGTTTCCCTTGGGCCGATGATGTCACAATTGGGTTGGATGGATAAAAACTCCACATGATGTTGATTCGTTATGTGCACCCCATGGGAATATGCCACAAATATATTTTTGTATAAAATCCATATGAGGTGGATCAATGAGGTTCATCATTAGGAGTGAAGATGTCATTCTAAGGTTGGTGGATTGGAATTCCCCATAATGTGGATCTATGAGGTCCGTCCCTAGGAAGGAATATGTCACATCTTGATTGGATATACCGAAATACACCTTGAGATATATCTAGGAGGGGAATCTCTATGAATAAAGATGTCACAGCAAGATTAGTGGATTAGAATAATCTGTGAAGAGGATCTAGGAGGTGAATTACTAGGAGGGACACACCTAGGTTTACCATTGTTGGGAATGAACCTCAAGGTGGTGTGCGACGTACCCTGATTGATATATAGGGGTCAAAACCGACATAACATGATGCCAATATTTAAGGTTATGTGACATGATAGATCAATTTAGTTTAATTTCATAAATAATGATTCTCATGTCATGGAAGGATATTCATTGAGGATTAATTTGAGGATTATTCATGGAATACAACCTTCACAAGAATTTATCTTTCTGGGTAATAATGTGGGTATTACCCGTGGAAGATACATAAGGGGGATGTTAATCCCATGTTGGGGAAGGGGATTTAATCCCTAATGATCCATACATGGGTTATCCTATGTTTTTTATATAGTTTAAAAGGTGTGTGGTCAAACCATATTAATCATATATTGGGTATCATGTGTTAATCACATAGGGTGAGGCCATATTTTTACGTCATGTGATTAGGACATTGTCATGTAGTTTAAAAAAATATGACTAGGACATGGATCTACATAGTTTTACATCATAGTGATCAAACATAGAAGTGATCACTACTTAAGGGTTACCATGTCAAGGATAGTAGAATATATGGCATCAGGACTTCCTACCAAGATGGGTGAACTATTTTCCTTGAAGAGTATACCTCTAGTGCTTATGTTACCACCAGACATGCACCTCTCATTGGAGTATGGTGTTTCCACCTCCATGGGGGATTTGAAATTAATATTCCTAATAGTATTGTCTCTATATATATGAAAAATGTTGATTATGGTACCAATGATTAAGAAGAAATGGTAGGGTAACTGTAGAACTAAAGTAAAATTGAATGTTAGTTAGAGGACCAGGACATTTTTTCATGTGAATTTATTGGGTTGTGTGCAAATGGAGTTGTGTGATAATGTTTCTCCAGTACTGAGACAACTTACAAAGTCAGGAGGAATACATGGTCACAAAATTGGAGTTTTACACAACATGGATCCAATATTACTAGATTTTAACTTAATGGGAGTGGTGAATTTCACAAATTTGTGTGATAGAAATATAACATGTGAACAACTGACTCAGATTTGGTGTAGTTATTAATGGATCAGTCTACCACATGAAATTCATTTGTGGCCCCACATGAGGTTTTTCATAAAAATGGTATACCATTGACGGTCCATGATCAATGGTCTTATGCACCATCATGGAAGAGAGGGAGGTGTGTGCTGCAAAGAATCTCCAGATCTTATGAAGAGCCTCCTCAAGCATATGGTTGAGCATCCATTTATAGTCAAAATCTTCTTCCAACATCGGGAAACACCTTGGGTGTATAATTGTGTTGTACAAATCTATTTCCTTTTCCACGGGTTATTGGTCACACAACATTTCTAGGATAAAATCACCTTTATTTCACAATAGATGGGTACTCACTAGTGTGGAATGAAATTCTTCTTTCTTTCATGCAACACCCCTTTCTTAAGTGCATGGGACTTGGTCTCTCTACTAGGTTAAGGGGCCTCCATGGAACTATACATCTCCATTTTCAGGAGTTTAATTTTTTTGGAAAAGTGTATCCTTTCAATCACACATAAGAACATGAGAAAAAATTTCAAATCCACCCAAAAATGGTCCATCGGTATGGCTTGGTGTCTATTTCTCCAAAAACAGTCTTTTTGGTAGCCATGTTGAGTTTTCAAAGAAAACATGTATCCATAACTATTATTTTCAAAGAAACATAATTTATATGTTTATTTTTTCAAATAATGAAATTTTATCAATATTTGGGATATTTTTATATTTTAAATGTTTTGAAAATAAATGGTTATTTGATAAATTATTAATGTGACTTTCAATTGTCTTTGTAAAAACATTTTATCTTGTATTCCAATTTAATTCTCCATGATTTCAAACTTTGAATAAAAGTCATACCACACCACCAAATGATATCATGTGTGCCTCCCTGCATTCCAGCGGCTATTGACCTGCATTAGGGATCTGAGAAAGTATCATGGTATGACTATACTCTATATATAAGAGTTCACCACTGGAATAGGAATAAAAACTCATCCATACTCAAAACCATCCACATAAATATATATACCATGATAATAAGTATAAATAATATATGATATTCAACAAATAACAAAAATGGTACGAACCACATACATGATAGATCACCAATAAAGTCTATCCCATATGTATATTGAATAAAAAATATATTTCAAATACATAGGAGGATACAATACGTTTGAATACCATATTGTATCCCATCATTCTGATTTCATTTGAGTTGTCTCACGTGATCCTAAAAATACTAAACCTCTTCCCAACATGAACCTACAAAAATTTATGTCTTCTTGGGTACCCCATAGGATTATTGGATGGTGAATAGTGTTATTAAAAAAATAGCAGTGTAGTACCAACCTAATCCCATTCTATACTAAAAATGGGATGATATGTTCATGTTACTTACATAGAATAAATAAATAGTAAATTGGAAAAAAATAAAACCCAAAAAAAATACCTACTTCATCTTGAATCCAAAATCACTATAAGAAAATCATTATCATTGTTCCCACTAGAATGTCACTCAACCCTTGTGAGAATCAATATAAACATGAAACTCCTAATACCAATCACCAATTATTCAGTCCACAACCCCGATTGACCATACCTTCCCCAGCTAGTTCTATGTTGTCTCAGTATATGATCATCAGCTCACAGGAACTTATGTCAACTAATTGGGGATCACAATCTCACAAATTCATCTCAATGAGTAGTTGACCATGGGGAATCACAATGCATCCCACATCCTCATTCACACAATATGTACCCCATGTAACTACCAAGGAATTATGAATATTAGGATGATGTATGATTAATATGAGTGGGAGGTCCAAGGAAACCCTATAGTTACAATGTCATTGATTCCTGGGAGAACCAAATAGTAAATGGGAATAACCACCATCGATCCCATGGTCAATCTTTTAAGAATCCAATATCTGTCATCTCCTTCGTAAAACCATCTATGTGTTCATCCATCTGATCCTAGGGGTTATCCTATCCATCAATTGAGTGGATATAACAATCACCCTTTAGATTTAAAATTTCCCTTCAGAGGGATATATTCCAATCTAACATCTCACACCACCATTAGAATCTCATACATCACAAAAATTCACAATGGTCTTTTAGTATCTCCATTAAAATCCCATCGCATATGAATTCACTATAGTATCACTATATCTAAGGAAACACTACTATCCGGTCCATTTCTGTTCATTCTCAACAAAAAGAATATAATGTTGGATGCTAGGTTCCACCATTAGGCATACACTCCACCATCAACTATATCATAGGATGATAAGAAATGTTGGCACCCACCCACCAGTATACTATGATATATAATCCGGATTGTTCAGATAAACTCAGGCATTCTTCTTTCCCATATGGTGATTCATGAAAATCCAGTCAATAACCATAGTGATTGGGATTGCCAATTGGTTCAGGTTCAAGGTCACTCAAAAAACTATATCTGAAAAAATTCACAAACAACGGCTCATGATTATCTCATAAATTCTCAACAATAGACATCCCCTGGGTTATCACTGTAGAAGTGGAATACCACTTAGGATCATTGATAAATACTGCTCTCTCATTCTGACACTCAAAATCTCAGACAACGTCTCATCCGCTAGTACCATCAACATCCTCTTATGGACTGACAGGTGTCTAGGGCATGCCACACTATCAACATTCTTGATAGAGGGCTCAATTCCAATATCTATACCTTATATAACACCTTTATTGTTAACTCACATAACATATGATCAAATTTCCTATGGTTTATCCACATATAGGACTAACACATCTCAAGGTTTATCATATTTCCAATTAGGGATATCCATCAAAATTCATACTACACCCTCTCCTTGAGGATTCCTGTAAAGCCCCGACCCTAGTTACCCAGAGTCGGTGCATTATTACATAACATTGGCATGATCATGAGAAAGATCAAGTCTCGAAAGACTGATTAGTTTAGTAGCCTTGGAATAACTAGATACATCCATAAATTCTTACATTACATCATAAAAAAAACATCTTGTCTTCATATCCCCTCATACTATCCCTACAGGTCATTCATAAATTACTTCTTCATAATCCTGGAAAAAAAATAAAACATTGAAAGGGGTGAGCTCGGATGCTCAGTAAGGATATCATTATAGCAGAAGCTTTCATAAATAAGCATAAACACTTAAGGCAATTTATAACTAAAACAAAAGCCTTTGAAACTTGAACTTCAGCATAAAATGGCAAAGGTAAAATGAAATAATGCCATTTACTTACTCACATGGATATTCTACTAGTCGAATGATCACATGCAATATCAATAACCACTTTCATAATGATGGAATTCATAATGCCAGACTATCATAACCACATAGCCAAGGCCTCGTGCCAGGACTACAAATAAGATGTTGCCAAGGCCTTGTGCCAAGACACTAGTTTGTCTCATGAGACCTACCGATGCATCGAGGAGCTATAGCGGGCTCCACCCGTCACTTATTATGTCCAATGCATTCCTCATATGATTAGGTTTAAGCATAAAATAAACATTCGTATTAAAACTAGCATACGAAATGTCAATACTTTAACCACAAACCATGAATGGTATAAAAATAGAACATCCACAGTCAAATATAATTCATTTGATAAAATATGGAAGATTGTATTGTATCACATTAACCTCAATAATGAATAATGAAGGATGTTGACATAGATGAAAATAATCATCAAAACTATTTGAGAGAAATATCCCCCTTTTCTTGAAAACATTTAAAAGCCACACTATTTGTCAAGAAGCCATTTAAAAATAGATTTTTGAATCAAAGTGTCCCATACCACTTTGAATCCTTTTAAAAGGATTTTTAATTTCTAAACTTTAATGTCCATATCAATAAATCCTTAAAATCATTTTTAAAACATGGACAATAATGAGAAAGATTTAGATGAATAAGTCTTTAAAACATTTAAAAATGGTATTTTAGTTAGAGATTCTAACCAAAAGAGAGACACTTGAATGAAAATATTTGAGGTAATCAAAACTTTGTAATATCATGAGAATAAAGGGAATTCATGATATACTATGTCAAAGTACATTATATACACCACATAAAAGTGATTTGGTGTATATCAACAAAGAAGTCTCAATGGAATGTAAGTTGAGATGAAATCTCTCATAAAGGCCATATCCATAGGTTAAGGATAAATCAACAACATAATTATGTGTGAAAAATATAAATACACTAAATATGATTGGATATTCAGTGTAAAACAATCAAAGTATATTCACACATATTCCTGTAAAAACAACACCAACGAATTGGATGTTTAACTCAACAAATGGTGAAAGAGTTAAAATTACTCTTATCAAATTCATATCAATGACTTGAGAATTTTCAATGGAGTGATTATGTGTATCAAAAGTATATGCACAGGAAGGGGAGTGGAAATTATGACATAATAAAATGAATAGTGACTCCACACATAATCTTGGGGTAATATAATCAATGAAATATGCGTAAAGCCAAATGAGTGGAAATTGAAATCTCAAATTCCCTTATTGATTAGGTAACTTAAGAAACAAACACCCATGAAAGAAAGATCATACCATGATGATGTAAATACCCATAAATTAAAGTATATTACACAATGAATACAATCATGGTTAGTACACATACACCACATGCAATAATTAAGTGGTGATCAATGGAATTCTCACGGAATTAAAAGTGAGACAAGAAACCCCTTACCACGTTAATCAACTGAGTCGCATGGCCAAAAGCTAATAACCACCAAATGATTTACAGAATAACATGAATATAAAGTGAATCATGATAATATATATCAAATGGAAGTACACAATACACCACTTTCAATAATTTAGTAGCGAACAATGGAAATCTCACGGAATTGAAAGTGAGATAAGAGAATCCCTTACTTTGTACTTTTTCCTTGGTCGATGGTAGGTTTACCTCTTGTATAATGGTGAAATAATTTATATTGAATAATACAAGAATCAGTTACTTTAATATGATATCATATATGATCTTTTAACATTGATTTGTTAATAATATCATAGAATTATCGTCATTTCAGGTGTTAACGGGTTCATTTTACTTTACATTCTTTGTTATGTGAGCCATATTAGTTATTAATGGGATGTATATTATTCATATCCAGAATGGTATCAAGTCCTTAATCATCATTTTTAAATCATCAAATGATAATTATACTTGAATGGATAGGATGGAGAATGAATCTCATCGCGTTCGTGGAGACGGTAGTCCGTACGTACGCACGAATGCTACTTCCATTTAATTTTTATTTTAAAAGAATCGAATACAAATGATACATAGGTATATTACTATTCCAGTAAAATATAATATTTTATATATGTTACTTAATTTCATTAACACCATCCTTTATACGTTCCATGTGTGGTATGAACAAGTCATATCATTTTAAGGGGGCGGTAGTCCGCACTTCCTCAAATGAAATTATCGTATGTATATACAACATGAAACGAATAATTGTATGAAATAAAATGGAATTACAGAAGCTAATATATAAAATATATATCATTAATATCATATTTAATTACAGTGCCATACTAATGGCCACCATGAGAGGCGGTAAGATGTATTTGAACAATCATCGTTTCGTGAGGCGTTAGTTTTCCATCCACAGAAACATTATGTTCATCATCCATTAGATGGAGTTGTGTGAATGTGTAGTTTTAATCCTTCTTATAACAACATACTAGTATATTGTGGATACTGGTGTTGTTACAAAAGAAAGGAAATAAAAAGAGTTTGGGGGTTGGAGAAGCAAAATAATTGAAAATAATTTAAGAGAAAATGTTACCTTTAATTTAGGTAACTCACTTTGGTTGGAACCAAAGGACTTCTTGAAATGCTTTCTGCCTAAGGGGAAGCTTCAAGGAGGAGGAGAGGGATGTGGGGAGCTTAGTTGGGCAGAGTTTGGACGAGCCAAGTGGCTTGAGAGGTGTGAGGAATGAGTAGAGGTGGTCTCCTTTTATAAGGGAGAGGAGGGGCTCTTTAGGAAAGAGTGAAAGTATTACCTTATAATATAATTATATTCGGTTTATAATGGTCCAAAAATCATTTAGGTCAAAGATAAGATGACTCATATTCTAAATAACATCAACAGATAAGAATTGGACAGGTTTTAGATAATATTTTAATCATTATAATCTTATTTATTTAAATGATTTATTAATGAGGTAAACATTGCATCATTATTGTGTCATTAATAATTTAAATTATTTGATGTCTAAAAATTATAAATAAAATATCATTATGTAGGAAATCTTTTTATCTTTCTAATGAATATTTATAATCGAAAATCCAACATGTATAACCCTATGTAAAAATTGTTCTTTTAAAAGATGTAAGCTTATGCCATTTTTGTATTCATTTTAACTTAATTAAAATAAAGTGTCATTATCACTTACAAGTGGATCAATGGGGTCCCAAAATTGACCCAAAGATGCCCATGGTCGACCATGTATCAACCAATAGGGTTAAGACACGTTTTAGGGTAATTTAGTATTATTATAATATTATTTTTTAACCCTTATTTACCGGATTTACCCTTAACCATGGTAAATAAAATATTTACCGCAGTAATTATTCAAAATGTCTAAAAATAAAAGTTACCTATTTACACAATTTGAACATCCTGATTCCAAATATGGAATCCATTTTTCTAAATTCAAAACACAGAAGTGGAAGAAATTAATTTAAAATTAATTCCCGCTGTCAAAACAAAAAGCGTGTTTTTAAGAGATAATAACTATCAAAAGATTGACATTTGTTTATGTTCGGTTTAATTGTAAAATTATGTCCAATGACCAAAATTATATTAAATGGTGAAAAAATATTCTAAATATACTTTAAAACCACTCAAATTCATAATTTATCACTATTAATTATTTTGATTAAAAAAGTTGTTTTTAATTAAAATTTAGTAATTTTTACTATTCATCAAAATATGAAAGTTATCCGAAAAGTACCAAAATTTCACCTTAGGCTAAATTTGATATTCCGAATCCAAAAATGAAGTCCATTTTGAAATATAAAATATATATAATTTCAAAAAATTAAGTATTACTATTCATAACGGCTAGTTTGATCGGTTGTGGTGTGTGTTAAAACTCGATGTTGCGTACAACACACGCTACTGTTTTATTCAAAGGAAAGCGTACCGTGGAAGCTTGGGATGTTTTATTTTAAATTTTTTGATGTCCCCATTTATTAAAATAGTTTAAAATGTTTTATTTAAAAAGGGTTCACTATTAAAAGTTGGTAAAACTATAATACTGAAGATGAATTTGTTCTTACATTATGTCTAAGAAACTCATAATATGGATTCTAAAATTATAAGGATTATATAAAGTTTAAAATTTAGTTAATACTATTCATAACCTTTTTTGAACGGCTTGTTTGGTATGTCATGGTGCGCTTGAACTCGGTGATGCGTGTAGTGCAAGTTATTGAATTATTTTGAAGAAATAACACACTATGAAATCTTGGGGTGTTACATTCTCCCCTCCTTCAATAAATTGCGTCCTCGCAATTTGAAATTGTTCTTCGAAAATAAAAGGTTGAAAATAGAAAATATATTTGTGGGAAAACCCACATCGGAAATTGGTTTACTAAAATTTAGTCTTAATATAAGGAAAAGAGAAATGAAAGGGTTACCACCAAATTATGATCTCGATTAGGAGAACATTGGTGGCAATTAGAGACATATAATTGGAGGAAAAACGTAAATATTTATAGGTAGTGGTTGAGGTCCTCAATCACAAACAAGTATAAAATTGAGGTCCTTAAACTCATCAATCTATGATGATTTGAAGTACCATCGGTTCAACAAAATATAGGGTATTGGGATCACACATTTTTGACATCTCAAAATATCTTAGTTGAAATCCCACATCGAAAAATGAATTAATGAGGCCTCTATTTAAAATAAAGAGTGGAAAGTATGAAGATTACCGAAAATAACACATACTAGGGTTCCATGTAGGAAAATATGGATATGGAGGAGAAATCTAACCATCAATTATCTGATGGAGAGTGGTAGAGAACATGGCTATGAAAATGCCAACAATCCCAAAGCCATAAATTAGTGATGATTTAAGGTACCATCTAGGACAACAATTTTTTATTATTTTTTAATGTTACATTACATAAGGAAGAGGAATTCGTTTAAGATATTGACTAAGAACATTATGAGATATACTTAAATTTTAAGTAGATTTTCATTCTTTAATAAATTTCCACCACTAACTCAATTTTTTTTAAACGATGAGTATTCAAGAAGACTTGGTCACACTGGAAGAGCTAGAATAAACTTCTATAGAATCACATGATCCATGCAGGATAATCCATATATTTACATTTTCTTTGAAGATTAATCAAAACCAAAATGGTTAGTGAATGATCTAATGATCCTCCAAAAGGATATTCATTGAGATAAATATGCACTAATCTTAATTTCTATAATTAAACCAACAATACCCCAAAGTTAAATAGATACCATTCAATAACCAATTGTCTTTAAAATCCTTTAATATAATCCAAACTAATATTGAAACCCAAAACATAGAAGAATTTGATTATGTAGTCTCCCATGTTACATTGTATCTCCAAATGTCATCAAATAATCTTAAAGTCACATACTTAAAAGTAATTAACATCATCACATATTCTCTGTTATAGGTTAATCATTTCCATAAATAACCCAAATCACTATAAATCAACAATAAAAATGTAGATAAAAATCCACCATTACTCTACAAATGAAACTTCATTGTATTCTATTTTCCTTGGGCATATAGTGTTCCTAACAAAACGAACATCTTCCAAAATAACATTTATCACTTAATCACCGAATCATTTTCCTATACCATGTATATTCATTTGATAAGACATAAGAACCCAAATCATCTTATTATTGATCAATAAAGTCATTTAACAAAAAAAAATAGTCATATTAACCAGGGACTTCACGCAGTCCAGTGGTAGGCGATAAATCCCAATCGCACTTTGGTTGTGGGTTCGATTCCCACAGCTTTTTCCGACGCGACGGGTTGTCACACGGTCTACGTGTTGTACTTTTTCAAAAACTATATTCTATAATATTACCAAAATGAGATACATTTTTCAAAATAACATAATTTAACCACAAATGTTATATCATACTTTGCATTTTCATCCCAAATTATAATAACTTATCATTTTCTCAAACCCCAATGGTCATATAAAACCAAATTGTTATTTATACCTATATCCACAAGAGAAGAGACAATTATTCCTCAAATATCATTCTCACATGGAAAACTGAGGGGTTACAAATACAAGAGAAAATTATTCCAAAGTAAACCCATCAACAAGGAGTTCTAATACTTTTTAAATTTTTCTCCAACCATTTATTTCCTCATAGCTTCTTCTTTGAGCAAGAAAATATCCTATAAAATAGGACATTCACTCGGGTAATGGCCAGGTCCCCTACATTTACGGCAAATGACTGTAAATGGACTCTTGGGACCATTTTTATCTTCTTCCATAGTACTCTTCATTTTTCTTCGGCAATTCTTCACTTTATGTCCTTCCTTCCCGCACGTAAAACATTTCGTTGTCCCATTGAGACACTTTCCTGGGTGTCTCTTTCCACAATTCCTGCATGATGAAAATTGAGGTTTCTTTTCTCCATGGTCTCCATTGCTGGAGATCTTATCATTTATCACCTTTCTCTTCCTTGATGAGTCTGGGAGTTGGTTAATATATATGTTGTTGATCATATTTTTGGAAAACTGATTTGGCATAAAGACGATATCTTTTACGCCTATCAACATTCCATTTTGTTGCTCATTTCCACCACCGTTCCCACCTTGTACATCATTCTCAAAGTCACTATGACTTCCTTGGAATCCAGCCATTGACTAAAACCAGAAAGCATTGTGTGAGTAATAGTAGTCGTAAAATCATTTAGAGATTAAAATGTCACCATATTATCAATTTGAAACATATTAGGATTAATCAAGGTCATTTACTCTCATATTATGTATATATTACTTAAATCGGTTTGTAAAGAAAATGTAAATTATCCTAAGCATATCCCCCGGGAGTGTCGTAACCAAGAGTGCAGCAAGGCCCGTTGTCGTGCATCAGTTCCCGTTCGAGTATAGCTCAAAGCGGTGTTTTCGGGTTTTACCCCTAGGTACATCTGTTCCAGAGCCGCCTCTACCTGCTCGTATCCAGACAGGGATGTCTTGCTCGGAAAACTCACAAAATCTTTACAATACCAAAATTCTAGAAAGTTCTTTTATACTAATCCTCAAAGTTCATCTTAGGTCTACGTGCTCTAATCAGATTTTATCTAAATCTAGCTACCAAGGTTTGTACTAAACTTCCTCTGATACCAACTGTAAAGCCCCGACCCTAGATACCCAGAGTCGGTGCATTATTACATAACATTGGCATGATCATGAGAAAGATCAAGTCTCGAAAGACCGATTAGTTTAGTAGCCTTGGAATAACTAGATACATCCATAAATGTTTACATTACATCATAAAAAAACATCTTGTCTTCATATCCCCTCATACTATCCCTGTAGGTCATTCATAAATTACTTCTTCATAATCCTGGAAAAAAAATAAAACATTGAAAGGGGTGAGCTCGGATGCTCAATAAGGATAACATTATAGCAGAAGCTTTTATAAATAAGAATAAACACTTAAGGCAATTTATAACTAAAACAAAAGCCTTTGAAACTTGAACTTCAGCATAAAATGGAAAAGGTAAAATGAAATAATTCCATTTACTTACTCACATGGATATTCTACTAGTCGAATGATCACATGCAATATCAATAACCACTTTCATAATGATGGAATGCATAATGCCAGACTATCATAACCACATATCCAAGGCCTCGTGCCAAGACTACAAATAAGATTTTGCCATGACCTTGTGCCAAGACACTAGTTTGTCTCATGAGACCTACCGATGCATCGAGGAGCTATAGCGGGCTCCACCCGTCACTTATTAAGTCCAATTCATTCCTCATATGAATAGGTTTAAGCATAAAATAAACATTCGTATTAAAACTAGCATACGAAATGTCAATACTTTAACCACAAACCATGAATGGTATAAAAATAGAACATCAACAGTCAAATATAATTCATTTGATACAATATGGAAGATTGTATTGTATCACATTAACCTCAATCATGAATAATGAAGGATGTTGACATAGATGAAAATAATCATCAAAACTATTTGAGAGAAATATCCCCCTTTTATTGAAAACATTTAAAAGCCACACTATTTGTCAAGAAGCCATTTAAAAATGGATTTTTGAATCAAAGTGTCCCATACCACTTTGAAACCTTTTAAAAGGATTTTTAATTTCTAAACTTTAATGTCCATATAAATAAATCCTTAAAACCATTTTTAAAACATGGACATTAATGAGAAAGATTTAGATGAATAAGTCTTTAAAACATTTAAAAATGGTATTTTAGTTAGAGATTCTAACCAAAAGAGAGACACTTGAATGAAAATAATTGAGGTAATCAAAACTTTTTAATATCATGAGAATACAGGGAATTCATGATATACTATGTCAAAGTACATTATATACACCACATAAAAGTGATTTGGTGTATATCAACAAAGAAGTCTCAATGGAATGTAAGTTGAGATGAAATCTCTCATAAAGGCCATATCCATAGGTTAAGGATAAATCAACAACATAATTATGTGTGAAAAATATAAATACACTAAATATGATTGGATATTCAGTGTAAAACAATAAAGTATATTCACACATATTCTTGTAAAAACAACACCAACGAATTGGATGTTTAACTCAACAAATGGTGAAAGAGTTAAAATTACTCTTATCAAATTCATATCAATGACATGAGAATTTTCAATGGAGTGATTATGTGTATCAAAAGTATATCCACAGGAAGGGGAGTGGAAATTATGACATAATCAAATGAATAGTGATTCCACACATAATCTTGGGGTAATATAATCAATGAAATATGCGTAAAGCCAAATGAGTGGAAATTGAAATCTCAAATTCCCTTATTGATTAGGTAACTTAAGAAACAAACACCCATGAAAGAAAGATCATACCATGATGATTTAAATAGCCATAAAATAAAGTATATTACACAATGAATACAATCATGGTTAGTACACATACACCACATGCAATAATTAAGTGGTGATCAATGGAATTCTCACGGAATTAAAAGTGAGACAAGAAACCCCTTACCACGTTAATCAACTGAGTCGCATGGCCAAAAGTTAATAACCACCAAATGATTTACAAAATAACATGAATATAAATTGAATCATGATAATATATATCAAATGGAAGTTCACAATACACCACTTTCAATAATTTAGTAGCGAACAATGGAAATCTCACGGAATTGAAAGTGAGATAAGAGAATCCCTTACTTTGTACTATTTCCTTGGTCGATGGTAGGATTACCTCTTGTATAATGGTGAAATAATTTTTATTGAATAATACAAGAATCAGTTACTTTAATATGATATCATATATGATCTTTTAACATTGATTTGTTAATAATATCTTATAATTATCGTCATTTCAGGTGTTAACGGGTTCATTTTACTTTACATTCTTTGTTATGTGAGCCATATTCATTATTAATGGGATGTATATTATTCATATCCATAATGGTATCAAGTCCTTAAAAATCATTTTTAAATCATCAAATGATAATTATACTTGAATGGATACGATGGAGAATGAATCTCATCGCGTTCGTGGAGACGGTAGTCCGTACGTACGCACGAATGCTACTTCCATTTAATTTTTATTTTAAAAGAATCGAATCCAAATGATACATAGGTATATTACTATTCCAGTAAAATATAATATTTTATATATGTTACTTAAGTTCATTAACACCATCCTTTATACGTTCCATGTGTGGTATGAACGAGTCATATCATTTTAAGGGGGCGGTAGTCCGCACTTCCTCAAATGAAATTATCGTATGTATATACAACATGAAAATAATAATTGTATGAAATAAAATGGAATTACAGAAGCTTATATATAAAATATATATCATTAATATCATATTTAATTACAGTTCCATCCTAATGGCCACCATGAGAGGCGGTAAGATGTATTTGAACAATCATCGTTTCGTGAGGCGTTAGTTTGCCATCCACAGAAACATTATGTTCATCATCCATTAGATGGAGTTGTGTGAATGTGTAGTTTGAATCCTTCTTATAACAACATCCTAGTATATTTTTTATACTGGTGTTGTTACAAAAGAAAGGAAATAAAAAGATTTTGGGGGTTGGAGAAGCAAAATAATTGAAAATAATTTAAGAGAAAATGTAACCTTTAATTTAGGTAACTCACTTTGGTTGGAACCAAAGGACTTCTTGAAATGCTTTCTGCCTAAGGGGAAGCTTCAAGGAGGAGTAGAGGGATGTGGGGAGCTTAGTTGGGCAGAGTTTGGACGAGCCAAGTGGCTTGAGAGGTGTGAGGAATGAGTAGAAGTGGTCTCCTTTTATAAGGGAGAGGAGGGGCTCTTTAGGAAAGAGTGAAAGTATTACCTTATAATATAATTATATTCCGTTTATAATGGTCCACAAATCATTGAGGTCGAAGATAAGATGACTCATATTCTAAATAACATCAACCAATAATAATTGGACAGGTTTTAGATAATATTTTAATCATTATGATCTTATTTATTTAAATGATTTATTAATGAGGTAAACATTGCATCATTATTGTGTCATTAATAATTTAAATTATTTGATGTCTAAAAATTATAAATAAAATATCATTATGTATTAAATCTTTTTAGCTTTCTAATGAATATTTATAATCGAAAATTCAACATGTATAACCCTATGTAAAAATTGTTCTTTTAAAAGATGTAAGCTTATGCCATTTTGGTATTCATTTTAACTTAATTAAAATAAAGTGTCATTATCACTTACAAGTGGATCAATGGGGTCCCAAAATTGACCCAAAGATTACCATGGTCGACCATGTATCAACCAATAGGGTTAAGACACGTTTTAGGGTAATTTAGTATTATTATAATATTATTTTTTAACCCTTATTTACCGGATTTACCCTTAACCATGGTAAATAAAATATTTACCGCAGTAATTATTCAAAATGTCTAAAAATAAAAGTTACCTATTTACACAATTTGAACATCCTGATTCCAAATATGGAATCCATTTTTTTAAATTCAAAACACAGAATTGGCAGAAATTAATTTAAAATTAATTCCCGCTGTCAAAACAAAAAGCGTGTTTTTAAGAGATAATAACTATCAAAAGATTGACATTTGTTTATGTTCGGTTTAATTGTAAAATTATGTCCAATGACCAAAATTATATTAAATGGTAAAAATATATTCTAAATATACTTTAAAACCACTCAAATTCATAATTTATCACTATTAATTATTTTGATTAAAAAAGTTGTTTTTAATTAAAATTTAGTAATTTTTATTATTCATCAAAATATGAAAGTTATCCGAAAAGTACCAAAATTTCACCTTAGGCTATATTTGATATTCCGAATCCAAAAATGAAGTCCATTTTGAAATATAAAATATATATAATTTCAAAAAATTAAGTATTACTATTCATAACGGCTAGTTTGATCGGTTGTGGTGTGTATTAAAACTCGAAGTTGCGTACAACACACGCTACTGTTTTATTCAAAGGAAAGCATAGCGTGGAAGCTTGGGATGTTTTATTTTAAATTTTTTGATGTCCCCATTTAGTCAAAAAGTTTAAAATGTTTTATTTAAAAAGGGATCACTATTAAAAGTTGGTAAAACTACAATACTGAAGATGAATTTGTTCTTACATTATGTCTAAGAAACTCATAATATGGATTCTAAAATTATAAGGATTATATAAAGTTTAAAATTTAGTTAATACTATTCATAACCTTTTTTGAACGGCTTGTTTGGTAAGTCATGGTGTGTTTGAACTCGGTGTTGCGTGTAGTGCAAGTTATTGAATTATTTTGAAGAAATAACACACTATGAAATCTTGGGGTGTTACAATTCCTATAATTTTTGAAACATATTACTCTAGGCCTCAACCATTAGATTTCGATTCCTCATTCCCATGACCAATATTCAATGGGGCGTCAACACCATATATATGTATTAACGAAAGCACATAATAGTCCAAAAATATAATTTATGATCAAAAAAATTAAATTAAATTAAAAAATTTAAATAATAATAGGCCCAGCATCATACTAATGAGACCAAATACACTCACATTAATATATATATATATAAATAAAAATGATATAGGGCTCATAAAAGGATAACCTACATCTTCGTGAATCATTTCCAATAAATTTTTGAAAAAGAAAACCCACTATCAAAGCTCATCCAAGGCCTTCTCTGAACCAATATCTACTATATGCATCCACAAGAACCTAAATATTTTCATGGAAAACAATAATTAATTATATACATTTATAAATAATTTATTAATTTTAAGATAATTATCTCAAATTTTGGATAACTCACGAAGTACTGCCGTGTTATTGAATCCTCAACCAAATACACCGAGAGAAACCAACCCATACCCCTAACAATAAATCAAGTAAAATTAATAACCAATAATACCAATTTAATATATAATTTAATTTAATTTATTATAAATCCTGAAATAAATAAATCGAATGATGAACCTCTCACAAACTGATGTATACTAATACAAAATCATCATATTGGGATATCATTTTTCAAGGTTTCATTAATGTTCTGCTAAAAATGTGCGATATCAATATCATATAATGAAATTTACATAAATTCAATAAACAATAAAAAAATTGAAATCAGTGTGGAGATGGAGAAATAACAATATAAGGAGATAAGGAAGATTTTAAAGATACTCTACTGGGAAATTCCTCATGATCAACCATGCGAGGAGGGAAGAATATATGGTGGATCCTTAAACATCAACCTCCCAATTTTTCGATGAAGTCCAATACAAAAAAGTGGTGGTGGCCATCATAAATTACCCTAATATTGTGTTTCAAAACATGAATACTAGATTCACATTTTGAATCATCGATGTAGGGGTTTCCCCCATTTTGAACATTACGCCGTGAATATACTATTTAAATTGTGAATCTAATACAACAACTCCAGTACTACCCAATGACCTTTTTTTCCACCTCTAGTGGCTGCCTAATGCCTCAAGTCATTACATGAGACTTTCTACCTATATGAAAACACCAATTTTGGTTATCTAAACCTTCAAAATATGATTTGGAGCTATGGTTATTGACAAAAACTATCAACTAAGAAATTCAAATTCCATCAAGAATTTTACAAACTATATGGACATAAGGTTTTACAATAATTTCTCTATAACAATCCTTTTTCTCAAGAATTCTCATAAAACAATGAAATAATGAACCTGACCTACATGATTTATTAACTCACTTCAAAATTATCACACTTTATTATCAAATTCCTAGTGTGCTCCTATGAAAATGTAAACACTAACACACCATTCACATGATGTTGATATGCTTTCTCGCAAACCAATTCCAACACCGAGGTAACGATCACCAAACCTATTGGTCCAGAAAAACCATAGTTCATTATCTACTTCATATCAAGTATTTTGGATTTCTGAAATATAAGACTCTCCATGTGGAGGATGATTCCAAATTATGCTGATCTAGACCATAAGAATCACAAATAAAAAATATCTTTCTAGCAGTCAACAAATTCACTATCTATATTCCAAATGATAATCGAATCATAGTTCCACTCTTATCATTACCATCCTCAATCCAAAACATGTTTAAACCACCTATGTATTACTACACATGGTTTAACCAGTAGATTCATCCTTAAAATTAATTTTATTCCACCTGTAGTACATTTTTTCAATAGATCCCCATTCACAGAAGATCACTCATACACTGAGCCACAAAACCATCCTCTCATAATTTGATGAATTTTTCCCTAATATGAACCATTAATAAATTTACTCACATTTTTAACCCCATAAATCATGTCACAGAAAATTTAATGACATGACTCAGCCTAAAAATCATTTAATTAAATTTTAATTAATCCCCTAAAATTGGTGATGAAACTAGTTCACCCCTTGAACCCTATCACAAATGAGGATTCACCACTTGAAACAAGTACAAAATTGTGTATAACCCCCCTAAAAACATAGTCACCCCATGTACAATCACAAGTAAGTAATGAATAAAGGATATTTTTATCTATGTCTATTAATGAATTAGATAGTATTTTAGAGGCTTAAAATGAGAATAAATCCAATCTTAAGCATGGAATACACTAATATTTTTAAAAGATTGTTTTACAGCCTTTTGATGGAAAACTATTTTTAAATCAAACTTTTGACAATTTTATAAGCTATATTTTTCAAAATAAACTTATTATTTATGATTGGGACATTGATATTTACTTTGGTTAAATTTTTGGTATCTTTTCGATAAAGTTAATTTTTTTAATGAATAGTGAAAAATGTTGTATTTTAATTCAAAACCACTTTTTAAGATAATTTATTTATATGATTATATTATCTTTTTAATAGGTTTTAAAGTTAAATTATAATATATTTTTACCATTTAATCCAATAGCGGTCATTGGAATTAATTTCACTTTGAAATTGGACTTAATCTAGTGTCAATCTTTTGATACTTATTGTTTCATAAAAACACGCTATTTGCTCTGACAACGGGATTTAATTATTAAATTAATTTATGTAACTTATATATTTAGAATTTCTTAAAATAGACATCATTTTTGAATTCGGAATATCAAATATAGCTTAGGGTGTAGTTTTGGTATTTTTCTGAAAAACTTCAATTTTTGATGAATAGTGAAACCACTAAGTGGTACTTAAAAAAGCGATTTTTTCGTTTAAATGAAATTTTACCACCTATGTGTTTTTAATTTCAATAATACGACATACATGGTTGTTATTAAGAAGTAAAATGTGGTTCAATGGGATTAAAATAATTTTTTTGGTGAATAGTAACTTTTATGGTTTTAATCGCGATTAGAGGTAATTAGTGTAATTTAAGGTAAGAATAATGTTTTAATAATATGAAATGAACATGAAACATGTCCTAACCTTATTTTATGTTTCATGGACAACCAAGACAATCAATGGGTAAACTTGGGGTCCCCATTGAGCCACTTTGGTAGGAAAATGACATTAATATGTTTTTATTTAATGTTAAAATAATAATGTCACAAACATGTGTTGTTTTACTAAAACAATTTTTAAATGGGGTTATACACGTCAGAGTTTTGACTATAAATATTCACTGGAAATAAAAAAATATTACCTACATCATAGTATTTTTTTATAATTTTTAGACATTATATAAATTACTTTATTTATGATACAATGATGATGCAGTGATTACCACATTATTTAACGACATAAATAAAATGAAAATATAATTTAAAATATAAGACATACAGTTGTCAAAAACATATTGGATGGGTGGATTTATAACCCTTATCACCTTATCCTATAATTATATCAATGTGGGACCTTTTAAATCCAAAACACATTTTAAAATAAAGCAACATTTCTTTAATTTCCAAGAGTGCCCCACCTCTCCTCTTATAAAAGGCCCCCACCTCTACCACCTTACCCAAACATCCAAAGACTTTTTATCGGCCAACCCCTTCCCATTGTGTCTCTCCACATCCCTCTATAACTACTACAAGCCTCACTTTGGGCAGAAGTCTTCCCATGGAAGCTTTTGACCACAAATCAAAAATAGTTACCCAATTTAAAGGTAGTGTCTTCTATTGTGTTCTTATGTTTTATTTTGCTTATCCAACCCCCTAAACTCTATTTATTCATTTATTTTGTAACAAAACCAGTATTTTACATATACTAGGATTTTTTTATAAGATGTATTCGAGCTACACTTACACACACCTACATCTAATGGTTAAAGAACATACTGTTTCTGTGGATGGCAAATTTCTGCCTCACGAAACGATGATTGTTCAATATTCTTTTAACACCTTAAAAGGTGGCCATGAAGATGACACTATATTTATATATGATATATAATATTTTTTTTTACTTAATCTTCTGTATTTTTCATTTATGACATACCTTTATGGTTTCCATTATGGGTAAATGCGATATCTTCATTTTAGGTAGTGCAGACTACTGCCCCCTCAAAGTGATTTGATTCGTTAATGCCATATGTGGGATGTATAAAGGATGTAATTAATGATATTATATATTATATTATACTGGAATTATAATATACCTTTATATCATTATGATTTCATTCCATAAAATATGAAATAGAAATGAAAGTAGCGTTCATGCGTACGTACGGCTTACCATCTCCATGAACGGTGCATTTCATTTCTTACCTATAAAAGTTATGTAATATTATAAATGAATGTATATAATAGATATATATTATATATATTATATCTACATCATGAGTATAACTCTGGATATGATGGATACATGAAAAACTTGTAATTATAAAGAGTTTATTTTTGACTCAAGAACCAATGATCGTTAAAACAACCATTATTAACTTAAATAATTACATAGTGTTTATGACATGGAAATAAGTGAGATAAAAGGAATAATGAACTTGAAAAATGTTCTTAAACAAGTAGAAATTAACTCAAGATTATTATTCAGGACGTTAAAGAACGATCGAGTCAAGTCAGACCTGAGGTAAGGGACTTCGTCTCAATCTCCATTCATTGAGGCATATTTTGTTTTATACACAACTTTTTTTATACAGTGTATAAACCCATTTGACTTTTACACTTATTCAAAAAGAATATTTTTTTTATACGAAGCAATTACTAAACGAAAAAAGGAATGTTTTTTGTGTCGTACGTATGCGGCGACAACGACTTTTCTGCCGCCGTGACCATTATTTGAGTTTCAGCTTCCTCTACAAGCCATAACTTTTTTTTGAATTAAAAATAAATATCATGTTTTACTTTTTTTTTTTTTTGGGTATTGAAAATGGCTTTCATAATTGTTTTTATAACAATGTGTTGAATTGATATCTTGTGATTGAAATGTGGAAATGTTATGTTTCCTTTATGCATGTTTTATGTGTTACGATTATGTTATGGTTCTTGGGAATTGTTATGAAGATGGGTGGGTCCATGATAAACTAAGGGAGGGTGAGCCCAATATAGCTCTCCAATGCATTGGGTAATGTAAAGGAGGTAAATGTTAAGGTTTCTCCGAAGAGATTTAGGGAATATACTGTGATGGGTATTCCAAACGTAACCAAGAGGGTTACTCCCTATGTAAGAATGTTATTAATGCCTCCAGTTACCTTTATGTCTTATGATTTCTATGATTTATTCATGATTTGATGAGGTATGTTAAAGTGCCTATGTTTTATGGGTAAAGTATGATTTCATTCTTATGTATATATGAACTCATGTTTCCTTTCCATATTTTTATAACCCTTACTAAGCTTTTTATGCTCATCCCAAGTTCTTGAAATGATTTTCACAGGTCAAGGAAAAGGTACATGATGTGATGATAGTGTCAAGGAAGTGTGAAGAAAGAATCCATGTTTTATTTTAAATATGTTTCCATTGATGTGGAAAAATGAATACTATCTTTTATGTAACCACTTTGTTTAAATGTGGAATGTAATGCAAGTTTTATGATCTAATTATCTAAAACTCTAAACCTGAAAAGATTCTCAAGGTGTATTCTTGAAATAACTCAAGATTAAGTAAGGTTTAAGGCTGGGGCCTTATAGTTTGTATCAGAGGTCAGTTTAGATAACTTTAGGAGTTAGAATTCTATTAAATGATTATCCAAATTTTTTTATGGTATGATTGAAATGATATAGCATTTACAGATTACCGTGTTGCTTAACCTAAGGTATTTCAGTGTTAAGATTTGTTTTTCGTAGAGGAAACATAGAAGCTTTTTTTTGAAGGCATACTGAGGGAAATGAGCTTCCAAATCAGCATGCTGAGATAGTCAGAATCAGAATTGAGCAGTTTACTACAGTGATGACTCAGTTGAATCACGTGATAAATGGTGGTTGTGTTATTGATGATATTTTGGTGTTTTATAAAAGTAAATAGGAGCATGAAAGTCATTTAAGGATTATCTTGCAAAACTGAAAAGAAAATAAACTGTATGGAAAATTCTGCAAGAGTGAGTTTGGGTTACAAAAAATATCTTTCCTTGGTCACATTGTTTCTAAAGATGGGATAACTGTTGATCCTGCAAAAACAAAGGTTGTTGAAGAATGGCCAAGACCAACAAATGTAATTGAGATTCATAGTTTCCTTGGTTTAGTAGGCTATTACTGAAGGTTTGTTAGAAATTTTTCATGGTTATATTGTCCAATGACTAAGATAACTCGGAAGGGTGTTAAGTTTATCTGGACAAAAGAATGTGATGATTGTTTTCAGGAGTTGAAATGAAGATTAGTGAATGCTCTAGTTTTTCCACTTCCTTCTAGGAATAGTGAGTTTGTTATCTACAATGATGCTTTATTGAAAGGACTTGGTTGTGTCCTTATGCAGAATGATCAGGTAATTGCTTATGCTTTACGCCAGTTGAAAAATAATGAGGTAAATTACCCTACACATGATTTGGAATTAGATGCTGTTGTTTTCGTTTTAAAAATTCGGAGGCATCATTTGTATGGATTAAAGTGTGAAATATATACCGATCACAAAAGTTTAAAGTCTATATTCACTCAGAAAGAATTGAAAATGAGATAGAGGAGATGGCTGGAATTAATCAAGGATTATGATTTTACAATTCATTACCATCCGGGAAAAGCAAATAAAGTGGCTGATGCTTTGAGTCAAAAAAGTAATGCTTCATTAACAATGTTGCGTTTGGAACGTGATCCTTTGGTTAAGGATTTGATGAACTTTGGCATAGAAGTTGTTGGTATAGGATGTCCTTCTATTTTGTTTCAGGTATCAGTGAAATCTTCTCTATCAGACAGAATCAAGAAATCACAGATGCAAAACACTGAGTTGCAGAAAAAGGTAGAGCTGGTTCAGAAAGGTAAGTTTCCTGAATTCAACATTGATAATGATTGTGTTTTGAGATTCGGAAAGAGATTGTGTGTGCCTTTTGATTCAAAGTTGAATAGAGAGTTTTTATGTGAAGCTCATAGTTCTTCTTTTTAATTTTATCCTGGCAGTACTAAGATGTACAGAGATCTGCAGGAGTATTTCTGCTGGGATGGAATGAAAAGAGATATTGCTGATTTTACAGTGAAGTGTTTGACTTGTCAACAGGTTAAAGCAGAGCAGCAGTTACCGAAAGGGATGATTCATCCTTTACCAGTTCCAGAGTGGAAATGGGAGAATATATCCATGGACATTTTTGTGGGATTACCGAAGACATCTTGAGGTAATTATGAAATCTGAGTTATTGTTGATCGCTTGACTAAATATGCTCATTTCCTTGCTATACGAGATACTTTTTCCCTAGATCAGATTTCCCATTTTTATCTTAAAGAGATATTCAGGTTACATGGAGTTCCTCTCTCTATTGTATCTGACCGTGATCCCAGGTTCACTTCTAACTTTTGGAAAGGCCTTCAGAAGTCGTTGGGTACTGAATTAAATTTCAGTACAGCTTTTCTTCCTCAATCAGATGGGCAGTCAGAACGAACAATTTAGACTTTGAAGGATATGCTACATGCTTGTTCGATGGATTATCAGGGAAGTTGGGACCAACATCTTTCTTTGCTTGGGTTTTCATATAATAACAGTATTCATTCTAGAATACAGATGGCACCATTTGAGGCATTATATGGGAAACAGTGTCGAACTCCAGCTTTCTGGGATGAAGTGCGTGAAAGGAAGCTGATGGGACCAGAATTTGTAGAAGATTTGGCAGAAAAAGATCAGCTGATACAGAAACACATGAGAATAGCTCAGAGCAAGAAGAAGAGTTATGCAGACAACATGAGAAAGGATCTCTCTTTTGAGGTAGGTGATCATGTTTTTCTCAAAGTTTCACCATGGAAAAGTGTGATGTGATTTGTTAAGAAAGGAAAGAAGAGTCTAAGGTTCATTGGACCATATGAAATTTTGGAGAGAGTTGGATCAGTTGCATTCCGAGTGCCTTTACCTCCGAGTTTATCTCAGGTACAAAATGTTTTTCATGTTTTGATGTTGAGAATGATTATGCCAGATCCATCTCATGTTTCGAGTCCAGAGGTAGTTCAGTTGGAAGTGAATCTATATTATGAGGCACAACCGGTCCGGATTCTTGACCACAGGGAGAAAGTGTTATGGAATATGGTGATTCATCAGGTAAAGGTTTTGTGGAAAAACCACATGATTAAAGAGGCAACATGGGAATCTGAGAATGCAATGAGAGCTAAATATCTCCACTTATTCGATAAGTAAATAAATTGTGGGGACACAATTTTCAAAAGGAGGGAAGGATGTAACATACCACAGAAGTAATGAATAATAGATATTTTTATCTATGTCTATTAATTAATTAGATAGTGTTTTAGAGGCCTAAGATGAGAATAAATCCAATCTTAAGCATGGAATACCCTAATATTTTTAAAAGATTGTTTTACTACCTTTTGATGTAAAACCATTTTTAAATCAAACTTTTGACAATTTTATAAGCTCTATTTGTCAAGATAATATTATTATTTATGATTGGGACATTGAAATTTACTTTGGGTAAATTTTTGGCATCTTTGTGATAAAGTTCATTTTTTTAATGAATAGTGAAAAATGTTGTATTTTAATTAAAAACCTCCTTTTAATCTAATTTATTTATATGATTAGATTATCTTTTGAATCGGTTTTAAAGTTAAATTGGAATATATTTTTACCATTTAATCCAATAGTGGTCGTTAGAATTAATTTCACTTTGAAATTGGACTTAAACTAGTGTCAATCTTTTGATACTTATTGTTTCATAAAAACACGCTAGTTGCTCTGACAGCAGGAATGAATTATTAAATTAATTAATGTATCTTATAGGGTTTTAATTTTGTAAAATAGACATCATTTTTGAATTCGGAATATTAAATATATCTTAGGGTGAAGTTTTTGTATTTTTCTGAAAAACATCAATTTTTGATGAATAGTGAAACCACTAAGTGGTACTTAAAAAACTTATTTTTCATTTAAATGAAATTTTACCATCTCTATGTTTTGAATTTCAAAAATCTGACATATATGGTTGTCATCAAGAAGTAAATTTTCGTTCAATGGGATTAAATTTTTTTTGGGTGAATAGTAACTTTTAAGTTTTTAATCGCGATTAGAGGTAATTAGTGTAATTTAAGGTATGAATAATGTTTTAATAATATGAAATGAACTTGAAACTTGTCCTAACCATATTGCATGTGTCATGTCCGACCAGGAAAATCCATGGGTCAACTTGGGGACCCCATGGAGCCACTTTGGTAGGAAAATGACATTAATATCTTTTTATTTAATGTTAAAATAAAAATGTCACAAACATTTGTTTTTTTACTAAAACAATTTTTACATGGGGTTATACAAGACATAGTTTTGACTATAAATATTCATTGAAAAGATAAAAACATTTACTACATCATAGTATTTTTTTTATTATTTTTAGAAATTATAAAAATTAAATTATTTATGACACCATGATGATGCATCAATTACCAAATTATTTAACGATTTAAATAAAATTAAAATATAATTTAAAATATAAGACCTAAACTAGTAAAAAACCTATTTTATGGGTGGATTTTGAACCCTTATCACCTTATCCTCGAATTATATCAATGTGGGACCTTTTAAATCTGAAACTCATTTTAAAATAAAGTAACATTTCTTTACTTTCCAAGAGTGCCCCTCCTCTCCTCTTATAAAAGGCCCCCACCTCTACCACCATACCCACACTTCCAAATCCTTTTTCTCGGACAAACACTTCCCATTTTGTCTCTCCACATCCCTCTATAACTCCTATAAGCCTCACTTTGGGAATAAGTCTTCCCAAGGAAGCCTTTGAGCTCAAAACAAAAAAGAGTTACCCGATTTAAAGGTAGTGTCTTCTATTCTGTTCTTATGTTTTATTTTGTTTCTACAACCCCCTAAACACTTTTTATTAATTTATTTTGTAACAACACCAGTATCTTCCTCATACTAGGATTTTCTTATAATAAGGATTCGAGCTACACTTACACACACTTACATCTAATGGTTAAAGAACATACTGTTTCCTTGGATGACGAATTTGTGCCTCATGAAACGATGATTGTTCAATATTCTTTTAACACCTTCAAAGGTGGCCATTAATATGAAAATATATTTATATATGATATCTAATATGTTTATGTTTTACTTAAGCTTCTGTATTTTAATTTATGGCATAACTTTATGGTTTCTATTATGGGTAAACGCGATATCTTCATTTTAGGAAGTGCGGACTACCATCCCCTCAAAGTGATTTGATTCATGAATTACATATGTGGGACGTATAAAGGATGTAATTAATGATATTATATATTATATTATACTGGAATTATTATATACCTTTATATAATTCTGATTCCATTCCATAAAATATGAAAAAGAAATGAAAGTAGCGTTAATGCGTACGTACAGCTTACCGTCTCCATGAATGGTGCATTTCATTTCTTATCTCTAAACGTTATGTAATATTATAAATGCATGTATATACTGCATATATATGATATATATGATATATACATCATGATTATAACTATGGATATAATGGATACATGAAAAACTTGTAATTATAAAGAGTTTATTTTTGACTCAAGTACCAATGATCGTTAAAATGATCGTTATTAACTTAAATAATTACATAGTGTTCATGACATGGAAATAAGTGATATAAAAGGAATAATGAAATTGAAAAAGGTTCTTAAACGAGTATAAATTAACTCAAGATTATTATTCCGGACGTTAATGAACGATCAAGTCAAGTCGGACCAGAGGTAAGGGATTTCGTCTCAATCTCCATTCATTGAGGCATATTTTGTTTTATACACAACTTTTTTTATACGGTGTATAAACCCATTTTAATTTTATGCTTATTCAAAAGGAATATGTTTTTATACGAAGCGTTTACTAAATGAAAAAAGGAATGTTTTTTGTCATATGTATACGGCGACAACGACTTCTCCGCCGCCATGACCATTATTTGAGTTTCAGCTTCCTCTACAAGCCATAACTTTTTTTGAAGGAAAAATAAATACCATGTTTTACTTTTCTTTTAATCTGGTATTGAAAATGTTTTTCATAATGTTTTTATTATATCAATGTTTTGTATTGATATCTTGTGATTGAAATGTGAAATTGTTATGTTTCCTTCATGCATGTTTTATGTGATACGATTATGTTATGGTTCTTGGGCATTGTTATGAAGACGGGTGGTTCCGTGATAAACTAAGGGAGGGTGAGCCCGATATAGCTCTCCAATGAATTGGGTAACGCGAAGGAGGTAAAATTTAAGGTTTCTCCGAAGAGATTTAGGGAATATACTATGATGTGTATTCCAAACGTAACCAAGAGGGTTACTCCCTACGTAAGAATGTTATGAATGCCTCAGGTTACCTTTGTGTCTTATGATATCTATGATTTATTCATGATTTGATGAGTTATGTTAAAGTGCCTATGTTTTATGGGTAAAGTATGATTTCATTCTTATGTATATATGAACTCATGTTTCCTTTCCATATTTTTATAACCCTTACTAAGCTTTTTATGCTCATCCCATGTTTTTCAAATGATTTTCACAGGTCAAGGGAAAGGTACATGATGTGATGATAGTGTCAAGAAAGTGTCAAGAAACAATCAATGTTTAATTTTAAATATGTTTCCATTAATGGTGAAAAATGTATAATATATTTTATGTAACCACTTTTTTTAAATGTGGAATGTAATGCAAGTTTTATGATCTAATTATCTAAAACTCTAAACCTGAAAAGATCCTCAAGGTGTATTCTTGTAATAACTCAAGATTAAGTAAGGTTTAGGGCTAGGGCCTTATACCCCAAGATCATCCTATCCCAGTTTCTAATCTACCAACTATTACAATTAACTCAACTGACCCTCAAATAAGGTATTTTCCACTAATCCAAATAAAACAGGTTCACTTACTCATGTAGGCCAGCCCAATGATGGTCCTATCACACAAATTACCCAACCACAAATAGATCATTTATCCATGAAGCACAATTCATCCATTTATTCACAAAATATGTGTATGTGATCATCACACTCATATGAGAGTTCTAACATGATACATGAATCATCACCCATTCCTGATATAGTGGAACACCATATTGGGAAGTCACTAAATGAAATTCATAATGAGGGTTAATGACCTCAACTTGCTGTTAGTTCACTCACCCCAATATGGATTTGTTCATTACACTCTAAGACTATTCATCCACTCCTGTTGAATTCATAGTAATATGAATTTCTATCCTCCCTATTAATTCGTACCATATTCCTTTATAACCAATTAGTCCTTGGCTAAAAGACATCTGTTTGTTGGAGTTGGTTCACTATATACAACCTGTTTTTTACATTATTTTAGCAATAATTCACCATTTTTAATATTAATAAACTCATTATATAATCCAGATTATTATTCTATATAATATATTTTGTGATATTGTCATCATATTACTGGTCATGCTAAAATTTCATGGAAGTTATCTGCTATGATGATAACTCTGAAGGGCTACAACACCAATTTTAATATATGTTCAATAACCCGATGCTATTATTTTAGGGACAAAAATGATATTGGATATCATCAGTGGAGAATAAATAAGTGTTATAGGCACCTTCTTATGGTGTACACACATTTTAATATCCAATGCAATATTTTATGCGAATGTGACCCACCAGATGAAAATACCCATTTATATGTGACATTGGATGTTCCTATCTTCAGACATGTGTAATGATCCATAAAGTTTATGAATATAATCTTTATGTATTATAACACGTGTACATGGATGTATTGAGAAAACTATGATAACACATGTCCATGACAAGGTATGATACATTTGGTGTGTTATGGGTAATATCCAATTAATGAATAATGTGAGAAACAAATTTTCCATTATTTATTTAAATGAATTCTAAATCTCAGAAAATTTGATATAAATTATATAGAAAAAATAAATTCATGGCCATTGTATTCTATAGGAAAATTCAATTACCTGGAAGTTGAAGAAAGTGACATCGAGCACATAAAATGATCGTGCCATCATGAAACCCTCTTGATTTGAGATATCGCTTTAAAGAATTTTATTACATAGTAAGCATCTATATGAGGTATTATTTCATTGAGGAATTAAGTTTACTCCCTATGGGTTACATGGAATGTTTCTAGATGATATGTTTGGACCTTCAGCTGCTTCACTTACTTCCACTGATAAAGTGGTCTACTGGGTCATAGACTAAACGTATCCAGAATCTTAGTTAAATAATATATGATCATTTATTATTTAACAAGATGAACAGATATTATCATGCCACACAATTTAAAAATTATTCATGTTTATTTTATTTCATATATTCCATCACTTGTTATTCGGGAGAATATAATGTGAGAGGAATATTTAATAGATGTTTATTTTCTATTTATTGAATATAATATAATATTTATTTATTGTTCAATAATTGTGTGATATTTATTTAATAAATAAATAATCATTATTCAAGGAATGGTAAATGTTGAGCAGGATTGGTGAAACACATTTTTAGGTTTAGTGAAAGATAAAATATATTGAGGATTATTTAATTAAATAGTATTTAATTTAATCCCCAAGTTAAGCACATGTAGAGGGAATAAAAATACAATTATTATTTTAGATGAGGGTTTCCACAAAGGATTAAATAAATATTAAAGGAAACTTTTGAATATATATATATTTCAAATCCCTAGTGGTATATATTCCGAATTATATTATTTTTTTAGAGAGCCAAATTCATGTTGGGTTCTGTACAATGACCAAAATAGATAATCCTATCAAGGCCTATAGATATTTCTCTCCATGAATTATCCCATGAAATGTGAAAGATATTACTCCACCTCCCACTATCGGGTGTATAGATATCAAGGAGAATGATTTTGATGAAATTATTGAGGCTATAAAATGAGAATGATTCAAGTGAAAGGATCTATCATGATAAAACACGATGATACCTATAGTGACATTATGAAATTAGTTAGAAACATGTGAAAAACTGCTGGAGGGAATCTTATATTGATTCCTAAAATGCAAGGAGAGTAAAAAAGATCTATTTTTAGATCCATCAATGAATAAATAATTCCAAAAAGGTAATTAATTAACTATTTAAATATATTATAAATAATATGTGATGCTCCAGCGATTTATTCTGACATTCTATCCATTGTGGGTTTTCATTGATTCAATTCCATTGATCATGGAGTTCAAAATCATGTAAACATTGGATAGATCATTGATCATGATAGAATTTGTTTTCGAGTATGACCTAGTTCAACTATGCCTGAAACCTACATGTGGTATATAAGAGGCCACAAAAATATTTATAATTATTTAAAAGATTTTTTATTGATTTAAACTTTTTTAAAATAGTTTTTAATAAAAATTTATTCATTCTTAAATCCAAATTGTTAGATGTATTTCTTCATCCTTCATTTCTCGTATATCTAATCATGTCAATTTATTTTGTTAGGGAAATAAAATTGTTGAAATAGTTGGGAGTTATTGAGGATTATAGCTGGATAAAACAAGAGTACATGTTGTGTGACTAGAGTTACATGCCTTGTACAAGTGTTCATTTCACTAGGAATAAAATTAGAAATAATTCAAACTATTCTCACTGAATACAAATAGTGAATTTTATTTTTTACACCACATGTTGGCTAGGCTAGCCTAGTGTATGGTCATCTAGAGTACATGCCTTGTAGCCCACATACATTGTGTGTAGTCCTTTAAGTGACTGATGGGGTGTGTATTTTCATACATGGCCTACATGACTGGTGATTGAGTTACTTAGAGACCACACACCATGTATCCATTATACATGATATGTAATACAATTTTTATAAGGAACTGTTTATATGATGAGCCCATAGGCATGTGCCTCAGAAAGGCGATGTGAGATGTACATTCCATATATCTCACCTGTACATGTATTGTACTTGTAAAAAATTATGATGATTTGAAATTAATTTATTATACATTGTAAGCCTTACTAACTTGGGCTTTCATGTGGTCATTAAGAATACAGGACATACAAAGTGAGGGGTATTAATATATATATATATATATATAATTAATCTCTACATAATGATCATATCTACGTATCTTGAGTGAGTCGTATGACATATATTACTATACAAGCAATTAAGAATAACACATTAAAGAAAAATAATGTAATTCTTGTAATCATTAAGTTGATAGAACACATCATAAAAGTACATAGTTATTCATGTATGTCATATATCACGAGAGTGAACTGTGTATGTGTATAATACATCTTGGTTTGATTCAGAAGGGTATTCCCCATGTTGGATTCAAGGTACATTTATTTTAATAGATAATTTTAAATGTTTTTTTAATTGACCTAAAATTATGATTGATGACAATATCAATGAAATTGAAATGAAAATTCTGATAAAAAAATTATTAATTAAAGAAGAAAATTAATTGATTCAAGTATAATTTATCATAATTTATATTTATTATTAATTGAATGATTGTATTATTAACTGTGTATTTCATTACAGGCATGTGGATTATCATCATCATAGAACACAACATTTTATGTGATTGGTTTCATTTAATTTATTATTAAATAAAATCAAAGGATTGAATTTCATCTCTCATCTCATTATGTTTGGGCCTTCAAGCCCATGTTTAATTTTCTTTAAACCCTTTTACCCTCACATGTTTGTGTGTAAAAGACTATGTAATGGATGGAGCTTCCATAATAACAGAGGTGGCTCATGTTTGAAACTGATGGGAAACCAATCTAAGAGAGATACATGGGTTTTCATGTGGGAAGCTGTAACATGAACATTAAATAGGTTCAAGGTGTTTTCTACTTGGTCAAAGTTTAGTTTATAAACCACTAGATAAGACAACCATTATAAAAACATCATGACCATACTGCTTTATTATATTCTTTCTATCTATATTCATAGTTATTTCATTATGGATGTTTTTTCACAATCACATGAATTACTGAATTGAATAATAATGAATGATAAAACTAAAATAAATTGGATTGTGCATAAATATTATGAAATGTATGGTTAATATCATATGAAAATCCACCGATTATTTATAATAATGTGAAATGATAAAAATTGCGAATTTACTCATAAAATATAAAATCCGTCAATAATATATATTATGTCGGTATACACTTACACTAATTTTGTTAAAATCAAACCACAGTTCAAATTTCTCGACTATCAAAAGTTGGGGTGCTTTCAATTATTGGCGATTTATATCATGAAATTTTTGGTTGAGATAACTTTTTTTCACATCAAGGGTTGACTACCAACATAGTTTTTCATGTAATATAGAAGCAAGTGTTGAGAATATCCAATTTAAGGATTTTTTATTGGGGAGTCCACTCAACTAAATAATTATATTTGAGTTAATGGAGCCAACATTTGGAATGACTACATAAAACCACTAAATATTCATCATCTACCAATGTTTGGGTAATGAGAAGAGGAATATGGATCATTAACACTATAATATCCAAGAAACATGATATTCTAATGCTAATGGTGAGGGCTATTTGGTTTTGAGAAAATATTCGTAGATTAATAAATAAAATGTTTAATTATTTTTCTAAAATTTATCATATAAAGTACTAAAAATTTGATAATAATTTTTGTAGAAACAAAAATAAAATTACTTCATTCATTCCACTTCAATCCATACCTGAGAAGGATAACCTTCTTACCCATTCAAATTTTCAAGTGTGGAAAAGGTAGTTATGTGTTATTATACTCCATGAATAGAAATTTATTGTGCTAAAAGAACCAATTCCTGATGCACTTAGAAATGTGGCTAGGGATGAAGATCTATCTCTATACGAGTAATGTTCAATCAATGCTCTATATGTTTATTATTTAATTATATCATCCATGATCAATTATATTTTGAATAAATATGAGTACAAGGATGCATATAGCATGATGTTTCTCCTTTAGAATAACTATAAATATATAGAGAGAAAAATAGTGATACAAGATCTCCATTGATTTGTTTATAATTAATCATAGAGTGACTATGATATATGGGCCTCATGTAGTCATTATTATTGACTAAAATTAGTGCTTATACATATCAGGGATTAAATTGCTAAATGAATTTCATAAATATCACTTACTTTCACAACTTCCCAATAACTTCTCTAGTTTTATTGTAAATTACAATATGAACAATTATGAGAAGAGTCATTAATAATTATCACATTGATTATCCAAATGGATAAGAACATGAGGTGTGATAAACCTATGGTCATAATGGTGAATAAGAAAAGGAAGAACATGGGGAAGAAGACCAAGACTCATGACAAGTATAAAGCTTCTAAGCACTATCCATCCAAGAAGTGGATGATCCATAGGAAGGTCAAGAAAAAAGGGGGAAATTTGTTATACATGTGGATATCCAGGCCTCTAGAAGGCGAATTACACTTAGAATAAAGGGGAAACAGATTTTGAATTCATTATCAAGATTAATATTTCAATATTTACACATTGGGTATTAGATACAGCTTGTGGTCATCAAATATATATCAAAATTCCTGAAATGAGTATATTTAGAAATATTTATATAGGAGAGGTCAATTTTAGAGCTACTAATGGTGTGATATTAGATTCTCTATCCACTGATTACTAAAACATTCCATTTTCTGTGAGAATTATTTTTTATAACATAGTTATAATTTTCCTATAGATACCAAAAACCAAATTTATGTATCATGTATAAATAAAGAAGGGATTATTTTCATTTTTGGAAATAATTTTGGTTTCTTTTATTAAGAAAACACATGTTTTTTATGGAAAATTTAAATAATGGTTTTTATGTATTGAATTAAGAATACCATGTATTGATAATTGATGAAAAATCATGTGTACACGACTCATATATCACCAAACTACGGGATTACTGTATTGGTCATGTAAATGAGAAGTTTTTAACAAAGATCTTACCTGATTTTTATTTAGACTCATCTAATATAAATTAAAATGAAATAGTTCATGGTTTTTTCAAGGTAAAATAAAAAAACTCTTTTCAATATAAATGTTTAAAGGGCCATAATGATTCTATGATTGGTACAAATTGATGTATGTTGACTTTTTCTAGATGAATATAGATGTGGTTATCCTCAATAACATTTAATGATGACTTGAGTAGATATGGATATGTCTATGTGATGAGGTATATGTATGATTCCTTAGAAACATTCAAGGAATTCTAGAATGATGTAGAGAATAAACTTGGAAGGAAGATAAAGAATATCTGATCAGATCAAGGCGGTTAATATCTTAACCATGCATGAATCAACTTTTTATGGGATTCATGGATTATATATCAACTCACCCCACCATACACAACATAATAGAATGGTGTTATTTATAGGTGGAACCTTACCTTGTTTAAAAAAGTTAAGGTTGATAATTATTAATAAATATATTCCAGTATTGTTTTCGGGATATGCCTTAAATACTGTAACATAGACATTAATCATAGTACCATCTAGATAAATAAATGGAATTCCATTTTGGTTATAGAGTTTATAGAAATTTTTTTCTCACATTCAAGTGTTTGGGGCTACAAGACGCTTATTAAGGTCTTCTCTTGAAACAAACTAGAACCATAAAGAACCAAGTGTATATTTATAGGGTATCCAAATGAAACAAATGGATGCTACCTATAAAACTCCTTTAATTAGAATGTGACTATCTCTATACAATCCTTCATTCATAAGAAGGATCATATCAAAAAAAATATTGAGAAAAATATATTGACTTTGATGAAGTAAATGATCAAGATACACAATAGTTGGTACAATAATAGGTTTCATAGGCTTCTATGGAAGAAGTATTTTGTTTAAAACACATACTACGTAGGATCACAATTAATTTAAGAGAACCATATATATATGGTATTGTAGTAATTTAATATGGTGATTCATTATTGGTTGAAAATGATGGACATATCTCTTAAAAATATGTTGTAAAGTGTTCAGAAGATGCATGCTGTAACGAATCCATCAATTCTGAAGTTGAATACATATATCTTAACCATGTTTGGGTTTTTTCATTTCTCTAGTTGATTTAAATACCACCGTGTTAAAATTGGTATTTAGGATAAAACTTGACAAAGAAGGTAAAATAAATACCTATATTGAAAGGCAAGTAGACAAATTGTTTATGTAGTGTAAATGATGTTAATAAAATTGAAACATTTTCACCAATTTCCTTATTTAAGTCCATCTAATTTATAATTTATATAACAATATTCCATGAATATTAGATTTTTATGGTGGAAGTTATGACTACATTGCTTAATGGGATCATTCAAGAAGATGTCTATATGACATAACCAAGAATGGTATGTGTCTCTAGTTGATACCAAAAAGATTTTAATGTTACATTTATCCCTTTATAGATTGATGGAAGAATCCAGGTCATGGTACATTGGATGCATTGAAGCTATAAAATAATTTTATCTCATTAAGGCTAAATCTAATACATGTGTATACAAGATGGTTAGTGGGAATGAATTTTTTTTCCTAGTAGTATATGTTTATGAAAAATTACATATTGGAAATGACATACCAGTCTTACAGTAAATTAAGGAATAGATAATCAAAGTTCTCTCAATGAAGGAATTTGGTGAAATGACCTATATTATAGGGATCAATATCATTCATGATACATCCAAGAGTCTACTCTGACTAAGTAAAAGTTTATATATGGGCCATATTCTAAAGAGATTCTGTAAGGTATAATAAAATATGGGATTTGCTCTATTGTCCCATGGTTTAAATCATTCTAATAATATGTTTCATAAAAAACATTAGAAAAATATAATGAGTAATATTTCATACACTTAAGTGATAAGATAAATCTTTTTGACCATGTTATGTACTAGATTTGATGTTTCCAATGAATTCTCAATGGTAGGTAGATATTAGCTAATCCCAAAAATTGTATTTCTATGAAAATTATGATCTCCTTGTATTTTATAATAACTAAGGAAATGTTCCTAGTGCATGGAGGAGAGGAGGAGCTGGCCATCATGGGGTTTTTTAAAGCATGCTTTTAGATAGACCAGAATCATATGATGTCATAGTAAGGATATTTTTTCTATCTCAAAGGAGGAGTTGTTAGATGAAAAAAATAAAAGTATATTTTTTTTTGATTCTATAGTGGTGTTCGAGTATATATTGGATTAAGATGTATCTAAGGAATCCATTTGGATATAAATAATTTTCTAAGATATTTTTATGGTAACTTGAAGAAAAGACCCTATAACATTATGTTCTAATAATAAAATAGCTTTGGGTCTTTCAGAAGATCCAATGTCACAACTATAGACAATGAATATAATTATAATGTACCACCACTTTAGGTATTTTTATGAGAGGGAATAAGTTTTATTAGAAAGAGTATGCAATAAATATAATGTGGGAGACCCCTTGACTAAATCCCTTTCTCAATAGGGGCATGAGTATCATGTGAGAGATAGAAGACTAATTGTTAATAGCAGTTGGCTCTAGTGCAAGTGGGAGTCTATTAGAGTTGGTACTATAGAACAAAATATTATTTACTTTATGATAACATGCTTCCACTATTTTTAAAATTAATAAAATACTAATCAAAACATTATTTTTCTTCTATGTAACATAGTATGGGATAATTTTGTATGATGATATTTCATGCTCAATGGCCACCGCTGTTTTCCGCTGTGATGAAAACAAAAAAGTGCTACAACACAATTTGTAAATATATGTTATATAGTTGTATGATATCATTTGAGTTGAAACAATGATATAGGATATCATGGGTGGAGACTCATAGGACTTTTAGGAACCTACTCATGGTGTTTATCATTGTTAATTTATGTTGTACGATATTATGAGAACAAGACCCACCAGTAGGAAATCCTCATGTGTACATGTGATTGGATGTTCCTACCCATGAAAATGTGTATTGATCCCTAGACTTTTAAGATTATTATTTATGGGTATTATAAGTATCGTACTTTGATATATTGATGAATTCCATGAAAAAATATGTTCCCAACGAGGTATGATACATTGGGAACATCACATGCAATATTGAATTGATGAATAATGTGACAAATGATTTTCCTTTATGTTAATTAGTTAATGTTCATATCTTATTACCATTCATGGTAATTATACATCCTAAATAAATCCATCGAAATTGTGTTACATAGTTATGGTTGATTTCTGATACATCAAAGATAGAGACATCGATCAAATTGGTTTATTATATCTGAATACAACCAACATGATTAGAGATATCACATTAAACAAATTATATTACATTGCACAATTCCATATAAGGTTTTATTTATTAATCATTAACTTATTTATCTTCACTGACGTGTTTCTAGATGCTAACCATGTACTTTAGGTGCTTTACCTAATTCTTCTATAAGAAAGGCGTAGAGGGTCACAGACTAAGTGTATCCATAATATTAGTTAAATAATTTTTTATTATTTAATATTTAACAAGTTGAATTAATATTAGTATCACATGTGGTTAAATAATTATTCATAATTTATTGGTCACATATACTTTGTTAGCAGTTATCAGAGAGAATATAACATGAGTGGAATATCTATAAAATGTTTTTTTTCTATTTATAGAATATATTATTTATTTATTTATTAGAAAATAATGAATTTATACATATTTATTAAATAAATATTCATTATTCATGACCCAAAAAATATTTTGGAGTTATGGAGGAACTTGTTAAAGGTAGCATGAAAAATATTATATATTTTATACTATTTTGTTAAATAATATTTAATTCAACTCACATGTTAATAGAATATCGAGTAAATAATAACAAAATTATTATTTTAGGCATGGGGATCTAGAAAGGATTAAATAAATATTAAATGAGACGTCGGAAAATATTTATTTCTAACACCTAGTAGGTTATAAAACCAATTATGTTTCATTCTTAGAGATCCAATTTCATTTTGGGTTCTACAAAATGACAATAGCGGATAATCCTCTCAATCCCTATAGAGCTCCCACTCTAAGAACAATCCCATGAATGGATAGAAATATTCCTCCACCACTAACTCTAGAGTGTAGAGAGATCAATTATAATTCATTTGAAGGGATAATCAAGGTGATAAAAGGTGAATGATTCAAGTGATAGGATCTTCCTTCCTAGATCCTAGAGAGTTTTATAGCTATGGATGGATATTTATGGAACATGTTTGGATCATCGATAGAGTGAATATTCTATTGATTCCTATAACACAATGACCACAAAACATATATCTTTTGTCAGATCTCTCAAGGAAGAATGAACTCCTGAAATTTAATATTTTAATTGCATAAATCAACTATAAATAATTTCTCATGATCCTATACTTTTTTCTAGCATCATATTCCTTAATGTTTTGATTGAATCTAATCAATAGAGAACAATATTCATCATCATGTAAATATTGGATTGATCATCTAGTTGTAAATAAAAAAATGTTTGGAATGACCCATAACATGCTTCTGATGTGATCAGAACCAACATCCATCATTAATTCAAATTTAAATAATACCCTTAAAAACATTCCTGCACATTTCCCCGATATCAATTTAAATAAAACCGGGTAATGATGTATTATATCATAATTACAAAAACTTGGAACACACTCACATGGGTTATTTCACCAATCATGGTTAAATAAGATTCATGTAATTTAAATATATCAATCTAAGAACATACCGAAACCTCTCTTCAAAAATCATGATCTTTCACTCATTCTAAAACCAACCACATGATTAGCTACCACATGACACCATTCATAACCACCATCATCCACCATCATCCTCAACATGTTCCAAAACATGTCCATAAAATTTATGCCAGTCACCCAAATAGTCCTGACCTAAAAACCAAATTTGATACCACAACATTGTCTGTTCTTCAAATCCCATTTCATAACCACTACTTTAATTTAAAATTTTATCCCCTCACATGAATCGATCTAAAATGATGGCACATACTTGTCCTTTATACCTCAAAACCCACACAAAATTAGGTTAATTATTATGATAATATTCCCTCAGTCATCAAAATATCTCTAACTAACTATTAATTGAGACACATCTTGACGTATCAGGTCCATCCATTTATCCAAAAAAAAATTAGGACTCCTAGAATGCCTTAACACACGGAATTTAGAAACTCTTTTATCATAGATGTCTCATAGAACCACATACCAAATTTCATCTCAATGTTCTCGAAATAAATTTACATCATATTCCAAACAACATATTATTAGGTTCCAATTCCCATCAAGTATCCACCTTTAAAACTACTCCCATGAGAATCCCAACTCACCATATTGTACTGTAACAAATAAAAACATAATGTTTAATGATTTTTATAAAGGGAAACAACAACCACTATAATGGTTATGTAGAATATAATTCTATTCTATATTTGAAAACTATATATTTTTTATGACTGGAACATTATATAAAAGAGAATTTCATCACATCACACAACCATACACATTTTACCACCATCTCAGTCCAGTGACCTATATGAAGAACCAAAATCACAAGGTTTGTTTAGATAGTGTGAAATTAGAATATATTTGGGAGAACACCATAGGTGATTATTTTCTAACTATATTTAGATGATATTATAGTGTATATTCAAATCATATAAACTATTTAAATCTATATCTAGTGAACCATAATCACATAGTTTAATTATATAGAGGGTCATTTCATGCTATGCTTGGAAACACTATATAGGCATATACTGACACATTAAGTATGTGAACCTGAATACCAAATTCCCACTAAAAATTTCTCAAGATTCCACCACATGCATCACTAGAATACTAGGGTCATCATGTGTCCAATATATCAAGGGGTTTTATTGTAATCATCAACATGTTTGACAATATTTTTTCCCGTGGCCTTACAATGGAATGAAAATATACATCATAGTACCATTAACTATATATCAACTAAGTGAATTTAGGGAAATATTATGAATGAGTAGTTGATAAAAAAATTTAAGGAGTTGAACCTCTCATCAATGAAAAAAAATCTCACTATGAAGTCCATACATGTCCTTTGAATCCTACTATAATGTCCTGACTTGTCTCACCACTAAGACAATGGTTGGACCAATTTCCAAATGACCTCAAGCATTCCACCCCATATTCTAGAGGCAGCCAATTAGTAGCGAGGGTGTAATGATAGTCAGCGGGGAGACTCTACCCTCTTTTCATAGTTTTTAGTGGTATAATAGAGTAAATAATAATCAATAGCGGAAGTAGTAATAAAAAATTGACAAAGCAGCAGAAGGCAATTCTCATATAACTGAACAAATGTGGCAAACACTAGTTTATAGAATAGATGAATGTGTGACATGTTAATGATAAAGAAAAATAATGAAATAAGCAGTACAACATGCTTTAAAATATAGTGATAAAATATAGATAAGATAGATATGAACCACACACTATCTCCATGAGCATCCAATCTCCATCTTGGTCCCTTGATCCTAACACTGAGTATATGTAACACAGTAAGTATAATGGTCCATGGTTTTGAGAAGAAGAATTTCTACTCAGGTTCCCCAGTGCAATGGAGGCCTGAGTAGGGTTAGAGACATAAATCAAAGAAGGCTAACACCACCGGTGTGTAGCGCAATCCCAAAAACGTAATATAAATTAAATAGGGTGCAGGAATGCATAAATAAAGTAAGGAGTACAATGTAACTAAATACCCAAGTACCTGCTTCAACCATAAACTGATGTCCATAAATGAAATCATTTCATTATTTTAATATTTATAGGTTATTCATAAGTCACATGTGGGTAACTCTCCTACCATGTACAAGGAGTTCCATCCAAGGTAAAATTGGGCTAGGGAATGACTGGGCCTGATGGGCTTTAACCATGTCACATACATGTCAATGGTAGTCCCAAGGAGTGTATGCAAAGAAACATGTGGTGATATTGAATAATGAAGTTCCATGTTTAGAGACATGGAAGTGTAAACCTTAAGGGTCGCTAAATCAGTAGTATCTCAGTGTATCTAAGGTGTATGAGTTTAATCCAAGGATCATATTCTGAGGCATTCAACCTTGAGACCCCTACTGAGTCAAAGGTGTTCATCCAAGGTAAAACGGGGCTACACAAGGACTGGGTCCAAGGAGTGTATCCAAGTCACCTACTTGTCAATGTCGAATCTAAGGAGTGTTTCCAAGGCATCATGTAGTACTATAAGGTGGACCCAATGGTAGTTTACTAGGAATCAAAATATAGGACAAGGAACATGATCTTGGGAAGTCATAACCATAATAAGTCATCCTTGAATTTGGAATTGGGTATATGAGTACTGAAGGTATTCTCGGATCAGAATTCAATACAATCTTGAGTATGACCATTCCTAGTTAATAATGAGGTCATTTAAAAATTCATTTTGGTCAAATACTTTCTATCCATTAGTGTTAATAGGTCATGTAGCATTGTAACCATTTATTTATAGGTTCAATACCCTACTTCCATTGATGTGGAACAGATAAGTAACATGAAACCATTTAGTAAAATCCATTAAGTCATATTTATTAAATAAGTTTCACTCCTTCCAACAACATGGAATGAGGTTTTTTCAGAAATGAAAACATTATTCAATTACGCTTAATAATGTTAATTGATATACTTATTATGATTTCCAATTCACATATCACATTAAATTTTTAGTTCAAAGAACTTACCGTAGGTGGGTAAATTGATGATAATACATGGTATGTTCCAATATGAAATTCATAGGATAAGTCTTCCATTTAATATAGAAGGTCTTACCTTTATAAAGGTCAATCCAAGGCAAACCCGAACAGTGGTCTGAACATGTCAAAACACTAAATGACAACTATGGAAAAAATTAAACATGGTTAAATCCAATTCAAAACTGGTCTAAGAACATAGGTGGCACCATAGGTCTTTAATTATTTAAATAGGTAAATCTTTTTTCTAATTAAATTTGGGACATGTACTACACATGACATATTTTAGCGAAACATTATGGAAATAAAAAAAACCAACACACCAATCCAAACAAGTTTAAAATCCAAACCACTACTTTTTTCTTAAAAACAGTGCACCTCCAGGGGAGGGGTTTTATTACAAAACCATGATATTGTTTATCATCAAATCATTTAATACATTTAAAATTCCAATCATGAACTTACTAAATTAAATATTAATAGGCATTTAATCTAAACACTTCACTAAAAGAATTAAAGTCTAACAATAGTGTATAAAGCAATTAATTTTTGAATTTATAAATTTTAATGATTGGAAGGGACTCTAACTCATGTGGAACAAAATTTTATACTTCATCCCTTTATACATTCTTACAACAGGATGTTGCTCCCCCACTTAGCATTCATGAATTCACACACACCTGATGAAACCTAGACCCTATGTACACACCTGCATGGCAATGGGAATGTGCAAGGGGATCCTCACATATATGCTTATATTCATATGCCCATATCCACTCACCAACAAATGCATTTATATGTATATAAATGGGAAATCCTATCCCCATACTTGTTTAATAATTTTAATGGTTGATTGAACAAGTAATGGGGAAACCCACTTATTTATATTTACATACCTATGCATATCAATGGGAGTCTCCCTTGACCGGCGACTTGAAATTGCAACAAATAGTCCAACACACTACACATTAATTAATAAGCACATTAAAACAACTAATGCACCTAATTTAGAGGATGTGAAACCACACAAAACCAACCAAATCCTTTACTATTTACATAATATAGAGTAAAAAACATCTATATATCTTAAATAGAGCTGGCATAAACCATAATCTGAAGAATCCTTTACCCCAAAGCGAAGCCGGCAGACCGAAATCTCCAGAACTTCCTCGACATCAGTGGCGATTGTAGAAAAACACACCCAAGGACCCGAGAGACCTTCCGCATGACCTAAGAACTAAAAAAACTGAAAAAACCCTTATCCCCAAAACCTAAGGTTTGGACGCACCTCACCGTGCACCCATTAGGTCAAAGCTATGCCGGAAGAAGGATGGAGAAGAGAAGAGAGGAATCACTATGAAGGATCATGCGGCGAAATGGGAGAAAAATGGCCGAAATTGATGAAAGGAGTGGAGGATATGGGAGGCACCATGCATTGAAGGGGAGATACCCTAGGACTGGGGTGTCATGAAAATATGTTTTGAGGTAGATTATTAGATTAGGTTATGTTTTATTTTATTTTATTTTAATTTAATTCATTTAAAAACACCCATAATCAGGGTTTTACCTGCACAATTTTCCAAATTGTGCGCAAACTGTGTGGAGTCAACTGCCTCAATGACACACCCTGAAAGGACCAGGCACATATTTTATGAAACCGTGCGCAACTCGTGCGTAAACCCACTACCACATTATAAATAAGGTCATACGATTATCTATAGTGTTCCTCCCGGTTTAGCAGATAGTGTGAAAACCGTGCACCCTATCCTATGTGTAAAAACATGATGTTTTTCGAGTCAGACACTCACAAAATTTCTCAAGACACTTGGGATACTTTATGGGCCTTCACCCAAGTCTAGAAACAGTATGTATAAGTATTACAACACTCAAAATTAATCTTTAATGCTCAGTTTTAAATCCTACCCATCCAAAAATTGAAAAGGTTCAAAAACATTCGTACTTTATTTTGGTTAAAAAACACAGGATTCTACATTCTACCCACCTTAAAAAATTCTCTTCCCCAAGGTGGCTTTGGGAACAATGTAAACATCACCTGACCTACAAGGGTCGTGATGTTTCGTTCAAATGGTTTCATTGCAGTACCAACACCCATTGAACCTTAAACCAGTTTATAGGAATTCTACACTAGAGCCTTTAAAACATGAATCAACACAAAAATTTCAACTTAAAAATTGAAATAGAGCTTAATTGATCTCATTTATAGTGAGAAAAAATCATTTCAATGTCCTTATAAACACCCGATTGATAATTCTTCATGGCATTGGTATTTACATAATAAAGTGGAAATTCCCAAGCACGATACCTCCCTCTACGTAAATCCTCTATAAAAAATAACCTTGAGTGTTATTATGACACTCTTGACATAATTTCATTAAAAAGAAACTGTCGAGTTCTGAATGAACAATTAGAACCGGCCGAGAATGATTTCATAGAAGTCACTACCAACCATAAAATCCAACTTTCCTTTAGATGAAAACGTTCTTTAAAATGGTTTCATCACCACTACAGACATTAAACTGAAAGTTTATAGAATGAGTCTTTCAATTTGGACGAATTATCTCAACGAAGTCCAAATTAGGCATCTGGTGAAATTCAAAAGTTATAGATGGACATCGTGAGTCTGAAAAAGGCATTCCTAATAGGGAACCAAATAATAAATTAGGACTTAACAAGCCTCTATAAGAATCATGTGATATCATGTAATGATGAAAAATATTACTCAACAATCTCAACAACATAAAGCTTTAGCATGGCGTAAGATATATGCTCTCTTAGTGCATATAGGATAATGTCATGATCGGGGACATGGTCATTTATTATGAAGATTACACTAAGAGGATTTAAGAGAGGGTTTCCAGTCAAACACACCCAGAAACTATAAGGAGAATTAGTCAAACTACAACTGGTCAACATCAATTAAGAAGCTCAGCTTCACCTACCAATGCGCCAACATTTAAATGAACATTGTCTTATACCCAAGGCATTCCATGATCACTCTATATTTAACCACAGATGTTCTCCAAGACCAACTATGTTTTACCAATGTATCATACCAAACAAACTAGATCAAAATCAGGATTCCAAGTAATATTTGACATAAAACTACACCTATAATCCACATCGTATTTAAGATAACGTGACCATTTCTCAATGGTCCTTTTGGTTTCTGCTCCTTATACATGGATGAAGAAATTTACCAGGTTCAACGTGACACAACCCACATTAGGAGTGTCCTATCCATAAAATAAAAACTAACTACTCATAAGCATTCTATATTATAAAAAAGCGTCTAGCGTGTCAAAACACCTGAGTATTTTGGAAACCAGCTTGAGTATTGGGACGAAACTGATTCTGAAATGATCATGTCACTCTATTTGGAGATGAACCAAGACCATACTCAATTGTACAAGAATATTTATTTTGGATTTTTATTTCCTCAAACAACCATTTTCTTAGATGACACCATACCAAGTCATCCATCACTATGATAAAGAAAGGGTAAAACGACCTACAAAGCGGTGACCATGAATGAGGCATGTCTAACCAACTGAAAATGAGTATTACTTGATGATAAAACCCATTTCAAGGTCATGAAAGACAATACCGCCTTTATGAACAAGGGTTTCACTTTAAAATTGAAATTCCTTCTTGGGACAACAACAACCAAATGACACTAAAAGCTAGAAAAGTCACAACACTAGTAAGGAATTTATGTCTGGAGGGTGCTACTTACCAGATGATAACACCTTATGAAGAAAAAGATTCAACCCTGACACTGGGTCATATAAAAAAAGACACTAGGATCAAAATTCAATCATAAATCCATTACTATGGAAAATAATTCCCTTGGAAATTACCCACTCTTCTATTGTGAAGAAACTCAAAGAGAAGTCTAAACTACCCTTACATGAGGGTTTTAAACATTGGACACCACTACAGGTTCCATTTCAAAGACTCTTATATTAAATCACATTTAATATTTAATCATAAAAATATTAAATTAGATCCTCAGGGTACAATTTTTCAAAACTAATCACAAGGTACATGATTTTGACCAATGACCCAAGGGAAACCAAACATGTTTTATAAAGCTTCATTTTAAAGAATTTACATTTCATATCATTTCATCGTAAATAAAAAAATTTGAATCTAAATTCCTTTTAATAATTTAGGTGGCCAGAAGGGTCCCACTAAGACAACCTAGGTTCATTAACATGAAAACCAATATTTGTTTCCGAAAAATAAATAATGCTAAAACACCCAAACAGTTCATTTAAAAGAAAATTCCCCAACTGACCAACTTGGGTCCAATTGCATTATTATTTTTAAAACCAACCATTTATTTTAAGATCAAAGTTAAACCTCTTTCAAATTTATAATAATTTCACGAGGCCTTATTCAATCACATATAATATGGACTATCATTTCCCAATTCATAAAGCACCCATACACTACATGGATTGAAAATTGGCTCCCGTTAATCGATACCAAATTTCAATTCAAAATTTCACATGATCAAACATAATTGCCCAAATTATATGGGTGGACATATAATGAACTATATTGTGCCCATACACTTTACAGTTTTGAATTTATATCCCTTTAGTTAAAACCAATTTACATTAGAAAATGAATTTTGGATCCTTTTCTACATTGGTTAAATTACATAGGTTACCTTTTTCTTATCTATAATCTGACCATATACCTTAAAAATAAAAATTGGCTCCCTTTATAACCACAACCTATAACTTGTCCAATGGAACCATTCATAGATATCAATGTAACATTGCATGTCACTACAAGCAGGTAACATAGAGAAACAAGTTGAAATTATATAAGCATTTAATTTTATTCACAGAAGTATGCTACAACAAGTAGTAAACATATAAGGAATGATAATGTATTACCTAACCAAGAAAAAATCTAAAATGGAATACCAATAATTCACATAATCATACTTACTTAGAAACATTCTAATGAAACAACTTGACATGATTTATATGCATGGAATGTGAATTTTTTTTGCCTAATATGATGCATGTAATGAATTTTCCTTTCCAAATCAGGCCAAGGAAATTTCCAAATTCAATATCAATGAGCATCATATAATAGAAAAGTTATCCATGGTGAAATCATATCTACTATAACATCGATCAATATAAACACGATTCCCATCCCAGTCCACTTGGTCATTTCCCATACATGGGTGATCAGTCCCAAGAATGACTATTAACCAAGAGACAACACTTTCCTAGTCTCTTATATAATAACCCAAACAAGAATGAAAAAAGGAAAATCCACCTCGGATAACAAAATTTAATGTCCCGACCCATCTCACTACTAAGACGGTGGCCAAACAGGTCTCCACATGACATCATGTGTGCCTCCCTGTACACAAGAGGCCACCAAATAGAAGCAAGGTTGTAATGAGTCATTGGGGAGACTACACCTTCTTATCAGAGTTTCAAATAAGTATAACCGAGTAAATAAAAATCAACAGTGAATGCAATAATACCTAATTAAGAATGCATCAAAAGACATTTCTAATAAAACCTAGAAAAAGTGGAAAACACCTATTTAAACAATGGGTGAATTCATTATATGTTAATGATAGGGAAAAAAATTAGTAAGGAGTAAAACATGATTTAAAATTCAGCTAAAAAATAAATAAAAAGACAGATATGCCCCACGAGATATCTCTATAAGCATCCCAAGTTCCATGTCGGTCCCTTGATCCTAACTCCAAGTGTAATCAACAAAACAAGTAGTTATTCCAAGGTCCTAAGAACAAGAAAGTATAATATGGTACCCCAATGCTATAGTATTCCGAGTATGGTGAAATATATAAATCTCAGTAGTCCAGCACCACCAGTGTCTAGACAAATCCCAATATTGTAATATAAATTAAACTGGGTGCAAGCATGCATAAATAACGTAAGAAGTACAATGTAACTAAATTCCCAATTACCTACTTCAGACCTCGGCAGGTGTCTGGACATGTAATCAGTTCATTAATTGAATATTTCTAGTTTATTCATAAGATACATGTCTGTAAGTTTCCTACTGAGTCTAAGGAGTTTCGTCCAAGGTAAAATGGGGATAAGAAATGACTGAGCCCAATGAGTTTTAACAGTGGCACCTACTTGTGAATTTTGGACCCAAGTGGTGTATTGATGGCATCCTATCATGATATTGAATAATTATGTTCCATGTTTAGATCCATGGTATTGTAAACCTCAGGTTTCACTAAACTAGTAGTATCTATGTCTACATAAGGAGTAAGAGTGTAATATAAGGAGTATTGTCTGAGGAATTCCACAATGAGACACCTACTGATTACAAGGAGTGAATCTAAGGTAAAATGGGGCTAAACGAGGTCTGGGTCTAAGGAGTGTATCCAAGGAACCTACTTGTTAGTGCTGGATCCAAGGAGTGTATCCAAGGCATCCTTTAGTACTACATAGGGGACCCAATGGTAGTTTACTAGGAATACAGTGTTCTGACATGGGTTGGGATCATGGTGGGTCTTAAACTTAACATGTTTCCCTTGAATTTTGAATGGGGTACATGAGTTCTAAAGGTATTATCAAATCAGAATCAATGAAAAGATCGAGTTTGACCATTCCTATTTAATAATGAGGTCATTTAATAATTCATTTTTGTCTACAAATTTCCATCAAATACTGTCAATAGCTCATGTAGCATTACAACAATTTATTTATTGGTTGAAGCCTTGCCTTCCATTAGTGTGGAAAGGTCAAGTTATAGGAAAACATGTAGTTCAATTCATTAATTCATATTCCATAATTATTGTAGAATCTTTTTCCTTCCATCAACATGGAATGCAGTGCTACGAACAAAAATATTTCATTAAATTTATCTTAATAAGGCCAAGTGATATACTTAGTATACTTTCCAATTCAGATTTCATATTTAATTGTCAATTCAAATCACCTACCTTATATGGGTAAAGTGACAAGAATACCAGTTACTTTCTATTATCAAAATCATATTATAAGTAAACCACTTAATATAGAAGGTATTACCTTTATAAATTTGAAGACATGTAACAACCTAACGGTGGCCCGATTGTGTCAAAACACTAAACGACAGTGATGGAAAACATCACACAAGGTTAAATCCAATTCAAAACCGGTCCAACCACTTAGGCGGTGCCTTGGGCCTTTAATTATTTCAATAGGTGACTCTATTTTTATAACTCAAATAGATCTATGTCATAAACATGCCATATTTCAATGCAATATCAAAGAAGAAAGAAAAACCAACACAAGAAGACAAACAATCATAAAATCATAATCACTACATTTATCGTTAAGATAACACACCCCTATGGGAGGGGTTTTGTTACAAAATCGTGATATTGTTTTTCAACCAATCATTTAATAAATTTAACATTCAATTCATGAACATGTTAAATTAAACTTTAATATTTATTTAATCCAAATACATCATTGCATGAATTAAAGTCTAAAAACAGTGTAGTAAGCAATTCATTTATGCACTAATAAAATTTATTGTCTTGAAAAGGGACCCAACCTCTAGTTGAAATTGTCAATAAACATTATCCCTCAGAACTTTCTATCAAAAGGATACTACTCCCCCACTGAGAATACAAACTTTCACAAACATGGAAGGACACCTATCCTCCATGCAGACACCCGGATGACCATGAGCATGTGTAAGTGATCCTCACATATATTATTTTATGAATATTTCGGTCTCCACTCACCCATAGATGTTTTAATATATATACATATTTATATGTGAAAACTCTTAGCCCCATATCAGTCTAATCATTTCAATGGTTCATTGCACACATAACGGCATAACCCACATATATATATTTACATTCCCATGCATTCTCAGGTGAGTCTCCATTTACCCTGTGACTCAAAACCACACCAAACAGTCCAATGGACTACACTATAACTAATATGGACCTATAAAAGTTAATGTATCTAATATAGAGGGTGTAAAACCACACAAAACTAAATAAAGTCCTACCAATTTAAACACTAGGGAGTCAAAAAAATATAAAGAACTTATATAGTGATGGTAGAAACCAACAACAGAAGAAACCCTTAACCCAAAGTAATACTAGTAGACAAATATCACCCAAACCATTTTGAATTCAGTGAGAATTGTAGGATCACCCAACCAGGTGTCTTGAGAGACCATCCATGTAATGAAAAAAACTTTCATTAATGGAAATTCATCTTGATCTAATTAAATTTCTTATTATGGTTATATAAAATGTGAACTTCCTTGGATTTATGTTTTTGGATTTTATAATACCATTATAAATTGTGACCATTTCTAATATAGCCTTTGAAAAATGATCACATGATTAGTATAAATATAGGGCTTTAAAAAATCCAATCTACTCAAACAATGGAAGCGACAGTCTCATCCAGTTGACTTACCCCGTATGAAGCCCATTTGTCGAAGCTCGAGAAGGAGGTAGCATCATTGGTCTTCACTCTTGAATAAGTCCAAGTTGAGCTTGAACACGTTAAGCTTGAGCGGAACTGACTATGGGAGAAGTGGAATTTAATAGATATTACCACCCAGGTGATGTTATCCGATACACCACAATAGTCGGTTACCATCGCACACCTTACCATTCAGTGTTATGTGGGTGTTATAAGGGGTTATGTAACAAGACTCTAGAACAATGACTCTGTTCATTATTTTTGTATATAGAATGTGTATTCATTTTATTATTGTTAATTTGTAAATAGTTTTTAAATCAAAAATAGTATTTTAATTTAATATTCAACTAAGAAATATATTTTGATGAATTAATGGATTTTTGAATTAATCAATATTTTAATAAAATATTATTATAATTAAATTACTTTTTATTATATATAAATGATCATATAATTTTATGAATGCAATTGTAATTATTATTAAGGTTTGAAAGATGTTTTTGTCCAATCCATGAATTTTCGATAAATGTTGGTTTTTATTTTAAAAGTAAAAATTCACATATCTAGAAAATTATTTAGATAAAATGAATATTTTTTGGAATCATTACGTTGAAATTATCCAAAGGTGAATTTTTATTAGTTTTCTGAGACAGTCGATTTTTTGGGTAAAGATTAAATACCTTTTAAATATATACTGATTTTATGACATCATAATGACCCAATAGTGATGTTATAAAATAATATAAACATTATTTTTGCTCAATATATGTTTTACCATTAAAATAATGTGATTTTAGATTTGTTTGATTTAATTTACAAATCTTTAGTGGACCCTCCAAGACTTATAATTTTTTTGTCTTTTTAAATTTGTTTCCATGAGAGTGTGACTTTTCTCCACATAAGCAACCCTATTATTTTAAGAATTCTGACCATTGGCCTTATAAAATATTGTTTTCCACTCCCCATTGGCGAAAACCATGGGTTGTTTTGTGGTATTGATTAGTTTAATGTTTGGTGACCCAAACCAACATAATTAAGAATTCCCTATACTTTCCTACAAAAACTCACCCAAGCTCTCCCTTCCTCTTCACTCAAAGCCTTAGGAGTTCAACCAACCCCTGAAATCCTCTATATATAATCCTACCGAGGTTCCCCAAGCTCCCAAGAAACCTCTCCCAACCCTATCCCATGTGAGATCACACTTCCAAGTAATAGATTTCTTCCTTTCTCATTTTTGTCCAATTTTATTTAAGTTGTTATACCCTTTTTTTCAATTACAAATTTTGGGGTATGATTTATCACATTCCCCATACTTCACTCCTTATATTAGGATGATGGGAGACCCCTTTATGTCTCATTAATTCCTCCCATGTACACTCGTTACCATGCTGTAATTCCCTGAGGGATATCACTCTCCTCTTTTACATCCAAGTAATTATATTGAATTATGCATCTAAATTCCATTAAATTTGTTGGTAAATGTATCTATATGACCCCCTTAAAGTCCCTTTCATGTAAATATTATGATACACCCCTTTTTCTTTCATAAAACATTTTTTATGAGTATTTACTTCACACCATTATGCTGCTGAAATTGCACTACGATTTTCCAAGCCAATGTCATTGTGTAGTGAATACCAGGCCCATTTCTCTATCAAGGGTATTAAAGTTTAAGAACTTTTAATTATTGATTATAAAGATTCATTTATCTATTTTACAACCCCTTATCATGGAATAAATGATGATTATTGATTCCATGTCCGATGATCCATGTGCCACACATATTCATGAAATTAAATGTTTAAGAATGGTGCACCCTAATAGTGCTCCAATGCATTGGGTAAAGCAATGTATCATGATACATCATGCGAAATGAGTATTGACTCATTCTACTTCAATTGAAATGAGGTTTTACTCGTGCATCATCTCCAATGAGGGTTTACTCATGCTCTATGTGTAATGAGCCTTTGCTCATGCTAATTCCTTGTTAAGTGTTGTTGCCACATTTCCATGTTATGATTGTCATGATTTATCATGCCTTTATGTTCATGTTTCTATTATTATCCATTGATATGCCTATTGTCTAACATGAATTTTATTTCTCATGTTATTCCATGTTTATTCCCTTACTGGGATTTATAGCTCATCCTTTTCATATGCATGTCCTTAGGTTATCCCATTCAATGCTATGTATGAGGGAATGTTGTGGTCATGAAAGGAAGTTTTAAATAACGGTGTTCTATGTTTTATGTTTATGCTATTATGTAATGTTCCTAATCCCCAAAGACACTAGACCTCTTGATCTTCTATGTTGTATCAAGTGAATATTTTATGTAATAAATTAAGTTTATGTGTGTAATAGAAATCAAGGTTGTTATAATCCACATGACCTAAGAACTAATGAAAACTGGAGAAACCTTTAACCACAAAATATAGGGTTCATCAATAGCTCATTAGGTACAGATTTGGTCGAAGAGAATCCAAAATAAGGAAGGAAAAGGGAGGAGACGACTTACCATGAAAGAAAGTGTGAAGAAACAAGAGAAAACTGGCAAGAATCAAAGCAATGATAGGAGGCCGAGGGAGGAACCTGATGTCGAAGGGGAGATCACCATGGGTTGGTGCACAATGTGACTTAGGTGTGAGAGTGAGTATTATATTAGGTTTTATTTTATTTTATTTTATTTTAATTTAATTATTTAAAAACACCGGTCATCACGGTTTAACCATCACAGTTTACCAAACTATGTGAAAACTGTGTGGAGTCTAATACCTCCAAGACACACCCCTCCTGGGCTAGGTGCACGGGTTAGGAAACCATTAAAATCCTGTGTGAAAATGCACTGCCCCCTTTTAAACAGGGTCATACGGTTACCAATAGTGGGTTGCATGATTTAGCAAACTGTCCGCCAATCATGCACCCTCAATTTTTTTTTAAAACATGATATTTTTTGGGTCCCACACTCTTAAAACTTCCCAAGACATTCAGGGTACTTTTCAGGCCTTCATTAGTGTTCAAAAACATCACGTATATGTGTTACGACACTCTGAATTAATCTTCAAAGCTCATTTTTAAATATGACCCATCCGGAAATTGAAAAATTTAATAAATGTTTACACTTTAATCCAGTTCAAAAACATGGGATTCTACACCTACATTCCAACCCATGGTGCATGAGATTCTTCTTTCCATTATTGATCAAGATCCAGATCTATAACTAGTCACTTCACATTGTTAAAATATCTAAAAAATATAAATCATAAACTGAAACACCATGCGAATCACTCAATGTGAAAATCATATCAAATGTAATATCAAAAACCCAAATATCAATATTAAGCTTTATGAAATTGGACTTCCTAATGAAGAAGGTGCTCTTGGTTCACTATCCAAATTTCCCACATAGGCTCCAACACATTCCTACACTAATGGCTACCAGTTCATATATAATAAGAAAAAAATATAGGTTCAGCTATCAATTTTTAAACCCCTTCCTCAACACACTCCAAACAATATCCATACTATATCACCGCATAACCTCAGTTAGACCTCTCTGTATTCAATACGATTTCAACAAGAATCAAGGGGTTTAAATTATATCATGGTGTGACTATACCCTATATTTTAGGAATCACAAAAAAATATTAACCACCAAAACTCATCCATTAACCAAAAATACCATGAATTTATAAATATTAAAAATAAAGAATTGATAATATTTTAAATTTAGTGAAAAATTCAAATAGTATTAATCGCATATGTTACTTATCACCCACTACGCCAATACCATATATATATTTATGATGAAAGGGGAAAGAAAATACACTAGAGTTTTCCCTGCCACTCCAAGAAGTACCTCATCCCAACCTCCTCGCACCATTCGAGCTATCCCAATCAATCATACATATTATGGGACTTGGACTAACCATAATTTATAATATGTGATGTCTTCATGGGTACACTGTTGAAATGTGGTTTTGAGCATGGTTTGAGTGAATAACAAAGATTAAATAAATAGTCTATAGAAAAAATAATAAAACCATGAAAAATACATATTTCTTCCCCATGATGGAATATCTCTGAGCACATCATGAGGATCATGTTATCCATAATCTCACATTACATGTGGGTAAATCCATATAATAGGGACAATAAAAATAGCCATGACCAATCATTAGGTCCATCCCCGAAGAGTCCATACATTCCTTATTCAGATCTAGAGTGTCTTAGATTATGAGAATAACCTATACTGAAATTAATTTTACTCACTAGGGGTCCCCTACTCACACATTCTTCTCGATGAGTAGTTGACCCTTGTACATCACAATGCACCCCTCATGCTGAATTACTTTAAAAGAACCCCACAGTAGTACCTGAGCATTCTCAATGTTATGTTGATATCATAATCTTAGGATATGAATTTTTTCTAGGAAAAAATTTAATATATACAAGACAGATTCTTATAAATACTTGGAAATCAATGGGAATAACCTCCTGAGATCACAAGGTCAATCTCATGGGAATCCAACATCTCTTGCCTCTTCATCTAATCCATGAGCGGTGAATCCAATTGATTATAGGGGGTATCATAGGCATTAATCTATGTGATACAAAAAATCATATTCAGGATGTCTATCATCGATGATCAAGGATATATTGAAACCTAATATCTCATGTAATTACTTATATATAAGGCATCATGGGAATAAAAAATTATCTACTTGTATCTCTAGTTTTATCTCAACAACATTAAATTAAAAAAGGTAATACTGTAAAAAAAGAACCCCTACCATCCTAAGATAGCTTTTAGACCATATTCACAAACACTAATCTTAGATCCTTGGTATAACCTAGATGATTCCACTATGGAAATAACCATATCTCAAAATTTTATCCAAGCAATGAATTTATCCCCTATATATGTTGACACCAGATCCCAAACATACTGATCATCATAGAGCCTCATCCATCTCATATGTTGATTACGAGGAATCTCAAGAAATCACATCAGTGCAATACCAAATGTATGATTTATAGTCATACTGGGTGAAAACATACTATATTCTAAAATAAAAAAAATAAAAAATACGGTATGAATAAACTACTAATAATATCATCATCATAACTACACCCTTAGGGTTATATGTTGGTTTAGGCTCTTAGTTCCACTTAAGACTATCTCTATCCTCATCCATATATACCCGCTCAGGGTTATCTCTCAACAGGGAAAACATATAGGTACCCTAGGTCATCACTGTAATAAGGGAATACCACTCAATATCATTGATCCATACTGTTCTACGGGGCCAATTCAAAATAATCAAAGGAAATTCAATTCCTCTATATAAAAAAATACATATAATGATGTCACTTGCCTCATGGGAATGCTTATCTTAATTAATTTTCTACCACCTCTTGGATGTATCCTAGTGTGTCGGAAACATCTTGGCCTGGGACTTGACCATTGATGGAAAATGCATCATTCCAAAGAGCATGATCCAATGGGTCCAATTGAAATTATCTCTTTATTCATGGGTTCACATATAAGTATAACAATTAAATTTTATTTAAATTAACATAAATGATTTAATAATAATTTTTCCACTTAAATATAGGAGAATATTCATAAACCCACATTAATATATACATCATCAAAAAAGTTTTTGGTCTAGTACCAGAATCATCTACCAGACGGATAATATTTTATATTTAATTATTCTCCATTAAAAATCATTTCCCAAGATCATTCATGCTCTTCCATGTTCATATTAGCACCACTGACCACTACACAGATCCCCAAACACCCAATTAAATACGAATAATAAGAATAATTAATTATAAATAATTATAATTATATATTAAATTTAAAAAATATCATCCTAAATTATGAAGAACTCACCAAGTACCATCCAATCACTAGAACCTTAACAAAAAATTCAATGAGGTTCCACCACACAGCTCTGACAACAAACCATGAAAACCCATATCCAATGGGTATGTTTCAATATTTAATTAAATTAAATAAAGAATTCAAAATTGATATATACATTTTGAGAAACCAAAAACAATACCGTGGGGAAAAAATATCAAGATGTCCAGTAGCCAGGTTGTGTGAATATCCCACTAAAAACATGATATTTTTCCATTCTAGGGAAAAATCACCTTAAAAAATAAAAAATTGAAATAATTCCAACCTAAATGTTCTGATGGATAAATAATCAAATAAGGAGAAGGTGATTCTATATGTGGAATCTTCCACAAAACCAACTCACAATGGGCCATTAAGAAACGAAAGAATTAGGGGTAGATCCTAAACCATTGACCTCTTCAATATACATTACTTTTAATAAAAAATGAGGGAAAACTCCATAAAATACCATAAAATATGGTTTCATTGTGTGACTCCTTGACTCACATCGTTAATTATCAGGATATGAGTTTTCCCCTATTTTGAAAATTATAACCATGAATGTAATATTCATAAAAATAGTCACTTTTAGAAGCTCCATTACATCATTCTAGAATCCCATTCCTCATCCACCATCATTCTAAAGCCATATGTCATTACCCAAGCCTTGAACATCAACTAAAAATGCTTTTTTATTTTTCCAACCCTCAACATCCTATTTTAAACTCTAGAAATTTAAACTGTCAATCCACTAAATTAAAATTGAAGTTTCCTTCAAAATTCCCCAACCTATAAGGACACCAGGTTTTAAAGTGATCATAATTTAAGAATTTTTATGTTTCATTGGTGTTATTATATAATTATACCATTTAACATGTTTCCCTTGAAGGAATATTATTATAAATTTCTAGTTATTTGTTTTGGATGATATTTAAAACTCATAATCTAATTTTTTAATATCAGAATTTTTATTGTGTATGTATTTTGTCATTAATAAATTATTTCATAGGGATAATGCATTATAAATAATATGTGATAGCTGCTTTGAATTATTTCTCCTTGATTTCACTGGTAATTCTCAAAAGACAATCTAGATAGGGTATCTTCTAAATCTGTATGATATTTATGTCTTATATATTGGAGAATGAAATTGAGAAACATATTTCGATTTTATTAATTTTGAATTAAAAAATTATGAAATCTATTATTGTTATATGTGATAATATTTTTGTTTTTTTTTACTTCCATTGGTATATACCCTTTAAATAATCTCAGTTAAATGGAATATTTGATTACTATTTATCTCTATCATATTATTCACATTTTATTTTTTCAATGATAGATTATTCTATATTATTTTCATTACTAAGAATCCTTTCTCATCCTTTATTATGGTTTAATTTCCTTAGTGTAATAAGAAGGGTACTATTATTTATTTTGAGGATATACTAGAAAAAATAATAACGTTATCACATGAGTTTTTTAGTTTTTATAATTTATTTTGAGAACCGTGTATGTATCTAGTCTCTTAAGAATATTGATATTGTATCCCATCACATGATAATCCTTTTTTATTTGTGGAATGTAGTAATAGAACCACCGGATCTATGTAATTGGATTCAAGTTTGTTACAGTTTTCATCAGATCATGTTTATTAGGACCCTTGGGAATAAAGTTTAAAAAAATCACTTTTTAGTGAACATATCCCTATGAAAAAAATCTAGTGATAATTATATTTTTATGTAAAAATTCAAAATGTTTGTTAATGTATATAATTTTTGTTATCCAATAAATAATATCCATGCCATTACAAAAACATGAGGATTTTGGTGTTTGAAAATATGTACATTTGGGATGAAAACCATAAAAAAGGATACTTGGGTATTAACCTTATGTTCACTTAGTGAACTAAATGTGGTCCTAACATCATACTTAGTTTGATACTCCCATTGGATATTATCATGGTTGATTAAATTTATATTTATGAAACATTATGAAGCATTTGAAATTATTTTAATGATTTCATGATATTTCCATAGGCACTAAACACGTTATAAGGAGGTTAGTTATACATATATTTGGAGTTTAGGTTAGGTATTTCCTCAGTTTTGGAATTATTCACTATGATTCGTAATTAAACGATTAAATTAAATATATTCCAATATTTATAAATTTCAAATAATGAATGTAAGGAAAAATGAGACAATATCCATAATCAATGTAGGTATTTCAGCCTTATGTATGTCTACATGGATGGGGTGGGAGTGAAGAAGATAATTACTAAAGAAGGACAGTTTACTCAAGTTATAAATAATAATATTTCCCTTATGGAACAATATATTATATCAAATCTTTTTTTTATGATGTACTAGTTAATTTATTAGAAATATATATACATTAACGGAACCCCTAATCTATTGATACAGGAATAGTGGTCGATGTCCCTTAAAATATATTTATTTGTTTTAGATGTAACAAAATGAATAAGGTTCTTCTTGTAGTGTAATGATTAATGGGAGATTGAGATCAATGGTTGTCATTAATTCAAAATTAATATGGAATTTAAGGAGATATATAAAATGTAATAGAATATTTTTAAAGAGATATATTTTGAAAAATACGTATCTCCTGAGAAATGAGCTGATATAAAAATGCAATTCATTAATATAATACAAAAAATAGAGGAAATTTAAATAGAGTATGGGAAATATCATATAACAATAAAAAGTAATACTATGGGTTAAATAAATAATCCATGATGTTAGAATGGAACATTATTTTATTGACATAATCCAATACATCAAAATTCACTAGTCTCTATGAAATTTTCAACACATTATGATATTGTATCAAGTTTCATAGAGAAGGAGAGATAATTTTAGAACTAATATATTTTCAATGAAAATCAATATATTAATAGGAAGACTATGAGAATAGAAAATAATAATCAAGCTGATATAAAATAAGGGATTAATGAGACATCAAACATGTTATAATTATGAAAAAACCACAAGATAATTTCTTGAAGAGAATATATTTTGTGTTAATGTGTAGGGATAATGTCCATCACACAAGTTAAAAAATGTGAAATAAATAATATAAAAATTTCTAAAGTTTCAAAAATAATTTAATGAAACACTATAAAATTATGATCCCCAAGTATCAATAGAATTCATGTTAAAAAAGGAAATTCTAGAAATTCCATGATTATATAGATTTTATAGATCAATTTTAAATCCCATAGTTTTTCATAACTGGTACCCTAATTTAATACTCATTCTTTATTTTAATAAATCTAAAAAATCTATTATAATTTTTAGGTACATTTAATCATCCCTTGAAAATGATAAGAATGATTTTTCTATCAATAATATTAATAGAAATGTTTTTAGGAGAATATATTAGGTAGATTTTGTTAACATGAAATACCAATATAATGTTCCAAACATGTTTGTTATACCTTTGTTTGTATTTTATAATATCCTAATTTTTATTGTTCTACATTATTATTGAGGATTAAATATTATTATATGTGTCTTAATATTATCTATGTTGAACTAATTTTGTTATAATTTAATGTATATATTGTTGTTTCATTTCTATTGGTTTTATTATTGATGCTTTATGATTTAATTTTTTATTTCATCAAAGGAAGGTTTATTAATATATATTATTATGATAAATTGTTATAAGAATATATTTAGATAAGGAAAATAAAATCATTTTATTTTATTGAGCTAATGATCTATGAATGGTTTGTTTTTATGATTCATGCATGATAAATCCTTCTTATTCATTCATTGGTAGAATCAAAATTGCGAATTGAATAAAATATCTATTCAAAGGAGAATAATTTCACCAAAAATGTTGCAAGGAATAAAGTAATTATAATTTTTGTATAATTCCTCAATCATAGGAAATAGAAGATAAATATATCATTTCTTATTTGGAAAGTATGAATTATTTATTTAGGTACTCTTTCGGATATACATTCACAAGTGAATGACATATTATGTAATACATATTACTTATTTATGAAATAATAAGATTATTTTTCATAACCAAGAAATTTTAATTCACAGTAACATATTTTTAAATTTAATGATATGATCAAAATGAACCAATATTTTGGGGACATTATTTATTTCTATTACGATGGATGTCACTATAAAACCTAGATGTTTTATGAAATATTTTATTTCAATTATTTTTATTCTTCTCTATCATTCTATGCATACAATTGGGAGTTTAGAATTTCCATGAGATGCCATTGTTTTAAAATTACTATTATATCCTATCTGTTAGGTTAGCGGGAATAATTATAACTAACTTATGAAAATGCATTATGAATTCATTGTTTGTCAATTATTTAAGAAAAATAAAAATCAATTTGATATTTGTACTTTTGAGTGAATTATTTTTTTAATAAAATTAATGAGATATATATGTGTTATATACTTAATAAAATGTTTTTATATTCAATGAATGGATATTTTAGTCACAGGGTATTAATAAAACAATATTTGATGTATAAAAATCTATTTTTTAAAGAATAATTTTACACCATTGAATGGAGAACCCAATTTAAATTAATATTTTGAAAGATTAATAATTATTATATGACAACATAAACATATTATTTTGTTGCAGGGTATTAAAACTTACTTTGGATAGATTTTCTATATTCTTATGATAACTTTCATAATTGGTTGAATAATAAAAATATGATAATTTTTAATTAAAAAAAACTTCTTTCATTAAGAAAATTTATATGGTAAAATTATAATATTGAATGGGTTTAATGTATAAAGAGAATATATTTTTATCATTCAATATAATTAATTTCATTATCATTAATTTTACATTGAATTCATTAGTAAAAACATTTAAATAATTTTTAATGTTATAACTTGTAACACCCATTTTCTAATTTTGACAACAAGATTAATATTAAATTAATTAATGAAAATTATATTTTTTGAATTATAAAAAATGGATTCAATATATGTAAATAGTAGTTTTAAATTATATTAATAGGCTAATTTTATTTTTTGGAATTATGAATAGTAACTCTGGTATTTATTTTTATTTCCGTGTTTATTGGTAAATTGAGTAATTAAGGAGAAAATATTATAAAATTTCTTTAACACCTATAAAAATCCTATTGGATGACTTAAATTGACCCTTATATTAAATTTTTCTAAATTCAATCACTTTATGGCCATTACCTATGAATATGATATGAATTTAATAAAAAATAATGAACGTGACAAAATTTCACAATCTCATTTTATATATGTATATTAACTTTTATATACGGATAAATAAAATATAATATCAACTGTAGAAAATTTAAGTAATGTTAAAAGAATTACCTACATCATATTAATTTATTTATAATTTTTAGATATTAAATATTTACCATTAATGAAGACACAACAATGATATAGAAATTATTTTATTAATAGAATTATCGAATAAATGGTTTCTAAGATATTTAAATAAATATTATATTAACTAATAAACATGACCAAAAAATTTTATAAGTGACTATGACATATTAGTATTTTATTAATTACTTCTGTTCGAATTTATCTTCTATGTGAATTTTATTTAAATACAAATAAAATAATAGTGTCAAAATTGACAGTTTAGATATTTTATAAAAATAAAATTTTATAAAATTATTTAAAAATCACAAAAATATTTAAAAATTACAAAGAGATAATTAAAATGTATAAAAGTTTATAAAATATCTCTTTATGTTCAATTAACCCCATATAAGTAAATATTTATGATCATTAAATTTTTAGAATGTTATTACCACAATTAAATTTAAATAGAATTACTAAATTTTAATTAAAATGACAATGAATAAATTGATATAAAAACTTGTTAAAAATTAATTGGTAGATGATATTACAACCCTATCTCATCTCATCTATACAATTTCTAAATTCTGGAGGTTTTATGTGGGGTTTTATTTTATTATAAATTAATATTTTTTATGTTTCCAAAAGTAACTCTCACCTCATTTATAAAATACGACCCCTTCCCTCACCTCTTCACTTCATTTTGAGCCTTCAAGATCGGCCAACCACAGCCATTATTTTTTCTCAAATTACATATTTTCATTCTAGAGGTTCTGGTCTTCTTCATAGACCAACACTAGTGCCCTCAGAGGAAATTGAAATGACGCACGTTGGGGAAGGGGTAATAAAATCTACTGATTCTTAAAAATTTCATTATTCCTATAATTCCTATTAGATTGATGATTCATTATAAAGTAACAACATAAGTATCACTCATATACTGCTATATTCTTATAAATATTAAACAACCCTATTTCAACCTCTATCAATCCTACGAAAAATGAAATCACTATGTGTGCATTCGTAAGACTTTCCGTCTCCATGCTGTGGTGTAGTCTGTTTTTCACCACCCCCTCGTGTGGATGGGTATAATGGTGAAAAAATAAGTATATATTATTTTTAAAAATGATACTAATTTTGAGATACTATACACTATGCACTTCAATACCATTCAACAATTATAAGAAGGATATCGTCGCTCGTGCGTACGTACGACTTACTGTCTTCACATTACATTATGATTCATTCTACATAATCATCATTAAACAATGATTATATAAATTAATTGAATTAATAAATATGATATATATTACACTAATACTATTATGTAAATGATATAACTATAACCTAAAAATAGGAACAAGATGTTATCCAACCAAACATGCATGAGAACATAAAGTAGTTAATACATGAAGAACGAGTTACATTGTAATGCTACTAACTAAAATATTAATATATGATAGTAAATGTTATCATAAAAATTATTAAAATTATGTAATAAATTAGTAACATTATTTAAATCATTATACCAGAGGTTTAGATAATTATGAAGCATATTAGACCTAAAGTAAGGGATAAATTCTCAAAATCTTGTTTTTATCTGAGTTTGATTATGTGTAAGTATTTACTGGGGTTATTTATTATCCACATCCATGTTTCCTAAATATTTATTACATAATTTTCTTTATATCCTTCAAAAAAATTAAATTTAGTATTACCAATTTGTAAATTTTTACTCAACGGTATGAGTGGAATCTTTTGTCATTTTCAGAATGAGGTACTTTCTGACTTTTTCAGAAAAAGTACAAGAAGAATTTTTTTAAGTTATATGGAATGAATAGATTTTTATTCTTTCATAATTATTTATTTCCTAGAAGCTTCCCCTTCATGCTTACAAGGTTATTTTCACAAAAAATATTTTCTCTTATAATTGTTTGGAATTTTTAGGAAGGAAAACGTTTTTAAAGAGGAAAGGATATTTTCCTTTGTAATGAAGCTTAATCATTTCATAAAAATTATTTTCCATCTAATATTACACAGTTTTATGTCCCTCTACCTATTATATATTTGATTTTTTGTGTAAATTATTGAATTATTATTTTTGAAATCCATTTACGGATTATGTTTTGATGGAATGGTGTTTAGGAAACCCATTTTATTTCATATGTTAGGCTATAGTGAATGTTTTTTTGTTTTTGTGGCGCGCGTTAGAATGGTCTCATTATAAGATGGGTGAGACATAAATCTTCTTCCAATGAATTGGGTAAAGAATTATAACTCATGGGATAGACAAGAATGCATTGGAAGGAAAATCTGGTATAGTAATACAGGGCTGGAATGAGGAGTGAACTCGGTTATGTAATGGACTTTGTCCACTTTGATGGTCTTGGAAATTATCCTTGACTAATATGAAATTATTTTTTATTCTTATGTATGTGTGCCAAGAAAATTCCAGTCTTATTTTATGACTATTAGGCTTACATTTCTATTTTATTATTTATCCCATGACATGAGATTGTGATATTTTATATGCAAGAGAAGATTTTCAAATTTTATGTTCTTATGAATATGGTATGATTGATATTTCCTTTATTTAACACTATTGAGAATTTGATATCACTTGTTAAAATTTTTCTTTTCCCATGGTCATGAAGAAGGTTATTAAGTATTATCTGCAAAAAATGAGTCTGGTTATGAAGAAATAAATGGGAGACAATGTAGATGTTTTATGAACCATTTGTTTATGTTTACAATTTTCTAAAGACACTATACCTATACGATCCTACCATGGTTTTGATATATTTTGTTAAAATGATACTAAAATTCTAAAGTAATATCAATGTATGTAACTTATGGGTCCCTATAGTTGGTATCAAAGTAAATGTATAGTTATCCTTTTGAAACATGGATGATAACGCCTTATTAAGAAACAAAAGGATATGTCTATGTATAGGATACAATACCAGTGTTTTATAAATGACCATAAATAACCTAGGATAAAACCTAAAGTTTCCTAAATTTAAATTTTATTTTGGATTATGTGGTTTTAAAATTATGGTTAGGTTTTCTCACTATATTCATATTGGTTTTAGTCAATGGATGAGACCTTAAGGAACCACGTTAATGCTGAATGCGATGGGAAATGAAATGATTGTAAACATGAGTAACCAAATGTTATGGGAGCTAGAATGAAAAATCATATATTAGTGATCACAAAACATTCTCAATATATGAATCATGCAAGACATCCAAATGATAAAATTAGGGGGAAAAATTTTGTTTAATCCTTCATGAGACAACATCAACCTTCATTCAGTTGCTCTTCTGACCAATTAGTGGTTGATCAATGGACCGGTAACACTGAAATTATATTTTATGTTCTAAAATGTTCTGATCATGATAATGTCATATTAACTGTTTATTATTTTCAACTTGAAGATGATCAATTGTGGAACCTTATTAGGAATATGATGTGAAGAGATGAAATTGAGTCCATGGAATGGGACAAGTACAAGAACTTATTTTTCAGTTAGTATTTTCCTCACTTTCTTAGAAAAAATATTGAAAAAGAGTTTCTTGAACTTAAGAACAAGGATGATGAATCAGTTGGTACCTATGATGAAAATTATATAAGACTTAAAACGTACAATTCTGGAATTATTATCCAACCTCAGAGTAATATTGATAAATTATTTAGTGGCATAAATCCATGTCTCCAAAGGTAAACAACTATAAGGGAATTCAATAGCTACGAGAAAATTGTTCGATGTCTTTCAAGGTTGAGATGAATATTGGATTAACCCATAAATCATATGGGTTTGATAATAAAAGGAAAATTGAATTAAAAATAAAATATAAACACCAAAATGAAAAGGAGATGAGTTTTATTTTATGCTCAAATATGGAATGAAACATGGAGATATTTTACTTAAAGGGCCTAGTAAACGGTTTAAGTGTGGAAAAGAAGGTTATCGAGAATTTGATTACATAAGTGATAGAAAAAATATGTCTAAGGATACAAAAAAATAAAGGGATACATATAATGATCCTCTTAAAATAAATAATACAATAATAATGGAATGAGGAATTATGGAAATCAATGACCTAATCCAAGATTTATTGATGATGACCAAATTAATCAAACTCTTAAGGAAAAATAAAAAGTAATGTCACATGAAATCATTATCAGAGATGTGGAGTATGATAATGAAGTGGTGAAAGGTACACCGACCATCCAATATAATGTAGAAAATGTTTACTTTTTTTCCGAATCCCCCCAATATTTTATTTCTGAATAATTTTCTTAGGGTATTGTTGTATTACCTCAACAATTAGATGTTGAGATAGCTATGAAAAATCATAATGCAACTATAGTCGCATAAAAAGTTTATAATTATACCCTATTTGATGTTTTTGGGAAAGTGATTCTTGAAAATCTTATGATCCTTCCTATAGAGGAATTTGATGTGATTGTTGTCATGTATTGGATTTATCTACTTGGAGATCATATCAATTTCCATGGAAGGGAAGTCACATTTCATATTCCAGATAAATCTATGATTATTTATCGATGCAATTAAAAATATAACCTTACAGTAGAAATTTCTTCCAATATATGGGTCTTGATTCCAATAAATGATGTTTAGTTATCTCAAATGGTTGGGTAGAAATTCATGATTAGAATATTCCCATTGTAGGAGGGATTTTTGATTTACTTTCGGGGGAACTTCTAGGTCTCCCACCAAATTGTGAAGTTTATTTTTCAAAAGAACTATTACTGGGTGCTATGCCTATTTAATAGATACCTTATAGAATTTCCCCAATTGAGTTACATTAACTGAAGATGAAACTCTCATAAAATATTGAAAAGGGATTCATACACCCTAGTGTGTCACCTTGGGGAGGACCCATTTTATTTTTTAAGAAGAAAGATGGATCAATGAGACTCTTTATTGATTATCGAGAACATAAAAATATCACTATCAAGATGAAATATACTCTTCCCCACATTGATGGCTTATTTGACTAACTATGCCAAGATCAATACTTTTCCAAGATTGATCTTCGTTTAGGATATCAACAATTAAGGTTTAAAATGAGGATATTCCAAATAAGAAATTCCGTACCAGGTATAGACAATATAAATTTATAGTGATTACTTTAGGACAACTAATTCCCCCACTATCTTCATATATTTAGTGAATACAGTCTTTAAAGACTATATTGATCAGTTTTTGGTTGTCTTTGTTGATGATATTAATGTCTCTTCAAAGATCAAGTAAGAACATTAATATCACTTCATAATTGTATCGATGTCCCTGAGAAAGGGGAATATTTTTTTCCCAATTTATCATGTGTGTATTTTGGATTTAGAAAGATTCATTTTTTGGTCACATAATCTCAAGAGAGGGGATATCTATGGATACATAAAAAATCGAGGTTATTGAAATTTGGTCGAGACCAACAATGGTAACTAAGATTTGAAGTTTTCTTGTATTGGCTAGATATTTTCGACATTTTTTGAAGGATTTTTTATGATTATCTAATCAACCAACCATGTTGACTCCGAATGGAGGTAAGTTCATCTTAACAAAGTAATGTGAAGAGAATTTTGAATAGTTGAAAAGAAGGTTAACTAGTGAACTTGTGATCACACTACCTTGTAGTGGAGAAATGATTTTGATATATAGTGATTCATTCTAGAAGGGGATGAGATGTGTTCTCATGAAAAATGATATGGTGAAAGCTTATTCTTCACGTAATTTTAATATTCATGAGAAAAATTACCCAACTTGTGATTTTTCAGTTAACTATGATAATTTTTTCATTAATGATATGGAAAATTATATTTATAGTGAAATGGGGATATTTATACTGATCATAAAAGTTTAATGTTAATTTTCACAAAAGGTAGATGAATATGTTCCAAATAAGATGGTTGGAGTTGATTAAAGATTCTGACATCTCAATACATTACTACCACGGGAAAGTGAACAAGGTAGAATATGCATTGAGTCAAAAAGGCCATGCTGGCTCATTCATTATGAGGATCCTGAAATGATCCAATATTTATGGACTTTAAAAGGATGGATCATGAAATTTTAATAGAAGGGGAGAAATATTATCTATTTCAAATGAATGTTCAACCATCTATACAAGTGATTATTAAAGAGGCACAAAATGATGATATAGAGTGAAAAAAGAAGGTGATAAATGTTCTGATATTCAAACTTGATTAATAATAAGGTCCAAAAACCGGGTTTATATTACACCCATACCAAAATCAAAGAAGAAGCTATTGGATCAGGCTCAGAGTTCTTCATTCTTTTTTCACATTGGATGCACAAAGATGTACATAGATATGGATGAGTATTTCATGTGGGATGAAATGAAAAGAGATGTCATCAAATATGTCTCTCGATGCTTGGTTTGTCAGCAAGTCAAGGCAAGGAGACAGAAGTCTAAGGGGATGTTACAAATATTACCCATACAAGAATAGAAATGGGAAAACATCACTATGATATTTTTAAACTTACTAACCAAAACATCTAATGTCAATTATTCTATCTGGGTTATTTTTGATCTAATTATGATGTTAGCACAATTCATTACAATTATAGGGGATTTATCTCTTGACCATATTTCCAGGATATATATAAGGGAATTTTTAATATTTCATGGAGTACCACTTTCCATTATATTTAATTGGGATCCATGGTTAACCTTGATGTTCTGGCGATGTTTTCAGCATACTCTGGATACAATGTTACGTTTTAGCACTACTTATCATCCTCAGACAGACTTTCAGTCTGAGAGGACAATTAAATCTATAAAAGACATTTTGAGAGCTTGTTTTATGAATTTCAAAGGTGGTTGGGAACAAAACCTACCATTGGTTGAATTTTCTTAAAATAATAGCTTTCACTCCTGTATTAAGATGGCTTTTTATAAAACCCTCTATGGAAAGAAGTGTAGAACTCCAACTTGATGGGATCAAGTTGTAGAAAGAAAGCTATCTAGAACTGATCTTTGTGATGAAATTGCAGAAAATGTAATATATATTCAACAACATAGAATAGAAAATCAGAGTCGACAAAAAAGATATACTGAAAACCAAAGAAAATACCTAGAGTTAAAATTGGGTGATAAGGTGTTCTTATGAATATCTCCCAGGAATAGAGTAATGTGATTTATAAATAAGGGAAAATTGATCTCATAGTATATCGGTCCTTTTGAAATTATAGATCTTGTTAGGAAGGATTATTACCAATTACTACTTCCACCGAATGTCTCTCATGTTCAGGATGTGTTCCATATATCGATAATAAGAATGTATATAACCGATCCTCCACAATTACTAATCTCAGTAGTCTTACTGCTAGAGATGATCTTTCTTATGAAGAATGACTCATAGAGATTCTGGTTCGTAAAGAAAAAGTTATATGAAACAATAGAACTCAATTGGTTAATGTTTTATGGAGGAACCACCAATTTCAAGAAGCTACATAGAAACTTGACAATATGATGAAGGAGATGTATCCTCATCTGTTTGTTTACAACTGACGAATTTTGAGGGAAATATTATGTTTAAGGGGGTAGAATGTAACACCTAGATGTTTCGTGAAATATTTTATTTAAATGATTTTTATTCTTAGGTAAATGGTATTGCATGAAATCGTGAGTTTAAACAAACCACAAGATTCCCTTATTTTAAAATTAAAGTTATAGAATAGCCATTTGGTTGGAGGTAATAATTATAACTAATTAATGAAAATGTATTTTGAATTTATTGGATGTTAATTATTTAAGAAAAATATAAATTAATTAGTTATTTGTATTTTTCAGTGAATTATTTTTGGTAATGAAATTAAAGAGATATGTGTGTGTTATATACATAAAGAAATATTTTTGATATATATCCAATGCATATTTTAGTTATACAGAATGAAGAAAACCCTACTTGATGTATAAAAATCTAATTTTTAAAAAGGTTATATTTACAACTTTGAATAGAAAACCCATTTAAAATTAAGATTTTGACACATTAATAATTTTTATAGGACAAAATAGACTTGTTATTTTGAAGCAGGATATAAAAATTTACTTTGGTTAAATTTAGGATTTTTTTCTGATAACTCTCATGTTTTGATGAATAGTATGATATGATAAATTATAATTAAAATAACTTTTTTCATTGAGATAATTTATATAGTTAAATTATAATATTTAATATTTTTCATGTTTAAATATAGCATATTTTTATCATTATATAGAATTTATTTAATTAACATTAATTTGCCTTGAATTCATGGGTAAAAACATTTCAATCTTTTGTAATGTTTTAACTTTGAAAAAAAATTTCCCATTTCAACAATGATATTAATTTTAAATTAATTTCTACAACTTCAGTGTTTTGAATTTTGAAAAATGGATTCCATATTTTGAATCAGTATTTCCAAATTATGGTAATAAGATACTTTTATTTTGGGGCATTATAAATAGTAACATTGGTAATTATATTTATTACGAGGGTTAAAGGTAAATCTATTAATTAAGTGTAAAAATAATATTATAAAATTACCTTAACACCTTTAAAAATTCTTTTAGATGACTATATTTGTCCCTTATCATCTTTTATTCAAAATGGAATCACATTATGGCCATTACCTATGAATATGATATGAATGTAATAAAAACTAATGAATGTGAAAAAATGCCACAATCTCATTTTATATAAGTATTTTAATTTTAATATAAAGATAACTAGGTTATAATGTTGACTATATATAGTATCCGAAAATATAAATGAATTACTTATATCATAGATTTTTTTTGTAATTTTTAGATATTAAATAATTACCATTAATGATGACATAATGGTGATATAGAAATTATTTTATTAACATAAATATCAATTAAATGGATTTAAAAATATTAAATGAAATATAATATGCCCTAATTAATGTGATACATGAATTTTATGGGTGAATAGGACGTTTTAATACTTTTTTAAATATTTTGGTTCTATTTTTTTCTGTGTGAATTTTATTTAAAAAAAATAAACAAATAGTTTCAAAACTGACAGTGTTGATATTTTATAAAAATGTCTATTTATTAAATTATTTAAAAATCCAAAAAATTATTTACAAATTTTAATAAGATTATAATATGGTCTAAAATTTAATTAAATAACCATTTATGGTCAATTAAGGCGATATTAGTAAATATTTATAACCATTAAATATTTAGAATATTATTACCGTAATTAGAATTAAATAGAATAACTATGTGTTAATTAAAATGATATTGATTAAATTGAAATATAAAATTGACTAAAATTTATTGTATGATTATATTAAAACCCTATATCATCTCATATTCTAAATTTGGACATTTTTGAGCTTTTTATGTGGGGCTTTATTTTATTATAAATTAATATTTTTGAAGTTTCCAAAATTTCCCCTCATCTCAATTATAAAAGGGCACCTTCCCCCTCACCTACTCACTTAATTTTGTGCTTTCAAGGTCTAAAACCCCCTAAAAGATACCTTCTCAAATTCTATATTTTCAATCTCGAGGATCTGGTCTTTTTCGAAGACCAGCTCCAGTGCCCTAAGAGGAAATTTAAAGCAGGCACATCGGGGAAGAGGAAATCTATTCTACTGATTCTTTAAAATTAACTTCCTCTTCTACTTAATATTTATAAGTTGTTTCACAATAAAGTAATATTATTAGTATCACTCATATACTGATATAATTTTATAAATATTAAACAACCTTATTTCAACTTCTATCTATCCCACGCAAAACAATATCACCACGCGTGTATACGTACGACTTATCGTCTCCACATCGTAGGGTAATATGTTTTTCACCACCACCTTACATGTATGGGAATAATGGTGGAAATAGTAACTATATATGATTATTATAACATGATACTAATTCTACGATACTATACACAATCCACTTCAATGCCATTTAACTACTAATCGAATGATATATCTCTTTCATACGTATGACTTACAATCTCCACAGTGCGATGTGATTTGTTCTACATAATCTTCATTAAACCATGATTATATAAATTAATTGAACGAATAAATATGTTATATATTATAATAATACCATTATAGAAATTATATAACTATAACTAAAATATATGAGTATGAACTTATCCGACAAAACATGCATAAGAACATAAAGTTGTTAATACTCGAATAATGAGTAACAATGAAATGTTTCCAAAAAACTGATAAAAAAATGATGATAATATTATCAAAAAAAATAATTATGATTCAGGAATAAATCATTAACATTATCTATATCACTATATAGGAGTTTCAGATTCTTATGAAGCATATCGATCCTAATGTAAGGGATAAATTTTAAAATCTCATTTTTATCCGAGATTGATTATTCGTAAGTAGTTACTGGGGGATATATATCATCAACACCCATGTTTCCTAAATATTTATTTAAAATTATTCTCTATATCCTTCAATTAATTTTTAAATTAAATTTTCCCCATTGGTAAATTTTTACTAAATATTATGAATTAAATATTTTGTCTTCTTCCATACGGAGTACTTTTGGACTTTTTCAGCAAAAGTACAAGACAAATTTTTTTAATGGAATAATTTAGAGTAATAACAATAAAATTTTATAGTAATGAAAATAAAATTTTAAATATAATACTTATTCATTAAATATATCCCTATTTCCATTCATACAAGAAGAATTTTTATTACCAACCATCAAATGAGTTTATTCAAAAGGAATCATGTAGATTCATAGAGCTATTATTCTATACACTCACATGAATGATAATTTAATTTTTCAAGGATAGAAGGAAAATGAAATATATAATGGAATAATTTATAGTAATAACAATAAAAATTTAAATATAATACTTAATCATAAAATATATCCTTATTTCCATTTATATAACGTAGAAATGAAAAATTAATCACATCACTTCATGGAGGTGGAAGTATACTTGTACGGCTAAATAATTTTATAATAAAATAACTATTTGGTTCCATCTATAATCATTTAGGCATACATGTATACTTCCACCTCCATGAAATTATGTGATTCATTTTTCATTTCTACATTATATGAATGGAAATAAAGATATATTTAATGAATAAGTATTATAATTAAAATTTTATTGTTTATACTATAAATTATTCTATTATATATTTCATTTTACTTCTATCCTTGAAAAAATAAATTATCATTCATTTGCATGTATAGAATAATAGATCTATGAATCTACATGATTCCTTTTGAATGAAATCATTTTATGGTTGCTAATAAAATATTATTTAATTTAAAAATTTGATAAATATTTCATCAAAAATATTATAGATATTATAGAGTATTGATCCCATTGAACATGGTCATCCTTCCCAATTTGTTTTGAGATTACAAACTGAACATCCTAAAAAACATCCAAAATGAACTTGATAAATATAGAAACTGTATAATGCATGGTAATTAATGAATTAAATGGGATTATGATAGTTGAATAATCCAAGAGAATTTTCTTATCATATTAAAAAACTATCATATATTTTTTATACATTAGGATGGAATTTATTTACTATGAATAAAATTTCCGCACATGGTTTTTCTACAATATCGGTTTTATTTAGGATTATTAATGTCATAACATCCATTAAAGGAAATTATGTAATCTATAACTTCATAAAAAGTATATATATTTTATATCATATTTTAATATTTGGATGTTACATGTTTTAATTTCATTTCTCACTCTTTTCATGATTAAAACTACTCAGATAACATTTTTGATGAAAAAAGTCCTCATTTGTCATTTTTTAGGAATCATTCTCTTATATATCCATGTTCTTTAAAATATTTTGAAGAATGCTTTTACTGTTTTATAATGATTTCAAATTACATTTTCAATTATATTTTACTTTACCTATATATGTTTAATAATAATATTCCTATTGTCTTCCAAATAACTCGCTATTGACTTTTTACTAAAAGCGTAAATGGATTATTTGTTTTAATGTTTAACTAATGAATGAATTTTCTCCCATTATAAGTGTTCATTGATTTTATCCTTGCATTAAAATACTAAATTATTATCTTCAAATGAATCCATTTTCTCAATGTTTTGGAAAGAATTACATTGAAAATATTTTCAAAATAAAATGACCAGACTTATATTCTCAAATTGACATTCTAACATCTTGGTAAATTATATTTTTCATGTATTTTAGAATACTTTTAAGGATTTTTAGTTTTAATGTGGAAAATTATTTAATAATACCATTCACCATATTTTTCTATATGTTGTAAGCTCATGTTATTCTAGTAATTTACTAGGAAAACCATTTTCATACCTTTTTATAGTTTCTCAACATTAGTATTAATGTTTGTTATGAATAGTTTTTTTATATTTTAATAAGATGAATCCATTTTAAAAATTAATTGATGAAAATGTATCATTATACCCTCTTTCCTCATCCGTAGGACTTATTTGACAAACTAATGTTGGCATTTGGCATATGTCTTACATATTTATGTGTTATATATTAGAACAAGGCCATGATTGAAAGATTATAATATTCAACATTATGTATTCTATAATTATGAAATAATTTATTATTTTCCATTAAATTATTAATATTGTTATATCATTCATGGATATATTTACCATTCATGATATTATTTATATGTAGTACTTCATTATTGTTCATAATTTCCATATTGCGGATGTTATATGAGTATTTTGATATCTTCTCCTTTAGGATTTCCCTTTTTGGGCATCTAATATCCGCATTAACTATGTATTCCTATAACATTATGAGATGGTTTCCACATACCAGAGCACTGATCTATTTATATAAATGGCCACAGGTGTGCCTCCCCATATGACATATGATTATAACTAGTATCAAGGGTATAATATGAAATGTGGGGAGATTATTCCCTATTTATAAAATCAAAACAATTGAATAAACCATTATGAAATATATCTAAGAAAATATAATAATAAAAATATCAAATGAATAAATCCAGAACAAGGGAGAATGACCATAATTAAAAGTATTAAATTTGTCATTTCATATCAGTGTCATGTTTGTAATGAAAATAAAAATTAATGTCACAAAAAAATTCCCACATGGGACCCAACATCATTTTTGGTTCACTCATCCATACTCAATACTAAGTAATAACATAGAACTATAACATAGAAACCTTTCCAGTATCATGTTCTAGAGGAATTAATTCTATTTAAGTTCCAATCAAGAATCCTAAGTAGTGTTGGAGTAAAAATCATTAGGCCACAACCAATGTTGTCTATAGAAATATCCAGTCTGTAATAGTGTAATAATTTGTATAAAGATGAATGAAAAATTCATGTTTGTAAATAGGATTCACATTTATTATTATATAGGAAACCATGTTATGCATGGGTTGATTATGAGACCTAAACCAATCATGCCTAATTTATCATGTGTCAGGTTTGGAACCATGAATTAACTTAATTTCACAATTATTTTATTCATGGGATTTCATTATCCATTTCAATTTCAATTTTATTCATTACCTTAATATGTATGTCCAGGCACCATCTTCACATTCACACATCAAGGGCCTTAGAGTATTATTCTGGAACCCCAGGTATATTTTTTGAATAATTCCCTTATCAACACCTTATCATTAACATCCACAAAGACACACACACAATGACATATATATAAAATATCAGGGGCACATGACATCATTATAGAACCCCATGTGTATTGGAAGCATCAGACCCTAAGTGATAACCCACTATTAATATTCATATAAACATATCATGGTTCCAAATACATAATTCCTTTATAAAAAATTTCCAACTCAATGCAACAATTATTTTATAAAAAAACCACAGTTATTCACTTCAATCATATATATTTACTAGAAAAATTTACTCATTTATCCATTAATCGTCATTTATTCTACAACTCATTAAACCTTAATGCCTATTTAAATGAACACATTAAATTCAATTATTTAACATAAAACATTGATTTAGTTAAATATCATATACTCATTATTTCCCTATTAAATTTTATAAGTATCATTTTAAGGATAATTGGCAGACCCCTTGGTTTTCCCTCTTTCCCATTCTCAATTCACCAATAGGTGTCATGGGAACTGTGAAGGGCCTCATAAAATCATGGATTTAAATTAACTATTTTAATTTAATATCAATTTAACAACATTGAAAATCAATGTTCCAATTTAATATCATATTTCATAATTTATACTAATGGATTTATCAAATAGACCACAAACCTCAAGATTGGTGATGAAAAATGTCCAAACCATACCCATTAATTCAATCTAGAATGATCAAAATCGAAATTATGAGGATGAAAATGGGTTGAAAACTAGAATCAAGATCCAACAAAATGGGAACTATTAAAAAATAGTTAAAAAACATAAATAGTAGAGGAATTAATCCCTATACAAAGGGTATTAATGATTTTGGGGGATATGAATTTAAGTGAATAACGAACTACATACTGCAGAAGGTTTTATTTCTACCACTGGATCTTTGATTCACACTTGATGCACTTTATGGAGCCTAGAAATCCTCTCATGAGGCTCCAAGAACAAGGAAAATCTTGTTTGGTCAATCATGGGTGTATGGGTTGCACTGTTACTCCTAGTTGGGTTCCCATTTTTAAAAATCATGCATCAAACAAGAAAAACCTCTCTGTTTGATGGTGCAAAATTTTTGGGGTCAGCCCATTGTTTATGAAAACATAGATCCAATAGTGGACTTCCCAAAAACCCTCAAAAAGATTCCAGAACACTCCCAAATAAACCAAATCCAAACCTAAAGAAAGAGGGGATTAAATAAGGGTTAAATAATACATGAAAATGAGTTCCATACATCTATGTATATGTCATGATCTAACAATATCCCCATCTTAAAACATATCTTCCTCGATTTGTACTCAAAATCATCACTATATATACAAGGTAAAAACTTTGGGCCACTGTGCCCACATATCATCTTCTCTATCCCAGGTTTCCACATGAACACATACATTCTACCACAACAGATGGACTAACCACATAGACTTTCACCAGAAAACATTATCACTATGATCCACAACAAAAAATGGATTTAAATCAAAGGATGCATCAGCCTGAACTCCACATCCACAACATCGATCAGATTAGAATGGTTGAGGAGATACTTTTGAAGCTAAAAGAATAGAAAACATTGTACATAGCACTACAACTCTATGGAAGAGACAATAGTTAAAATTACTATATGATAATATACACAATATAATATGATCTAATAGACTAGGGAACCAAAATTCCATTATTCTATATCAAATGGTGACCCAACCTTGGCGATATCGATACGGATACACAATATCACATTATATACTCAAGAGATCAATGAAATTGATCAATATAGGACATCTATTGAATCTATGTAGTATAAATATGTTTTTGAAACAATTGAACATAATGTGATGTATCTTATATGAGACTCAATCCCATGCACAATGACTCACTAGACTCTATTTAGCACAGAGGTGATCTACATGGTTTATTATAAATAATCTCCAATGATTCCATCAAAATATTTTCTTGATAACTGTTGTTATAGGAGAACTCAACCAGAACCAAGAGCTTCTCCCAACATCCCCCAACGTCTAGGATGCATGATCGCAACATGTCCCTAAGAACCTGAATAGTATGCTATGAATTCTCATCTCTCGGTGGGAAATAATCTATACTCACAATCACTTGTGTACCTAATTACCTGATTTGTTTTCCAGAATAATGATTAAAAACATGAATAAATATCTATAAAAATAATTAGTGGAACCCCATGAAACAAAAAAATCTCTCGAACATACATATCACCCAACTGATAAACTATGAATGATTCTTACATAGAAGATATTAGGATGGAATATGAAAAGTAATTTCCAGGGGGAATTGTGTCTTTAAAAACTCTTCCACAATTCTGGATTCTAACAACCACAATAATATATGTGAATTTGATGTTTTATTATTTGGTATGAAAATATGTAATCGATAAACATAAATAATGAATAAGTATTTTTATATTAGTTTGGGGCACAAATATCCCATAGTCCACTCTAAAAATCACTCTCTCAGTGATCTTGGTAAACATAACTAGAGTGGACCAATGATCAAAAAACCAAGAATCCACAACTGAGTTCAGGTGGTTGACACAATTACAAGACCAAATAAATAGATATCTAGTCCTATAATAGAGAAATGATTATCCTAAAATTAGATCAAGAAGTTAATACACCACCACAACTATCTATGACCAGTTGAAACTCAAATAAATCGAAAGTTATTTGATTTTTCTAAAATAGGATAAGCTTCACAATTTTTACAGCCCACAATTGACTGTAAATGAATCTTATTCTTCTAAAATAATAGTTTTAAAGAGGTAATGAGTCTAAAGAAATCCAGGTTGCAAATATATCTTCAATTGAAACGGGGAAACAAAATAGAGCAATCAAAAACATGTAGTGGAAGAAGATAAAACATGTATGTCTCTAAAATGCAGTCCTTTAATTAGAGATTTTAATTTTCTCTAGAATTGTAAAATTAATTTCAATAAGGCAGTCTTGTATGTGAATCACTTATCACATGAATATTTTAAGAGATATTCTGAAGGAATATATAGAACAAAACAAACTTTCTCTGGTGTTCCATATCTAAAAGAATAACCTGAATGGACATGGAAAATCAAATTTCAATTAACTAGGTGAGTCCTAACTTCCCTTAGTAATATGAGATATTTTATTAGATGAAAATAGTTCATTGAGAAAATTGAAACGATCCTTGAATTAGTCTTCATTTTTCTCTTGACAGTTGCAGTAATCTTGGATTGAAAATGAAGTTTGAATAACTTATCTATTGACAACAGAACATAGGGTTGAGGTGTATAGTGTAATGTACCTTTTTGCAGAATAAGTTTCCTTTTTGTAGTGTACAATTCCTTTTCATATTATATGGTTAAACTACGTAACATATTTTTCCTTATCTATATCTTCATCTGTACATAAGGTAGGGATCAAAAAGTTACATAGGGATGATGATCCATATATCCATCCATTTTAGCATAAAATCCCTAAAATATCATTAATTCACTATACATTCAATTTTCGTGAACATAGGGTTGAAAACAGTAAATCAAGACTGCGATGTAGGGTTTCTAATACATACATGTGTGAATTTTATGAATGTAAGGATGAAGATCCAAGCTCAAACTCCGTTACATAACATAGGGTTGAAAACAATGTTTCCAAAATCATTCTCGTAATTCTGAGTTCCTTTATAATTGAGTATAAATTCTTGTAAATTTGACATAACAAAACATTATTACAAAAAAAGGGTCTTTTGTGGAAATAAAAATAATTGAACAATATAGAGTATTATTCAGAAAATACATGCCCCACAGTCTCCCCCTTTTTTATGACCACAAAACCCATAACACAATGCTAAAAAAATTTAACGAAAATATAATATTTTTAAAATCATTGAAAAAAGATAAAGATATTTTTAGAAATTTTGATTCCACATAATTATTTTAATAATGAAATTTTTTCAAATAAATGAAATGTTTTGGTTTGAAAATATTTTCCCCATCTCCATCAGAGATATTTATTGTAAACTTAAATATTCTCCCCCTTTTTGTGATATAATAATGGTGGTTTAAAAGAATAAATGAAATAAACCATAGTTTAATACAAAATAGAACTATAAATGAATAGTTATGCATTTTGGAACTAAAAAATGAAATTTATGATTGGAAATGAATTATTTATCAAAACTAAAAATAATGAAATCTAAATACACATAAATAGGATTTTAAGAGACATTAAAATGTTTTGAAAGGTTACAGTACATTCAACAATCAACAAGGGGATTAAAAATGACTGGTTTAGAGTTTAGTTTTGGTAGACTGAGGGTTCTTTTAGATGAGGAATTTCTTGAACTATACTGGTATGATCAACTAGATTCAGTATTAAGCTCTAAAATTTATTGTTGATCACTTCTGTCAGGTGCTAATGTAGGATCCTCAAATAATTTCCAAACATTAAATATTCAACCCAATTGATTTTCAAAAACTTATTTATAGATTTTTTTGACTGGATGAAAGATATCAACTAGTATTTAATTTTATATATCAGTGGTCCCAATATTGATTCATTTAATGTTAGTTGGCTCACCAGATGTATCTGATTGTCCAACAGAATATTTAAATTTATGATATCTCACTAAAGAGTGTGCATCCTATCATTAAAATCAACTAGAACTGGGGTAGTTTCTTTAATCATCCAATGAAATTCTAGAAGTTTTTGTTGAGAATAAGTAGATGCTTGAATTTTTTATCTATTATACTAAAACTCTCTCTGAATCATCTACTTAAATTCATTAAACTTTGTCTTCTTCAATGTATAATAGTTTAATGATCAAATTTTTCTCAACATCTTGGTATATTCTTTTTAAGATCTCTAGTAGAAATAATATTTTTTTTGAATTCCCTCAAATGAAGCTTCTGAGTTTCATACTCTGATCTTGGTACCGATGAAACTCTGTACGCTTCAATATTCTTCTTCTCTACTACCAACTATTCTCTTAAAAACAAAACATGAGACTCCAAAGGTTTTATCTTTATAAGCTAAGAATTATCCTATGAATCTGAAGATTCAATATGAATAACTTTTATTTGATCAAATTTCAACAATATATAGGCTGGTCTTACCCACTCCCTCTAGTATTTTGTCTAAATATGATCATATGAAAACACTATAATCAAGAACAATATGAGTTCTAGGATCAGGGATCTCATGACAATGATCATCCTGATCAACTTGCTCATATATTGGGTTCTCATGACCAACAACTTCTCCTTGTTCACTAGGTGGAATGACATACACATTTCCAACTACAACCTCAAAAAAAACATCTAGAACATTACCATATAGTATTATTTTTTAAACAAGAGACACTTATACACTTGACTCACTATCATCTTCACACCTCTGTCTCATAAATCCAAGTAAAGGTGTAACCTTTTTCCCCCATAAGCAGCTGCTAACAACCTATGTTGTTGGTCATCCCAAACTAGTAGAAAACTATTGCATGCATTTCTCCATACAAAAATGAGATTCTTGACTATCCCTACATTCAACATATTTTTGTGGTGAAAAGATCTTGTGAAAAACAAATTCCCAATCTTATATTTTCTTCACAGATGGAAAGAAAGATTCCTACAATATGGATAATATCCCATCTTGGCATCCGATCAGTAACAATGATTTAGATGATGAATCATAAACTACGAAAGATTAACCATAACGTTATTCAAAAGTAGATAAATAATGTACATGTATGGATAGAGAACTTTCTCAACCTTAGTGGTTTTTGGAAAAATCCCTTGTTAAAAAACATCATCATATCTCGTCGGTCAGGAGAAAGTTCTTTTGTAAAAATCTTCATGATATCCCTAGTAAAAAACAAAGAAAATATAATGTTTTTGTATGTATGTATAGAATTTTCTATGTTCCTTAAATCAAACTGCAACTCCACATCATGGGAACTTCTCAACATTTCAACCATTTCAACGGACGAAAATGAAAACTCTTTATTATCAATCCCAGAGAGAATAGAATCTTCTTCAAACTGAAACTAAACGAATCATTCTTATAAAATTATTTAACTTCTATTTCATAAACCATTGGAATATTATCTTATTCAAAGGCATGAACCGATCCTTGAAATCTCATAGCTTATTTAAGAGACATATTCATCGAATCTAAATATTAAAAATATACTACCTCTCCTTGCAAGTATTTTCGATATTTCAAAATAGCATACATAATGTTATCCGTCTCAGCATCAATTGATCATTGTGAATTTTCCATTTCATATAATTTCAAAACCAAAGGGTTTGAATGTTTAGGGTATTTGGTAGATGGGAAATGAAAGAAATAGGTTCTCTGTGAGTTGAATGTAGAGGAGTAAGAGAGTGGGAGAAGGAAAATGGTTTTCTCACAATGATCTAGGATGTAATCATTATTTTATTAATTTGAAATGAAAAATAAAATAAAATAAAATTAAAATGAAATTTAATTGAAATAATTGAAATAGATTAAATAAGGATTACTAATATAAAAAACAGAACTAAAAATAAACTAAGAAATAATCACTTAAAATCAAATTATCTTAACACCCCCTAAATAAAATCAAAACAAGCACTGGGAAGTGGTGCATTAAAAATATCAGTTAATTGATATTCAGTATTAAATAATTATAAAGATATGTCCTTTTTAAATACATGATCTCCTAAAAAGTGATGTCTAATATCAATATTCTTAGTCCTAGAATGAATTATAGTATTTTTAGAAAGATTAATAGAGATAGTTTTATCATTTAAAATATGAATACTATTAGTGTTTAGTCCAAAATCCAATAGAGTGTTTTTTCATCCACAAAACATGTGCACGAAAACATCCGCCCGACACATATTCTGCCTTAGCGGTTGACAGGGAAAAAGTGTGTTTCTTCATACTAGATCATGAAGCTAAATATTCTCCAAATAAGTGACATGTTCCTAAAGTACGTTTTCTATCTAATATACACCCTATAATGTTAGCATCTTAATATGAAACTAATTTAAAATCATATGTTTTAGAGTAAAGAGGAGATTGAAAACTAGTTACCTTTAAATATCTAAATATTATTTTTATTTTAGTATGATAGAATTCTTTGGGATTTGATTGAAATCTAGCACAAAGACATATATGAAACATAATGTCGTGTATACTAATGTTAAAATATAACAAACAACCAATCATAGATCTATATAACTTTTTGTCAATTGGTTTTCCAGCTTCATCCTAATCAAGTATTATAATGTTACACACATAATTTTAATATGTATTTTTGTTCTCATGTCCAAAATGTTTCAGTAAATCAATTATATATGTTCTTTGATTTAAAACTTTTCCCAATATTTTTTGGTAAATCTGAAATCATAAATATAAATTTATTTCTCCCATCATACTCATTTAAAATTAAATTTTCATTATATTTATAAAATCATGAAATAGTTTTTTATTGGTGGAACCAAAAATTCAAACATAATCATTAATATGAACTAATAAAATATTTGATCAAAATTTTTTCTTAAAAACTTTGTATCTACCAAAACAATAGTAAATCCATTTTTCAAAAGAAAAGAATTTACTTTTTTATATAGATCTCTAGGTGGTTGTTTAAGGCCATAAAGAGATTTAGTACAATAGAAAATATAATTTGGTTTTTAAGTATTTTCAAATCCCTGGGGTTGTTCAACATAATCTTCATATATTAAATAAATATTTAAAAAATAATGTTTAACATTCATGTGATATTTATAGGAAGATAAGATTCAAATTTCTTCTAATATATCTATAGGGGGGATGTCTAATCATAATTTTTACAGTCATCATGATTGTATCATTTAGATACTAATATGGCTTTATTCTTGGTAATTATCCCTTGATTTTCATGTTTATTCCTAAAGGTCTAGTTAGTTCCTATAAATGGATAATTTTATGGTCTTTCTACTAGCTCCCAAACCTCATTTATTTTAAAGTGGTAAAACACTTATTTTATTTCTAATATCCATCTATCGCCATCTAAGTACTATTCAATAGTATTAGGTTCTAAATGAGATAGAAAGGTACAAAATTAACGTTGGTTTCCTATATTTATTCTAGTTCTAATTTCATTATCAAGATATTTTATAACTATTTCTAATGGATGGTTTGTTAGGGTTCTAATCTATCTTGGATGAAAAATTTCAGGTTCTTCAGTTTCATGTTCTTCAGAATTGGACTGAACTTTATTAATAACAAAATAAAGTCATTTTTAAGGGTTTCAAGTCTCATTTTATCAAAAGAGTTAGTGACTACATAATTTTTTTATTTCTCCTTGTTGAGTGGGATAGTTTCATAAAACTTCATATAAACAGATTCTTCATCATACTTCTCATTATAGTAAACACTCTATTAGCTTTAGAAGTAACATAATATCCCAAAAATAACCATTCATCTGATTTTGGTTAAAACATACCATGATTATCCTTGGTGTTCAAGATATACACCTTACATAAAAAACATTTAGTTATTTATGTTAGATATTCTATCATTCCAAAATTCATAAGGATTATTTTTGAAAAATTGGAAAAATTGAAACTCTATGCAATATATAGAAGGCTATACTTTCATCTTCTACCCAAAAATAGGTCATTATGTTGTATTATTTCATAATAGTCCTAGCAATTTTGTGAATAGTTATATTTCATCTTTCAATAATTCAATTTTGTTCAGGTGTTAATGGGGTTGAGATGGTGTGTTTAGTACCAAAATGTGAGAATGAATAATTGAATTCTTGATTATATAATTCTCCACCATGATCACATGTTAATGAAATTATATTAAAACCTTTTTTTATTTTTAAAAATTTTAAAAAGAACATTCAAAAATAGTGAAGACTTAACTTTTGATTATTAGAAAATAAACACATGTAAATCTAGTATAATCATCTACTAAAACATAAACATACAATTTAACATCCAAAAATTCTATCCTTGATGTTCCAAAAAATCCACATGGATAAGTTCTAAATGATTTGAAGTAGATAATTTGTTAATAAATTTGAATGAATATTTGTGTTTCTTTCCAATTTGGCATGCATCATCGAATCTATCGTTATCAATCTTAAGATTGTGAAAATAATAAATTTAATGTTTCTTATATCAATTATGTAACATATAAATATTACATTGTCCATATCTTTTATGCCAAATTAATGATTCATTTGTATTATCAGTTAAACAATTCACTTTCTGTTTAGATAAGGAATTTTTGTCCAAAGTATAAACATTATCAATTCTAGGTGCCCTAAATTTAAGTAACTTATATTTACGCATGTAACTACAATAGTTAGTGAAATCAAAATAAATTTCGTCATCATAAATTTGAGAAATACTTATCATATTGTTCTTTAACCCTTCCAGATATTGTACTTTGTTGATTGAGAAAGTCTTTGTCTCTCCAATAGTTCCAACTCCAATTATTTTTGCATTTTCATTATCCCCAGAGGTTAGAATACATCCATCCATTTGAGGTAGTGTGTAAAAATTTGATGGATCATCCCTCATATTACTCAAATAGACACTATCTATATACCATATAACATTTCTGTTCATGTGGACTACTTCCTGAAAAAGTATTCAAAAAAATGTTTGTTTCGGTACCCACACTTTCTTGGGTCCAGCCGTGTTACCTAGAAATGAAATGGGAATCCTAAACTACATTTTCTGTCCATATCATATATCATTAGATTCATATAAACTATTTGAAAAAAGTGTTATTTTAATTCCACAGATTTGAGGATTTTTCAAATTATATTTTTTTGTCACGCACCTTTTAATTCCACAAATGAAACAAGTTTCTTTTTTTGATTTGGTGACTAAATAATTAATGTAAAATTTAGATTTCTCACAGTTACATCCTATACCAAATCGATCCCTTTTAATAATATTTTTTATAAGGATTTAATTTAATATATTTTAACCTTTAGTAAAAAAATATCAGCCCTCTTATAAGTTTGTTCTTCATCTTTTAATTATTTTACCATTTTTCCATGATTAGCAACAGTTTTTTGTGGATGAATTGATTTTTTCCATCAAATATTAATGTTGCTTAAGAAAGGTATATCATTCAACTAAAACATCATTATGAATATTTTTTAATGACTTATTATTTTTTATCAAAGAATCAAATTTTTCGTCTAACATTCAATAATAGGAAACTAGTTTATCATTTGAGAAATTATTAGTATCAGAATCAGAAGAATAATAAGTTTTTACCATTTCTTATTTCTCATTGGACATAAATCATATGTTGGCCTTTAGATTTGATTTCTCCTTCTAATAATCACACATTAAATGACTATTAGAGTCTTTAGATACTCTCCATATAACTTTCATTTGTCTCTCTTCCTTTTTTCTCAAAATTATATTTTTTTGATATCTCTTTTTTTGCCTTTTTATTTCATATTTTAGTTGGGGGAAGTCTGGTATTAAATGAACTTACATCATTCATTCATAACATATGACTTCTCTAGATACCTTCTCATCATTATTAACGGATTTTATGAATCATCTTTTATTCTTGTAGGTCTTTCTGAATTTCTTGGATAACTAATCCTGTTCTATTTTAGAATCATGTGAATATGAATTCTTCTTCTCTTTGCATTATTTCTTTGATATTAAACTATGTTTCAGAGTTGTTACATTCAGGGTAGTGTATTCTTTAATTATTATAATTATATGATCTTTAACTTCATCTAGCATTTCTTCTTCACACATCATCCTTGTCCCAATTAATTCATTCATTTTTAGATCTTTGACAAATTATGATTGTCGAATAGTAGGAGTCATGTCAATACATTTAAAATGCAGTACTCTCAGTACATTTATGTCTTGATCGGATTATTTTATGGGTTCAACTAAGGCTACAATATTATTGATAATTTATGTAAGCATTCCATTCATCGGTGTGATGATTTCTCTATTGAATATTCTAAAGATTTCAATCTTTAGCTTTGCTGTTGCATACCTCATCTGTCTTACACTGTCTATTCATTTATAGAGAACTGCAATAGTCTTTTATATTTCATAGGTTGTAGGACATTTTGAAACATGATTGCACATATATTTTCCAAGACCACAAATAGTGGCATTAATATATTTTGAATTCATGTCACATTCAGCTTCTAGTGTAGCATAGTATGTTTTCATTTTCTCAGGAATCTTATACGGGGTAATGATCATTCAAAAAATATCTAAATCAGAGTTTTTAATATAAATAATCATCCTTTATTTTCCACACTTATAATTTTCACCATTGATGTATGATGCTCAAAAAATAGGAATTCCATCTCTAGGATGAGCCATTTCCATGTTTTTATCGACCTTAAAACTTTAAACATTCTATAGATATTTAACAAATTCACCCCCTAATACCAATTGTTAGGCTGGAATACAAGACATAATAAACAAGAGTGGGGTGAATTGTGTCTTTCCAAAATCTTCCACAATTCTAGATATAAACACCCACTATTGTTTTTGAGAAAATTATGTGTCATTAATTTGTATGAAAATACGAAGCAGATAAACAGAAAGGTAGAACATAATTTTTTATACTATTTTGGGGCACACATATCCCCTAGTCAACTCTACCAGTCACTATTTCCATGATATTGGTATATTTCACAAGAATATTTCTCTTATCATAATAACATGAATCCACAATTGAGTTCAGGTAGTTTAATCCTTTACGAGACCAAATACAAAGCCTTCTGGTTATATATTAGAGAACCAATTATCAATAGCATAGATCAAGAAGCTGATACTCTACCATAACGGAGTACATGTAGTTCAAATTAAAATAAATCAAAATAAGTTTTATTTGTTTGAAAAGGGTTAAACATTACAATTGTTGCAGCAATAAATTGATAGTAGATGGATCATATTATTCAGAAAGTGTATTTCTCAAGAGAGAAAGAGCCTAAAGTGATCCAGGTAGCATATATATCATCAATTTAAATTCATCAACAAAACAGAGCAGTCACAAACTTATAGTAGATCAAGATTTAACATGTATATCTCCAAAATTTTTTACTTTAATAAGATTTGTTTGTTTTTTGATGAACTATAAAAATAATTTCCATAAGGCAGTCTTGTTTGTGAATCACTAATCACATGTATATTTTAAGAGATTTTATAAAATAATATATATATAATAGAAAAGTCTTTTTTAAGTGTTCATGATCCAAAAGAATTATCTAATTGGTCACATAAAATCTAATTTTATTTATCTAGATATGTCATAACATACCTTAGAAATAAGATTTATTTTCTTTCATGAATATGGTTCTAGGAAACAATCAAAATTATCCTTGAATTAGTATTCATTTCTTTATTGACCATTTCCCTAATTTCATAATGGAAAGCCATATTGAAGAACATCACCATTGAGAACACAACGAATGGATGAGCTACGTATTGTAAGTTTCATTTGCGTAGCATTGGGATAATTTACCTAGCTTATGGTATCTTATCCATATTTTCATATACACATAATGTAGGGGTAAAAATTAATATATGGATAATGATCCATAAGTTTATCCTTGTCAACATAAAATCGTGAACATATCATTAATTAACCATATGTTCAATTTTCTCGAATATAGGGATAGAAACAAAAAATCCTTTCACCAATATAAGTTTGTTGATCCATACAAGTTTCAATTTTCTGAACATAAGGATGACGATACAAATAAAAACTCTTTAGAGAAACATAGGTTTGGAAATAGTGCTTCCAGATTCATTCCCATAATTCTTAATTTATTTAAAATAGAGTATAAATTCCTATAAAACACACTTCACCATACAATATTAAAAAACAAATAGTTGTTCTTTTGAACATCACAAGCATCATAAAATATAATTTATTTTTTAGTAATACATCCCAACATGAATGAAATGGGATACTTTTTCAAACGGTCTAGAATCACCCATATCACTTCATTTTTGAAATGGATCATCGGAAAGCCCACCAAAAAATATATGGTTATGTCATACGAATTTCATTCAATAATGGATAGTAGATGTAAAAACCCACCTAGTCATTAATGCTTAAAATTCACCTACTGACATGTGTGTCCTCATGTACCAAAACCTAAAATGTCATTTTTCGTCCCAAGACACCAATTCAATCAATGTAGGTCAGGGTAATTTTTAGTTAAACAGGGATTCACATCCCATATTGAGGTAAAAATCTCATGAATGAGATAATAATACAAACAAATAGGTATAAAAAGACTTATCTAGACATATATTTTCTAATGATAATATATATTACCAGCAAAATATGACTCCCCACCCTCAATGCATTCCCTCATGGAATTTTTTTTTGATACACATAATCTTGATCCTTAGTCCTACATAGATGTGTGGAATCAACTGATTAGGAAATTATATTTTTCTTCCCCTAGACCTCATGAATATCGATATGAATCTTGACCAACAAGACCATCATATTCCCCTCACAAGTGGAATACTGAACATCCATAGTTCATGTATATCATCTCAAAGCATCAAAAACACCTTTTCCTTCCCTAGAATATATCTTTGATTAAAATAAATTAACCCCATTAACTCAATGCATGTATTCTTCAAGAGATTTAAATATCATTGTGAAAATATATACATTAATATTTTATGGTACTGGTAAATAATAAATTTTACTCCCAAAAATACATTTCTACAAACATATTAAATAATAAAACACTATAAATATAATGATATCATTAATAGTATAATTCCATTCATGTGGCCTCAAATTTCACGAGCCATACCACATGACACTATCTCCCTATATCAACACTACCCTAACTTTGATTCAGGACCCATCAAAAAATTTAGTTTACTCATCCCTAGCTCGAGTAGGATGAAAATACATTAATTATTCATAACTTGTTTTAGCTCATGGAATTAATTCTGGATTTCTCTAGACCATTTCTATTTAATACACTTCTTGGTTAGGACTGAATGTGGGGTTTCCATGGAAGATAAGTCATGGATGAATTTCTGATAATACACTAATAAACATAAAAATCTAGGAATAAAAAATATCTAAGGATAATCCAAATAAATAAATTCCAAAATATTATATGGGCCTAATGAGACCGATTCATCGGTGATGATGTGACCTATAAAATGTACCATGTTTATCTAGAACTGATAGTAGAGAATTCTATATTGATGATATTATCTTCTTATACTCAAGAAGATTCCAATTTTTCGGGAATTATCATCATAAGTATTGAAGTACACAAATATTTAATCCAAAAAACAACCATAAATTGATTCACATTCAAGTGTAATATTCATCCCATAGGGAAAAAAACACAGTTGGAGGGTTTCTCAGCCTGAACAATATCATGATGAACATGTATTGGACGTATATATTTCAAAAATAAGTATGAGGTATATAAAAATCTCTCACTCTAATACAATGATATCATAATATTAAATAAATTGTGCATAATACAAAAGATCATCTAAAATGGCCATGTTTTTCATAATTACATGGAATAGGATACCAATTATTAATTTTTTTGTAGTTTAACTGCTAGAAATCGATATGTAAAAACAATGTACAATAATCATTCATAGATAAAAAAACTAGAAATCCTCATGGAGAGATACGCATGTGGATAAATCCATTATATATAAATTCTATTATTTGAGTTTTAAAACATTGAAGCTATGATGATGACATTATGAAAGGTGCAATTGGAGCTAGTTCATCTCTTTAAATTAGTTAAATTGTAAACTCAAAATATATCTTAGGTAGAAGAACTACGAATTCATTATGAAACATTTCATGAAAATGATCCACCATAGGTGGAATGAAATAATGTGTCACACCCTTGTCAATAAACAGATGACTGACAACATGAGCGGTCCGCTCTTCTAGTTTCTAATGAACTGGTCCTGTATGACTTTTCTAGATATTCCACTCTCCATGGTGAACATAAATATTAACATTATGATTTTTGAAGGTTAATCTCATATGTAAAAAAATTGGTCTAGGATTTTTATGATACCAACCATTCCTTACTCAAAATAAAGTCAAAACTAGACATGTGATGTATATATATATCTCAAAGGAAAATATACTCACCCACCTTAATGGAAAACCACATGTGTAGATAGATTTCCTTTTACCATACATCGATAGGTGTTTTGAGTATCAACCCCACTCAAAAATTACTATAATAAATCCCAAGACATTAAAAAGATGGGATGATATAAGAGAATGAGTGGCTCTTATATCAAACAATGCACCATAAAAAATAAAATTTATAAGAATAGTTCATCTGAAAATTGATGGCCTAGACTTCCTATCCACATGTCCATGCAGAACAGTAAGTAATTATCCTATCTCTCTTCCCTATGCTACGGTCTGAGCTCTCATTGGGGAAATTCTCTACTCATATGGGTATAATTTTTCCGAAATACCATTTTTGCTACCTCAACAAGAAAAATTAGAATAAATGTTCCAACTAGACTAGTATGGGGTAGAATACCCACATCTCGTACACTTGTTTAGTATAACTCCACCATAGCTCACCTTTTCTTGATGGTGACAATAATACCTATATAAGTTTCATATCTTACTGTAAGATTAGTAATCCATTAGGGGATGGGATGACTAGAAAAAATTGGAACCTGAAATTTCTCATCAATGGTAGTACACTTGATTACTACTCTGGGTATCTAATACTTCCACATGGACACAGTTCTTTACAATTTTGTGGAGGAAATTTTCAATAGAGATGATTTTTACCCTGTGAAGACATCCCTCTATTTCATCCAACATAATCCACATGATATCTAGTGGAATCCTCCTTCTGGTTCACCTTAGAAATTAGATCCGCATTAACCACCTCAATAAACATATTAATTAAAAAGATATTAACCAGGTACTTCATCTCACATTTAAGTCCATCTGGAAAATGATTCACCACAATTTCATTATTTTGTTCTGGTTCTACACAAAATACATACAAGTCATTGATGTGAGTAGAATATTCTATTGCTGACATGTTTCCCAAGCAAAACTACATAAATACTTTCTCTATCTCATATCACATTGTATATGGTTAATTTTTTTTAAATAAATTATAATAGAATTCCTTCCATACCTTTCCATCCAACTTCACATCCCAATCCATTATATCTCACCAATTAGTCACTTTTAATCAAAACATATAATAATACAAGTTGACTAATTTCTCTATATGAGTGTCTAAATGATCATGAATTGTCTAGATAAATTAAATCCATATTTCACCTTTATTAGGTCCACTATCCTTGATGCAATTTCTTGGGTGCTGAAACTGGAACTATTTGGTCTGTAGAGATACATTATACATAGAATACCATGGGAATACATCCATGATCCGTGTAAATAGAGAAAATTTATCAAAAAATTACACTCTCGATCCTTTACATGGAAATATATCTACCTCTTATCCCAATTATAGACACACATTTTAGTCCATTTCCTCATATTAACATAAGAAACATCATCACGGATTAAAATATATATAAAGAAAACACATGTATTAGGGAACAAAACAAAATATTAACAGGTTTAAAAAAAATTCACATAAATCAATTATTTCATCATACACCACCCATGGTTTACACCAAGGCACTATCACTACCCTCAACAATCCCTATCCTAGGCCATGGGGAACACTAGGTAAACAAATTTTCCTTCAATAATTTTACTAATAGAAAAATATTTCATAACCATTTAAAATAACAAAATTTATCATAATTAACAATTAATAATTCCTTTATTTATAAATAAGGGAAATAACTAAAATAAATAAAATCTTATGAAGTAAACTATTAAATTTTATTTTTTTTCATTACTAAAATGAAAAATCTAAAAAAAATACATAGTGTTTTGAATGATTCAAGCATACTCAACTCTCCATCTATAATAGGCCATGAGTAAAATCTCAAAAAAAATATCACATAATAATTTCATCACTCCACGTGAAATAACACCCAAATATAATAGAAAAAATCATGAAACAAATCCCACCCTCTGTACATTGGTTTCCCCTGGCCCATGGGTGAGATACACTCACAAACAAGATCACAATCAAGGACCAGCTCATCCTATACTTTTATATAAATTTCATAAAAAGTAAATTAGCAGAAAATAAAATAAAAATTAGATTTGATACAACTGTTTTACATCATATCCTTGGTAACACATAATAGTTCCCTGAGATGGTTCACCATAGGACCCCAGACACGCCTTCCCATATGACAGAGGTTGTCAACATGTACTATGGGTATAACAAGTAATGTGGAGATACATTAACCTACTTATTAGCTAATCTAAAAATTGTAAATAAATATCAAATATGACCAAGTTACTATAATAACACCCAACATAACATGAATAAATCCATTATAGTGAAGAATGACCATAAACTAAATATGTAAATATTTAATTCCATCCAAGTATCATGTGCCCAATAAGAACCCAAAGAAAAAACATAACGAAAACCCACATGTGGGTCATGACATCATGTATAATTCCATCATCTATTATCTATCCTAAATCCCAACACATCCATTTAACATATGGATCTTTCTCTTATCATGTCCTGTAAACAAGATTTCTATCTGGGTACCAATCTGGAAGCATGTGTATGGTGTGAGTATAACACAGTTGGCCACCACAAACAACATATTAAGAAATAACCAGTATATTAAAGTTTATATAGTTGTTTAATGAATCATTAAAAAATTATGAATGTAAATAGGTTATAGATTTATGATATTTTATCCAACCTTGTTACCTGTGATATTACTATGATATCCAAACAAATCAGACATACTTCAAGAGCTTATTGAGTATAAATCAAACATCAGAGTGATTACACAATTAATTAACCCATGTTATCACATTATAAATTAAATTTTAATTTCATTTCGTACCATGGAGCATCAATCTAGTAACCATCAACACATTCATGCATCGGGGTCCCAGAGCATCAATATGGAACCCCATAATTATGTAGAGCTTCAGTCCCTTACCCACACCTCATCATTCACATTTACACACACAAACACACACAATGATATATATATATATGGGCCCTAGAGAATAAGATAGGAACCCAATGGGTATTTGGAAAATTAGTCCTCGAACCCCACCTTATTGATCACATTCATATAGGTATATCATGGTTCAAAAATCATTACTCATTTTAAAAAATCACTAACACGATACACAAATTAATTTATTAAAAATCCATGTTTAATCACTTTGATCAAATAGAACAACATGAATAATTTACTCGTTAATCCAATTATATTATTTAATTTCATTAATCATATTCCACTCATGGAAAATCCTATAAACCCTGTAAATCCTATTATAAATCATGAAATAATGATTTTTTTCAATTTATAAAATCCATAATTCCCATTTTTATATTTTATAAATATAATTTCCCGGATAATTGGAAAGCACTATGGGTTTTCATGAATCATGATCTCAAATGTCTAATAGGTCTAATGGGATTCGTTAAGGTCATTGTAAAACCATGGATTCCAATTTAACTTTTCAATTTAAATGAAATCCCAATGTTTGGTAATATTGTTCTCAAATTATATACACAAGATCATAATAAATACTATGATTTTTCAAACCTAGACCACCTAATTCATGATTGAAGGTGAATGATCTCTAAAAAATATACCATAATTTTATATAAAATGATTGAAATTACAACAATGAGGATGATCTATGATTTAATCATAAGATCCATATCCAAAGAATCAAGAGAAATTAAATTGTAGATATATAGCACAATTAATAGAGTAATCTATCAATCACTAATGGGGAATAATTACATGATAGATAGAAATCTAAATAAGGAATAAATTATATATAATAATGGGTTTTATTTTATTTATTGGATCTTTGATTCTCCCGAAAAGAGGTTCGAGTAGCCTTAAAATCCTCTAAAGATAATTCCAAAGGAAATATAAAATTGTTAGGTTGATCATTGGTGATTATGAATAAAAACTATGTGTTTGGTAATTTTGAAATATATTTTTAGAGGGTTAAAATCCCATGTTCATGGTTTCCTGGGTGGGCATCACGATTTGAAATCCTATTCTCCCTAACTATATGCCCCTACTCTCTCGGGTATGTAATTTATCATAGGTGGGTACATGGATTGAAAAAACATAAATGAACCCTGAAAACACCCAATATCTGACGGATCAAGGTTTTCTTTTCTGGGTTCATGGTTTGGGAAAACCCTACGCAAACTATACACTACACAAAACCCCCAAAAAGATTCTAAAACTCACTCGAATTCACCCAAGAGAAACCTAATCCAAAAGGGGATTAAAAAAGGGTAAAAGAGTACCTGAAAATATGTTCCAAAAATATACAAATAGGATGAGATCCTAAGTCTCCTTTTATGAAGGTATTAATATGTGAACAATGAATGATTTTAGGAATGTAGTATTTGAAATAATAATGTTTTAACTATAATTTTATCCTTTATTTCATAACTTAGAATATAATGTGAGAATAATGTATATATGACATATCCTAAGACTAATAAGGTATTTGACCATATCAGATGAAATCTCATCAATATTTTGATAAAATTGTAAGATAACACAGAATTCATTTTATTTGAGTTTGTGTTATTAAAAAAACCCTTCCAAAATAACTAGTGAGGTGAAATTACTAGGGTTTTCTATCACTGTCAATACACTATATTCTATGGGTAGTTCTTCAATACTTGTCACACCTAGGTTTCTAATAATGGTTATGATAAATAAAGGTTCATTACATAATCTTATTGTTCAAACTCTCTTACATGTACATTAACATGAAAGAAAAACTCCTTCAATTATATGCACAATAAAATATAAACTTTCCCTTGAATTGAATTTTTATTGATGATCTATCACATGGTTTATTCATTGATAACCATATTTCACAAACACTTTCATCTTGTGAACATCAAGGGAAACTCAACCAAATCTTATTCATCTTCTTTATCTTCTCCTAGTCTAATAGATCTTTACAACACTCTTATTTTCCTCTCTCATTAATCCTCATATCCTTTTCAACATAAAAAATAATATTCATAAGAATCTTATCTTATACTCTCATAATTCTTGTTTTTACTCTATTATTCCTCAATTCATTTGATCTTCACTAGTTATCATCTTCTTGGATTTAAGACACATCATTAATGACAATTTCAATAGAGGTATATCATCTTATTCTTGATACCAAAAATTTACATCTTTCTGTCATAGATTTAAATTTTTCTGTGATTTTCTATAGTATCTTCTTCTATACAAAAAGTATGTATTTAATAAAATTTCAAGTGTCAGTTATTTTTTTATTCCACAAAATTCATATCAATTCGAAATAAATTTTAAATGAAATAATTTCAAATAACATTATAAGAATTTAGAATCCTATCGATTTAGAACTTCATTATCATTGAAGAGACCCACAATCATAAATCCTTATATCTTCTAATTTTAAATGATTTATGTAGTGACATTTTCAAACTCCTGAATAAACAAAACATAACAATATGAAATAATTTTATTAGGATAATATGATTTAAAAAAATTCCTAAATAAATTAAGTATTTGTATTATATTTTAACCATTAACACTTTTGTAATTACTATACAAGCATTGTGGTGTTTTGTTATTGAATTCCAAGAAATGTTTCTTCATCGGGCATTAAATACCTAATTGAATTGGGTCACCATCAGTTTTTCTTATGGTTAATTAATATCTATAATATGATCCATAGTTTTATTATTCATTCCATTATAATTATTAATACATCATTAAGCTCATCATCCTTGTTATCTCCCTTCATGTTCATGCATGAATTTCTGTATGAGTATCACATAAACCATATTTGTGTTTTTATCACACATGTAATGGATGATTTTCTTTATGAAACATTTTACCTATTCAAAATTACTGGGATATATGACTTCAACACATGGATCAACACAGTACTTCATGAATCAGTATATATCAAGAACATTTTAGTCGGGGAAGATCATTTATATCATGTTTCCCTTGATATATATTGTGTAAACATGAGTTCCAAATTTCCCTTCTTATAATTTGAATTATATATATAATAGTGATAGTTTTAGGTATCATCATTCCAATCATATTAATTAATGATTCAATGTTATCTTAAACCCATTAAACAATTAGATAATTCCTCACAATTATGTATATATCAACTCAAATCACAATTCATTAATTTTCACCTTCTTTACATGAATTTTATATAAGGATTCATATTCTTAGGATAATAACCCTTAATTTTCTATGATTGATGTAAAAATAATCATTAAATATTAACTCCATGATTGTTCCACCTTCTGTACTATACTCATATTATATTCATAGATCATGAGAGTCATCATCTCTTCATAATTACTCATGGATAATCTATGATTGATTTATATACTCACAAAGGTTCCATATTTTTACTAATAAAAGATACATGTAGGTCTCATGTTAGTCGACAAAAGCGTTCAATACCTACATATTATATAATTTTATATGAATATTTAATACATATAATAGTAAAGAATTCCCCAAAACCATAAAATATTAGAGTCATTTAATAGTTCATATATAATAAACATTTTTCATGAATCTTCAGTATCTTGTCCCATAGTGTTCCAATTAGTCAGTACACTTATTATACACATAATAAATAAAATTGTTATTCATAACATCTTGAATGGAAATATATGAAAGAGTGATATCTGATTCATAGTATGATTAAACATAATAGATATCAATCAGGGATCATAATGGAGTATATTATAAGTATAAGGGTATCATTAAATGATCATAACATATAGTAATCATCCCTAAGAATTCAAAAATATTTAGTGGCTGATCATTTTATTAGGTATTATCACAAAAAATGTTGCGAGAAATAAGTTTGAATGATCATAAATAATAAATAAATATTTATTAGAATATATCATAAGCATATGTCTTAATTTTTTGGCATACCAAAAAACATAGAAGATAATTTCCTTAGTGAAAACTAACTGTATATTATTTTATAGAGCATTTTTTTCACTCCTTATTTAATCATTTCCTTTGTCATGGTTAACCCAAGAATATCATACTGTATATTTTCCCTTACTGAACTTGGTTTACTTTGCATTATCATCATTAATATCTTATAATATATCCATCTTTACCTATTTCCTTATTGGCCTTTATAATTATTTTCCCACCGGTCACATGATAATAATAATACACATCCATTACACAATTTCATAAAATGTTAAAAATATAATCATATGATAACCCATTGATATGAAACAATATTTATAAACATTTCATCATTTTATGATTGAGTAATCCATGTAAAATAAATATGTTACATTATGGTTTTATCATTACTCAATTGACCTGATGGAAAAATTGAGTTTCATTGAATCATCATTATATCATCATAATCACAGTACACTGGGAGAAATAACATGTATTTCATGAAATGATCATGTACATAGTTAATCATTAAAATACTAAAATAATTTTTACATAGATGAGAAATACATCAATTAATTCGTTTAAAACATACTTTGAAACCCTGAAAAACAATATTTTCATTTCATAATATTTGAAGTAAAAATTAACCGATTATTATGAAAAAAACATTATTTGAAAATAAAAATAGATACTATAAAGGAATACTTAATGAAATAATTTCATCATATTAGTAAAATCTATTCCTATTTTATATGTTAAAAGATGACATTACTTTCACACATTTGAAAAATATTTAAAAAACTACTAAAAATATTCATTAAATTGTTATCTTTTATACATTTGTAAAAAAATTACAAGGTAGTTATAATTAACCTGAAACCCCATTTCAATAAAAGGTATTATATTTTAATAATTACTTTTTATGACTATGGAAATTGAAGAAAACATTATTCGACCAATGATGAAAAAAGGCCAGCTTATCATTAAAATAATTTTCTGTAATCATTTTCAGTAACAATAAAAATATATTGGTTCTAATATATAATATATACATAAATAATAATACTATATAAATATTATGGGATTTAATTAAAAATATCAATATAAATCTTTTAAATTGAAATACAAATTGAAACAATACTGATTAGAATGTTATTTACACACAAATCACTCATCAAATGTTACATTTAGGTTTGGACACATTAAAAGAAACTATTTAATAGATATATATTTAATTTTAATATATTCTAGAAACAATTTCACACATAAATTATTTTTTATCATATTTCATAATTTCCAATTATCATTTTATTATTAATATATTCATTAAAAAAATCCAAGTGAAAACTTCTCCATTTTACAAGAATATTTTGGATTGATTGTTCGAGTAAATTAACCATGGTAAATGATTCATAAAAAATAGAATATTTTTAATAAAATTAATATACTATTTATTTATCATATTCAATTTTATAATTATTCATATAAATTGGTGATGAAAAATGAATTAGAACACTTTATGGAGACGATAGTGTGTACGCACAGACAAGTGATGTTTTCTTATTTTTATGGATGAAATGAATTAAAGTAAAATTATAATTAATATATATTATAATAATTAATAAATTTTTTATATCATATATATTCATTAAATAAATCCTTATTAATTTCCATCGAAATGAGAGGGAAAAAATGAGTAACATCATTTTTTGGAGGCGGTAGTCCACAAATATACACAATATAGATTGTAATTTTCCATTAAATAGAAAAGTAAAAATGTGGAAAAGATAAAATCCTTCTAGATATATACCTATGTCAGAAAAATTATATTTAAATAATAAAATACATCACATTATCTTACCATGAATTATTGAGATGAAAAAAGTTATATTGCTACTTGGAGGTGATATTCATCATATATGAAAAAGGGATACAATCATTTACTATATGATGGAAAAGAGGGTAGAAATTGTTTATAAATATTTATAATATAAATTAATTATATTTAATTTACAAAGTTAAATATTTTATAATGTATAAAATAGATTTAGATTTAGTATAATAAGAAAAAAATTGAATATACTCTCTTAATAGGTATACCACTTCATTGAGAAAACTACTTTGTATTACACATAAATAATTGAAAATATTAGATTATGATCAATAAAGGGACATAAAAAAGTGGTTAGGGGTGTGAGAAATAGATGAGGTATGTTATTTGATGAGATATAAGTTTCAGGATGCGGGAATAAGATAGTAGAGTTAAAATCCTTTTATAATACATGTAGAGGAAAAAACTGGGAATTATTTAAAATATTAAATAATAATAATGTATTAATTAATTAAAGTGAAATAGAAATGAAAAATTATTGAATATATGAATTATATGGTAAAAATACCACAATAAAATATTGTTAATTTTTTTTTGATATTATAAACCATTTCAATTAGGTTCATCCCCTTGGTATGCTATTTTTGAACATAACCTTGGAAGCATAATTTTCTTTTCTTACTATCTATTATGAACTAATATTACAGTAAAAAATTTGAAATATATTAATTATGAGGAATATAAATACCAAATTCATTTTAAAAGATTCAATTTCAATATATAGTAGAATTAAATTTTAAAAGAATCATGGAAAATGCACTGATATATATTAAGAACATTGATTTTATTTTAGGAAAAATATAAAATAAAATTTTAAGGTGCTATATTATACAAGGAAAATCTATTCATAGGATGAAACCTCTTACTATAAATTATATAAAATTAAAATTTAAACAAGGAGAATAGACCTGGAAGACAAAAATTACCCACATCCAGCAAAAGTGAGGCTACTGATCATAATATGACAAGGATTTCCATATGTGTACTCATCCATATTTTTCAATTATAATTTAGAAATAATAATATTGAAAATATTGTGAATATCATCATTGAACCACCTTGACACCACGGTGGAGGATCTAGGGGACACTATGTTTGGAAAGCCGGAGTAGTCCTTCCTCAGACTTCTCTTCATGGGGTCTGAGATTAAGGCCTCTTTGTTAAGGTGAGTGGTGTTGTTTCACAATAATTTCTCTATTGGATCAAGAGAATCATTATTTTTCCCCCTCATTAGATAAATCATACTCTAGTGTTATGAAATATGATTTTATTTTATGTGTATGATAAGGCATTTTCTTCCTTAAGAGAGGTACATGTAACAAATAATGAAATTAATAGTTGTTGTGACACATAATTTTATGAGTTATGTTTCTTAGAGGGAACATTTAATTTTAATATATTCGATGACTCATTTAGTGAACAAAGTGATAATATTATATTATTAATTATTAATCACCTATGATAGTTTATTTTATACATAAATAGAATCTTTGAGGTATCCTCATGTCTTAGTAATTTATTTAAGGGGGAATGGAGCAGTTGGATTTGTTACTAAAGCCACCTTATATAATGTGAAGTGGGTAGAATCCTCATAGATATATAAGTCTCACCGAATATCTAGTGATCCTACATTAGAATCAGGTGATACAAGAAAAATTCTTTATACCTATGAGGACTCACATGCTACCATGTGGGGAACAATGGGAAACATTATGTAGAAGGAAATTCAATCATTTTATCCATTAAGGGACACTTGATTTTATTAGGACTAAACCTATATTTTGAGGGACATTCAACCATTCCCTCTCATATTCCTCCATCCATTAGTTTCCCATGATTTGGTGTGAATCTAGGTATGAGATATTGGATAATTTAGGCGATATAAATAATTCTTCATCAACCATGGCCTCCTTATTTCTCACATTATAGTGGATATTTAGGCCATTAATCATGGAAAAATCATATTCATATGTGTAGAACCTAGTGATAATTTATTTTCTAAATCATCCTTGAACCATATTTCTTTTTTTAAAATGGCCATCAACTTATCATTGGGTTGATCAAAATTACATAATTAGTTAAAATTCTATCATATCATGATGAATTTTTCCACGAATAGTGAGGGTTTGGATAAATGTATCTAAAAGATGTCTCATTATTATGAATATATTATATATAGGAGAATTTTGTTGATGGAATATCTCATAGTTATCTCTTTTATGGTTTTAGGTTTATCTGTGTTATCTCGTCCATTGAATCATGTAACGAATTTGTGGATTTTTTCTCTCCCTAGAATCGGGTGTGTGATGGGAGTGGATTGAAATATATTTGACGGTGATGTGGAAAAGGTACATCACTTTATTAAACTTCTTTTAAAGGTAAAATATAATTATATTAGATTGGACTTCAAATTTTTGATTCAGGATAGGTATTTTTATAGAATTTATTTGTAAGATGATTATAGGCACTCCATGCGTTGTTGGTAATGTTCTGTCCTGGTAATGACATCTTGAAAGTCATTCAATTAGTATGAATTTCAATTTTGAATTTTATATTCCTTTTAATCATTTAATGAAATATAATTTAGTTATAATCAAATAATTTATAATTATTAGTGTTAAGATAGAACACCGTTTTGATCATTGTAGTTTTAATGGACATGTATGACCTTGATAAAGCTATTGGGATTTTCATGGTTGGTGTTTGACTCCGTATGAGGTATGGGTCCCATGTACTCTACCCTATGATATTTTAAAAAATTATTTTTAATTTGAAATTAGGTTATTTATAATGGATGAGGAACTATTAAATTCCAAATTTTATATGAATAACACGTAATACTTAATTAAATAATGTTTTTTAATTTTTAATTCACTAATGGAACCATAAATAATTTAACTAGAAAAGATCCAAGGGACGCGATGGACCCATTTACATTGGATTGATTCCATCATATGGCGGATAAATATTGGTCACTAAGTAATTACATAGATTACACGGTCATAATTTGGTTATTAGGTATAATACACGATTCCAAGATCCAAGAGACCATGATTAATTAATATATAAAATTTGTGTTTTTGAGTAGCTACAAGTCCTATTTTGTGCTTGATCCCATGTGTGTTCATTCATATCTCATGAGAGAATTTTAATTATTGTTAACATGTTTTTTTATATATGGATATTAATAATATTTCATGATGTGATAAAATTATTCCTATAACTTTTATTCATAAAATGTATGGATATATTCCTCTTTATATTTATATATATATGGTATATATTATTAAATATGGTATGGTTGTGAATTGAAATCCTAAACGAACTGTCTTGACTTTTTGATCACATGTGTGTGATTTTAGTTGGTATAACTTGTGATGATATATTTTATTCTATCTATTTACATTATCTACCATTTTTTGTGAGAAATATCAAAATTCCCAAGAGATAATTTTCTATTATTGATCATAGATAGACTTTAATGTTCTGTCTACCAATAGAGGGGTAGTGAACATGTCATGTGACAATGACGATGACGGGTTGGGACACAATGTAGGGTCATGATGGTATTGATGATAGAACCTTCCTGTAATGTTATGGTATGAATATGTTGTGGATGTGTAGTAACATGTTTAACCAATTCTTAATGGATACTAAGAAACATGTTTACTCAATTCACAATAGTTTAAAATTATAATGTTCACAGGATGACTAATTTTTTCCTAGTATAATTTATACTTAATTCTTTATGGATTCATAGAATCATGTTCAGTCTATTCCTTTTTAATTTGAAGTGACATGTTAATATAATTCAATGTGTTTTCCTTGTAGAATGTTAATTTGATGCCTTGGGGATACAGAGTGACTTGGTTATATACCTTAAGGATAGCCTCTAATTACTATCGATATTAGAAAAGACTAAATTTTTACATGGAGTCGAATACTGAGTTTTTAGGGATTTTGGAAGCTAGGTAATCACATAACCACTCGATATATGAGTTTTTTCATGTTCATTGGTGATTATTTTTTATACCTAAATAGTTAGGAATTACTGTTAATCCTTCTATAAACATTATGACATACACCTACAATGAAATTAACACTTTTGTATGAGGATGTTTCAGTGGTGTAAAATATAATTTTACACACCAACTAATAGATAATTATTGAAACATGGGTACTAGAGAATCCCTTGCATTTTGCAGATACAAGGATTGATGGTGAATGGGTTTGATCCTCAACTGGGATATCTCATTATGATTATGGAGACCAATATGTGAAACTAATTTGAGTTGGGTTCGTAGTATCTTTATAATTTTATTAATATATTTAAATATATGATCAGAAAAGTTGGTGATCAATGCATTTTTTATCATTGGAGCCATTTTTTCAACATTAATTAATTACAATAATATATTTATTTTTTCTATTTACTCAGATTTTTTTGTTATATGTTTTGTTATTTAATTTTTATTATGATCTCTAATTGAAGGAATAGTCTCACCATGATTCCAAATTATGACATCACTACTATTTGATATCCTCTTATGTATAGGGAGGTAATCCTGAGGGAATTTGGAATTCCAACTCACACCCGAGGATTCTTGTTGAGATGTTAAGAAATTCTATCAAATAATTTATTGGTTTCCTATTTAGGAGAGTTGGTAGATTAGTGACATTGTAATGTGTAAAATAATGTGATTATGATTAGTTGGGTTTTTTATAAACACCATTATCGATGGACATCTAGGTTACAAGGGCATATGATTTCGATTCTTTGTTTTTTCTATTATAATTACATGACATCACGTCAAGTGAAATAAATTTATTTTTATGTTTAGGATTTCACATGGATATTTCCCTTTCCTGTATCAACAAGTGGAATAATATTCATTATATTTTATATAAATTTTTCTCATGAAAAATATAATTCTTATTTGTGATTTTATTGATGATGGAGGACTCATCCACTATAGTGTTATAAAACTATATTATATTTTCACAAATGATTTTTTGATGAAACTCTAATAGGGTTAACCCTATGAATATCTACATTAAGTTCAAGGTTATGAGAGTCTATGGTATGGTAATCCTAGGTTAAAATGATTTTGAAAATGAAACCAATTCTATTCTTCTAGGAACATATGGTGAAATGAACCTTTTTAGGTCATCGATTGAGGTTAATTTTTTTAATAGAAGCATGCAAAGGTATCCATTATAATGTCATGGTTCATTATGTTGTAAAATATTTCCAATGTGTATTTTTCCATATTTTCCCAAAGGGATTTGTTTAAATGAACCAAACATATAGGTCCCCTAAAAATTGTTATTATAATGATGACGTCCTCATGGAATGAATCTGTAGAAATTACTATATGAAATATTCTGAAGATTGACGCTTGTTGAAACCTTTTGTAGTTTTCAAGTAAAACCTTGTGGCCCTAAAATGAGACTCTGGTTACTTGTAAGATGGTTTCTCATGTCGTATGAAGCTAACTAAGGTATGCATATTTGGTATGAATGGATAATCATTGTTAATGCCTAAATGGTTGTTTTTATTGATGAAAATATCCAATTCAGTTGAGTATCATTTAGATGGATTAATAGAAGGAGTTTACAGTTTACATAAAACCCTAGTGTGTGGAGTACCTCAAGTGCAAGTAATCAGGATAACATGTCGTATTTTGAATCACATGGAGGATTATGGCATTAAGGGTTAGGCCATGGGTTATATATCATGTTGGATTGGAATAAATTTTTTGTTTAAGTCAAATTTAATATACTAGGTGGTCAGAATTAGGAGGCTTTGAGTGTTCATGGACACTCAATAACATTCATAAAAAACAGTCTTACTTGGGGTTTTTAATCAATCTATATAGAATGTTGATAGTAGATTTATGAGGATAATTGAGAGTGATCATGTTTTGTGGGGTTTTTTATTTTTATAGTGTGGGATGATTAGGTGGCATGTGTTCCATTTAATGGTGATCAATGAATTGGTGAATAAATATCTCTATTGGTATGTGTCACATCTATTTTTATGGACATTGATGGTTTCTACTAGCTAAATAAGGTTTGGGATTTATAACACCCCAAGTATTAACAAATAAATTTAATATACAATTTAATTCACAAAACAATGAGTCTCTAAAGAAACACTTTATTATTATAATTATTTTAAAAGATAGTTATAACATAGTGATGAAATATAATTTTTTCGCATCTGTGATTTGAATTTTGAAAAATGGAGTAAGACGATTATGAATAATATGAAATTTAGAGTCTGATAGGATCAAAATATTTTTTGGTGAATAGTAATTTGACCCTTTTGAATAGTATTGGTAACCTTATGAATAGTAATATGAACCTTATGAATAGTGAAATAACCCATGAGAGTATAAATAAAATTAAGGTACCTTATAATAAAAAGTGTAATACAATGGAGTACGTATGTGAATTTTTTAAAAATTAATAATTAAGTACTGGTATTTTTTTGATTAATAAGTATTTAATTGCAATTATATAATTAATTAATTGATTTGAAACAAAATTAATTTTCATAAAATGTATTCATAAATCTATATTCTTCAATCTTATGATTTTTGGATATTTTAATTAGACCTTAGTTAATTTATTTGGTTTTTATTAAATCAGTTTTAATTTTAAAAAAATATATTTTTTTGAGTAAATGTTTATTTTAAATAAAGAATAAATTTATCATATTTAGAAAATTATTATCATTAAATGGAGATAATGTTTTAATTATACACATACAAAATTGGTTTTGAGATAATTTCATATATATTATTATAAAATAAGAATTTTTTTTTGAATACTAAAATACGATAGTTTATGATAAATACTTAATACGTGAATTCTAGAGTCATGGAAGATGTATGTATTCTATAAGCACAATTGGATCAAAATAAAATGAAATAATTACTATGTTTAGTCAGAATAATCAATAGTATTTATTTTCATGTGCAAAATAATAAAACAATGAATGAAATAATTGGAAATGACCGCTCTCCCCCACTTTAGAAACCACCCCTCACCCCGTCTTCTCCTCAAACGTCTATTCCTTGAAGAATTTCTAAATTCTTCCCAAATAATCTTCCTTAGTCTCTCACCCTATTTTAGGAGCTTATTTTCATTATAATAGAACAAAACCCTTCCCCTAAAGAGGTTCTCACGGAAGATAATTCAAGACGTAAACCATCTTCCATTTTCCATTAATTTCATTTCAATTTATTTTCATTTCCCCTCCTATCCTCACCTCCTATGCCCAAATGATCATGATAAATAGAGTAACATCTATATACTAGAATTATATTATGTTATTTTAATATAGCTTATCAAAATCCTTACTCATCCTCTTTTATTTTAAAAATGACATCAAGGTTTGGGAGGTGTCGATTTACAACCTTCGTGGATGAAGAGATTTAGTTATTTTATTTTTCCTTAAAGGATCATCATGAAATAATTTATATGGTTGAAACAGATTAAAAAATATGTTTTATATATTGTATAAGGTTCTAGAACCTTTATATATATATATATATTATAATAAATTATAGAACAAAACTATTCCATTTTGATAAAAAAATCACTAAATTATGATAAATTGTTATCATTATTGATTCATCTTCATATATGGAAAAAAATAATAAACATTTCAAATTAAACATAGTTTTTCATTAATATCATATAAATTCTATTATTTATAATTATAACCATTCCACATGAACTTCTATACTCATATAAAAGTATATAGATCATCAAAACTAGAGAAATGAATGCTCCAGAGCGTTAAAATTGTGTCTTATAATGCATAAAAAGGAAAAAATTGAAATTAAAAAAATTATAGTAAATATAATTCAATCAGATAAGGTTAAAAATTAATTAACTAATGGATTTTATTCTTTTATCTACGATGTTATGTTTATGGGAAAACAGATTTGGACATAAGGTAAGGGTTTTTACCCGGACCTCAATTTTCTTTCGGGTTACACTTTTTCAATCATTACCCCATTGTTATTCTTAATTATTAATATGAAATCATCATGAATTCTATGTGAATGTTCTCTATATATTATCCAATAAAAAATATTCTTTATTTTATGGGGAGTTATATATTTTAAACATATCTTTCCCAAATTATTCCCGATAAACAAGCTTGGTTCAAGGGAACATATCGAGTTTTTATGTATTTTATTATTCACTATAAAATATATTTTAATCCACCATTATTTTTATAAAATTAATAATTTTTTTAAAAATAATATTTATTTTACATTAGTTTCTATACAATGAATTTTCCAAAATAAATCTTCTTTGAAGGGTAAAAGATTATTTCTCTCAAGAATTAATCAATGATTTTATAAGTGAATTTCCATATATTTCAACACTCTTGATGATTATGATAATTAATTGTGATTAATTATTAACGATATCACATACAATATTTTTTCAAATGGTTCTAGATTAGTTTCAATGTTGATGTCCTATCAAGATACCATTAACCATATTACTCTGATTGGTTTGTGTTTATGTTTACTGATTGGGGAAAGATATTTATATTTTATTTAATGGCCTGAAGGCCATAATTTTTTATTCATTTTGGATAATCCCAACTCTATATGTTAAAGGGTAACCTAAACATAAATCGTATGATTCATGAAATTAAAGGTCCCAATGTTATTAATGGAATTCATCACAGAAAATGACTAATTTAAACTGCCCCTACCCAATGTTTACATCATGATCAACATCGGTAGGTATCATTAGAAAATCTATCTGGGGATGTTAACCATTTTTAAGGTGTATTGGCTGAGGACATGATTGTATGATTCTGATATATGGAATTATGAATTACCTCATTATGAAACTAATAATTGGTAGTCCATGTGGTTTTTCAACTAGTATAATATCCATGGTTATGTTTCATTATAGTATTATTTTTTCAGCTTTCATTCCAACCATATTATGCTAAAGATTTTGTTTTAATGGAACTAGTTCTTTAGTTATTCATCATGACTTTTTATTTAGGCTTGTACTATATTACTTACCCTTACTCAACATCTTAGCTCACCCATTTTTAATGTTTCTTTTCCCATGGATGTGAAGATGAATTATATGAATGAAATGCAATGATAATATTGAAGAATAAAAATGTTTCCAAATGAGTTTCTATAATGTATTTCATTTCAAGTTTTAATGTTAGACTTTTGCATGTATCTAATTTTTTCCATATATACATAAATATTTGGTCTTTCAGGATGTGGCTTCCTTATTTATATTCCAACATAATAAAATAATGAATGGGTTCTAGGATTATAGGGTCCAGGTGTTATAGTTTGTATTAGAGGAAGTTTAGTAGAATCCTTGGAAACTAGATTTAGAAAACATATATTAGGGAACACAACCCTAAGATTTTGTTCAAGGATGAGAATACAATAACATCCCTGAATTTTAAAAAAGTATATATTATTGGTATATTTATATAAATACATCCCTTTCGGGATACTACAAGTGGATGTGGTTCTGGAAAGGATATACGTAGGGGAAACAACTCTAACATGGTGTCCCAATCTTGGCTCAGGGTAACCTTGTAAACAAAATTGGGCTTTATTGCACACCTATTTGGAAAATCTAATAGGATTTTATTAGGGTTATTCAATTTTTATTTACATACTATTTTGAAGAATTTAAATGTAAATAGGAAACCAAAGAAACTACACTTAGAATTATGAAATTAGACATGAATAATATTTCAATTAGTGTAAAGTGTTTTTCTTATTCAATATTATACATTATGAATCAAAAATTTATTTAGTGCATTACATTATTTAGAAATGGAACCTAGTTGAAGGAATGTAATCCACATGAATTCATGTTTCCCATGTAGGGATTTCCTCATGTGTAATATAATGATGTTGGTATTGGAGCTGTGAGTGGTGCAGAGAAACATATAAATATAATGGAAAAAATGACTCACTTTATGAACCATAACCTTACCTGTATGGGGAATACTGACCCACTACATGGAGGATCAATGTTAGAACACTTTACCCAAGAAACCCTCCATAATTTAATGGTACTATAAACCCATTTGTAGAGGAACAAGGTATATGTTCCTTAGAGAAGGTATTTGTCTCTTTGGGATGTAATGATTGGGAGAAGGTTATCCTGGATGTTTATCATCTCTCAGGAGATGTGGATTAGTGGTGATCATTAATTCAAAATGAAAAGGAGGAGGATGAAATCTCATATATGTATTTGAATTATTTAAACTAAATTTTCATAAAAAAATATTTTCTTCATGAATAGAGAGTAGATATGGAGGGGAAATTCTTCAGTTTATGATAGAATGAGGATGAAAATGATTCAAAGTATGAAGGATGCTATACAATATTAGCAAGGAATGATACAGACTATATATATAATCTATTGAGCACTTTTGATTGATTTATTGATGGTTTAAGAGCATTCCAATGAAGGGAACTAGTCTCTCAAAATTTCTCATCATATGAAGATATAGACTCATGTTCTATCAAGATAGAAAAATATTCCTCTATGTCTTATAATATTAATGGAATGAGATACAAGAAGAGGTATTCTAAACACTCTGGAAAAATAAAACAAGGTAATGGGGAAGAAGGGAGGAATTAATTTTCCAACTTCTGGTATCTTTGGGAATAAGCACCATGGTAACTTCTTGAATGGTATAGATGTTTGATACTAGTGTGGTGGAAAAGGCCACCCTGCTTGAAATTGTAAGGGAAATGTAACATCCCAGGTAAATAAAGAATATTAAATTTTAATATTTATTAATATATTTGAATTAAATATTAATTTAACCTTAAATAGGATGCTATGTTCGATTGCGTACCCAACACACAATATTGGGTTTCTCTGAAGTCTTATGTTGCACACAATGCCGAGTCATACTGAAAAGAATTATAATATAATTATTTTAAATGGTAGTTAATGTCTAGCCATTTTATTAGAGGTAATGAACAGAACCAACCATAGTTTGATTAAACATGTTTGTGAAATGTTTTTACATTTACACAATAAAATCTGGAGTCTTAAAATGAGAATTAATCCAATTTCAAGCATAAATACACTAATATTTTTAAAAAGAGATTTTATGGACTTTTGATGGAGAACCCCTTTTAAATCAGGTTTTTTTCACTTTTATATGTTGAATTTGAAAAAAAAACTTTTTCTTTAGAATTGTGATATCAAATTCATAATGGGTAAATTTTTGGTATTTTTCTTATGATGTTCGTTTTTTAATGAATAGTGAAAAATACTGCATTTTAAGTCAAAACTGTCTTTTTGTCTGATTTATTTAAATAGATTGATTTTATTTCTAAATGGTTTTAAAGTTTAATTGGATTATATTTTTACAATTTAATCCAATTTTGGTCATTGGATGTAATTTCACATTAAAATTTGATATAAACACATGTCAATCTTTTTGTAGTTTTTATTTCTTGAAAACATGCTTTCAAATTTGGACAACAGAAATTAATTTCAAATTAATTATTGAAACATCTTGGTTTGGAATTTTTTAGAATAGGTATAATTTTGAATTATAAATATAAAAGTTATCATTGGGTTAATATTTGGTATTTTTTTGAAAATGTTTAAATTTTTATGAATAGTGAAAAATAAAGCATAGTAGTTAAAAACCCGACTATTTTATTTAAATGAAATTTTACCACATATGTGAATTTAATTTTTAAAATTTTACATACATGGTTGTCATTATTAAGTAAAACGTGTTTCAATTGGATGAAAACAATTTTTGGTGAATAGTAACTTTTGATTTTTATTTAACGTGGTTAAAGGTAAATAGTGTAATTCAAGGTTAAAATATCTTGATAATAATATAAATTTACCTTAAAACGTGTCCCAAAATTATTTTATGAGTCATGGCTGACCAATAGAATCATTTGGTATATCCTTTGGCCTTTGGAAGCCACATGGGTAAGATAATTACATTTATAACTTCTTATTTAAAGTAAAAATAATAATATCAAAAACATGTACTATTCTGATAAAACAATTTTAATGTGGGGTTGTATAATTGATATCTTTTTCTATAAATAGTCATTAGAATTCTAAAAAGATTTCATACATCATGGTATTTTATTTATATTTTTTAGACATGAAATAAATAAATTTATTAATGACACAATAATGATGTAATGATTACCTCATTAATTTTTTTTAAATAAATGAGATTATATATAATAAAATAAATTTATTTTGAAACTCATTATGTGATACAAGAATTTTATGGATGATAATTATTTATTTTCATTTAATTAAAAATGTTTATTCTAATTTATCATGTTGTTATAGTTTTTTACAAAAGTCATGATATGAATAGTATAAATTTGTCATAAATGAGTTTTTAAATCAATTAAAATTTTATTTAATGATACAATCATCCTAGAAATCTACAATTCATCCAGATTGCATATATGAAGTTACAAATGTCATTAAGGATCCATTTTGGGTTCCGTTGGCAGTTTATGGTAAATATATTAACCATATTATTGGAATATACAAGAAGACATGGTAAAAGGTAAATAAGTTAACAAAGAGTTAAATAAAAAGACATGGATTAAAAAATACACAAAACCTATCCAATTATTATTGGATGATTTTATTTCTACTTTTATTCATCATATATTTTATTTAACGAGTTTTGTACATTTTGAAACTGAGGATAATTTTATTATAAAATAATACTTTCAAACATTCCAAAAAGTGTCCTTCCTCCCTCTTATAAAAGGACACCACCTATAACCAATTATTCACCCCTCTTAAGACCCATGGGTCATACAAACTATATCCAAATAATCTCCCAACAACCCTCTCTTCATCCTATAATTCTTCTCTTATTTATAAGTAAATTCAAGAGATCCCTTTGGCTCAAATCAAAAAAAGTTACCCGATTTGAGGTAATGTCTTCTATCAAGTTTTTTTCATTATTTTTACTCCTCCACAACCTATACTATTCTTATTATTATTTTATATAACAATAACACTATCCTAAATACATTAGTTTGTTTTTATGAGATGTATTAGAACTAGACTTACACACACCTCCATCTAATGGATACGAACATACAATTTTTGTGTACTGTGAACTACTGCCTCACGAAACGATTATTGTTCGATTTTCCCCTACCCCATCTCATGGGGGACATTATAATGAAACTGTAATTATATATGATATTTATGATAAATATTTTATCTCTATTCTTTGGTAACTGTTATTTATAACATACTGTTATGCTTTTTATGTTGTATGTATACGATAATTTCATTTGAGGACGTGCAGACTACCACCCCCTCAAAGTGAAATGACTCATTCATGCTGTACATGGAACACATGAAGGATTTAATTAATGAAATTATGTAACATATATAACATATATATTATACTATAATTATAATATAGGAATTTATAATTAATTTTTCATTCCTTTAAATATGAAAAACAATTGAAACTACCCTTCATGTGTATGTATGGCTTACCGTCCCCATGAATGGTTCATTTCATCAATTATATAAAAATGTTATGGACTATTCTAAATACATATATACTGGATATATATTATATATATGATATCTAAATCATTATTATCATTTTTTATAAAATTTATTTTTTTCCACATGGAATATTTTTAATTATAAAATGTTCATATTTTTTCTCATGTTGCAAACATTGAAAAATTTTCTGATATGAACTAAAATAATTAACTAATTATTATAGAAAGGTAATTAGTGATATAAAAGTAATAATAAACGTGAAAAAGGATCTGAAGAAAGTATAAATTATCTTATGTTTATTATTAAGGTAATTAATGAATGAACGAGTCAAGTCCGACACAAGGTAAGGGACTTTGTCTCAATCCCCTTTCATTGTGGCGCGTTTTGGTAATATACACATCCTTATTTTACAGTGTGTATATTAAACTCCTTTGAATTTAATTTTCATTTAAAAGGAATCGTTTTTCTATGTAGTTTATTACTAAACAAAAAAATGTTTTTAACATTCGCATTGACAATGACCTTTGCACCACCATGATCATTCTTTGATATTTGGATTCCGTAACAAGTCGTGAAGTTTTTAAATGGAAAATAAATACCATATACCGATTTTACAATTTTTTGTATTGAAAATTGTTTTGATAGTGGATTTACAATTTCAATATCTTGAAGTTATTTCTTATGATTAAAAATGAAATTTTATGTTTTAATTGTTGATATTTTCACTCTTTTATTTGTGATGATTACGTAATGGCACTTGAACATTTAACGGGTGGTTATGGGACAAACCAAATGAAAAGTGGTTCTACTATAAACCAAGGGTGGGTTTATGCGTTATAACCTCTAATACATTGGTTATGGAAGTCGGCCATAAGGCTATTTCATTTAGTGATATGGGTGGAAGTCTACTGTATGGTTATTCCATTTAAGTATTTGCATGTCCCATGTTACCTTTATATGTTATGTAGGATTTCTTTGGGATTTATGGTAATATTTTTGTTATTAAATGGTATGAAATGAGCTTTTATTTAGGGAAGAGTATTGACTACTTCATAAAGGTGAAATTTATTACTTTTGATAAAGAATTCATGGATTACTTGTTGTTTTAAAAAACTAAGAGTTTTCCATATTTGTGTATCCCTTACTGAGATTTTTATGCACATCCCATATTTTTTAAATGTTTTTCATGGGAAATAAAGTAAAAAAAGGTCAAATATGGGATCAAGTAAATGTCATGATGATTAAAACATGGATGTAAGCATATTTATTTTCTTTTAATTGTTTTTATTTTATGAAAAAATTGGATATTGTGTATAAGTGTATACAAGTAATATTCTAATTGTTATGTATATGTTATGACCAAATTATATGAAACTCTAATCCTGAAAAGAACCTCAACATTAATTATTTACATAATTCAAGATTATGTAATGTTTAAGGATGGGGCCTTATATTTGGTATCATAGGTCAGTTTAGATATCTTTAGTGGTTAGGGTGTTATTTAAGCATAAGTGACATAGCCACAATGTTTAGAATATTAGAAAGAGTCATAATTATTTTAGATAAATTTAATGAGTTTAAGATAACTTGAATATGTAAATTATAGTGTTTACACTTCTCATAAGTTATTTTTTGATGATTTTTATGATATTCTCACACTGAAATTTTTGATTCTAGTAAATAGCAGGATCTAGCAGGAAGGAAAGTAACAATGGATGTGAAGGAAATTTTGGTGGTTTTCTGAATGAGGAATCGAATGAAATTAGAGCAATAATGAAAACTGTTGTGGTTATTCTTAAACAAATATTTAGATTCATTATTCAATGCGGGAACCTTGGAAGTATTTTTAAGGAATCATATATGCAAGAAACATATCCCAATTGAAATTCATGTAACAATCATAAAGGTAAGGATATACAAAAACCTTTCTGTCAAGGATGTGGAATGAAAAACCTAGGAAAATGCTTTAATGGTATGGGAAGATTCAATAAATGTGGTAATGATGGTCATAAAAAAATAATATTCCATGGAAAACGGAAGCATTCATTTGACACTAGGAAAGGGAAATAAGTACTTTCAGAAGGATCAATTGAGAGTTTTAAATGTGTTTTGGATGGTCATTACACAAATAGATGTACTATGAAGAAGGTTTGATAATGAGATCAGTAGGACCATAAAAATATATGTTTACCAACACCTAATGCAATTATAATAGAGGACGACACAACTGACAATGACCAATGAAAGGCATGGATTATTTCTTAGTTGATGTATTGACCTAATTGAATCTTAGGATATGATTCATGATTTTGTATACAGGAAAGAAGTACTATGGAATAAGTTGGGAAATAATGGTTAGTGTATTGTGAGGAATTTTTAATGAGTAAGAACTATAAATACAAGGTATTCAAGAGTTATGGTAAATTTCAGGATGATGAAATTCTTAAAATTATTAATGCTCTTTTGATGATTAGATTTCTTTGGAATACATTTTATAGAATGTGTAAACCAGAAGATTGATATGTGAAAATTTATTTAAAGGAAGAATTATCTTTTATTTTGTGGATATAGTTATACATAACCATTTGGGTTTATATGATGTTTGAATTTGAAGCAATTACATGTTATTTCATTTTAGGATGAAAGTATGGGGTATGAGATAACATTTTTGGTTAAAATAATTTCTGGTTATTTTTGAGGAATTTATCTTATTTTTTGGAATCTCATAATATTATATAATTGTTGAAAAATGGAAACACGTAGACTATGTGAAAACTTTTCATGTTTGAAAATGCTGCGAGAATCAAACCCTCAACCAATGTGCAACTGGGATTTATAGCCTTCCACTAGACCACGTGAATTCCCTGGTTTGTATCACTTATTATTTCTTGTTAAATGATTTTATTGATAAGGAATAAGTTTATTTGTTATATTGTGTTTTATCAAATGGATATTCTTAGTATAATAAAATTATTTGTTGACTAAGTGATAAAGGTTATTTTGGAAGATGTTTGCTATTTTGGGAACAATACATGATTAAGGAAAATATAACACTATGGGATGTCATTTGTGGAGTAATGGTTGATATTTTATTTGGGAAGAATCTATGTTTTTATAGTGAAAATATAGAAATTCGGGTTATTTTTGGAAATAATTAACCTATAATAGAGAATATGTGATTATGTTCATTACACTTTTGTATTGGACTTTAAGAGTTACTGATGTTATTTGGAGATAAATGTTAAGATTTTTGTGGAAGACATCGTGATCAAATCCTTTTGAATTTTGTGTTCCAAAATTAGTTTGGATTATTTTGAATAATTTTATGTAAAATTGTGTATTGAATGGTCTTTGTTGAAATTTGGGTATTGTTTGATTAATTTTATAGATTAAGAGTACTATTTCTTTTATTAAAAGATTATCCTTTTTGGGGATTATCTAATCCTGTCCTAACCAATTTGGTTATGGTTAATGTATAAAGATTGGAGAAATATATAGTACATATTTTTTGCATTATGTGATTCTCTATAGGTTGATTCTATCACATCAGGTTTGACCAATTCATCTTTAAAACTCATCATTTGGAGAAAATATGAGTTTTTTGTATAAACATATTAAAAAATGAAACTCTACTTTAAAAGTAAGTATATTTCCTTATGTCCTTAGTCAGACATATAATTAAATTCTCCAAATTTTTTAAATTAAAATTAAAACAAAAACTTGGTGGGTTTAATTTTCCAACTAGGTAACCAAATACCATTTAACCTATCCTATGTTTTTATTTTTATGGTGGTTAACATTCTCAAGATCTTGTTTTCTATCACTTTTCTTTAGATCTTGACACTTATTTTATCCTCCGTATCCATATTTTTATATAATCATAGTATTTATTATATCGGGTGACCTTTATACTTATCTTTATTTATTTTAAGGTGATAGTCTTATTAACATGTTTTCTGATATGGGACTTGTATTGATGTTTCTTATTCCAATTTTAAAATTACAAGGATGCAATTCTCAAAAGGGGGAAGGATGTAACATACGAGGTAAATAAAGAATATGAAATTTTAATATTTATAAATATTTTTTTAATTAAATGTTAATTTTACTTTAAAGGTGTTTCTTTGTTTAATCTCATACTTTACACACAACATTGGGTTTCTCTGAAGTCTTATTTTGCACATAAAGGTGAGTCATACTGAAACAAATAATAATATAATTATTTTAAATTATAGTTAATACCTAGACTTTTTATTAGAACGAATTAACATAACT